>WPIO01000123.1:0-1212734 GCA_009760855.2 Cristatella mucedo | reverse complement strand
TATCGATAGGCATATGCTCAATGCATAGATACCGAGATCAGGTCGTAAATCCAGACCAGTCTACGGCAGAGCTACATGGAAGGTCGCGCCTGCAGCACCTGTACAGCGAGAGCAGCACTCGTGCCTGCAGCACCTGCGGCGGCATTCAGTTTCAGTTGCAATTTTACACGGAGCAAAAGACTACGGACACCCTGAAGATGACAGACCGGAACGTCACCAGATCTCGACAGTGTCCTATTTATATATACCTATTTTTATTGATGTATTTATATTATACATATATATACACACACACATATATATATATATATATATGTGTGTGTGTATAGATTATATTTATATTTATATATTTAGTTATGATATATGATATATCGATAGGTCGTCGCAGCGATCGAGTTCGCCGAACAATTACAGGCACAGTTACGGTGGCATCGTGGCTTCTGGCTCTGCAATTTGAGCGGATAAAGACACCGCATCCCCTGCATTTGTTGAGTTCTTATTGGGCTCCAGAAAAATTAGCTCGTAACTAAGGCAAAAGCCCAAAAACTGCTAGCGGTGGACGTTTAGGCACAAAGAGCTCGCATACTCAAGCCCTGTTTAACACGCCAGATGGTACCCCGCCCGGAGGATACCAGGTTATAACTGCCTAGGCCACTTTATACCAGGGGGTTGAAATAGGCTAGGCCAAGCTATACCCCTCTACGCGAAAATATACTCCGTCTGAAGCACGAAATGTTTCAACTATAGCTGACTGTTTTAAATTATTGTTGATAAATAAATAAATAAATAGGCAGTAGCTGATTTAACAGCCACCTTTTGTATAGCGCCAGAAGAGTCTTTGTGGCTATCACCACCGCTTGTAGCTGCAATAAAGGATGGCCCACCGGAGGATTCGAACCCATGACCTCGGAACGGAGGTCGTGAAAGCAACCGCCTTACCCAGGTCCCAGGGTTGGCGCAGGATTGAGAGATCGGAGTTATGGGTGCCTTACGATAAGAGCCGGGGAGCAGAGAATGAGGTCCCAGCGTTGGCGAAGGCGCGGATTTCTGAGCCATCAAGTCGAGAGTCGTGTGTGTCTCGCTTAAAACTGCAGATATGATGGCGTATACTTTGGCCGAAGGGACGGGTATACAGTGGGTCTAAGCCACGTGACATACAGTGGGCCAAAGCCACGATATCCCTTCCGGGTATAAATTGGCCGTAGGCCGCATTTACCTTGGCTGTTCTCTAACCTGGGGTTATACTGTCGCCAGGCGAGTATACTCTAGCCTGCCATATCGGAGTCCGCGTGCTACTACCGACCGCTTTGCGGTGAAGACGTCCAGCAGAGCAACGTCGGCAGCGTCAGCTCTCAACGCCACAGTGCGGACATTTTTAGCAATCGATTCCGAAAATCTATAGGCCGCTCAAAGACGCCGCGGCGGGAGCGGAAAAGCGGCAACATCGTGGCGTCTGTCGGACCGGTACTTGAGCGAGCGAAGGCAGCGAGCAACGGCTGCACGCGACCTCGACCCGAGCGAGTGACGTTGGAGCGACGTCCAGTCAGTCTCTCGCCGCGCTCCCGCTCATGCTCATGCTCATGTTCATGCTCCCGCTCGCGCTTGCGCTCGGGTTGGCTCTGCTCGTGGCTTCCGGTTTCCATCTGGCCACTCGACTGCGCGCGCTCTGCTGCCGGCGGAGGACGCCAGCGTAACGTTAGCGAACCGCCGCTGCTACTGCTTCACAGCGTGCAGCCGATCCGGAAGATCAGACGCCAACGATTCGCAGCTGCAGAGCGGGGCCACCGAAACGCTCGCTCAGACGCCTCCCGTTTGGCACGAGAACGAGGCAGTGCACAAGCAGCAGTACGCGTTCGAGTGTTCGGCCGCGAGCACGGCGTGCTCGCCGGGAGGCAGCCGGGTCGGCGGCTGCGGCGCTCTGCTGGCCATCGTCGTGGTGTTCAGCGCGCCCGCCAACGCCGAGCGTCGGCGCGCCATCCGCCGCACGTGGGGCTAGCGGGCGGCCGCCTCTGACGCCAAGGTCGCCTTCCTGCTGGCCGCGAACAGCATCGACGGCCGCCTGACGGAGCGACTGCACAGGGAATCCGACGAGCACTCGGATCTGATCGCGACGTCGAACTTCATTGACTCGTACGACCTGCTCACCGTCAAGTCGGTGGTCATGCTGCAGTGGGCGCGTGACGCGTGCCCGCAGGCATCCTTCCTCGTCAAAGCAGACGACGACGTGTACCTGTCTCTACCCAACTTGTAGCGCTTGCTTCGGCAGCAGAGCGCGGCCTCGGGCGGCGGCGGCGGCGGCGGCGGCGGACGGATCATGCTGGGCAGCCGGAGGAATGGTCTCAAAGTTATCACTGACCCGAAGGACAAGTGGTACAATCCTCTCTATCTGAAGCACTACGGCCGCACTTATCGGGCGTACCTGTCGGGCACTGCCTACGTCATCGCCATGTCCATAGTGGGACAGCTGTTCAGCGCGTCGCAGCTCCTAACATACGATCTCATGGAGGACGTATTCGTGACGGGCCTGTGTGCTGACAGAGTGGGCGACGTGCTTCGGGCGAACCACGTGGGTTTCTACGTGTACAAGCGCGGCGCGTGTGACTTTGCAGACCCGGATGTGCTCACTAGTCACGAAATGACCATGGACGACATGCTATCCGTCTGAAGGCAGGTGCAGGAAGGACTCTGCCGGAAAGAATAGAAAGAAAGAACCCGGCGTTGTATCGACGCCACCGCTGCCAAAGCAGCTTGAGCGGCGTCTGCAGAAGGAGCCACCATCGCGTGACAATAACTTGACCATATGCTGCAGTCGGTGACGGGAAACGTTGCCCAAAACCACTCCCACCGAACCGCGTCGACGTTTCGTAAATTGCCGGATTCCTAAGAAGATCTCTTTTTTTCGCTTTCGTTCGCGTTTTGCCTGAGTTTTTTGCTCGGAAAATGCAGCTATTAGTTTTTTACGCCAGGGACATTCCAGGACGATCTCGAACCGCTCATTTAGAATTCGGAATTTAGAATTCGCTCATTTAGAATTAGCCGACCGGCGCGATTTATAACCAGTCTCGGCGGATCTTGCACGCAAGGCACGATCGGAAGAGGATGTGCTACGACGCATGCGTTTACAACCGAGAGAAGAATGTACGTCCAATCGCAGCTGGCGAGCGAGTAGCGATTCCACTTTGGCCCAGTAACTCCGTCACTTTGCCGTCTGCTGCAGAAACCAGCCAACGACAGCATAATATCCATATAATAGATAATGAGCAATAAAGTTATTAAATTATTATCTTATAATGATTATCTGTGCGACTGAGAGTCAAGGCCGCTCATAAATTCAAGCTGAGTCAGAGGCCCGAATAATATGTTCGTTGCAGCCCGGCTCGACGCCAATGCAGCCGGAACGAGCCTTTGCCGACCAAGAAACCATTACGTCACGATTTTCAAATAGAACCTTTGGAATCAAAAAGACCTCGACTCGATTGAAAGGGCAGAGACAGAATTTCACTCAATTGTGCACTCGCGCTCTCCTGCAGTGTGCTGCTGTTGACTGCAACGGTCCGGTCTAATAAGCAATCCACCGCAAAGCGACCAGATCTCAAGTGCTAGAAGCACTGATTATGATTGCACATTGCTCTGCCATTCGGTTAATGAGTCAGTCTCACACTTTTACCACAATGGCTTCGGCCATTCTGTAGCGTTGCAAAAGCAAAAGTGACCCGCTAATCGAACGCTGCCGAGATGGAGGAAGGCGAGAAGGAGGTAAAAGGCGAGGTCAAAGGGCAAAAGGATGAAAGGGAAGCGAGAAGAGCAGAAGTGCATAGTCGGGATAATATAAGGGGTACACATCAATAGTTGGAAGGCTCAAAAAGCTAAAACATACTTGACTGACGATCACTGTTCAGTTGATAAGGCTGGCGAATAAGTTTATAAGCTGACGGCATGATAAGTTATGACAGTTTATGACATATCAGGTTCAAAATCTGCACAATTCGGAGATTTCAAACTATTTCGTGGGAAGTTATTAGAAAATAGCAGTCTTGCAGGCATGGCAGCAGCTTCACTTAAAGTCCTCCTTAAATTAAGGCCGATTTGCAGTAATAAATCAATAAATGCAGCAATAAATCCAACAGAAAGCACATACAATCGATACCCAAGTTTTGTTTTCCCGTCGCATTTGGCTCTGTCGTGAATTTATACATAGAGTTTTCATAGGCCTTCTTGAAACTGTCATTTTATGCGTCATCTCTGCATCTTCATCACTAAAGGCTGTCTCAGCGAATGCATCTCCAGAGCCCTAGCGAATCCCCAGAACCATCTCTAAATAATCAAGAAGACATATCCAGAAACCTAGGGCGTTTAGATCGTCACCACTTCATTTAACCGGGCACAGGCGAGCAACTTTGTTTCTGCTCTGTCTCGCGAGATACTGAGAGACTGCGGCCATCGCAATATGCGTTACCATCCTGTTTTACGATGATGAATGACGATGATGTCCTGGAGAACGTTGAAAGCGAGAACGAAAAATGGCCAAGATTCCGCCAGCGAGTTTCCGGCAGTGGGCGCACACATGCTCCGAGAGCTTCACTCTGGCGCACAGTGGCGGAGAATCGCAGCCGCCTTCCGTTATAGGCCTTATTGGGTGGCCGTAACCGGTGGACGGAAGCTGCCTTGATGTTCTGCACACTGTGCCGCAGCGGAGCAATCCGAGGATATTTTCCGTCAGCTCGGCGTCAGAGAAGCTATTGTGGTTACTACGGCGGTAACTATATGGCATACATGAATATATATGAAGTAATCTATATATATTTGTATAGGATATATATATATATATATATATATATATGTGTGTGTGTGTGTGTGTGTGTGTGTGTGTGTGTGTGTGTGTGTTTGTGTGCGTGCGTGCGTGCCGGTGCGCGTGTGGGGGATAAATATCCATCGGCGACGGTGGCTTTGCTTTTCGGCAAGCCGACGCGAAGCCGGACGTACCTGCCGCATGTACCTGCTAAATTAACCAGCCGCATTGAGGGGAGCACGTCCAAACAACCGCGGAAATGCAAACATTGTGTATAACCATTAGGAACGTACATACCTCGTGCTGTGAGGTAGCCGACGAGTCGGCGACCAATCGCCCGCTGTACCGCTGTAACAGCAGCCCTACCAGCTGTCGCATGCAATTCTTTGCGCTTTAGCTAATTTGGCATTGCTGTTAGCGAAGCTTTTGGGGATTCTGCGCGCCGTACTGTTACTGCGTGGCTGCTTGGCTTACTGTGAGCTGCACGTGTGCATTGTGTGATTATTTAATTACCGTGCTATGACGGTATGGGCAGATGGCTTTATGGCTGCAGATTTAAGGGACGTGTCGGTTTATTGGGAAATGGTTTAATGAGGGTAAGTCACTGCCTGGACGGTAGCAGGCGGTGGGAAGCAGGGCGGAGTGGGAAACCCTGCGAGTGACGAAATAGGCCAGTGTTGAAGCCCCGCCCCCTCGGTGTCTGCCTTTCGTCGGCTGTGTACCTGCACGGGCTTGGGGTCAGAGCGTCAGCTCACAAAATCCTAGCTGCTTAAACACCCTCTTTTTGTGTAGTGACAGAAGAGCTTTTATTACTATCACCACCACTTGCAGCGGTGATAAAGGATCGCCCACCGCAGGATTCCAGTAAACGGATTGCTGCACAGACAAGTATGCAGGAGAAGAGTAAGGCTAGGATGCGGTACCGCGGGCAAGGAGGAGGAGGAGGAGCAGGAGGACCAGGAGCAGGAGTAGGAGGAGGAAAATGAGGAGGAGCAGGAGGAAGAAGAGACAAGGGAGGAGATCGGAAGATCGAATCTTGAGCAGGGATCGATCTTTCCTAGTAAGCTCTCAAGGCATCGTCTCGGGTCGTCAAGAGCGACGGTGGCCGATCGGAGCTTTTCCCTTGGCGTTCAGTACCTTACAGCGTCTGTTTTAAATTTACAAATGAACCAAATTTCCTGAACCAAATTACGGTGTGCTGCTTGAATGACTGCGCATGCCGAGAAGCTACGGGTCAGCGGAAACATGGCAGCATTGGCAGCTACTTCAGCTCGCTAATCCGGCCGAGCTGGGGGTCGGTTTATGAATGGCTGCGCTCAGCACAGATCTGGCGGATCTCAGCGGCGTCCTGCTCAGCGCGAGCTGACGTGCGACGCTCAGCTCAGCAACACTCTGCCATCGTACGTTCGAGATGCCGTTCTCACTACTGCACAGAAGTACGGTCGCCTGGAAAGCGGTTTAGCAAACGAAGTGGATAGCAATGGCAGCCTCGTAGCAGCCGACAACTCCTGTCACTGAAGCATAAGCACAAGCTGACAATCGCGTAGGAGCAGTTACTCACAATCGACTCTGAATTATGTACCTTCTGCCAGAGCTTATTCTTGGCTTGTGCATTATTATTGCTATTATTACCAGCAATAGTAGCAGCAGCAGCAGCAGCAGCAGCAGTAGTAGTCAAAGCTTGAGCGTCCAAGCTCAGCTAACCAGTTTAGAAAGCAGCTGCTGACAGACGGGAATAATGTTGCAATGACGGCAGTCAAGGACGCTCAGGCGTTGATAACTAGTCCTTAAGATGTAGCTGTAGATTTCGCACGCGCAGATTGGGGGCCCGAAGACATGCTTAGTCCGCCGCAGGAAAGTGCCAGTCGCAGACCTCTCTGCTTCGCTCTGTGCTGTACGCTCTCCGCTGTGCAGTTCGCTGTACGCTCTCCGCTCTGCATTGCGCTGTACGCTCTCCGCTCAGCCGTAGGCTGTACGCTCTCCCATCTGCTTTTCTCTGTACGCTCTCCCCTCTGCTCCGCTGAACACTTATCGCGGGTCCGGCGCCTCGCCGTTTACCAATGCGCCAGGGGGCCGCTCCAGAGTTGTTAAGGCGACGCCTCGGCACGAGCGGCGGTCCACTGCAAGCGCTTTCTTCCAAGGCGGCACAGAGCGCTGCCGCAAACGCTCAATCTAAAGGATGCTTGCGAAAATTGCTCACTAACGCAGACACACCCACTTCCGCTCTCGCGCCGAACGCGTGGTCGCAGGTGACGACGGCGCCGTCAAGCGACAGTCCACACTGCGAACGCGCGACGCTCTGCGCTGCAAGCGGCTCTCAGCGCGTCGCCGCTCTTTGGTCCATGGCGGCCTCGCAGCTCGGACGACCAGCTTCGCGATGTCTGATTGGATCGGAAAGCAATTGAGGCTACAGAAGAGGCGCCGACGCTGACGCCCCACTCGCCACTGCGGTAGACAAACTGGCCGGCGTGCGAGCTGCGACTATCATGCTTCATGCTCTGCATCCGCTTTAAGTCGCATTATGCTTTAATAACTAAATCTAAATCTAACACAGCTGCTTATTTCGCTTGTGATAGATTACCACGTGTTACACACGATGCGCTTCAACTTCAGCACTTAACGGAGCACCTTGATAGCGCTCATGACCAGAGATCTGCCGTTCAAGGGCAAATGACACTAGATTCATTTTTCATTAGTCTCATGCCTTGTGAATATATTGGCGAGAATCTTACTTTAAGCGTGATGATTTCAGTGTGCATGGATAGAAATGCAGCACTTGTTTGCGATTGTTGCACCGATTGGCTACATTTTTAGTTTATCAGCTGATTAAAAATTCTCAGGAAAATCTCTGGCTTAGCTTTAGCCTTTAAGGTGCAGCGATTATTTTAATTAAATGTAATTTTTGAAATGCTGGTCTAAATTTGAGTGAATTTTGGAGAGGAGCATACCCCTAAAACTCCAGGGTATTATAACGTCGTACTGAGAGCATATCATGATTTTTAGGCAAACTTACTAAGAGCTTGCTGGCACCAAAAGCCGGAAATGCAAAGCGCCTAGAGAAAGATTGACTTTCTGGGGGCACTTTATCAAGTGTGTTAATATTATTGATGTTATAAAAAACAATTGAAATTAAGGTAAGCTGCAATGCCATGCTGCTGTGACTCGTTTACCGTGATCCGTAGAGGTTCCGTCCGCTAGCATCGGTCAAGTGGCTTTTGGATAGCAGCAGTTACTCAAGTAATGTTGTACAATGGAAATAGCCCTGAGCCGTTGCACCAGTTCTTATTCTTAAAGCAGTATCGTATTTCCTCAGAAGAATTACTGGGTTTTGCTCTACATTTATTTTATCCTATAACATGCATTTAGGCTTATCTTCAGTGGACCTGTTATATTTCATGTACAAATATCTAAGATTTATTTTTGCGGTAGCAACTGCATTACGAGCATATGACAAATCAGACAGCATCTTATCTTCCACTCACATACGTTTTTTGGCGAAATGCGAAAGTTCTCCCAAAGAGGCACACTTCATAGTGGAAAATCAAACGGGCAAACTTAAAAACGAAAACGAGTGGCAAAGGTTTTCATTGCAGACACGTGACCTATATTTGCAGAGCTTGCCCCTCCAAGCCCTGCCAACCGGTCTTGGAAGCAGCTGTCGACTGACGGGAATATTGCAATGATGGCGGCAATCAAAAACGCTCAGGCGTTAACATGCATTCGATGCCCATTTCGCACGCTGAGATTGCCGGCCAGATGACCTTCTCAGTGCGCGGCAAAGTGCCACTCCCAGACCGTTACTGGATACGACCTTTGCACAGTCTAAATGATTTCTTATTACCATGAAATATCTAACTCCTAATGATTATAACTCACAGGGGCCAGTTAATAATGTCTAGTCCTGTCGCAATAAAGCCAATTCTCACCCTCCAGCGCTGGCTCCCCATCAAGCAGCTCATCGACCTAAGGTTTATTAACATTTTCTGCTGCACTATAAGAATATTAATAATAATGCACTTGACAAAGTGCCCTCAGAGAACTCAACCTCTCTCTAGGCGCTTTATATTTGCTGCAAAGGGAAACGCGATTGAATCATTAGTAATGTCATGCTTGATAAACAACATGAACAACGTGGTTAGGGGTGACATACACAGGGTCAGCATGCAAATGTGGTTAGTGGCAGCATGCACAGTGTCAGCACGCATAAGCACATCAAGGACAAATCACAGGGACCCGCTAAATGCTGTCCTAAATAGGTGTGTTTTCAGTTCTTTTTTAATATGGTCAAGTCAGGGGATGTTCTGACGCAAGTCGGGAAGGAGTTCCACGCTTTGGGAACATGCGAGCTAAATGCACAGTCTCCAAAGCATTTGAGGTTCGTACGAGGTAGTGGTAAACTGTTGGATTCCGAAAAGCGGGTGGTACGATGCTTGGCCTGATGGGGGAGTAGATCTAAGAGATGGGCTGGAGCCAAAGAATGAAGTGACCTAAAAGTGAGCGACAAAACTTTGAAGTCAATCCGTTGCTTGACTGGTAGCCAGTGCAGGTCAGCGAGAAGTGGTGTGATGTGGCAACTCCGACTTTCACGAGAGGCAAGCCTAGCTGCAGAGTTTTGCACAAACTGTATTCGCCTGATTGCACATGCCGGTAGGCCAGCAAGCAAAGAGTTACAGAATTCAAGTCAAGATGTCAAAAATGTAGGGATCAATTTAGACGTGGTATCATTATCTTAACAAGCCCAAATTCTTTGCAATGTTATGTAGCTGAAAGTAGGCAGATTTGACTGTGCAGCTGATGTGGTCGTCTAACGAGAGGTCACTTTGAAACATGACACCTAGATTTGAAGCTGACTATCTCGGTAGCTTCGTTCTTACTTGCAGATGCTACCTACAAGTGCTGGCCTACGTATCCGAACTACTTCCTAATCATGTCAGGCATCGTACCTACCAACATTCTGACTCATGCCGTTTAGCTGTGCCCTTAACCAATCTCAGATCCCTGGGAATCTGTGCCTCTTCCAGTTCAAATCACCCCATATGCTTGCACGGGCTCTTAACTGAGGTCACACAAGTTCGCAGACTTGATGCCATTTAAAATAGCTGCTAAAAACTTAGCTGCTACTTGGAGTATTAGCCGCGATCCGATCCGTGTGAATTTCCCTGCAGGTGAGCTTACGCTTAATGACGTTGTGCTACCGTTTAGTTGCTAAATAATCGACTCGCTTCCTTTCGAGCCTTTTGTAAAGTATTGTGATAGCGTGAATTAGCTCTCTTGAAGTGCTCTACTCAAATATATCATACCTGTTCTTAGTTTTATCAGAGCAACGTCGCAGCATCAAAACGCTTTCCTGTTCATTTCTATGACATTCCGAAGACACTTCGAGCGTCAATGACTTGTTGTTCTAATTAACATGATTAAATAATAATAATCACATCACTTTTTCCGGCCTGCACTGGCTGTCAGTCAAATAACGGATCGACTTCAAGTTATTGTCACTCACTTCTAGGTCACTTCATTCTTTGGCTCCATCCTATCTCCAAGATCTACTTCCTCACCAGGCTTTTCATAAACTATCTGTTCACCTATAACTCGTAGAAACCTCATATCGTTTGCAGACCACGCTTTTAGTTCGTATGCTCTCAAGGCCTGGAACTCACTCCCGACTTCCGTCACGACATCCCCTGACTTGACCACATTTAAAAAGAAATTTAAAACGCACCTACTTATGAAAGCATTTGGCGGTCCCTGTAATTCGTTCTATATGTGCTTATGCGTGTAGAAACTGTGCATACTGCCACCAACAAAACGTGCATGCTAACCCTGTGCATGTCACCCCTAACCATATCATATCTGCTGTTTATCAAAAAATGATACCACTCACTGTGCGATCGTGCTTCCTTTGCAACAAATGTAAATCGCCTAGAAAGAGATTGAGTTCTATGAGGGTGTATTATTATTAAGTGTATTAATATTATTATTCTAATAACAAGTATAACATACATATTTATATATTATATACACATATATATATATTCGTATTTACATTATTTAAATTATTTAGTAAATATTATTTTAGAGTAAATGATATTTCTATTATTACTAAATAATAAGATGATGCTGATTAAATCTAAATAAATGCATCGTAAAATCCGAAAACCAACTAAAAAAGCTTAATGCATCAGCACACTATGACATGCCATCTTGTTAAATGACGGTAGAATATACAAGACTGCGTTGCCAAAGTTTGCCTCTGTCAGACGGCCTGCATACGAGTTGAATTGCATTTGACAGTGTTCTGTCAGAAAGCTTTGACAACAGAAGAGACAGTCGTTGGACAGCACCCCTGTACCCTTTCATCGAGTTAAGAGATTATTTACCGTCAGTCAGTAGTGAGTTGTATGCTCTTATAGCACGTAAACTGAAAGCAACGTCGGCAGAGGATTTGACGTCGTGAAGTAAACAGCCTAACGAACAGAGCTGGAAGAGCCGGCACGGTTAGCTGTTACTGATAGGAGCGGCTGCTTAGCAACTGCTGACCAAATTCTTGGCAAAATTCTGAATTGCTGAAATTCCGAATTGCTGAAAAATTCTTGGCAAAGCCCAAAGCTGGAGCTGTGCACTTTTGGCGTTTTATATATGTACGTATGATGCGGAGCGACGTATGACATAACTGCCGCAGCGACAAGTGTTTTTTTCTTTCTTCTTCTGCAACAGCAAACGTACGCCCCGCCCCGTCCTACGCTCCCCCATCGGCTGTTTGCTACTAGACGGAAAACTAACGTTCAGGATCGGCCAGTTCTCTGCAAGCTCGATGCATATGTACGCTGAATATGTCGCTCAATATACACCAATGTAACATCCCGATTTGATGCTTTGTTCCTGCTCTAATTATTTCACGCCTCCCGGCTACAACATCAAGCCTTTATTTCAAGTGGCTATCCTATTTGACCCTAAAACAGAATCCAGCTCCTATAGAGTACCGATAACTAATGTCGCTCTGGACTGCATACTCTCGGGTTCATATACAACATCGCACGCCTATTCATCTCTTACTGTAGTGGCCAAATGGCTGTTTCATGTAGCCGTGCAAACTCTTGAGATCAAACTCTTGGACTCGAGAGACTCGTAGTATGGAAGGGGCCATTTTTCCAAGCCCCTACGCCGGGGGGGGGGGGGGCAGTCTGGCTAATTGGGTGTAAAAACTAAGGCAGCAGGCATTCAAGCCCCCTTTACGGAGGTTCCGTGGCATTTTTCAAGCCCCCTTTACGGAGGTTCCGTGGCAAGTTCCCAGCGCCCCTTTGAAAGCTGTCTATTCTAACCCTACAGTTTTAATTCACCGGTGGCTGATTCGTACTTTTTCTAAGCGTTTATGATGCTGCCTGAAGTTTATATCGTGTGATCGTGGCTTTGGGACGACGGCTCCGCCAGCGTTCTTCTCTGCGGCTACATAAGGTATTGCAGCCTATTGCAGCCACGTTGGCTCCCAGAATTTGGACCTTCCGGTTGGCAAGGTTGCCAGCTCCTAGAGTCTGAAGTTTTTGCTTCACTTTATTGCTGGCGCCGAAGGTCTGAAGCTTTAACTTCGCTTTGTTACTTAACCGAGGCTATAGCTTCCGCTTCGCACGCAGGCTCCGAGAGAGTCTTTAGCGTCCGCCTGGCATGAACGCTAGCTGTGAGAGCCTCGAGCTTCCGCTTCGCTCGCTGAATTCCAGGGTCTGAAGCTGCCGCTTCGCTCACTGGATCCCAACGGCTGTTTTTTTGATTCGCTCGTTTGTAGGCTTCCGGATTCTAGAGCCTCTGCTTCGCTCGCTTTGTGGCTGCCAGAGTCTGGCGTTTCAGCTTCGCTCGCTCGCTGGCTCCTAAAGTCTTGAGCTTCCGCCACGCTCGAACGCTGGCTGTAAGAGTCAGGACCATTCGCTTCGCTTGCTCGCTCCGAGGGTCTGGAGCTTGTGCTTCGCTCATTGGTTCATAGCGGCTGGAGCTTCCGCTTCGCTTGCTCGGTGACTACCGGAGTCTATAGCCCCCGTGAAGCTCGCTTGGTGGCTGCCAGCGTCTTTAGCTCACTCGCTGGCTCCCAGAGTCTGGTGTTTCCGCTTATCTCGGTAAATTGGAGAGTCCGGAGCGTTACCTTTGCCCACCGGCTGCCACAGTCTCGAAGTTCCGGTTTGCTTGGTCGCTGGCTCCTAGAGTCTGAAATCGCTGCGTCACTTAATCGCTGTCGCCGAGGTCCTGGAGCCACCACTTCGCTGTTTGGTTCCCAGAGACTAGAGCTTCCGGTTCGCTCACTAGCTCCCAGAGCCTCAAACTTCCGCCTCGCTCGAACGCTAGCTGTGAAAGCCTCGAGCTTCCGCTTCGCTCGCTGAAACCCAGGGTCCGGAGCATCCGCTTCGCTCATTGGCTCTCAACGGCTTGAGCTTTTGCTTCGCTCGCTCGGTGGCTACCTGAGTCTAGAGCATCCGCTTCGCTCGCTCGGTGGCTGCTATAGTCTGTAGCTTCCGTTTCGCTCGCTGGGTCCCAGCGTCTACAGCATCCGCTTCATTGGATCGCTACTTTCCTATGTCTGGAGCTTCCGCCTCTCTCGCTCTTTGGCGGGCAGAGTATAGAGATTGCGCTTCGTTGGTTGACACCCAGTGTTATCGTCTTTTTCTACGCTCAGTCGTCGGCGTCCAAAGTCCGGAGCTGCCCCTTTGCTCGCTTGCTGGCTACCAGAGTCTTTTCTTCTGCTTTGCTCGCTGTTTCAAAGAGTCTGGATCTTTAGCTTCGCTCGCTGGCTCCCTGAGTCCGCAGCTTGCGCTTCGCTCGCTCGCTGGTTCCGCGAGTCTGGAGGTTCTGCTTTGGTCGGTAAATCAAAGATTCTGAAACTTTAGCTTTGCCTGCTGGCTCCCAGATTCTGGACCTTCCGGTTCGCTTGCTGGCTTGCTCGTAGAGTCTGAAATTTCTGCTTTGCTCGATTGCTAGCGCTGAAGGTCGGGAGCTTCCACTTCGATTGATAGTTCACAGAGAGTACAGCTTCCGCTTCGCTCGCTGGCTCCGAGATTCTTAAGCTTTCTCCTCGCTCGATTGCTAGCTGTCAGAGTCTGGAGCTTTGGTTTCGTTCGTTCACTGTCTCCCAGAGTCCTGCGCTTCCGCCTTGCTCGAACGCTGGCTATCAGAGTGCGGAGCTTCCGCTTCGCTCATTGGATCCAAGGGTCTGGAGCTAGCGCTTTGCTTATTCGCTCTTAAAGGCTGGAGCTTCCGTTTCGGTCGCTCGAAGGCTACTTGAGTCTAGAGCTTGCGCTTCGCTCGACTGGTGGCTGCCAGAGTCTGTTGATTCCGCTTCGCTCGCTGGGTCTCAGCATCTACAGCTTCCGCTTTGCTCGCTAGCTCTCAGAGTATATAGATTGCGCTTCCCTGGGTGGCGCAAAAGACTCAGACCCTCAGGTCTGAGAACGCAGGGTCTGAGAACCCAGGGTCTGAGAACGCAGGGTCGGAGTCTTTTTCTTTGCTCATGCATCGACATCCAGAGTGTGGAGCTTCCGCTTCGCTCGCTTGCTAGCCACCAGAGTCTTCTATTTCTCTCCGCTCGCTGGCTGCTAAGCGTCTGGACCTATCGCTTTGCTCTCTGGCTTCCAGAACCTCGAGCTTCCGCTTTGCTCGGTGAATCCGAGAGAGTTGCGCTTTGGCTTTGTTGGCTTTCTCCCATATTCGAGACAATCCACTTCGCTAGCTCGCTATGTTCTTGAGTGTGGACTTATGCTTCGCTCAATCGCTTGCTCCCGAGGGTTTAGCGGGTTACACTTACACTTCGATTGCTGGTGGTCGGAGGCTAGAGCTTGCGCTTTGCTCGCTGGCTCCGGGAGTTTATAGATTCTACTTCGCTTAGCAGCTACTGGAGTGTGGAGCTTGTGCTTCGCTGGTTGGCTCCGAGGGTCTTGAGATTCCGCTTCGCTCGCTGGCTCCCAGAGCTTGGAACTTCCGCTTCGCTCGCTAGCTTTCTCCCAGAGCTTGGAACTTCCGCTTCGCTCGCTAGCTTTCTCCCAGAGTCTGGAGTTTCCGCATCGCTTGGAAAATCGAAGAGTCTGAAGCCTTCGCTTGCCCGCTGGCTTCCAGAGTCTGGAACTTCCGGTTCCATTGGTCGCTTTTTCCTAGAGTCTGGAATTTCTTCTTCTCTCGTTCGCTGGTGCTGAGGTTCTGGAGCTTCCACTTCGCTTGTTAGTTCCCAAAGACTATAGCTTCCGCTTTACTCACTTTCTTCCAGAGTCTTAAGCTTCCACTTCGCCTGAACGCTACCTTTAAGTCTTGAGCTTCCGCTTCGCTTGCTGGCACCCACGGTCTTTAGCTTTCGTTTCGCTCGCCCGGTGGCTACTGGTGTCTAGAGCCTCCGCTTCACTCGCTTTGTGGCAGCCGCAGTCTGCAGCTGTCGCTACCCTCGCTGGCTTTCTGAGTATAGAGATGCGATTCGCTGCTTGGCACCCAGGTTCTGCGTCCTTTGCTGCGCTCAGTCGTCGGTGTCCAAGGTCCGTAGCTTCCTTTCGGCACGCTTGTTGGCTACCAGAGTCTGTCTTTCCACTTTCCTCGCTGGCTTCCAGAGTCTGGAACTTTAGCTTTGCTCGCTCGCTCCCGGAGTCTAAAGCTCTACCTTCGCCAGCTGGTTCCCGAGAGTCTGGAGCTTTCACCTCGCTCGTTTACCAATTCCTAGAGTCCAAAGCTTCCGCTTCGCTCGCTCATCGGAACTCGGAGTCTGCATCTGTCACTACGGTCACTCGTCTACTCCCTGTGTATTGAGCTTCCGCTTCGCTCGCTCGCTGGCGGTCATAGTCAGCAGCCTCCGCGTGGCAAGCTGGCTTATTGACTCTGGCTCTTCCGCTTAGCTCGCTCGTTGAATCTAGGAGTCTGCATCTTTCGCTTCGTTCACTCATCGACTATCAATATATTGAGCTTCCGCTTCGCTCGCTCTCTGGTTCCCAGAGTCTGAAGCTTTCGCTTCGCTCGCTGGCTGGCTAACAGAGTCTGCATCTTTCGCTTTGGTTTCCCGTCGACTCCCAGTGTAATGAGCTTCCGCTTAGCTCACTCGCTAGTTCTGGGAGTCTGTACCTTCCGCTTCGCTTGCTCGTTTGCTACCAGAGTCCACATCTTTCGCTTCGTTTACTCTTCAAAATTCAGTGTAATGCGCTTCCGCTTCGCTCATTCGCTCGTTCCAAGATTCTAGGGCTTCCGTTTCGCTCTGTCATTGGCTGCCAGGGTCTGGAGCTTCCGCTTTACTCGCTCGCCCCCCCCCCCCCCCTACGATTCTGGAACTTCTGCTTCGCGTGATCGCTGGCTCCAAGAGTCTCGAGCTTCCGCGTCGCTCGCAAGCTGGTACCCAAGGCCTGGAGTTTCCACTGAGTGTGCTGGCTTGCGGAATCTGGATCTTCCGTTTGGCTTGGTAAATTTGATAGTCTGGAGCTGTAGCTTCGCTCGCTGGCTCCCAGTGTATTGAATTTCTGCTTCTCTCGGTCATTGGCTGCCAGAGTGTGAAGCTTCTGCTTCGCTAGCTGGCTTTCACAGTCCAGAACGTCCGCTTCGCTTGTTGGCTCCAAGACTCTGGAGCTTTAGCTAGGCTTGCTCGCTCCTAGAGTCTGGAGATTCCGCTTTGCTCGATCACCTGCTTCAAGAATCTAGAGCTCCCGCCTCGCTCGCTTACTCACAGATTCTAGAGCTTACTTGTCGCTCGATCACCGTCTCACAGAGTCTGGAGCTTCCGCTTGGGTTGCTTGCTAGCCTCAAGAGTCTGGAGCTTTACCTTCGTTCTCCGGCTGCAAAAGTGAGGAGCTTCCGCTTCACTCGCTAGCTGGCTCCAAAATTCTTGATTCCGCATCGTTTGCTCGTTGGCAACGAGTATGTACATTCAGCATCGCTCATTCGCTCGCTTCGAGAGTCTGGAGATTTTGCTTCGCTCTCTCAGTAGCTGCCAGAATCTGGAGCTTCTTCTTCGCTCGTCGGCTCCCATGGTCATGATCCTCAGCTTCGCTCGCTGTGTCCAGGAGTCCGAATCCTTCGCTTAGCTCGCTCGATGGATCCTTGAGTCTGGAACTTCCACTTCACTTGCTCGCTGGCCGCCTGATTCTTGAGCCTCGGTTCGTGTCACTAGCTTCCAGAGTCTGGTGCTTTAGATTCGCTCGTTCGCTCCCAGAGTCTGGAGCTACCGCTTCGCCCGAGTGCTGGCTCGTAGGGTCTGGAGCTTTCGCTTCGTTTAATCGCTGGCTCCAAGAGTCTGAATCTTCAACTTCACTCAGTTGCTCCCAGAGACGGGAGATTCCGCTTCGCTTGCTAGGAGGCTATCAGATTATGGTTATTGCACTTTGCTCGCTCGCCGGCTCTCTGAGCATGGAGCTTCCGCTTCTCTCGATCGCCGGATCCCAGAATCTGGAGCTTCCACATAGCTCGCTAGATCCCAGAATCTGGAGCTTCCGCTTCGCTCGTTGGCTACAAGAGTCTGGAGCTTCCGCTCCACTTGCATGCTTCCATAGTCCGGAGCTTCCGTGATGACATGCTAGGTAAGGCGGTTGCTTTCACGACCTCGATCCCGAGGTCGTAAGTTCAATTTCTGCAGTGGGCAATTCTTTATCGCCACTGCAAGCGGGTGATAGCCGTTAAGGCTCTTATGTCGCTATGCAAAAAGAGGCTGTTTAATCAGCTAGGATATATTTATTTATTTATTCACTCGTACATGGCTCTCAGAGTCCGGAGCCTCCGCTTTGCTTGCTGGCTCCCAGAGTCTGGAACTTCTTCGTCACTCGGTGGCACCTAGAGTCTAGAGCCTCCGCTTGGCCTGCTGGCTGCAAGAGTCCGGAGCTTCCGCTTCTCTCGCAGACGCGCTACCAGATTCGGGAATTCCGCTTTGCTCGCTCGTTGGATCTCAGTCTGCATCATTCGCTTCGGTCATTCGTCGACTCCCAGTGTATTGAACTTTGGCTTCGCTCGCTCGCTGGTTCAAAAAGTCAGGAGCTGCCGTTTTGTTCGGTCGCGGCTGCTAGCGTGTTGACCTTCCGCTGTGCTCGCTGGCCCCTAAAGTTTGAAGCTTCCGCATCGCTCGATCGCTTATTCCGATAGTCAGGAGCGTCCGCTTCGCAAGTTTGTTCTTTTGAGTTTGGAGCTTCCGCTTCGCTCGCTCGCTGGCTCCAAGTTTCAGGAACCTTCGCTTCGCAAGCTTGTTCTTTTGAGTCTGGAGCTTCCGCTTCGCTCGCTCGCTGGATCCCGGAATCTGCATTTTTCGCTTCGTTCACTAGTCGACTATTAGCGAGTTGGAGCTTCCGCTTCGCTCGCTCGCTGGCTCCAAGTTTCAGGAACCTTCGCTTCGCAAGCTTGTTCTTTTGAGTCTGGAGCTTCCGCTCCGCTCGCTCGTTGGATCCCGGAATCTGCATTTTTCGCTTCGTTCACTAGTCGACTATTAGCGAATTGGGCTTCCGATTCGCTCGCTTGCAGGTTCGCACAGTCTGGACCTTCCGCTTCGCTCTTTGGCTGGCTACCGGAGTCTGAGGCGTCCGCTTGGCTCGCTCGTTGGCTAACAGAGTCTGCATCTTTCGCTGTGGTTACTCGCCTACTCCCAGTGAATCGTGTAGTTCGTATGTACGTATGTATGTATATATTGTATGCCGGCTCCTGACTTGTGACCGTAAGGTCAAGGGAGCGTGTAGTTTATATGTATGTGTTGTATGTCTGATAAGCCACTGGTGAGCTGTTAGAAGCACCACCGAGAGGGGCCGGTGCACAGCTGTGGTCCGCCTGTGATGTGGTATGGACACAGGCCGGTAACCAGCTGGTGGCCAGATGGTGGATTCACCATCAGGGTCGGCCAGTGCACTGCTGTGGTCCGCCTTTGATGTGGCATGGACCAGCTGGTGGCCAGATGGTGGATTCACCATCAGGGTCGGCCGGTGCACCGTTGTGGTCGATGAGTCATCGGAGTCGACCAGGGGAGGGGAGTCGTGTGAGAGCAGGGGCCGAGGGGAGCCGTGCGCTCTTCGGCTCCGTGCGTTAGTAATAAACTGTCGGTGTTGGGAATCGGCTGTCTCTCTGCTGTTCCGCTTCGCTCGCTTGCTTGTTCCCCAACTCTGGAAATTCCGTTTCGCTCAGTCGTTGGCTTCCAGGGCATGGAGCTTCCAATTTACTTGCTAGCCCCCAGAGTCTGGAGCTTCCGCTTCGCTCGATCGCTGACTCACAAAGTCTCGGTCTTCCGCTTCGCTCGCAAGCTGGTTCCTAGGGCCTGCAGCTTCCGCTCTGCTTGCTGGCTCGGAGAATATGGATCTTCCGTTTGGCTTGGTAAATTTGAAAATCTGGCTCCCAGTTTCTGGACCTTCCGCTTCTGTCGCTTGGTTCCAGAATCTGGAGCCTCCGCACCGTTCGCTGGCTGACTCCCAAAATCTGGACCTGCCGCTGTGCCACTCGCTGGCTACCACTGTCTGGAGATTCCACTTCGCTGGCTCGATTGCACCCTGAGTACGGAACTTTTCTCGCTTGTTGTCTCCCAGAGTCTGGAACTTTTGCAGTGCATCACTCGCTGGCTCCCAGAGTTTCGAGCTCCCACTTCGCTTGCTGGATCCCAGTGTGCGGTATTTCCGCTACGCTCGCTCGCTGGCTCACAAAGTCTGGAGCTTCTGCTTAGCATTGCTCGCTGGCTCTCAGAGTCAGCAAGTACCAATTCGTTCTCGGGCTGGTTCCTAGAGTCTGGAGTGTCTGCTTCGCTTGATGGCACCCAGCGTTTTTTGCATCCGCTGCACTCGCTGGCTCTCAGAGTCAGGAGCTTCCGCTTCGCTTGTTGGCTACCAGAGTTTGGAGCCTCCACTTCGCTCCCTGGCTCCCAGAGTCTGGAGCTTCGGCTTTGCTCACTCGCTGGCCCAAAAGGTCTCGACATGTCGCTTCGATCGCTGGCTGTCAGAGGCTGGAGCTTCCACTTCGCTCGCTGGCTCTAAGAGTTTAGAGCTTCCGATTTGCTCGCTCGCTGGCTCCCGGTGTCGGGAGTTTCCGCTTTGCTCGCTAGCTCCCAAAGCCTGGAGCTTCCGCTTCGCTTATTGGCTCCCGGAGTTTGGAGATTTCGTTTCGCTAGCTGGCTCCGGGAATCTGGAGTTCCCATTTCTTTCGCTGACTCCGAGAGTCTGGAGCTTCCGCTTCGCTCTCTGGCTGGCAGATTCTGGAGCTTCCGCTTCGCCCGCTCGCTGGCTCCAAGGGTCTCGAGCTGTCGCTTTGATCGCTGGCTCCTAGCGTCCAGAGCTTCCTCTACGCTCGCCAGCTCCGGGAGTCTGGAGCTTCCGCTTACCTTGCTCGCTGGCTCCAAGGGTCTGGAGCTTCCGCTGCGATCGGTGGCTCCCGGAGTCTGGATTTTCTGATTCGTTCGCGGGCAGCCAGAGTCAGTGGCTGGCTGGCTAGGCACAGTGGGCCGCTCAGTGGTAAACTGGCGTTGGACCCGCTCCACAGGGCCTCCTCGGCTTTCTTATGGCGGCCCCGTCCGGTCTTTAGCTGCCACGCTCGTAGACTGGTGGACCCTCAGCGCTTAGCTGTGGCTCAATCGTGAGCCCCAGCTCTCAATAAGGGGCCTCACTGAGGCAACATGATGTTGCTACGTCGAATCACTTTGGCAAAGTCCAGGCCGGCTTAGCAGTCGTTGCCCCCGTAAGCTTGATGGGCTGTTCAGTGCTCCAGCCGCATCGTGAAGCGGGAGCCTCGCTCTCGTCGAGCCCGTGCACTCTAAGCAAAAACCTAGCTGATTAAACAGCCTCTTTTAGTATAGCGACAGGTGAGCCATGACGGTTATCAATAAGGTGGCAGTGACAATAAACGATTACTCTTACATGATTCGAACCCACGACCTCGGGACAAATGTGGCGAAAAGCAACTGCTTCACCTTGCCTGCCATCATGGCTCCTCGAGGCACTTTACTGTATTCGTGCTTTTTCAGTAGATATACGGCGCATCGACGGTCGACGGCCCCTTAGGCGCTGCGATTAGTTTGCTCATCTGGTTAAATAAGATTTTGTGAGTCATCATTTCTGGTAAAGTCGAGTGTGGCCGAGGGAGCTCTGGGAGTGTAGGGAGGCGTGGCATTGGCAGCACAAGCGATTCAGCCTCAAGCCTCAAGCCTCTTGCTCGGCATCAAATATATTCAGTCGAAGCTTTCAGCTTTTGTCTTCCGCAACGACGGCTCTCTTTAAGGTTAACCGTTCGAATGCCTAACTTGATGAGTAGCCCTCTTGATAAAGTGTGATAAATAAAATAAATAATTCGTTTATATAGCGCCTCAAGAAAACCTAATCTCTATTCAGGCGCTTCACATATGCCTCTGAGCTCGAGCCCACGACCTCAGTCAGACCTTGGTCGGGGCGAGCACCTTAACCGCTAGACCAAACCAGCTCAGAAATCTTGAGTAGTGATTAATTGAGATCAACACATTGGATTCTATATCAATGTCGGGATTAAAGCAGCGCTTCTTGAGCAGCGGCGGCCGCCCGAGCATTAAAAGGCGTGCGGTTGTCACTTAGGTAGATTAAATCAGAAGCGAGACGTTTTACTAGTACTGAAAAACTAGTTCACCAGATTCCAGCTGATTAGGAGGAGTGCATCAAACCGAGCATGCAGGCCATACTCTCGTCCTATTTTGTTGTACCGTAACGTATTCAATTGTTTTTTGTCATATTTATTTCGTCTCTATTGTAAGTTTTCACTCAGCTTCTATGTAAAACGAGCATCGCTTGGGCGGCGGAGTGGCAGGAAATCCCCATGCTGGTTTTTTATAGGGCCCTGTCTTGAGGTTGCATTACTGCAGTTGTTTAATCGCCGGTCTTGTATGGAACTGACAGCTAGATGATAATGGTATCTGCTTGGGATGCTAACAATTGCAGTTGGCTGTCAGGTGGCCGTCCAATTCTGACGCACAGTGTTCATTAATAAACTTTCCAATCTCATCACGTCCGGAAGACAATGCTATTGAAATACTTGCACGGCAGGGCCATTAGGTTGAGGATATAAAGAAATAAAGCAGCATATTGCTCAGAAGTGAAGGTTTGGCTGGGGGGGGGGGCACATTTTCATGCCGCTACAGCGAACACGCCTCTAAAGCTGAACATTCTGATTCCATTTGCAAAACGCCACGCTTCCAGCAGCTATTAGTGGTAGCAATTATCAATAGTATTGTACATTTTATTTTTGTAAGTGTTAGAGATGGCTTTAAGGGTAAATGCAAGAATGCTATTTAGTTTGGCGGCATGCAGGCCTGTTCTGCTCCCCTGCTGAACCGCTGGCAAACAGCTGCTGGGAGCATCAGCGGGAAGGGCCGCCTGTGCAGCAGCTTCCGGTGGTCCGGGCCGCCGGTGCAGCAGCTTCCGGTGGTCCGGGCCGCCGGTGCAGCAGCTTCCAGTGGTCCGTCTCAGATGTGGCCAGGACACAGGCCGGCCCTCGTCCTCCGTCTAATCCATGAGCAGGATCTGTGGCTGGAAGTTATTCATTTTGTTTGTTTTTCAAGAATGATTTTACTTACAATTTAATTGCATTTCCCTTTGCAGCAAATTTAAAGCGCCTAGAAAAAGATTAAGTTCTCTGAGGGTGCTTTATCAAGTAAATTATTGTTATTATTATTATTAAAAAAGTCAAGAGGAGTTCATGGTACTCATGCCGAGGGAACGCCTAATTGTCTACTATATGGCCTGCCAAATATAATAATAATAATGCATTTGATAAAGCTCCCTCAGAGAGCACAATCTCTTTCTAGGCTATTTACATTTGCTGCAAAGGGAATAGCGATGAAATGGTGAGTAATGTCATGCTTGACAAACATTAATAACATGGTTAGAGGTGACCTGCACAGGGTCAGCACGCCAGCCAGTGTGGTTAGTGGCAGCATGCAGCATTAGCAAGCATAAGCACGTAAAGAATGAATCATAGGGACACAGTAAATGCTGTCCTGAATACGCGTGTCTTTAAGTTCTTTTAAAATGTGGTCAAGTCAGGGGATGCTCTGACACAAGTCGGGAGTGAGTTCCTTGGCTTTGGGAGCATGCTAACTAAATGCATGATCTGCAGAGGATTTGAGGTTTGTACGAGGTATTATTAAACTGTTGGATTCCAAAAAGGGGGTTATTTTTGGCCTGGTGGGGGAGTAGATCTGAGAGATAAGCTAGAGCCAAACAATGAAGTGACCTAAAAGTGAGCGAAAAAACCTTGAAGTCAATCCGTTTCTTGAATAGGAGCCATTGCAGGACGTCAAGAAGTGGTGTGATGTGGCAACTGTGAAGCTCACGACAGGCAAGCGTAGCTGCGGAGTTTTGCACCAGCTGTAATCACCTGATTGCACATGCGTGTGGGCCAGCAAGCAGTGAGTTACAGAAGTGAAGACGGGTTGTCACAAATCCAGGCTTCGAAAGCGCGACGTCCAAAGGATTTAAGGTTCGTACGAGGTTTAAGCAATCGATTAGATTTTGAAAAGCCGTTGGTTAAATAAATAAATACTAGCTGATTTAACAGCCCCTTTTTGTATAGCGACAGAAGAGCCTTTACGGCTATCACCGCCACTTGCAGTGGCGATACAGTATCGCCCACCACAGGATTCGAACCTACGACCTCAGGGCCGAGGTCGTGAAAAGCAACCACCTTTCCCATTCTACGCTTAGCCACGTGGGGAGTAGATCTTGAAGATGGGCTGGAAGCAAAGAATAAAGAAATGTAAAAGTGAGTAGCATGACCTCAAAGTCAATGCTTTGCTTGACTGGGAGCTAATGCAGGTCAGATTGATATTGCGGGAGGCGGAAACTGTGCTGCTGAACACAGATAAGCATAGCTGCAGAGTTGGGCATCAATTGTAAGCGCCCCGTTGCACAAGCCAGTAGGCCAGCATGGACTTCCAATTTATGGTGACCATCCATGTAATGGTAATCAAAGCAACTGCCGAGGCTTAATTACTCGTTTTGATAGCCAATCTAATGTGAAATTAGATTATAGAGCTATGGAAACGATAATATATTACCATTTTTCACTGCATTATAAGCTGTAAATTTCGCGAACGATTATCTGAGTAGGTCGGAACCGTAAACTCGTTGACCGTAGGAGCTTCTTCTGAGACGAGTCAGCCCAGATTAGCAAACGATGAGGATGTCCGCCAGAAGGCGGCATGCAGCAAAATCTTAAAGTAGTAACAATGATATTCTTGCTTTATAATTGAGCATGGTACCACTAATCATTCAATTGTGCTTGCTTTGCATCGAATTTAAAGTGCCTAGCAAGATATTGAGTTTATCAGTTGTCACTATATAAAATCTATAAATAATATTAGAAGTAGTTTTAGTAATAATGGATGTCGTGGGCGAGCTTAACGGCTTTTCATTATAACAATAATGCACTTGATAAAGAGCCCTCAGAGAACTCAATTTCTTTCCAGGCGCTTTACATTTGCTTTTCAACTGTCAGCGGCAGCCCTGTGTGCCCCATAGTCCTGGTAAAACTCTGATTCCATTCTATCTTATGGATCGATGATCGATCAAAGACTCTCTTGAAAGCTCAGCGTTGGAGTCAAGACTAAACACTGCAGCTGCATGATTGAATTGGCTAGAGGCCCTACAGAGACTACGGTCGGAAAACTACGTTTCCTGGTAAGATGACAGTCTTCAGATTGGTTCATATTTGTAGAAGAGTGCTGAGTAAACATTTCCTCGCAATCCGCCCTCGCTTACAGTTTCGTAGCAAAGCCTTAGCACCCAATTAGTTGAAGCCGTCGCTGAAAGACTGCCTCTTCATGTCTCGCATGCCTGACGCACCTCGTAAAGTTATTGCACGTTTCCCTAAGCTAATACCCGCGGACTAGCTTCAAGCACAGGTAGCTCTCTAGTGGCATTGCTTATAGGATACGAGACGCACTGGGAACTAGTATGAACGAAACGCAAGTGAGCTTGGTCAATCAGATTAAACTGCATCGTGATAACGAATTATCAAGGGCTATCGCGATGCAATTGCGATACGTGAGAGATATCAATCGCAATGAAATGCCTGAAAACGCATTTTTATTTCGCATGCACTGCGCATTTGCATTGCACATTCGCAGAATCTCTCGTAAAAACGTAGATGACATTAGCAGCCGAGTGCTTTTACTTTCAGCCCTGGATCGTCGTGGTAGCTCAGTGGATAAATTCTCAGTGCTATCGCTCTAAGAATTGGTTGCGGGAGCAAGTTCTCCTTCACCGAGTAACCATCAATTTGTCCTGGTAGAACCTAAAAACGTGGAGCGTTCGAGCTGCCGTTGCCTGCAGATCCTGCCAGCGGGCGGGCGAGCAGTGACTGCGTACCGTGCAAGTGTAGGCTGCAATACAAATATCGGGTCGTTCGACAGTGCGAGCTTGTAATTGGTGAGCCGTGATGGCATACTAGGTAAGGTGGTTGCTTTTATGACCTCGGTCCCGAGGTAGTGGGTTCGATTCCTGTGGTGGGTGATTCTTTATCGCCACTCCAAGCGGTGGTGATAGCCGTAAAGGCTCTTCTGTCGCTATACAAAAAGAGGCTGTTTAATCAGCTAGGATTTATTTATTTTATTTTATTTTTTAATTAGTCCAATTTTCTTATTTTAGACGTTCGAGAATTCTCAATAAGGTTTTAACTTTGTTTCTCTCTGCTCAGCCACTATTATACAAAGCTGTGGTGCAGTGCTTCTCCGGTCGGGCAGTCACGATAGGTGCATCGTCACCATGCGGGCCCGGCTTAACAGCTTCGTTCCGAAAGGGGCGTAGTCTTTAAAGGTCCTTCCGTCGCTGCTCAATGAAATGCTGTAGGTCGAAACGAACCGGACGTAATCTTCTCTCAGCGATCTTCCAGCGGTCAGACTCTTACGAATCTACAAGGTCAGAACCATCACCTAAGTACCGTCTCTATTTAGTCGTACACATGCGTATCTTGGTAACTACATGATAAGCCGTCCTACCGTCCGAAGGATACCGAAAGAAAATTGAATATAAGAAGTATGCTGGTCGTTTGCTTCAGGCGCCCAGCATTTCAACTAACTTACTAGTTATGGGCAAACCTAGTGTTATTCAGAAATTGGAAAGGCTGACTTTCAAAATTGGCTCTGCCAGCATATCTCCAGTTGCATCAGCTCGAAATCTAGGTGTCATATTCCAAAGCGACCTCTCGTTAGACGACCACATCAGCTCCACAGTCAAATCAGCCTATTTTCAGCTTCATAACATTGCTAAAATTAGGGCTTGTTTAGATAAGGATACCACGTCCAAGTTGGTCCATGCATTCGTGACATCTCGTCTCGACTTCTGCAACTCACTGCTTACTGGCCTACCAGCATGTGCGATCAGGCGATTGCAGCTGGTGCAAAACTCTGCAGCTAGGCTTGTCTGTCGTGAGCGTCGCAGTTGCCACATTACTCCACTTCTCGCCGACCTGCACTGGTTACCAGTCAAGCAACGGATTGACTTCAAGGTTTTGTCGCTCACTTTTAGGTCTCTTCATTCTATGGCTCCAGCCTATCTTTCAGAGATACTACCCCATCAGGCAAAGCATCGTACCACTCGCTTTTCGGAATCCAACAGTCTAGAAATACCTCGTACAAACCTTAAATCCTTTGGAGACCGTGCATTTAGCTCGTATGCTCCCACAGCCTGGAACTCCCTCCCGACCTGCATCAGAACATCCCCTGACCTGACCACATTTAAAAGAAACTTAAAAACATACCTATTTAGGACAGCATTTAGTGGGTCCTTGTGATTCGTCCTCGATGTGCTTATGCGTGCTGACACTGTTCATGCTGCCACTAACCACATTTGCATGCTGACCCAGTGCATGTAACCCCTAACCATGTTATTCATTTTGTTTGTTTTTCAAGCATGATTTTACTTACTATTCTATTGCGTATCACTTTGCAGCAAATGTAAAGCGCCTAGAAAGAGATTAAGTTCTCTGAGGGCGCTTTATCAAGTGCAATATTATTATTATTATTATTATTCAAGCCGTTGTTGAAGATTCTGGCGTTTGGTGATTAGCAAGGTTGACAAAAACTGAACTTGCTGAGAATGCATTGTCTTGCAGAGGACAGACAATTCGAGTGGATTTCATGAATAATAATCATAACAATAATAATATTGCACTTGATAAAGCACCCTCAGATAACTCAATCTCTTTCTACGCGCTTTACATTTGCTACAAAGGGAAACGCGATTGAATGGTGAGTGATATCATGCTTGACAAACAACATGAATAATATGGTTACGGGTGACATACCCAGGGTATGGACATCACGCTCGCATATGGTTCATACAATGAAACCTTCAGAACAGAATATGAAATTGCATAACTGCATTGTACCGATTGCATCCGAAAGCATCTATATTACCAAGGACGGCCATATTTTACGGGGGAGTGTGTATGTGCTTTCCACCCTACCACGGTGCAGAGAACTGTAAAGTGCTCATCAATACCACATTTTTACGATCATAAGTTGCACTAAGTATAGGTCACACCCTAAAATTATAAGCGTTTTGAAAAAACTGTAATTAAAAATGCTATTACTGAATATATGGCTAATTTTGTATTAACATAAATTTGCTTAAATCATCAGAGTTATCAAGAAACTCTTCATCTGTATTACAGCTAACATCTCTATAATCTTCTGTAGCATCGTCAATGTCTGAATCGTCACTTTCCTCATAGACTGAATCATTTTCAGTTCCATCCAGCACTTTTGAAATTCGCCATTTTAGGGTTTAAATTCAGCTAGAGTAAATTATAGTATAAACTAGCTAATCTCATATGAACAAGTTGAGCAGTCTAGATAGTTACGCAATGGGTGGTTTTTCAATTTTGACATTATTTGACTTGCAGTGTGTAAGTCGAAAAATTGTTTTTAATAGAAAAAGGTGCAACTTGTACTGGTAAAAATACGATACATGTGGGCCCTGGATGTTGAGAAGGTCAGAACTGAGTGCCTGCAGACGACCCGAGTCTGAATGCTGTCTACGTACGCATTCAAAGATGGATCTTCCTTTACTAGAAAGTTGAAAAAGGAAACTCATGAAGGTCAAATTGAACGCCTATCAGTAGTACACTAGGTCTGACACGAACCTAGCCACATTCAATGACTGCATACAGTATGTGTCTACACCTGGAAACTGGGATGAGAGGGAAGGAGAATCTCTAGCTGCTGCTGAAAGTAATCGGTAGTACTTATAAAGGAAGAAATGCGTAATAATAGCTGACAACTGGGATTAGTCCCGCGTCAGAACAACCCATGACCTGAGCACATTTAAGAAGAATTAAAAAACACACCTATTTAGGACAGCATTTAGTGGGTCCGTGTGATTCGTCCTTCATGTGCTTATGCATGCTGACACTGTGCATGATGCCACTAACGACATTTGCAGGCTGACCCTGTGCATGTCACCCCTAACCATGTTATTCATTTTGTTTGTTTGTCAAGCACGATTTTACTCACCATTCAATTACATTTCCATTTGCAGCAAATGTAAAGCGCCTAGAGAGAGATTGAGTTATCTGAGGGCGCTTTATCAAGTGCATTATTATTGTTATTATTATTATTAACCTGACCAAGCTATGCTACCGGTTGGATAGCCGCCCCAGCCGCTAAGGTGGTTTGTTTCACGAGATGAAGTGAGTCAGTCACCTACTGCAAGTATGGGAAGTATTTTAACGTTAGAACAGTCGAAGAATTCATTAGCGTATAAAGTCTGAATCCATGACGGGGCTGGAAAGTATGGGACAGAGAGTCGAGAGCAAGCACACAAAAATACCATGTTGAGTAAGAGCTGTGAAAGGAATTTCCGCAGGTTAAAATCGCGGAGAAAAACGGAATAGCTATTTTATGATATAATCTATTTGTATAGCACACCAAGATAATTTAATATATCCAGGTCCTTTACATACGCCTAAGGACTCAAGACCACTACTGTGGTCCTTAAAAGCAAGCACAGTACCCTCGTTTCAAACCACTCCTCATTGGCTCTAAGGGCACGGGGTGGCTGAACTGGTCTGAAGGACCTAACTAATTGCCTTAAATGCTTTATTGAATCTTCCTCTGTATCGAAGATATTATATGCCAACCACAGAGCTTGAAACAAGCAGATTGTGGTGGATTGAATGACAATTATAGTTAGATGTCGTCGGCGAAAAAGTGGCAGCCGATACCACGAGCCTGAAATACTTGCTACGACACAATAGCGAGGCATGGAGAACGGCAGTGGCCGAGAAAAGACCTCTTGTGTAGCACCACAGAAGACTGGACTGCTGGATTAACATAATAACAGCCGCGCAGGACAGGCTAGACACGATCAGGCACGACCGGACACAGCGGACTCGCCGGGACTAGATCAGACAGACAGGAGACGATCGGTCAAACTAGACATGGTCGAATACGATCGGACGAGCAATATTCGAACAGCGCCAGAGCTGCTTCAGCCAAACCAGTTACACAATGTTTGTACCTAAGCAATACATGTTCAGTCCTAATGCCATGTTTCAGGAGTATATAAAATGGCTTATAAAACAATACGGACCTACAAGCTCCATCCCACATGGGATCCGCTAAAAGTTTCGCATTTAGACAAGCAGTGCTTATATATAGGTTCCAACGTAAAATGAATGCAGGTGGTAAACCATGCTTTATTGTGCATCGGCATGCACACGGCGACAGCTGTATGAAACGAGACATGGAATTACGCTAATAGAAACTTGGCACTCACACTAGCTACTTGCTGGAGTTCTATGACACCAGAGATATTGTTCCCTGAACCACAGAGTAGAGCAAGTGGGAGCAGATACATCACCGCCCGCCTACTCTCTAGCTTTCCCTCAGTGGGGAATTATGGGTGGCGATTGGGGAATTATGCGTGGCATGGATCAAACGAGCCACTTCTTTGTCCGACGTCTCTTTATTCCTTCCGCTTGATCTTTAACCAACTTCTTTAACTTGCCCTTGGTCAGGCGGGCTGAAGTCGATCGAATTCGCGAACTCATCGAAGCTGCCTTTGTCGCCTGGCACCACAGCGAAGAAGAAGAAAGTGCTGAGAAGGACACGAGTGACACGAGTGATGGGCTCGAGAAGCTCCGAGTGCACGTCCACACTGCCGTAATCGGAACTCCGCGACGCAGGTGTCTGACACTTCCAGCTCTGTACTGCCTACAGATAATCCAGCACGGCCAAAATAGCGGGGAATGGTAGACGGTTTTATTTCAGAAGACGATTTCCTAATCCAGTAAATGGATTGCAGTACGCGTATATGCTTGAGGACATTTGGTCGTGAGACTGACTCTTCACTAGTCTGTAATAAAATGAAGAAGCTGGCTGTTTCTAAAATTTAACTTACCTGCTTGAATTCTTTCCTGATCTATATTTTGACGCAAATAAGTTACTGTGGTTAAGAAGTAAATTAACCTCAAGCACGAATATTTCCTTGACAGTGCGTGTGTCCCTAATCAGTCGGAAAACCTCTAGGTATGGTAGTAATAATCTATGTAATAATAAAAATTTCTGGGTATCGCTAAGTTTTTGTGCAATTGAGTTAAGTTTGCCACCATCCGAGTTCTAATATTAGCAACACAAACAGAAAGGAAGCTGAGAACTTGACGTGCTGAAAGGCCGGGTAGGATCAAAGCACAGAAGCAGCTCTGTCGTATGTATAAGATAGAAAGCCTCGAGTGTGCTTGACGATTATGGTGGGAAGGCGGTATAAATTGTGAAGGAAAGTGGACAGGGCACAAATCGCTGAGATAACTTGTACTTTGATTCCTCGGATGACTGTTGCCCGTAGACATCATTGCTCTGGAGTCTCCCAGTAAGATAGCACCTTAACCATTGCAATGCTGTACCAGTGTTACCCAGGCGAGATGCGAGACGGTCAAGATGGACCTGGCGATCAATCATATCACAACTGCTGAAAGATCCTGCAAGACAAGCACACAGAGAGCCTCTACTTACTCTGCATTCCTGAGAACGTTGCAATACACCCATGCAATACTAAAATAGAAACGATTAACTACAAAATATAAGTGGAGCTTTCTTGATAGGTTTGAAGTTTTGACTTTAGAGATTAATTGGTCAGCCATTACTCGTTCCAGTGTCTTTGATAAGAACGGCAGTAGGAATATCATTATCAAGTTTCCCTGATCCGGTGTTGTCATCTTAAAGAGCAGCCTTTCACCAGCCTTTTTAAAAATAATATTAATAATAATACATTTGATATAGCGCCCTCAGATAACTCAATTTCGACATGCACAGCTACATCACACGAAGCTCAGTTTTAATGCATGGCCATGCATTTTTTTAATTATCATTTAGTACTGTTACCTTCCCAACTCAAAGTAATGCTTCGCGCTTCAAAAAGCATAAGAAGCAGAGTGCTTACACATACTTTACTAACGATACGGCTAAACGCTTTCAGAGCGAACTCAGCAGCACCAAATGAGACAGAAAAGCAAGCTGCAACTGCATGGTCCCAATCTGATAGCTTCCTAGTTGGGACCATGCAGTTGCTTGTGCACAGAGACCAGTCGAGTTCTGCTTGGAACAGATGCGAGTCTACAGGCTCTGCTCCCATTGACAGCACCACCAGTCAGCACAAACTTATTAAGGCTTCTTGCAAGAAGCAACTTATCGAACCGAGCGAGCAACAAGTCTTGTGCCCAGCGTGCATCAGCAGATGCTTCTCCAAACGTTCAATCGTGAAGAATCGGCGATCACTGATCATCAGAAAGCACATGAGGCGCCCGCGAGTTGCACTTTCTCTGACGAGTCAGCGCTGTCACACAGCTGTACCCGCTCGCATTCAGCAGAAGAGTCTGGTTTTTGACCAGTGTGGTTCAGTCTATGCACTTTCAGACTAGCTCATTTTGGGACGGCTGCAATTGCAGCCGACGGAGAACTCGGATCGAGGCCAGCACGAGCGTTTGCAGGATGCTTTTTACCCGACCCGAATGCGTCCTCATGTGAGCTCGGAGGTTGCTCGGACTCGCGAAACCCCTGTCACACTCGCTGCATGCGTGCGGCTTGTCGCCCGTGTGCGTCCTCATGTGCAGCTTCAAGTGGAAGGACCGCCCGAACCACTTTCCACAGACGTCGCAGGCGTGGCGTTTCTCCCCGGTGTGGATCAGCTGATGACCTCTCAAATGGCTGGATTGGGAGAACCACTGCCTGCACTTATCGCAGGCGTACGGCTTCGTGCCGGTGTGAGTTAGCCGGTGCACTTTCAAATGGCTTGCCTGAGTGAACTTCCGCTTGCATCGCTCGCACTCGTGCGGCTTAATGCCAGTGTGACTGAGCTCGTGACGATTGAGGTGGCCAGCGTGGAGAAACTTCTTCCCGCACTGCCCGCAAGCGTGGAGAATGGGTATAGTTTCGACCGCTGCCGCATCCATCGAGAAAGTTCTCTCTCGACTCTACAACGAGTAGTAACAATTCAGAAATAAGCTATAAACGCTGGAAAAAAGCATGCTGGCGAAGGATTTTCGTTTTAAGGTCACTCGAAGACAAGAAACAGCATCCGGCATGAACTTCCATAACCTGCATCAGCCAAGTGTGCCTGTAATTCTGCTAAGCCACTAACGCTGAATGGACAGGCAGCAAATTTAGCTAGAGGCAGCCAGGATCGTTTAACAGGCACGGCTCATTCACCAATAGCGTTCGAGCAAGGGTTTGCCACCGACCAGGAAGGCAGCCTGCACAGCTCGGCTGCTCAACACAGCCCCCCTCCTATAATAGACGTCTACAGCAGCTGTGCTGGCTTGTCAGCTTGACCAAAAGCAGTGCTTTAACAGACTAAGGCAGCAGCATCGATAGCTTTCGATATGGGCAACACGCGGCATTTGTCAGGTGACACGGGGCTAGGGCTTCACCGGTATTTGAATGGAGACCGGAAGGACTAGCCTAATAACAGTAATAATACGTTTGATAAAGCACCCTCAGAGAGCAAATATGTAAGCCAACCATAAAAATAACAATAATAATGCACTTGATAAAGTGCTCTCAGAGAACTATATCTCTTTCTAGGCGCTTTACATTTGCTGCAAAGGGACATGCAATTGAATGGTAAGTAAAATCATGCTTGAAAAACAAACAAAATAGATAACATGGTTAGGGGTGACATGCACAGGGTCAGCATGCAAATGTGGTTAGTGGCAGCATGCACAGTGTCAGCACGCATAAGCACACGAAGGACGAATCACAGGGACCAACTAAATGCTGCCCTAAATAGGTGTGTTTTTAAGTTCCTTTTAAATGTGGTCAGGTCAGGGGCTGTTCTGATGCAGGCCGGGAGGGAGTTCCACCTTGTACTCTCTCTCTCTCTCTCTCTCTCTCTCTCTCTCTCTCTCTCTCTCTCTCTCTCTCTCTCTCTCTCTCTCTCTCTCTCTCTCTCTCTCTCTCTCTCTCTCTCTAGCCTAAATGCTTGATGCAGGACGTACAGGATTCATCCTTACGGTAATATGAATAGGTCTTTAGTGAGAGCCCAGAGAAGACTTGAATCTCTAATCGCTAATCTAATTGGGCGCTTCACAGCTACACGCTACGAGAGAAGCAAGGACGACTAGATAATGAAAAGCATGGCGTCCTCCTGAGGGAAGCTGGCACAAGCACATAATAACCATGCTAAGGCAAGTAGTCAGGGCACACAAAAGACTAACGGCTGCTGCAGGACTCGAATGCACGACCTGGGTCGTGAAGTGCGAATTGTTGACAATTACCGTCTCAAACAGGAGCGTCGTTGGCGACTCCACCAGTCGCGATGTGCTCCTCTTAGGAAAGTTTTTGCTGGCGCAGTTGACCTAGCATTTGTGCTAACAGCAAAATACGCGACCTCCAGAGCAATAGTCAGAATACGCCAGCTCCCACAACGGCTCCCGCTACAGCACACGTGCGCGAGGGAGGAGCCACTTAGAGGTGCGCCGGAACAGCTACTTTACATAGTTGTGCTAGCGACGGATGCGAAAAGCAAGAACGTAATCGGACGGATCATTATTTAACTCTTAAATAATGAATTCCGCGGATTTATCCTAATAAATTTGCACCAATAAGCGAGATCCGGGACTTATTGAAAGCGGTAGATTGAAGCTGAAATGGATATTGGTGGCCACCCAGACGATGTTGTAAACAGCGTGCGCATAGATATACAAAAATGGGTGGAGACTGCCTCATCCGGCTCTACCTGAAGCGTCTCGGTTATTACCAGGATTTGAGGGTAGCCTGCCTTTCGAAGACTGTTACTTGATTTTTGTTAGGAAGCTGCATTTAAACTCTCTACCTCTCCCATTATCTCCTTAGAGGTTGCTCCTAGTCAGGGAGTTTACCATACCGATGCTGTAAAATCGACGGTCAAGATAAGACAGATGATTCTTCGGGAAGCCGTCAGGCCTACACCCGAAGAGATTAATCCTGCAATTCTAGGTACCACACATCAACTTGAGGTAGATGTTGAAGCCTTTGGGCACTGCCCGAACGGGCCAACTTCTTGCACTGGCTGTTCAGCCCTCTAGCGTTACCCGTACGGGCCAACTAGGGTGCAGTCCGCCCATTTGGCCTGCTACTTTGGCCCGCTGGCGAACACGACAACTTTCGTGATGATTAGAAAGGATTTGATTGCACTTTTAAACACAGTTGGCTGTGACACGTAAGAACAATTTGATTTTGGCCCAGTAACTTTCCATCGTTTTGCGATGGATAATAATGGATTGTCTTGTTTGCCGGGGCCATTGCTGTTGATTGCCATGCATTGCCAGAGTCTGAACGCACAGAGCGGTTTAAAGTATGTGCTAGCGCACTGATAGGTCATGCGACATGAGAATGGGAGCTTGGTGCAGCCGATTTCACATCGATTTGCCACGGATTTCGGTATTGGCCCCTGCCATTGCTGCTGTCGATTGCTTTACATTGATTGCAATTAACAAGCAAAACAGCTTGAACGTTTTACGATTTCACTTTTAGCACTAAGAAATCTGAAATACGATGATGATTGTCATTTTGCCAATTTGTGGTCGATTTACCACGGATTGTAGCAAATTGCTGCTTCGAGCCTTGTCGTTGCCGTAGATTGCCATGCATTTCCCGATATTGTATGAGCGCAATTGGTAAGAATAATGTGGTTGACTTTAATCAGTGTGCTTTGTAAAATGCAATTAAAATGAGAGCTTTGCGAAACCGATTTCGTGACATTTTGCATCAGATTGCAACATTGGCCCAGGCCTTGCAGTCAATTGCAGTGCATTGCTGCAGAATGGTCGAGACAATTATAGTGATATTATCTGAGTACACAATAAACGAAAAGTAGAGCAGCTGCAATTATAATTAGAGCTTCTAGTGTACTCTGTATGGTCGCTGTGTGATTTTGGCAGATTGAGGTGGATTGTTGTGCGAGACCAAGCCGTTGCAGTTGATTGCACCGCATTGCATGAGAACGCGTGTGCACAATTGAGCAAGATTTTACGGGCGCAATCTGAACTGAGTATGGTCACATATGCAATGTCAATTAGAGCTTCGCTACGGTGATTTGAGAATGATTTGCAGTGGAATAGAGTGGATTGTGGTATTTTCCCATATCATCTCGGGCAGTTGCCTCGCATTGGCAGAGTGTGAGGACGCACAATTTTTTATTTTACGTGGGTGTTCACAAGAAACGGTACAATTTAGCATGCAATAAAAACAGGAGGTCGGCACAATCTTTTTCTGGTCGTTTGGTGGCGGATTCGGTGGATTGTAGTGAATAGTGGTATTGGCCCGGGCTACTGGATTGCAGAGCATAGCACGAGAATGGCCGTGCCGATTCAAGTGAAATTTTTTTAAGTGCAATATCGTAGAGTGTACTGTCACGTGCAATAAAAAAAGAGCTTTTCGAACGAGATTTATTTTTTCTTTAGAATGCAGTGGATTGCGGTGGATTGCGGCGATGACCCGGGCCACTGCAATCTTATTTCAATAGACTTTGAGTGAATGAATGTGTGAACGGAATCACGAGAAATTTTCTGGGTGCATTTTAAATGCAGGTAGTTTGGTATTCAAAACTTTTTGGAGCTTTTTTCGCATCTGATTTGCGTAGTTTGGTGGCCGTCGGGCACTGCACACAACGCCAGCCGACGAGCAACACCACCAGTTTATTTGACTACGCACCGAACTGGGGACAGCGAAACTGACGCCCGAAGACGTTCATCCTCACCGGAGCTTCTGTCATTAGCTGTACTGGAACGCTTCGCTCTGATTGGCTCGTTGGTGATCGGGAGGGCCCTCCAGCCTAATACCGGCCGGCAACGACGTTTTGGCGCGGCACTTTCGTAGGCTGGGGCATCCATAAACGAAAACACAATTTGTCGTGAATTTGAAGGGAACTTAAAGTGAATTGTGGTGGATTGCGGCGGATTGCTAAGAATTTGCGGCATAGGCCTCCAGCTTTGAAGCTCATTTGCGTAGTGGGCGTACTCGCAGTGACATGAAATTTGGTAGGTGGATAAAGTCAAACGTGTACTATAATATCTGCTCAAAATTTGAGCTCGGCAACGCCAATGTCTGGTCGATTTCTATCTAATATTAGAGTGGATTGCGGTTATTCGTTGAACCCCGCTGACCCCCGAAAAGTGGGCTAGGGCGGGGCAACGCGACGGCGAAGCTACGTCCACACGTTAGCGTTTTCGTCATCTCGTCAAACATTAGTAGCCAGCGCTTGAAGCGCAGCGAGGACGCTTTAGATAACCGCCGCCGCGTCTGTGGCCCAGATTATTCGCGAGCTTGCCCAACTAGCCGCCGCCACCGCCGCCTCTCTGAACATCTTGGAAAGCTCCGTGTTGCCTTCGTACTGAATTTTTTTAAGCAGCCCATAAATTGATTTTTCGCCGTCCTCTCGACTTCGGCATCGATCGGCTGCCCGGCTAGCTAATAATCTGACGGTCGGTAGGGGCCGCCCTGGTGCCTCTCGGTGCTTCAAACCCTTCCATCGGAGCGCATCGTTAGGCTTCCATGGCCGGCTTACAATCGTGACGGCAACGATGCTCGCGGCTGTCACCGAAACGGCGTGAACTCACTAAACCGGCTGCGTCGGACGCAGCAATGCCGGACGCGGCGAGGCAGACGTTAGTCGACCCGCGAGCAGACGACTGAATGGGCGTTCGCGAAGGTGCCGGAAGCTCGAACCACCTCAAGCATTGCAATTAGGCTCCGAAGGTCTTCTCCGGGCGGATCCGCGCAGACTTCGAATGTCACCCACAATGTAATGTAATGTATCTCCGTCAGTTACTCCACAAAGTCAAAAAGACCATGTGGGTGTTACACAGGAGTGTTTTGTATAGCCCACTCACAGCCTAAGCGCCTTTCGGTACGCATTCGGTAGCTAACAGACTTCGTCTCACGCAACAAAGAGCAAGTGGGAAGCATAGCAGAGTTAGGAGAGAGCAGTTGAGGTAGTGAGTAGCATAGAAGTAGCAGTTCAGGACCGCTGAAAAAGATGTGCGATAGTCGGCAGTTAGAGAGTAGATATCGTTGCGTAAGAATTGTGGAAGCGAGTTCCACAGTCTAGGACCTGCAGAGCTAAAGCTTCTGTGGCCTACTGTCTTTAAGCGGAGGAATGGAACAGCTAATTTATTGTCCACACAGGACCTGAGGGCGCCAACAGGCTGAAACTGATGCAGTAGTTCAGCTAAGTACGAAGGAGCCAAGCCGTGGCGGGCCTTGTGGGGAGCGTAAGAACTTTGCTCTGTATCCTTTGCTCAACCGGCAACCATCCTAGCTCTTTCAGCAAAGGTGACACGTGCTCAAACCGCTGGGACTTGAAGACCAGCCTTGCAGCTATATTCATAGTCAGCTGTAGTGGCAAAATAGCTTTCTTTGGTAGCCCAGCCAAAAGGGAATTACAATAATCAAGCCGAGACAGAACTAAAGAGCTAGTTAAATGTTTTACAAGCCACTGTGGGAGACAGCTTCTAATCTTGGATAGGGATCGGATGTGATGGCTAGCTGTAGAGGCAGTCTTCTGAATGCAGCTTTTGAAATTGAGGCAGCTGTCGAACACGACACCTAGATTACGAGCACGTGGTGAAGGTCGCACAATAGCATCACCTATTACAACAGCAAAGCCTTTTAATCCAGCCATACGCTTAGGGTGTCCTATGAGAAGCAGTTCGGTTTTATCGTCATATAATTTCAGGAAGTTTTCCGACATCCAGGATCGAATATCGAATATCGGCAGGGCAAGCATTCAGTTTCTCAGTTGCTGCAGCAGATTCCGACGGTTTAAATGACAAATACAACTGAGTATCGTCAGCATAGAAGTGATATCCTATTCCATGGGCCTTAATCACTTTTCCCAGAGGTTGCTTATAAATAGAGAACAGCAAGGGACCGAGTACAGACCCTTGAGGGACTCCACAGGTGACCCTTCTCATGTCTGAAACCTGACCCCCACACGACACGGATTAAACACGATCAGACAAGTAGGATTTAAACCACGCCATTGCTTTGTCTGCCAGACCGATCGTTGTTCTCAATCGTTCTAGCAGAACTTCGTGATCAGTGGTGTCGAAGGCAGCAGACAGACCTAGCAGAGCTAGGGCACTGACATTCCCGTCGTCGTTGCCACGTAGAATGTCATTGTTAACACGGAGGAGAGCAGTTTCAGTAGAGTGCTGCCTCTTGAAACCTGATTGAAATGCTTCTGACATTCCATTATTTTCAATATGTTCAACTAGCTGCTTAGCAACAATTTTTTCAAGAATCTTTGATAAGAACGGAAGAAGGGAAACTGGGCGATAGTTTGCTAGGACCTCTGTGTCTAATCCAAGCTTTTTAAGAATAGGCCTAACGATTGCCGATTTGATGGACTTGGGGACGACCCCTTTGCCCAAAGAAGCATTAAAAATCTTGGTTATGGCAGGGCTAAGTTGGTCTGCAAGTGAAGACCACAGATATGAAGGTATAGGGTCTTCAAGAGACAAGCTCTCTTTGCTAGACCTTATTAAGGCAGCCACATCACAGACAGAAACATCGGAGAACCTTTTAAGAAAGGTCACAGGTTGAGGAACGGCGATTGCTTTGGTCGGAGGGGGCTTAATGGAGGCACAAATGTGCACAACTTTTTCAGTAAAGAAGGTTGAAAACTTTTCGACTGAGCCCTTAATATCTGGGGAGTCAGACCTGACAGCATTGGCCAGTAAATGGTTTACTGTCTTATAAATCTGTTTAGTGTCCGACTGGCAGGAATTTAGTGTTCTAATGAAAAAAGAAACCCTGGCTCTTTTAAGCTTTCGTGTGTAAACTCGAAGGAAGTCTTTAAAATTGACTAGGTCTGCCTCAGACCCCGATTTCTTGAAACGACGTTCCAGCCTGTGCTTAGCACGGCGCATCTTAAGGAGTTTTTTTGTAAATTGAAAGGAATCGCGACGATTTTGAACACGGATAGAGCGAAGGGGAGCATTCTTGTCAAGATCACTCCTGAGTGTAATGTTCATCGCATCAGTGAGGGTATCGAGGCTGCCGGTCGAGTCTGAATGCAGATCAAGAAGGCCTGCATCACAAACAGATTTCAAAAACTTGTCCATGTCAATGCTTTGTAAGTTACGTCATTTGGCAAATTCGACATTGCCCTGCACGTACGAGGGAGCAGGAACAGTAAACGAGACCGAACAATGATCTGAGAGGGTCAGTGGGCACACCACAAAGTCGGTGGGGAGGACATCCTTAGTGATCACGAGATCTAGAATGTAGCCACCGACGTGGGTGCTATGATTAACGTGTTGGGCCAAACCAAAATTCTCCAGACAGTCAAGAAATGAGCGGACCTAGCTGTTGCTAGGGTTGTCAACGTGAATATTGAAGTCTCCTACAATCAGTAACGGCCTGTCACACACAAATATTTTAGCAAGAAACTCTGAAAACTCCTCTATAAACAAGTTTAGACAGCCAGGAGGTTAGTATATTGCAACGGTGAGAGGCATTGTCTTTGATGAAGACCTGATAGCAACCGATTCAAACGATGACCCATGCGAGAAACTGCACATTTTATAGCCAAACGATTCGCGAACAACAATTGCAACCCCGCCACCAACCTTGTCAGAACGCATGGACTGATAGAATGAGAACCCGGGTGGGGTGGTCTCGGAAATACAGCTGCTGGAACAAGGCGTCATCCAGGTTTCGTTAAGCAGAAATGCATCTAGCTTCTCCTGGACCACCTGATCGCGGATAAGTAACCCCTTGGTTTTTAGCGAGCGGACATTTAGTAGGCGGAATTTTAGAGGCTGTCCAACAACTGGGCGACGGCGATGGAGTGGCTCGTTTTCTCTACCGTTTGCGTCCGGCCCGGCGGACGCTGGCTCTTCGAATTGGAATTGGACCTTGGTAACGGCCGTCGGACGACGTTTCACAACGTGCTGGGCTACAGCGGGTGGGCTACTACCGCAACAAGTACTATTTAGCGCTTTGAACTTACGAGTCGTAGGTTTGATAGCCGAGCTGTTGATAGGGCGAACGCAGGATGCAGGTAGGTTCTCACTGACCCGCCGGAGAAGGCCCGCCGGTAGGTATCGATATTGCCACATCATACCACTTCTCACCGACCTGCACTGGCTACCAGTCAAGCAACGGATTGACTTCAAGGTTTTGTCGCTCACTTTTAGGTCCCTTCATTCTATGGCTCCAGCCTATCTCTCCGACATACTCCACCATCAGGCCAAGCATCATACCACCCACTTTTCGGAATCCAGCAGTCTAGAAATACCTCATACAAACCTTAAATCCTTTAGAGACCGTGCATTTAGTTCGTATTCGCCCAAAGCCTGGAACTCCCTCCCGACCTGCGTCAGAACATCCCCTGACCCGACCACATTTAAAAAGAACTTAAAAACACACCTATTTAGGACAGCATTTAGTGGGTCCCTGTGATTCGTCCTTGATGTGCTTATGCGTGCTGACACTGTGCATGCTGCCACTAACCACATTTGCATGCTGACCCTGTGCATGTCACCCCTAACCATGTTATTCATTTTGATTGTTTTTCAAGCATGATTTTAGTTACTATTCGATTGTATTTCCCTTTGCAGCAAATGTAAAGCGCCTAGAAAGAGATTAAGTTCTCTGAAGGCGCTTTATCAAGTGCATTATTATTATTATTATTATTATTATTATTATTATTCATGAACCATGCATTAACAAAAGAAAAGCCCCCCATAGCCGCCGCGGTGGCCGGAACCGCCAGGTCAGACGCCAGATATATATATATATATATATATATATATATATATATATTATTCATAGCGCTCCAAGAGAACTTGATCTCTATTCAAGCGATTCACATATGCCTCGGGGTTCGAGTGCGCGACATCAGCCAAACCTTGGTTAGGGCAAGCACCTTAATATCTGGACCAGACCAGATCGCCTGATTTAAATCGCCTCTCAAGCCTCGAGCTCGTGTGTGGGATGTGCACGTGCGTGCACTTGAACATGGGTGTGCAGGTGCATTTTGTCACTGCATATGGGAGCACTTTTGATCGATGCTTTTGAACTCGAACCGAGGCTGAGACCTCTGCATTTTCCTATGAGTCGAAGTGGAAGATGGCAAGCATTTAAATGTCCAGCCACAGTATAGATCCGATTGTATTGTGATTGATGTACGTTGTTTGGTTGCACCCGGCACTTTTTCGAGTTTGACCCTGCTGTAACTGGTTTGGGACACTGGCATGCAGATGATGCCAGAAACCTCGGCTCAATCGCAGGGAGAAGCTGACTCTGCAGCTCGTTCTGTTTAGCCTCCAAAGAATAGAGAGCGATGCAAGAATTCCGAGTCTCTATTAGATGCAGCAGCAGCAGGCCACCTCAGGCTGCCCATAGGCAAGCTAGCCAAACGTTTTAATTGGGTTGTTGCTATACACTTGTTAACTCGACTTGCAAGAAGGCCAGGCAGCATGGACATTAAGCCCCCGGATGAGCGGCTATGCTCTAGAGACTGGAAGGAAACCGTGAGCTTCTCTCTGAGCCTCGTACAGCCTCGACCTTCGGCAGACCCTGCAAGGTAGTTGGATACTCCTCTGGGTGGCATGCTGTGCCGGACAAAGCAAGCAAATAAAGGAAATGCTCCAGTTTGCATTTTAAAGACAGTAGGCATGCAAGTTGCTAGGCATTTAACAGCATTCAAGAACAGTTGGAGGGTCAGGGGGCAAAGGTCATGTAAGCTGGTAAGGCAACCAGTCCTACCAAGGTGCTTTGCTCTCCTGCAGCTGTAGCCGTGTGGATGCACTAGAAACCTAAGAAGTGATTTCTTGCTTCAACTACCGAAAGCAGGAACAGATTTGGCTGGCTGCCTAAATAAATATTTATAAATAATAATAATTATAATTAGACATTTGTAGAATGCCGAAGAGAAATAAACCTTTTCTAATCACACCACCTATCAATGGCATGGACCCAGCAAATGCTGCCAGGAACACCTTAGTTTTCAGCTCCTTTTAAAATTGTAAGTCAGTATCCATACACGACCAGACTCAGAGCCAGAAGGGGGCAGCAGGGGAGGCAGAGCTAAGATAGCTGCCAGTTGATCAGCTGATACAGAGCAAAGTTCTTACACTTGACCCACAAGGCCCGCCACGGCTCGGCTCCTACATACCTAGCTGAACTTCTGCATCAGTTTCAGCCTCTTCGTGGCCTCAGGTCCTGTATGGAAAATCAATTAGCTGTTCCATTCCATCGCTTTTAAGACAGTTGCCCAAGGAAGCTTTTGCTCTGCAGGTCCTTGACTGTGGAGCTCACTTCTACATATATTGTGCAAAGACAACTAACTACTCATGCTGCCGACCATGGCACATCCTTTCCAGCAGTCTTGAGCTGCAACTTTCTGTGGCTGTGAGTGTGCTATAGAAAACCCTCCTCTGTAGCACCCACATACCCTCTGTGGAGTTACAGATGGAGATAAATGATAATAATTTGCCCCCTCCCCTTCCTGCATCGGGCAGTGACCTGGGCCTGTAGGGGCTCGTGGAAGCACGCGATGGAGGCGCTACGATGAGCAAAGCCCCCACAAGGGAGTTGTTGCATTGTCGACGACTGCTGTATCGTATCGTACGCAAACAATGCAAGCGAACGAGTGTACATACTAGCGTTGTGGCCGTCGTGAGTGCCACTCCGAAGCACGTGGTGATGAGAGAGAGAGAGAGGAGAGTGGATATCGTGGGCACAGACCGACTTACAGGCAGAAGTGAATTGTGAGGCAAGGAACACGTTACGTGCCACCAACGAGCATGCCCGGCAGGCAGACGGAACGTTGGCTGGGGAGGGGTGGATACCGCAGGATGGCGATGATAAGGCCACAGGCCGACGGCCACTGTTCCTAGGCTCACTAACCGCTGCACCAACGACGAAAGTACCTCGTAATTTGACTCGATGACCAACTGCTGCGTTCGTATTTGAATACACAATGATTTCACGTCGAACTCTTCGATAATTGTACGTCTAGCCCTACCTGCACAAATTTTTTTTGGACCTTGCCCTCTATATAAAGTGTGTGTTTGTGTGTGTGTGTGCGCGCACGAGTGTCTGTGTGTGCATTCGCATGTGTAAGCTTGTGTATGCGTGAGAGCGAGTGTATAGCACTGTTGACTTAGAAGCAGCCACTAATGCCAATAGGCTTGCCATCAGATTTTGCTTTAACTTTGACCTTACTTTCTTGGAGCTTGAGCAGCATGGAGCGATCGCTGCTGCTCGAGCTGCCGATCGCATGTCTCCACTTTTGCCGCGCTCTCACCTCCAGGCTCTCTGTTTGACAAGGAGAACACAATCCTTGATCAGAGTGGCGATAACGCCGGCACTCCTAATTGCTGACACCAATTGCTTCATCGACTATCTGTATCTGATCAAGGAGCTCATCGAGAGCAGGAAGTTAAAAGTCTTCGTGCCTCTCGTCGGTAGGGCTCCTGCCTCTCCGACCCCGTGCGACCGTCAAGGGTCTTGAGGTTTCGAGATTCACAGGTTATTTTAGAAGAGGAGGTGGGCACACACTGTAGATTGAATGAGATCTGCATGTGGTCAGATAAGCAGGATTTGGTAATCATTGCTGATGACAAAGTGCAGCTGTATAGAGAAAATCTGGTCGAATGTGTGACCCCTTTTTTGTGAGTAGGGCCAGGCACATGAGCCACAACAAACTATGAGTCAGTCAATGCACGAAATTCAGTGCTGAAGGTGTCAGATAAGTTATCTAAGTGAACGTTGAAATCCCCCATAACGTGGAAGAATAGATTTCTTGCATACAGAATTGAAACGAGATCGAAGAAATCTGAGATAAAAATGAGGATTTGGTTCCTGGTGGGCGATAGACTACGGCCACTATCGGCAGCTTGTTTTCGGGTGAGACCAAGACAATTGATTCAAAAGACTGCTTCGAGGGTACTGCAAATGGCTTAAAGTTGAATTTCGAGCGCATGATAACAGCAACTCCACCTCCAGTTTTGATTGATCTGGGGATGTGAAAGAATGAGAAACAACAATAGTAATAATAATAATGCACTTGATAAAGCGCCCTCAGATAACTCAATTTCTCTCTAGGCGCTTTACATTTGCTGCAAAGGGAAATGCAATTGAATGATGAGTAATATCATGCTTGATAAGCAAACAAAACGAATAATATGGTTAGGGGTGCACGCATATGCACATGAAGGACGAGTCACAGGGACCCACTAAATGCTGTCTTAAATAGGTGTGTTTTTCAGTTCCTTTTTAATGTGGTCAGGTCAGGGGATGTTCTGATGCAAGTCGGGAACCAGTTGGAGTAGCGCCTTTAATTGTCGGGCAGTCAGGGTCAGCATGCAAATGTGGTTAGTGGCAGCATGCACAGTGTCAGCACCCATAAGCACATCAAGGACGAATCACAGGGACCCGCTAAATGCTGTCCTAAATAGGTGTGTTTTTAGGTTCCTTTTAAATGTGGTCACATCGGGGGATGTTCTGACGCAGGTCGGGAGGGAGTTCCAGGCTGTGGGAGCATACGAACTAAATGCACGGTCTCCAAAGGATTTAAGGTTTGTACGAGGTATTTCTAGACTGTTGGATTCCGAAAAGTGGGTGGTACGCTGCTTGGCCTGATGGGGTAGTATATCTGAAAGATAGGCTGGAGCAATAGAATGAAGGGACCTAAAAGTGAGCGACAAAACCTTGAAGTCAATCCGTTGCTTGACTGGTAGCCAGTGCAGGTCGGTGAGAAGTGGAGTAATGTGGCAACTGAAACGCTCATGACAGACATGTCTAGCTGCCGAGTTTTGCACCAGCTGCAATCGCCTGATCGCACATGCTGGTAGGCCAGTAAGCAGTGAGCTGCAGAAGTCGAGACGGGATGTCACGAATGCATGGACCAACTTAGATGTGGTATCTTTATCTAAACAAGCCCGAATTTTAGCAATTTTGACAACTGAAGACCTGCTTTGACCCAGGGGTTAAGGCGTTCGCCCCGACCAAGCTCTGGCCAAAGTCATGGGCTCGAGCCCTGTGGCATTTGTGAAGAGCTGGAATAGAGATTAGGTTTTTCTTAGGTAGTTATACAAATGAATTATTTGTATTTTTTATGGTGAAGCAGCTTCCAAGATGGCAGTCCAGTTGCCTGCATTTGGAGGATATAATGAGCAATTATGTCACCAAAAAAATTGGCCCTGATGGCAGTGAGAAAAACATCAAGTTCACTTAATTAGGAACTATCCTGCTTCAATCTTTAAGTTAATTTGATGTTTCAGCTTCCTTATTATTTTTATTTGCAATGACCTGCATCACCCGCCTAGTTAAGGAGCTGATCAAACGCTTGCAATCATCTAGCGTTATGATATCCTAGGCTTGTGGCAAGTGCAGCAAATGTAAAGTGCCTAGAAAGAGATTGAGTTATCTGATGGTGCTAAATTAAAATGCATTATTATTATTGCTATTAAATGTTTGTGAAATATATCAGCTAATTTGACAAGGAAGACCTATGCTGAGACTGGCACTCAATGTCATCCAAAAAACCTATCAAAAATGAAAACGATGAAGTTTCTCAAGCTAAGAGTAGGGGCTTGCATCGACCAATCGATTGTCAGAGACTTTCGAGCTTGTCTTATACTAGTTAAATAGAATCACAGATCAGTGAGTGGCTTAACTTAAATTCATGATAAAACATGTGAATGAGCATTTGCACTACAACACTCGTTTCTCAGCAACAAATTGACAGATGGTAAGAAACTGAAGGCAGCTTCAGATCCGTTCAACAGAGGGTGCTAGTCATTGATGCTTTGTGGCTTCAATATTGCAAATTGTTTTGAGTAAAACTAATAATGAGATATTTACGTTGCACCGTCAGAGAATCTAATCACTTTCTAAGCATTTAAAATAGGTGGTAAGAAAGGAATGTCAATAAGGCTGGCGATAACGTCAGTTTGCATAAACACGAAATGGACAATTCGCAAGGACCTAGCAAACGCTAAGAGTAGCAGGTGCATTTTTGGCTTCACAAACGTCGTCAAGTCAGGGGTAGTGGGTGGTGCCCTTCGAGAGTGAATTCCAGGATTTGAAAGCATACGAACTAAAGTCAAGCTCCTAAGGAAATGCTGAAATGTTGACTAACAGTCCATAGTCAGGTAGCTGGGATATTTTTTGATTTACTCATGAGAAACATTATATTTGACCGAAAACTCGAGCAACAATTTCACAAGAAAACGGGGTTTTTCTGCAGTCACATTCGAGGAGGACGCACATCGCCACTCGCTCTTAAACTAGAACAGATTAGCAGTACAGGTAGTGGTGGATCTGTAGGAGCTCGCGGGCGCGCGATGGCGGCGCCACGAAGAGCGAAGCCCCCCCACAAGCGTTGTCGACGACGGCGTGTATTATACGATCTAGCAGCCGTCGTGCGTGCTGCTCCGGAACACGAGGTGTTCGGAGAGAGAAGAGAGTGGATAGCGTGCGTGCAGGCCGACGCACAGGCAGAAAGTGATTTTCGCGTCATGGAACGAGTCACGTGCCGACAAGGAGCGTTCCCGTTGGGCTGACAGAACATCGGCTGGGGGGGCGGAACCAAGTGACGGCGATCACACGCCCACAGATCCAGGGGGAGTACGCAAGAGGCATGTGGCCCTAATAATGGGGCAGTGACCTGGGCCACCACCTCCACACCTATTCATTTGCCTTCTGGCTGTGACCAACTAAAAATGTCACCAGCTTTGAAATAGGCCCCCTTCTTGCCTGCCTGCTTCAGCTCCCAGTAAAGCAGCTCGTCGAATTCAAAGTTTTGTCACTTACTCGTAGGTCAATTCATTTTCTGGCTCCAGCCTACCTATCAGAACCATTCTCTGTCGCCTGGCCAAGAACCTTGGAAACCGTCGTTCCTACTCAAATCGTTTGGCTATACCTCGTACTTACCTCAAAACCTTTGGACACCATGTCATTAGTTCGTTCGCTCCCAAAGTCTGTCCCCTTACATGCCAGCATTTAAAAAGCAGCTTGAAACAAACCTCAATGCAGCATTTACTGGGTCATTGTAATTCGTCCTTCGTGTGTATATGTATGCTTACACTGTGCCCGTTGCTTGAGGATATTACCTACAACCATTGGTAAAACGCTGTCTATCCAGCACCCGTAAAATTTCAATAAAAGATCTAATTCTCTGAACGTGCTATACAAACATATTATTATTATTATTATTCATGTCCTAACTTTACCTGTTCCTTTAACTGCAGAGTTTCTGTCGTAAAAACTTTGGTTGTGTGCAATAATTTTAACTACTTGTAAAGTCTTGGCAACTAAAGTACGTAAAATTCGTGTAGGTCCAGCCTTTCTAAATGAAAAACTGGTGGTGTTTTAGCCCCAAGCCAGACGAAAATCCTGAGAAGGCCTTTGAGTAAACAGGCTAAGCATAAAAGTATGGGCAATGGCTGCTACAAAAATATCTGCTTCTGACTATCAGTTGGCCAATTACAACCGAAACCGCAAGGCATAGGGCAGCAGGCTTATAATAATTAAAACAATAATGCATTTAAGAAAGCAACACCAGAGAACTCAATCTCTTTCTAGGCGCTTCACATTTGCTGCAAAGGGAAGCGCGATTGAATGGTGAGTAATATCATGCTTGATAAAAAACATGAATAATGTGGTTAGGGGTGACATGCACAGTGTCAGCACTCATAAGCACATAAAGGACGAATCACAGGGACCCACTCATTGCTGTCCTAAATAGGTGTGTTTTGAAGTTCTTTTTAAATGTGGTCAATTCAGGGGATGTTCTGACGCAAGTCGGGAGGGTGTTCCAGGCTTTGGGACCATACAAACTAAATGCACGGTCTCCACAGAATTTGAGTTTGTACGAGGTATTGGTAGACTGTTGGATTCCGAAAAGCGGGTGTTACGATGCTTGGCCTGATGGGGGAGTAGATCTGAGAGATAGGATTGAGCCAAAGAATGAAGTGACCTAAAAGTAAGCGACAAGATCTTGAAGTCAATCTGTTGCATGACTGGTAGCCAGTACTGGTCGGCAAGAAGTGGTGTGACATGGCTGCCGCGACACTCACGACAGACAAGCCTTGCTGCGGAGTTTTGCACCAGCTGCAGTCGCCTGATCGCACATGCCGGTAGGCCAGCAAGCAGTGAGAATGTCAGACGTCGAGACGGGATGTCAGGAATGCATCGACAAACTTAGACGTGAGTTCCTCTACTCCGAGCTTAGCCATGGCTTGGCTGGGGCCAGCCATGGCTAAGGGGCGTGCCATGAAAGACACACTTTAATTTCAAGCTGCTGTTTCATGGCCGGCGGTTGGGGCTGAATAGCCATAGCAGGGCCCTATTCTTTCTCCATCGTGGCATGGTGACAGAGGGAGTTGTGGAAACATAGGACCACCCGCCTAAACCTGCTGCTGTCTATTCCAGAACGTGGCTGAGTTATCCAGTTCTCAATCATCCCCTGTTAAAGAAACGTATCAAGAAAAACGAAGGACTGCACAAGCATTCCACACTGAGCACTGGTAACTATGTTTTGCAGAAACTTGAATTTAAGAAATGTACCCATTAGTTCACTGCGAGGACAGAATCACATATAATTAATAAGCCCCAGACTTGCTAAGGAACGGTCGCATAGTAGCAAAGGGTGTCACTTTCGATACTTCGCAGACTCAACGTCTGCTACTGGGTTTACCCTTTGAGCCATGCTGAAGGACTCAGGCGATTACAATGATATATCTAGAAGCCTGTAACAGCATCATAATAAATATTAAATTGCCTACCACCGAAGGAGAATATTTAATTTTCTAGCCATTATGCATATACTGAAAAAAATGTAATGAAATGTATCTGCATCTGTAACTCCAAAAAGTCATAAAGACCACGTGGGTGTTATGCATGAGAGTTTTGTGTAGCCCACTCACAGCCTAAGCGGCTTTCGGTACCCATTCGCTAGCCTATAGACTTCGTCTCACACAACACAGAAAAAGTGGGAAGCATAGTAGACTTAGGAGAGCAGTTTTGGTAGTGAGTAGCAGAGAAGTAGCAGCTCAGGACCGCTGAAAAAGATGTGCAACAGTCGGCAGTAGGACAGTAGTTGTCGTTGCGTAAGAGTTGTGGAAGCAAGTTCCACAGTCTAGGACCTGCGGAGCTAAAGCTTCTATCGCCAACAGTCTTAGGGCAGAGGAATGGGACAGCTAATGTATTGTCCACAAGGGACCTGAGGGTGCGAACAGGCCAAAACTGATGCAGCAGTCTCTACTGGCTAATAATAATAATAATATTGCACTTGATTAAGCGCCCTCAGATTTTAATCTCTTTCTAGGCGCTTTACATTTGCTGCAAAGTGATACGCAATAGAATAGTAAGTACAATCATGCTTGAAAAACAAACAAAATGAATAATATGGTTAGGGGTGAAATGCACAGGGGTCAGCATGCAAATGTGGTTAGTGGCAGAATGCACAGTGTCAGCACACATAAGCACAACAACGACGAATCACAGGGACCCACTAAATGCTGTCCTAAATAGGTGTGTTTTTAAGTTTCTTTTAAATGTGGTCAGGTCAGGGGATGTTCTGATGCAGGTCGGGAGGGAGTTCCAGGCTTTGGGAGCATACGAGCTAAATGCACGGTCTACAAAGAATTTAAGGTTTGTACGAGGTATTTCTAGACTGTTGGATTCCGAAAAGCGAGTGGTACGATGATTGGCCTGATGGGGTAGTATATCTGAAAGATAGGCTGGAGCCATAGAATGAAGAGACCTAAAAGTGAGCGACAAAACCTTGAAATCAATACGTTGCCACACTGGTAGCCAGTGCAGGTCGGCGAGAAGTGGAGTAATGTGGCAACTGTGACGCTCACGACAGACAAGCCTAGCTGCAGAGTTTTGCACCAGCTGCAATCGCCTGATCGCACATGCTGGTAGGCCAGTAAGCAGTGAGTTGCAGAAGTCGAGACTAGATGTCACGAATGCATGGACCAACTTGGACGTGGTATCCTTATCTAAACAAGCCCGAATTTTAGCAATGTTTTGAAGCTGAAAATAGGCAGATTTGACTGTGGAGCTGATGTGGTCGTCTAACGAGAGGTCGTTTTGGAATATGATACCTAGATTTCGAGCTGATTTAACTGGAGATATGCTGGCAGAGCCAATTTTGAAAGTCAGCCTTTCCAATTTCTGAATCACACTAGGTTTGCCCATAATTTGTAAGTTAGTTTTATCATCGTTTAGTTTTAGAAAATTTGCTGCCATCCATGATCGGATGTTATCAATGCATGCAGCAAGTGATTTGAGAGAATTTGAGGTGCTCGAAGGCTGGGAGGGATCAAAGCAAAGGTACAACTGAGTGTCATCCGTATAGAAGTGAAAGCCTAGATTGTGCTTGGCAATCACATCAGCAAGACGGAGAGTATAAACGGTGAAACGGACCGGACCTAGCACAGAGCCCTGAGGTACTCCATATTTTAGAGGTACTTCAGATGATCTTTGTCCATTCACGTCAACACTCTGGAGTCTCCCACTGAGATAGGACTTGAACCACTGCAGAGCAGTGCCAGTGATGCCCAGGCGAGATGAGAGGCGCTCTAGAAGAACTTTGTGATCGATGGTATCAAAAGCTGGCGAAAGATCGAGCAAAACAAGAAGAGACACTCTACCCATGTCTGCATTCCTAAGTAGGTCGTTCTATACCCGAAGCAATGCTGACTCTGTGGAGTGATTAGCTCTAAAGCCAGACTGGAACTTACTAGCAAGGTGTGAGGTTTCGATATACGAGTTCAGCTGGTCTGCCACGACCCGTTCCAGTGTCTTTGATAGGAATGGTAGACGGGAGACTGGGCGGTAGTTGCTAAAGTTCTCTTGGTCTAGTGTTGCTTTCTTGAGAAGTGGCCTGACTACAGCTTTTTTGAAAGGTGCTGGGACCTGACCTGAGGCTAATGACATATTAATGATGTTGGTTATGCATGGCAGCAGCAGATCAATGAAACGTAGGAGCAGGACAGTGGGAATAGGGTCCAGTGGACTTGTTGTCTTCTTTGATTGAGATACGAGCTTTAGGACTACATCACTAGTAACCTGCTTAAATGCAGACATTGAGGCGCAGCCAGGAACCGAGGAACAGCATTCTAGTGGGTAGGTTGTCATCGCAGAGATGGATTCCCTGATTTTGTCTATCTTCTGCACAAAGAATCGAGAGAAGCGATCGGTTAGATCATCACAAGGATCATCAGGTAAGGAGCAAACCTGGGTACGGTTTAGGAGATGGTTCATTGTCGACACAAGCATTTTTGGATTGTGCATCTGTGATTCAACAATGTTTCTAGAAAAAGCTAGACTTGGCCTTTGCTAGGATCGATTGGTACGACCTACAGTAGTCTTCATATGCCTGTCGATGGACAGTTAGTCCGGATCTTTTGTATGCCTTTTCAAGCTTTCGTTTAGTAGACTTGGCTAGTTTAATGTCTGTGGTAAACCATAGGCCGTCTGGGCGGGGGCGCACAGTGTGCTAACAATAATAATAATGCGCTTGATCAAGCGACCTACGAGAACTCAATCTCTCTCTAGGCACTTTGCATTTGCTGTAAAAGGAAATGCTTTTGACTTGTGAGTAAAATCATGTTGATAAACAAACGAAATGAATAACATGGTTAGGGGTGACATGCACAGGGTCAGCATGCAAATGTGGTTAGTGGCAGCACAGCAAAGCAGTATGCACGCAAAAGCACATCAAGGATGAATCACAGGAACCCACTAAATGCTGTTCTAAATAGGTATGTTTTTCAATTCTTTTTAAATGTGATGTAATGTATCTCCATCAGTAACTCCACAAAGTCATTAAGACCATGTAGGTGTTACGCAGGAGAGTTTTGTATAGCGCACTCACAGCCTAAGCGGCTTTCGGTACGCATTCGGTAGCCAACAGACTTCGTCTCACGCAACAAAGAGAAAGTGGGAAGCATAGCAGAGTTAGGAGAGCAGTTGAGGTAGTGAGTAGCATAGAAGTAGCAGTTCAGGACCGCTGAAAAAGATGTGCCATAGTCGGCAGTTGGAGAGTAGATGTCGTTGCGTAAGAATTGTGGAATCGAGTTCCACAGTCTAGGACCTGCAGAGCTAAAGCTTCTGTCGCCAACTGTCTTTAAGCAGAGGAATGGGACACCTAATTTATTGTCCACACAGGACCTGAGGGCGCGAACAGGCTGAAACTGATGCAGCAGTTCAGCTAGGTATGAAGGAGCCAAGCTGTGGCGGGCCTTGTGGGTCAGCGTAAGAACTTTGCTCTGTATCCATTGCTCAACCGGCAACCATCCTAGCTCTTCCAGCAAAGGTGACACGTGCTCAAACCGCTGGGACTTGAAGACCAGCCTTGCCGCCATATTCATAGTCAGCTGTAGTGGCAAAATAGCTTTCTTTGGTAGCCCAGCCAAAAGGGAATTACAATAATCAAGCCGAGACAGAACTAAAGAGCTAGTTAAATTTTTTACAAGCCACTGTGGGAGACAGCTTCTAATCTTGGATAGGGATCGGATGTGATGGCTAGCTGTAGAGGCAGTCTTCTGAATGAAGCTTTTGAAATTGCGGCAGCAGTCGAACATGACACCTAGATTACGAGCACGAGGTGAAGGTCGCACAATAGCATCACCTATTAGAACAGCAAAGCCTTTTAATCCAGCCACACGCTTAGGGTGTCCTATGAGAAGCAGTTCGGTTTGATCGTCATTTAATTTCAGGAAGTTTTCAGCCATCCAGGATCGAATATCGGCAAAGCAAGCGTTCAGTTTCTCAGTTGCTGCAGCAGATTCCGACGGTTTGAATGACAAATACAACTGAGTATCGTCAGCATAGAAGTGATATCCTATTTCATGGGCCTTAATCACTTTTCCCAGAGGTTGCGTATAAATGGAGAACAGCCAGGGACCAAGTACAGACCCTTGAGGTACTCCACATGCGGTCAGGTCAGGGTATGTTCTGAAGCAGGTCGGGAGGGAGTTCCACGCTTTGGGAGCATACGAACTAAATGCACGGTCACCAAAGGATTTAGGGTATGTACGAGGTTTTTGTAGACTGTTGAATTCCGAAAAGTGGGTGTTAAGATGCTTGGCCTGATTAGGTAGTATGTCTGAGAGATAGGCTGGAGCCGTAATATGAAGGGACCTAAAAGTGAGTGACAAAACCTTGAAGCCAATCCGTTGCTTGACTGGTAGCCAGTGCAGGTCGGCGAGAAGTGGAGTAATGTGACAACTGCGACGCTTACAACAGACAAAGCTAGCTGCAGAGTTTTGCACCAACTGCTATCGCCTGATCAAACATGCTGGTAGGCCGGTAAGCAGTGAGTTGCAGAAGTTGAGACGGGATGTCACGAATGCATGGACCAACTTGGACGTGGTATCCTTACCTAAGCAATTCCGAATTTTAGCCATGTTATGAAGCTGAAAATAGGCATATTTGATCGTGGAGTCTAACGAGTGGTCGCTTTGGAATATGACACCTAGATTTCGAACTGATTCAGCTGGAGATATGCTGGCAGAGCCAATTTTGAGAGTCAGCCATCCAAATCACTGAATCACACTGGGTTTGCCCATAACTAGTAAGTTAGCTTTATCATCGTGTAGTTTTATAAAAATTTTCTGTCATCCAAATGTGGATGTCATCAATGCATGAAGCAAGTGATTTGAGAGAATTTGAGGTGCTCGAAGGCTGGGAGGGATCAAAGTAAAGGTACAACTTAGTCTCATCCTTATAGAAGTGAAATCCTAGATTGTGCTTGGCAATAGCATCAGCAAGAGGGAGAGGATAAACCGTGAAAAGAACCAGACCTAGCTGACACGGAGCCCTGAGGTGCTCCATATTTCAGAGGTACCTCAGATGATCTTTGTCCATTCACGTCATTACTCTGGAGTCTCCAACTGAGATATGATCTCAATCACTGCAGAGTAGTGGCAGTGATGCCCAGGCGAGATGAAAGGCGCTCTAGAAGAACTTTGTGATCGATTCTATCAAAAGCTGCCGAAAGATAGAGCAAAATAAGCGGAGACACTCAGCCCATGTTTTCACTCCTAAGTAGGTCGCTGTATACCATAAGCAATGCTGACTCTGTGGATTGATTAGCTCAAAAGCTGGAATAAACCTTAAGGAAACTCTATATTCAGATATCCAATCTGGCCCGTGCAAATTTATGGCATGCAATAGACAGCTCCTTGCTTAAGCGAGGTTATCGTTCTCAAGCAAATTACACACAGCTGTATCTGTGCCTTTCTTCACCAGCTTTCTTAAAATGGCTTTGGCACAACATGAGCCTGAAGATATGAGATGGTCGCACCTAAATAAGATCCAAATTGTTAATTTTGAATGATGATAACATATATATATATATATATATATATATATGCGTTACCATTATATATATATACACACACATATATATATATATATATTAATAAACACACATATATATGTATATGTGTGTGTAATATATAATATATATAACTATATATATATATATATATATAATATATATAATATGTAATAAATATATATATTTATATATACGCAATTACAAATGAATTGCACATATATATATATACATATATATATATATTTATATATATGTGCAATTCATTTGTAATTTCGTTATTGTCACCATTCCTGACTCGGTGCAACAGGACTATGCCAAGCTGTGTGCAACACTTGTAAAGGTGTTGGCCAGCCCTGAAGGTGAGAGGCTTCTGTGGTCGGACTTGCGAAGTGCCAGAATTCGGACGCGATAGCACGATAGAGGCTGGTGGTAGAGGCCGATAAAGGGCTACTGCCGCACTTGGCTTCGATAAACGCCGGTTGAACTGAGGAGGCTAACTAGAGCGACCGGAAGTGGCAGCAGCAATCGCCAACGGCTTGGTGGGCGACTAAGGCAGAGCCAGCAGAGATGCCGATGAAGCCCGCGAAGGCTGCGGCAGAGACGGTGGCACAGCCGCAGAGGAAGCGTTAGGTGCAGAGAGGAGGCTGTATCTGCCAGAGAGAAATAACCGTTCGCCAGAGGGCGGCAGTGGGTCAAAGAGGAGAGTTGGTCTGCCAGAGAGGAGGCTGTGTCTGCCAGAGGCGGCTGCGGTTTCTGGGAAACCACTGGTAGAGAGCAGGACAGCACCGGTGGCCTGCGAGTTGGCGCTTTTGGTCTCGGAGGCGACGTCGAAATGGAACGAAGCGTTAGCGTCGGCGGAAGTGCGTGAAGGTAAAAGCTAAAAAGATGGAAGAGACGCTCACCGAGAAGGCACTCGAGATGCTCGCCGAGCTGTCGCAGGCGAAGACATAACTGCACCAGCAATAGATTTTGGCACATATGCCTCGGTTGCCTCGGTTTGCCTCGGTTTCCGAGCTGCTGCTGCTGATGGAGACCCGCGAGGGGCCCAGCAGAAGACGAGAGAGAGGCGCCTGTCGAGGAGGCACGACAGGTTGTACGCCGAGCGACAGAAGACAATGGCGCAGGAGTGGCCGACGGAGCGGCCAAAGGCAGTCGTACAGGAGCCGAGGCTCCAGGCATCTGCCTCACAAGCGACACGAGAGGCGACACCCTTTGCAATCCTGAAGACAGAGGCCGGCCTTCGGGCGAATGCCCGGAAACCCCATGCGGTTGCAGAGACCGGTCCTGCATTGGAGACTGGTGGTGTGGTGGAAAGCTTCATGGCTCGGCTACGGGGCGAAGCTCGTGCCATACATAGCCAGCAATATAGCAAAGGCCGTGCTTTCACTGGCCTCCTCCGAGCGGCGTTACCTGGCCTCATGCTACATGAAAAGGAGGTCAGGGTGGTATGTATTACTATTGGGCAGATGTAATGCCATGGTTTTTGCAACCCCATTCTATCTTGAGGTCAAGAGGGAATGTGGTTATTTTGAGATTATGACATGTTCAATGGATTATGGGCTGTTGCGATTTATGGCAGTACTATATAAGTAACGGGCGGCAAAGGCACGCGAAGTTAGGTCGAGGACGCCGGGCAGGCAGTCGCCTACTGGCCCCCTGAGGCGTCCGTGTGAATAAACATCTTTGAGCCTGCTTCGGCGTTCTTCGTGGTATCGCGTACCAGCCACATAGAGAATGTCAAACTACACAGATGAATTAGAAACTCCATCATCTCCAAGCTTAGTCAGCGAGCCCCCAGCTATGAGCTTATGGCCTTCGAAATCTACCACTTGCTCTATATTAGATTTTTGCATTATCTGGTGTCATTTGTTTAATAAGTTGGTGTATACTCTTCGTCTGGACGTATTTATCTCGCTGTATTGTTTCGATGACAAAGGAAAGAAAGGACAGAGGCATCAAGCCGCAAGCAGAGAGATGGCAAGACAAGCTGCCGCCCCAGGACCCGACTACGTTAGCTATACTACGGCGGATATATATGCTTTAGCAAGCACGTCGAGACTAGCAGCTAATTGTGTACCCGCACGTACTGTCAATTAAGGTAACCGTTTCAACCTTGTTGCATATCAACCAATTCATGCACATCCCTAAAAAAAGGCTAACTGAAGGCCACTGATAGCGAATCCAGTGCATATCATAATTGCTTGACTTAGATTTGACTGGTAGGCTACCTTGGTCACAGACAATCAAATAGCAGGCGCCTAGCCCTACAATTAAGGAACCATGAATGATGAATAATATGCAAGTGGAAACCAAGCTCATGCAAAATTGAAAAAAATATAGGCAGAAGGAAACCTATTTACAATTCTACTTTAGGTCTTATAAAGCTGATACCTACTTCTAGTGTGTGCAAAGCCCAAAAGTAGTATTCCCTCAGCCATGTTTAAAGTCTCAGCAAGGCAAGCATGAGGCCAATAGCTAGAAAGATAAAGTGCAAGCAGTGTTAAATCCCCAAAAAACTGAGCGAGCAGAGGTATCTACAATTGCACAACAATATTAGTAGTACATTTAATGTAGCCCCCAAAGATAACACAATCTCTTTCTAAGCAATTTACATTTAATGCAAAGGGCGCACGACCGAATGGTTAGTGGTAGCATGCTCAACGACAAAAAGAATAACATGATCAGGGGTGATATGCACAGGGTCAGGGTACAAATATGGTTAGTGGCAGCCACCACAGTTTCAGCGTGCTAAAGCAAGCAAATGAAGAATCACTTAGGCCCACTGAATGTTGTGATAAGTATGTGCAGTTTAGTCTTTTTAAATTTGATGAAGTCAGTGGATGTACTGACGCAAGTTGGAAAGAGTTCCAGGCTGTGGAAGCATACACACTGCAGGCTCGGTCTCCAAAGGATTTGAGGTTCATTCAAAGTAAAGGTAAACGATTTTGATTCTGAAAGTTAGTGGCGAGACCGTTAGCCTAGTTGGGAATTAGATGTGTTAGGTAGGCTGGTGCCAAACAATGAAGAGACCTATTACCATTGAACTGACAGTCGATACTTTTGGCACGAATCTTGTTTTGCCGATGGTTTGGTATTTAAGTAGAACAGCAAAGAAGGCTTAGTACTGCCGATTATGAGCATTACCCTAACCAATTTTTTAATCTCACTTGCTAAGTCCGTGGCTAGTGATAACAATACACTTGATAAAGCTCCATAAGAGAACTCCACCTTTTTATTAATAATAATAATAATGCACTTGATAAAGCGTCCTCACAGAACTCAATCTCTTTCTAGGGGCTTTACATTTGCTGCAAAGGGAAATGCAATTCAATGGTGAGTAATCTCAAAAATAGGATATGTTGCAGTAATTAGAGCTTGTGCAATAAGTAGACTAACGGCAAAAAAATCACCCAGAGCACAAAGCTTCGGCTGGGGCCACACCTCTGCTAGTCGCTGCTTCCTTCTCTGTTGCTTCCTTCTTCTCCATTGGTTTCTTCTATTTTGCCTCCTTCTTCATTGCTTCCTTCTCCTTTGCCCCCTTCACGGCCACACAATAGCTGTAATAGTAGTCGTAATCTGGCTGCTGTAGCGAGGCATCATTTTAGTACTTGCTCATCAAAACTTGTCTGTCACGAGCGTCACAGTTGCCACATCACACCACTTCTTGCCGACCTGCACTGGCTACCAGTCAAGCAACGGACAGACTTCGAAGTTTTGTCGCTCATTTTTAGGTAACTTCATTCTTTGGCTCCAGGTTATCTTTCAGGTCTACTCCACTACCACGCCAAGCATCGTACCACCAGCTTTTTGGAATCCAACAGTTTACCACTACCTCGTACGAACCTCAAATCCTTTGGACACCGTGCATTTAGTTCGCATGCTCCCAAAGCCTGGACTCCCTCTAGACTTACGTCGCAGCATCCTCTGACTTAACCACATTTAAAAAGAACTTAAAAAACACCTATTTCAGACAGCATTGAGTGGGTCAGTTTGATTCGTCCTTCATGTGCTTATGCGTGCCGACACTGTGCATGCTGCCACTAACCACGTTTGCGTGCCGATCTTGTGCATGTCGCCCCTAACCATGCTATTCATGTTGTTTATCAAGCGTGATATTACTTATGATTCAATTGCGTTTCCCTTTGCATCAAATGTAAAGCACCTAGGAAAAGATTGAGTTCTCCGAGGGAGCTTTATCAGGTGCATTATTAGTATAGTATTATTATTACAGTTCACAACTGGCTACTCAACTTGCTGCTGCTGCTGCTGAAAGCTTCGATCGTCTAAAAAGGCGAACTGTGATCCCGGTAGGCTTAAAACAAGTTTACAATTCATAGAATGGATAGCATATGCATCTCCACCTGTAAGTCCATGAAGAAACTAACACTGTGCACCTGTTACGCTGGACGGTTTTCTGTAGAGCTCTCAATGCCTAATCGGCTTTCAGGAATAAATCCGGTAGCCAAATTACTTCATTTGAGGAAGCAAAAAGAAAGCATTAGAGCTGTTATCGAGTGCTCGGATTTGTAAACGATCTTACTAAGCTAGTGGGGTAAGTTTTTCGATCGTCAGAAGTACGATGGCGAATAAAAATACTACTACTACTGATTTAGCATCATCGGAGTGGTCTTTCTCTCTTCCTAGGGCACTTTACATTTGCATCGGCTTTTAGCCCTCTCGGCAGGTTCATGGCACATGATTTGATTTTCTGTATTAAAGTGAAACAGCTAGGGCCAAGAGACGTTCGGTAGGTCTGCTGTGAAACTGCTGAAGCAAAAGTACCAGTAGCCTCTCAAATGCCGTGCTGAGCATGGTGCCGTTGTGCCATCACGGCTGACCGAAGTAAAGTCTCCTACTTTCAGATACTTATTTTCAAGAATTCCGGCATGCTTAGACAAGGATACTACATCTAAATAGGTCCGTGCATTTGCAACATGCCATCTCCCGTTTTAGAGCACACTTTTTGCTGATCTAGCTGCCCTTGTAATCAGGTCCTTCATTTTGAAGAACTTATACTGCTATTAGGAGGGGAATATGAGCAACTGCATGCAATTGCAATTGTGCCTGCAGCAGGATATTTCCCCAGATGGGCAAGCATATCGCAATGAAAGAAGGGAAATTCCCCCAATTACTGAAAGTCTACACTGCTAAGACTGGCTCGGTGATGATAGGAATATTACCTTTTCCGACATCGTCAAATTTTTCGCCAACCTCGGTTTCACCATCGGTTGTCGAAAAATTACCCGATATCGTAAAAGGAAACATTCTATCATCACTAAATTCAAATCAACATCAATTAGCATAAATATTTTTACCTTATATAGCAAATGTCTTCTCGAGTAGGTCAAAGGAATTCTTTCTCTTTTGAATCTAGAAGGTTAATGAACATTGATTTCAAACCATCAAGTAGAAAATACGTTGGAAAAAAAGAAGACTAAACAAAGTTGGTTTTATAGAACCTGTTATTTCTGCTAATGGAAATACCTTAACTTTTTCTTATAAAACAAAAAGAACTCATGCAGACTTTGAGTCACTTAAAGAGTCTCTTAGGTATCAAACAAATGAATTACTTGACAGAGTTAGAAGTTCATGGAAGTTTGTTAGAGTTCATTATATCATTCGATATGAGAATGTTTAATAATGGAGACATGGAAAAAAAGGAGCACAATCAAAATCAATGTTAACGATGGATAGTGAACCATCTAACTCAATATATGAAAAAGTAATGCCTTCTTTAGGAACTAATTCTGAGATGTTAGTAGAAAAAAATGTTGGTTCTGGAAGGTTATTTATTGGTTATTATTCATTCTCTGTTGTTATTTCTAAATACATACCTTTAAGTGGTGGTACATACATTGAAACACCCGAATATCTTGTTAATAAAAAGTGTGTAATAAATTAAAAAATCTTGATGATGATTTTTGCGCTTGGTGGTGTGTTTTAAGGTCTTTAAACCCAGTAGAAAGAAATAAGTGGAAAATAAATGACTTAAAAACGATATTAGCTAATAATCACTCTAATCTTCTTAATGAGATTGAATGGCCTTTAATGGTTAAAGACGTTAATAAATTAGAGAAAGCAATGAATGTTAGTATAAATGTTTATTCATGTGGGTATAAAGAATCAAGGGTTTCACCACTGAGAGTTGTAAAAAAATCAGATGAGAAAGAAGGTAGACATGTAAATCCTTTGCTAGTTGTTAAGGGTAAAAAAGAACATTATATGTTGATTAGTAATTTTAATTCATTATGTAGACCACCAAAGTCTGAAGGAAAAAAGTATTATTGTCATAGATGCTTAAATAGATTCTTTGATAAAAACAAGTAGCTAATCATTTAGAAATATGTGAAAGCATGAACTCTGGAAACATTGTTTATCTAATGCCACATGGTGATAGTAAGTTTATTAAGTTTGATTCTTTCAAACTTCTTAATACATGCCCATACGTTTGATATGCAGATTTTGAGTGTATAATAAAAAAACAAGAAAATTCTTCAACACACACACCATGTTCAGCTGCTTTTATCATAGTTGATTGGAAGGGTGAAGTTTTTGATAGGTTTATTAATGTTGGATCTGATTGTGTTGTTAAGTTTCTTCGAAGATTATTTGAGTTATCAGATTTTTTGAAAAGCACATTGATTGAACATAGTGGAGAAAGTAAAATGGATAGTTTAACTGAAAGTGAATATGATGAATATGAAAATGCTTTATTTTGTTGGATGTGTAAAGAACCATGCAATTCTAAAGTAAGTGATTTGAGAAATGTCCACGATCACTGCCATCTAACAAATAAATATAGAGGCCCAGCGCACCATATTTGCAACTTAAAAGCTGGAGTTAACTTTAGAAGATGGCAACTTCCTGTTATATTTCACAACTTTAGAGGATAGGACTCACATATAATTGTAAAAGCTCTTGAAAATTTTAGTGTTGAAGCACAACCAATAGCTAATAATCTTGAGAAGTATATGATGTTAATGGTTAAAGATATTGTTTTTAAGGATAGTGCACAATTCATGCTTGGTTCATTAAATTTTATAGCGTCAACAATGGGTAAAACTATTGATTGTTTTCCAATTTCTAACAAAGTTTTAAGTGAACTTTATCCAAATAAAAACCTTAATATGCTAGCAACTAAAGGAGAATATCCTTATGAATTCATGTATTCTTTTGAGAAGTTTTTTACTTCATCTCTTCCAAGTAAAGATGATTTTTATTCAAGTGTTTACATGACTGGTATATCCGATGAAAGTTATAAAAAAGCAAATGATGTTTGGAAAGAGTTTGATTGTAAAAATGTGTTAAAATATCATAATTTATATCTTCAAACAGACGTTTTTTTGCTTGCTGATTGTTTCGAAAGTTTTAGAAAAGGATTGGTATCAAAACTAAAATTAGATCCAGCAAACTTTGTAACAACACCAAACTTTTCATGGAATGCAGTATTCTGGTTTTCAGGAGTAAAGATTGAGTTATTGTCTGATAGAGAGAATTATGACACGATAAAAAAATCTATTCGTGGAGGAATATGTCAGGTTAGCAGTAGACTTGTTAAGGCAAATAATCCATTAGTACCTGATTATGATAAGGATAAACCAATAGCATGGATAACTTATCAAGATGCAACAAGTCTATATCCTACAGCAATGATGGAGCTTCTTCCACAAGGGTACATTGTTGAAATTTCAAATGAACAGTGGGATATTGATAGAATTCTTAAGTTAGAGGACGAATCAGATACTGGTTACTTCTTTGTTGTTGATATCGAGTACGATCCAAAAACTAAGGAGTATTACCATGATTTACAGAACGAATATCCACTATGTGCTTCTAATAGAGTTGTTAATTGTAGTGAATATTCAAGTTTTCAAAATAAGTTGAAAACAGGAGCTAGTAATATTCCAAAGTTAATATGTGACTTTAAACCAAAAAAGGATTATCTTCTACATTATAGATATTTAAAGTTCTGTTTAACACACGGAATGGTTTGTGATGTAAAGAAAGTTTTTAAATTTAATCAATCTAGATGGCTTAAACCTTATATTGAAATGTGTGCTGAAATGAAAGCATTAAATTCAAGTAAAAAGTTTTTAAGAAACCTTTGGAAACTTATAATAAATTCATTCTATGGTAAAACCTGTGAAGATGTTGAAAAAAGAGTTAAAACTTATTTAGTTAGTACTATTAATGAAGCAGGAAAAAAGAAATTCAATAAACGAATAAGAGATCCAAATATGGTTAACTGTAGAGATTTTGGAGAATATTTGACAATCTTTCACAGGAACCAATCGAAAACAAAATTAAATAAACCAATATTCGTTGGTAGTGCAATTCTAGATTTATCAAAGCTACATATGCAAAGGTTTTATTACGATGTTATAAAACAGAAATATGGAGACAAGGTTAGTTTAATCTATACTGACACTGATTCTTTAATTATGAACGTTGAAACACCTAATCTTTACGATGATATGAAAGCAATGCCTTATTACTTCGATGATGATACAATCGGTAAATTTAAGGATGAGGCAGAAGGAAAAGTAATTTCAGAAGTTTGTGCTTTAAGATCAAAGCTATACTCTGTAAGTATCGTTGATGCTGAAAGAAAAGCTGCCGCAAAAGGAGTAACAAAAGCAGTTTTAACTAAAACTATGGGGCATGACACATTTGTTAGTTGTTTAACTGAAAGTATAGAAATTTTTAAGGGTAAACAAAATGAGGAGTTTGGTGAAAGTCAAATTAGAAAGTTTCATAAAATATCTCAAGATAAACACGAACTATTTACTAATGAGATGGAAAAAGTTGCACTATCAACATTTGAATCAAATCGTTACTGGCTAGATTGTGGTTGTTGTAGTTATGCTTATGGACATTATAAGATTGAAAAAACTTTGAGTGAAGGTACTAATCCAGGTCACTGTGATAAATGTATTTAACAAAAATAATTTCATTATTATAGAAATGGAAAACGAAATTCCTGAGTTTTTAAAAGTTGAAGAAAGCTCTATGGATATAGGTATTTCAGATACAGAATCCGAAGATCCTGATTATATACCTGAATCCGAATCCAAATCCGAATCCGAATCCAAATCTGAATCCAAATCCGAATCCGAATCCGAATCCGAATCCGAATCCGAATCCGAATCCGAATCCGAATCCGAATCCGAATCCGAATCCGAATCCGAATCCGAATCCGAATCCGAATCCGAATCCGAATCCGAATCCGAATCCGAATCCGAATCCGAATCCGAATCCGAATCCAAATCCGAATCCGAATCCGAATCCGAATCCAAATCCGAATCCGAATCCGAATCCAAATCCGAATCCGAATCAGAATCAGAATCTGAATCTGAATCTGAATCAGAATCAGAATCAGAATCCGAATCCGAATCTGGGTTTGAGTGTGCTGAAGATGACTGTACCTTTTACACTGAAGATGATGATATACAACCATTTAGAAGTGATTATGTAAATGAAGAGAATGAATTATAAAAAAATATTTATACTTATATAGAAATGGACGTCTCGAGAATTCTAAGCTGTGAACAATCCAGAGATATGGCTGTAAAGATCTGTCTTCAAAAACTTAAAGGTAATGATCAACGAATAGTTAGACACTCTCTTAATAAACTTATTCCAGATTTAAAGAGTTCGTTTGTTAGAGTTCTTATAGAAATATGTGAAGCTTCCGATAAGCTAATGGAGTGTAGAGGTAAGATAAATGAAATGCTTGAAGAAGCATCTAAAAAATAAAAAAACCCAAAAACAAAACAAGGAGTAGTTAATTAAATTAACTATTTCTTAATCTTTATATATAGAAAAAATGAATCAAAAAGTTTTAAGAATTTAAAGTTATCCAGATGCTGAGAGTGTAGCTAGAGCATTTTGTGGTTTTCCAAAGGTGTCTTCTTGTGTTCGTAAAGAGCTTCGTAGAAGTATTTATTTATTAGATAATTCAAAAAATTCTGCTCTTTTACAGATTTGTGATTTATATGATATGCGTGAAAAGTTGTATGATGAAACGAATAGAGAGTATTCAAAATATGATGATTTCATAATTAATTTTGAATTTGATTATAATAAATTAAGAGGTATTAGTTTTACTGTTAAAAGGGGTGAAACAAAAGAAGAGGTAGAAAAGATTTATGAAAAAATTTCAAGAATTCTTTGTTGTAATAATAATAATATATTGCACTTGATAAAGCGCCCTCAGAGAACTTAATCTCTTTCTAGGCGCTTTACATTTGCTGCAAAGTGATACGCAATAGAATAGTAAGTAAAATCATGCTTGAAAAACAAACAAAATGAATAACATGGTTAGGGGTTACATGCACTGGGTCAGCATGCAAATGTGGTTAGTGGCAGCATGAACAGTGTCAGCACGCATAAGCACATCGAGGACGAATCACAAGGACCCACTAAATGCTGTCCTAAATAGGTATGTTTTTAAGTTTCTTTTAAATGTGGTCAGGTCAGGGGATTTTCTGATGCAGGTCGGGAGGGAGTTCCAGGCTGTGGGAGCATACGAGCTAAATGCACGGTCTCCAAAGGATTTAAGGTTTGTACGAGGTATTTCTAGACTGTTGGATTCCGAAAAGCGAGTGGTACGATGCTTTGCCTGATGCGGTAGTATATCTGAAAGATAGGCTGGAGCCATAGAATGAAGAGACCTAAAAGTGAGCGACAAAACCTTGAAGTCAATCCGTTGCTTGACTGGTAACCAGTGCAGGTCGGCGAGAAGTGGAGTAATGTGGCAACTGCGACGTTAACGACAGACAAGCCTAGCTGCAGAGTTTTGCACCAGCTGCAATCGCCTGATCGCACATGCTGGTAGGCCAGTAAGCAGTGAGTTGCAGAAGTCGAGACGAGATGTCACGAATGCATGGACCAACTTGGACGTGGTATCCTTATCTAAACAAGCCCTAATTTTAGCAATGTTATGAAGCTGAAAATAGGCTGATTTGACTGTGGAGCTGATGTGGTCGTCTAACGAGAGGTCGTTTTGGAATATGATACCTAGATTTCGAGCTGATTTAACTGGAGATATGCTGGCAGAGCCAATTTTGAAAGTCAGCCTTTCCAATTTCTGAATCACACTAGGTTTGCCCATAACTAGTAAGTTAGTTTTATCATCGTTTAGTTTTAGAAAATTTGCTGCCATCCATGATCGGATGTCATCAATGCATGCAGCAAGTGAGTTGAGAGAATTTGAGGTGCTCGAAGGCTGGGAGGGATCAAAGCAAAGGTACAACTGAGTGTCATCCGCGTAGAAGTGAAAGCCTAGATTGTGCTTGGCAATCACATCAGCGAGAAGGAGAGTATAAACGGTGAAAAGGACCGGACCTAGCACAGATCCCTGAGGTACTCCATATTTTAGAGGTACTTCAGATGATCTTTGTCCATTCACGTCAACACTCTGGAGTCTCCCACTGAGATAGGACCTGAACCACTGCAGAGCAGTGCCAGTGATGCCCAGGCGAGATGAGAGGCGCTCTAGAAGTACTTTGTGATCGATGGTATCAAAAGCTGCCGAAAGATCGAGCAAAACAAGAAGAGACACTCTACCCATGTCTGCATTCCTAAGTAGGTCGTTGTATACCCGAAGCAATGCTGCATCGGTGGAGTGATTAGCTCTAAAGCCAGACTGGAACTTACTAGCAAGGTGTGAGGATGTAATGATGCTTTAACATTTGCAATTGTTATGGTTAAGCCTAATAGAAATTTTTATGGTGCTATTAAAAGGTTTTAAAATAAAGAGACATTCCTTTTGATCTTTATAAGAGTCTTTATGAATTAGATGATTCAAGAATTTCTGACCTTTTAGATGTTTGTGATGCATATGATATACTTAAAAAAATTTAAGAAATTAACAAAGAATTATGAAAGGTAAGATATGATATGTTTTTAGAAGGTGTTAAAGAACAATATAGTTTTTTATTTTTAGATATTTGTAGTAAAATTTTTTAACTTAGAGAAAAAAATGGATGAAAGACTTTTGAGGATTTTTAATTGTGACTGTACTGTATTGATGATGAGAGAATATTGCAATCGTTCAAATACTGCTTCTTTTTCTATTAAAGATATTGATGATCGACGTAATTTAAATACTGATTCCGTAATGTTTTATCTTTTAAAAATTTGTGATGCGGATGATATGTATAAAAGTAAAAAGATGGAATATTCTAAAGAAGAATAATATATGATAAACTCATTGAAGGTTTGAGACATAAATATAATCTTTCTGAAAATATTAATATTAAAAAGGGTGGAGCTGAAGAAGAGGTAGAAAAGATTTATGAAAAAATTTCAAGAATCTTTGTTGTGATAATGCTTTAAAAGTTGCAAAATCTATGGTTAATTATGAAGGTATTATAAGAGTTCTTATAAAAGTCTTTATGAATTTGATGATTCAAGAATTTCTGACCTTTTAGATATTTGTGATGTGGTTGGTATAAGTAAAAAAGTGAAATGGAATATTTAGAAGCAAAATATAATTACCTCAATTTTTTCAATTTATTTTTAGATAATTGTAGTAAAAATTCAATTAAACAATTCCTAAACTTTATATAGGCAATGGATTTTGATGAAAAGTTTGAAAAGATTATTAAAAATTATAACGTTCGTTCAAATTTATTTAATCTTTGTTCAAAATTACTAGGTGGTCTTCCTAATGATACTATTTGTTGTAAATCTGATCAAGTTTTAAAAGAATTAGACCCATTACTTATTGACACACTTTTAGAGATAGCTAATCATTGTGAAAGTATTTTAGAAGGTCAAATTAAAATATGTGATGAGGCTGAAAAAATATGCGAGAATAGAAAATTAGATTCTATTAAAACAAATATTTAAACCTTATATAGGAAAGAAGGATGGATCAGGAAGTTTTAAGAATTCTTTGTTGTGAGTATGCTATAAGAATTGCTAACAAGTTTTGTGGTTTTGAGGATGACACACTATATATCCCTACAGATTTTTATAAGTATATGTTTAAACTACCTTGCACCAAAAATTTGGGTTCTTTTAGATGTTTGTGATGCATATGATAAAATGAAAAAGAAAGAAAGAAAATATACTGCAGCATTTGATAAGTTTCATCAAATATTTGATGATGTAAAAACAAAAAATAATTACTTTTACATATAATTAATTTTTTTTTATATAGGTAATGCAGAACGACGTTACCGATCCCAATCTTGCTACCAGTGCTACTCTTCTTAAGTCTTACGTTGATTATCTTGTTAGGTCAAGAATGACTGCATATGATCAACAAACACTTGATTCAGATATTTCAGTTATGACTGCTGACAATTCGGTTAAGAAATTCTATCTCGATAAGTGTGATATCGAAGCTCAAAAGATTATAACTGCCGGGTAAAGTGATGTAACAGCAAATCTTGAATCTACTGTTAGATCTAAACTAGACGCACTTCTTGACGATCCTTCTGAAATTTCTGGCTATACAACATGGATTGCATCTCGACTTCCAACACTCTCAACGGTTATTTCATGAGTTTCAGCAGTTAAACCAGACATCTCTGGAATCGTTAAAGACGAGTGTTATGCGATTCTTCCTGATCTAACTGACGGTGTAAGCGCAAAACAAAAGGCTACATCTGCAGCTCTAGAAGCATAATTAATTTAATTAAAACAAAAATAAACATTATATAGAAATGGGTATTGAAACAAGGAGTAGGGATTGCCTTAATGAAGTTCAAGGTCAACAGCATTCAAATTTTAAGATTTGTTCATATCCTATGGGTAGAATTGAAGACATTAGATCTACACTACTAAACGCTGTTAAACTTGTTAATGAATACAAGGCTTTAGGAATAAATCACTCATAACCAGAAATCGCTAACATATTTACTAAGATTAGAGATGGATCAATTTTTGAAGAGTTTCTCAATGACTTAAAAATAGAAAAAATAAATAAAATTAAATCAGAAGCTTACTCTAAAAAAATAGAACTAGCAAAACAAATAAAAAAAGAAATAGATCAAGGAAAAGACTCTGAAATTCCGGAAGAGTTGATTAAAGAAACTATGGATTGGTGGATTTAAAACAATATTTACAAAGATATAGAAAAATGCCAGATTTGAGAAAAGATTTCGCTGTAAAGAAATATGAGGAGACTGTTCAGTTTAATAACAAAATTAGGGGATGTCTAAAAAAATTAACAAGAGCTAGATGTGTAATTAGATTTATAAATATAGTAATAGCATTAGGAGTAACTGTTTCAAGTACTTATGTTCAAGTATTACCATCTATTACCCATGCTGTAACTTTCTTTTCAGCACTATCAGTAATGCTTGTGTCAGTTGAAGGTGTGCTTACAGAAATAGACAAACGTAAAAGGAATGCTTTAAGTTCTAATTATCAAAATATCTCAAAGATTACTAACGCTTTATCTGATGATGAGATTACAAAAGAAGAGTTTGAAGGACTTGTACTAGGAAACTCACAAACTGAAATTAATCTTGGCTAACAACTTGTAACTCATCTCTAACAAAACTTCTGTTAACACCATTTACGTAATATCTAGCTGGTTGTTGTTTAAATACCATTATTCTAACGATGGTGTGTTTTGTTAGACTCCTTATTGGGTCTGTAGCTCTTCTTCTTTTCTCATCTTCTTCTTCACCAGGTTCTAATAAATACCTAACAGGTGTGTTAAGTTCTAATAGCTTTTCCCCATGGTATTTTGGTTTCTTTAGTTTTACCTTTTCTTTCTTTATCGCGTTTGCTGGTTCTTCACCAATCATTCTTGTAACACTATTATTTAGATATTCAATAATCTTTGGTAGATTATCAATCCACTCTCTGTTTCTATTATAGTCTCCTTTATTAATACTTTATAATTCTTTTTCATACTGAGCAATGAATGCTCTCTCAGCAACTGTTCTATTCATTCTTTCAACTAATGCAACACTCTTTTTACTAGTGCCTTCTATGATACGTGTTTCATGATTTTTCTTTTCTTTAGCAAATTCGCCTTTAAACTCTGACCCAGGATCTACAGTCATTTTCTTTGGCCATTTCAAAGGACCTTTATTGTAAATATCTATTATTGCTTTTGTTACTTCTTTAGAAGACTTTGTTTTAAGAGGTCTTGATTCATCAATAACACTCAAATACACATCAATAATACTCAATGCATATTTATATCCAGAATCATTAGGCATATACAAAATGTCTGCTTGGTGATTTTTATTGGGTTCAACAATATTAAAGAAACCTTGTGGAATTTTTTAGGTCTTAGCTTGAATACTTGACTTATATCCGAGTCAGGATTGAATTTACCTTCTTTTTTTCTTTCATTTAGAGTTAAGAACGACATTCTATAGAGAATGGAAATATTTTGTGATACATGCTTATGCACGTTTAGTGAAGTTGAGTACCTTGAAACAGGTCATCCATATTGTAAACCAAAAATAAAAAAAACAAAACAGGAATATGAAATACGTTGTTGTATCTGCGAGAAAGATATGAAAGAAACTGAATTTTGATTCTAGCCTTTTTCGTAATAACCACTGCATAATCTGTTCGCACTGTAACATAGATTCTAATTATTATAAAAAAGAAAAACCAACTAAACTGTACTTACTGGTTAAGAAACACTTTAAAAAACAATGTTGTTCTACTTCTTTACATCATGGTTTAGATCATGAAGCCATCTGTTACATTTCTAAATAATTTCCAGCTGTTAAAGGTAAACACAAAGCGACAAAGTTAAAAGAGTTAATAGTTTTAATAGTTCATTTATATTTTTGAGGAGGATACATAACTAACCAAGATGTTTACCTTTAGTTTTACTGTGCTATCAACGAAGTAATACTCTGTCGGTAATCTAGAAAAATATACATAGTACTTTAAGTTAACACCTGTTGAAGAAGTGTTTATAGCTCTTACATCACCGGATACTACAGATGTATCAGTATTAGGTTTTAGAAATACACAATTAGATGCTCCAACAACCATAGCGTTAAGGATCATTATTGGAGGAGACATTTTATTTGTCCATGAGTAAGGGGTTGAAAGATTTAGTATTGAATTCAGTGCTTTAGGGTCCATTGAGATTGATATTACTTCTGTTATTTTTTTAAGTGTTTTATCCACATAATTCTTCGTAGCAACGTCAGAGGGGTTAATAGGCTCTGCAACATTAGTTATTGAGTATCCACCCATATTGATATTTGTCGTTGAAGGAAATGCTTTCAATAGTACATATCTTTTCATTCCTCCATAAGTAACACAATAATCATCGTTTAGTACTACTGGATTAGTATTACCAGAATTCCAATATGTGGATGTTATAGCAAAACTATTCATGTTTAAATCTCCTAGCATTGTATAACCACTTTTCTTAACATAATTATTTACTTGACTAATATTTACTCCGTCGGTAGGGTTAACACCTTCTCCTAGATTTGCAATACGTTTTCCTCCAAGATTCATTGTTATTCCTGTATTAACTACAAAGTTAGCGTCAGCATAGGCCTTTGTAACAGCATCATAGTCATTAACAGGGTCACCTAAGTTTAAAGTTCTATTTCCATTTGCATCAAGATCAGAAAGAATGAATCCATTATTCTTCGATACATAGTCCTCGCTGTGAAACTTTTTGTTCATCCATATAATTATTATTTATTAATATTGTAGATCTCTCTAACACTTCTTTGACCTCTGGAATAATTCTTACAAACCTAAGTCGATCTTCTTCTTCAACTACTTGTATCTCTACTTTTCTAATGAAATATTTGATATCATAACCAAAAGTTTTTTTATTGTTAAAACGACCATATTTAGAAATTATATCAAACTCGAATTCAAAATACATTTCATCTTTAAGTAAAAACATGGAAAGAGGTTCACGTATTGGTATATCAAATTCATGAGTTGTTGGAATTCCAAGTGTTCCTGCAGCAACATAGTCTTTAGGTATATCATAGCAATTCAAACCTGGGACGAATATTTCAAATTCACTATACAAACATCTGCTAAGCTTTAAGACGTGTAAACCAAGTAAACACTGTGCAATATATTGTTTTGGAATACAATTTTTTAAGATAGTTCTAGAATATAAAAATTTTATTTCTATTAGAGTATCTTGATCAATAATTCCATCTGGAGAATAGCGATAAACTCCGTCACTAGTAAAACATTAATTTGAATTCTCAATATTTCTATTCAACTTCATTTCTAGAAATTTAGCTACTATTGGCTCAAATACTTTACCAAATAGCATTTGTGGAAATCTTATAGGTTGAGAGTTAGAAATATATTTTTTTAGTTTTCTTTTTGAAATTAATTCAATGTCACAATCAATTTGAGAGCCAAGTACCATATCATTACCTAAAACTGAATACACTTCCGACCCTCCAATTTTTTAACTTCATAGCCTTCTTCCACACATCAGACCCTTGAATAAAGTTTGTTTTTTTTGCAGTATATTTAGTTATTAAAAATCTTTCCTTTGTAAACCATATTCCCCTTAGTGCAAGTGAAATTAGCACCTGAGCCATTGGAAGTTAGTTCAGCAGTATTCTCACAAATAGTTAAGTAATGAATAATAACACCGGATGCAGGTATAGCATTACTATTGAACTCAATAGTCACATCGAGTTTTGTTGTTACTCTAAGAGGTTCGTCGTTGTATTGGAGATCAATAACGTGAATTGGATAAAGTGATAACCACTCATTATAACCAACGCCAACGGGTTCGGCAATTTCATTAAGACCAAAATACTGCTTTCTAAAAGTTGTGAAGTCCATGAAAGATTGGAAACACCTTCCTTTTTTAAACTCACACGCTCTTTGAACAGCGGGGTATTGTTTAGATCCGTTAGCAAATACAGAAACACTTTTAATATCAAAATGGTTGTAAGTACAAGGATTAACAGTGTAACTATCATATTTATTAGCGTTTTGAGCTGCAACGACCAACCACCTAACTTGATCAATGGTATTTTGAACTGATAGAGTTTTAGTATATCTATTTGCTTGATTGGTAGATGTTATAGTTATGCACTCATGTCGTCTAACTCTATAGTTTAGTCTAATTTTCTTTGATCTTTAACTTGAAATTTCAGCAAGTGATCTTTGTATACTTGCTTTAGGTGTTACGCATGGAATAACTAGTCTCATTTTTGACATAGCAACTTTGAAAGTGGTATAAGCACCATCATTAGCAGCGCCTGTAAAATCAGCATTGGGTGCTTTAGTTGTAAGAGTATTTGTAGTTGTACCAACCGCCGCTGAATCTCCAGTTAAGATAAAGTTTTGATCATCTCCTCCAACTCTAGTAAGTTCAAGAGTGAAAGGAATATTATAAAGAATTTTATTCATATCAGCACAAAAACCAGAAAGTCTTGCAAGGGGTATTTCAATAGTGAATGATCCAACGTCTGCATCTGCTTCAATAGTGTTGTTTATAAGACCTCTTCTATAGATGGAAACCATTGTTTGTGGTTAATGCTTTAGAAGCTTCAGGGCTTCGTATATGATCGTCCAAGATTTGAAGTCAAATCACCCAATTCATTTGCCTCGTCCTTCTTCCATCCAGTTGCAGGTCCTTCAGTTCTATTATAATCATTTGGATAACATAGAAGCCCCATAATTGTTGAAACCGTTCCAACAGCTTCTTTCAAAGGAAGGCTTTCAATATCTTCAGAACCAAGTCTAATCCTCATACTACTAAACAACCACGCTCCAGCGTTATTAACTAGTCCTAAAGCAAGCTGTCTTTTAAGTGTTGTGGGCGGATCACTTAGATTTGCTGGCGCACCACCAACCCTTCCTTCAACTAAAAGATAGCCATCAGATAGAACATAACATGTTTGTTGTTCACCTGGTACTACGAATGTAACCAATTTACTATCAATTCTATCAGTCTCGTTTCCATTAATTTGGTACCACTCTCTCTGAATTGGTAGTTTTTAAGTTTATAATCAGGAAACTCAGGATCTCCAAGTTCAAGACTAATATCTGCGCTTGCCATTTCTTCTCTATATAAAAAACTAAAAATTTATTTACTTTGAATATTTAAACCAGCTCCTAATTTTCTCTTCATACTCCCACTATAACCATCGCTTCTTTGAGAAGTATAAGGAACAACAGCTTTCTCTTTTATTAATTTATCAACTTATTTATAAGCTTTTGGATCTTTCTCTTTAAGAGTTTTTGAATATTCTACTACTTCTTCCTCTTCAGTTTTTACTTTTTTTTCTCTTTTAGATTTTGGTTTAAGTTTTTCATGCATTGCACGCTTAATCTCAAGTTCCATTTCTTGCATCTTTCTAACATAATCTTCTTCTTTCTTTCGTTTCTCAAGTTCATACTCTTGTTCTTTCTTTCTTCTTTCTTCTTCAAGTTTATCATCCATATCTCTTCGTTTAACAGCGTATTCTTGATCAATCTTTTCCTTCTTTGTTTGTAGTTCAGTAAGTTTCCTTGCTTGATGCATATGAATTCCTCTGCTAGCAATGTTCATGCTTAGACCAGTTAATCCGGTTAAAACAGGTGTTACTCTTCCAACACCGTCTATTACTTTATCCAAAACACCGAAAACATGATACTTTCCTCTTATATTTCCATGTCCATTCCTTGCATAGCTCCCCATCCTCCTATACTACTTTGAAATTTCTATTGTAGATATGACATCTCTAATTGCATTGAGTCTATTTCCATTTTGATCTTTAAAAGTAATTATAAAACTACTTATTCCTTCTATATCACCCCTTGTTGGTAGATACATTATGTTTGGAATATTTAAATCAACTTTTTCGCCTGGTGATATATCTTTCGTGTCAATAGTATATAAAGATAAAGATTGTTCTGAAAACCCTTTTCTTTTTTCTATATAATTAAGTTCTGGATTAACTATATCACAATCAACACAGATCCATTCAATGTCATTGAAATTAGAGGATTTCATTTTATTCCATGCTGTATATGTTCCAGCAAAGTAATGTGATTTTTCATCTTTTTTATCTTCTTCCATTCTATCACCATAATCGTAATCAGGGGCATATGTTCCTTGTTCCTTTGTATTAAAGCCAAGGGTTTCTCCAATGTTATTAATAACCCCAGATATATCACTTGCTAGTAAAACGACATACTCACCCACTACTTTCATAACTATTTTATCACCTTCACCAAAACTAAAAATAATTCCAGTACTATCTCTTCGTGAAGGGTTGTAAAGTGATGCAGCACCATCTAATACTCTATTTAACGCTGCTACAAGTCTAGTACTATCGTAATAACCTGGTGGAATAGAAACGGAATAGCTATTAGCCATTGTAGGATTAGTTTTAAACCAAAACATATCGGTTTCAAAAGCAACAATTTTTACAATGCTTTTTTATGTGTAAGTAAATTCTATTCTTCGTAACCAAACTTGTTTATACCCAGATTTAGGACCAAGCATTATTGGAGGACAGTGAGTTTTATACTCTGTGTCAGAAGCTACTATTAACTTAATTTTCATTTTCTATATTTGTTTTAATTTTTTCTATACTTGTTTTACTTTTTCTAACAACTATTGTATATATAACATCTGCAATTGTATTAATCCTATTTCCATTTTGATCTGTTAATGTAATTCTATAGCCTCTCAATAATGATATATCACCTCTTGTAGGTAAGTACATTACATTTGGAATATGTAAATCAACTTTTTGACCCGGAGCAATATCATCGGTGTCGATGACATATAAAGACAGTGATTGTTCTGAAAACCCTTTTGTTTTCTCTATATAATTATTTAGTGGATCAACCAAATCACAATCAACGCTTATCCATTTTACACCGGTATTATCAGGTTGAATCATTTTATCCCATGCTTTATAAGTTCCAGCAAAATACATAGCTTTTTCTACCGCTTCATATACTGTTCCTCCAACCATCTCGCGGTAAAAAGTTCCCTGTTCGTTTGAGTTAAACCCTAATGTGTCTCCGATACTATAAAACTGAGGTTTTTTTTCAATGAAAGAGTTGGCTCTGAGAAAAACCACGCTATCACCAGCTACTTGCATAACTATTTTACCATCTGTATCAACACTAAATCTTATTCCATTTCCAGCTCTTCCATTATATAGTGCTGGTGTAGGAGTACCAGCACCAGGAGTGCCATCTCTATTAGGAGGAGGATCTTTTTTCTTAAGTGCTAAAGCTGCGTTTAAAGCAATAGCAATTGTGGTACTGTCATAAGCCCCTGAAGTTTTAGGAGTACCATTTGCTTTTTTCCAAAATCAATTTCAATATATTGAGGATTACCAACATCTCCAATAGAAAACTTAAACCAAAGTCTGTTATTCACATCTTTAGTAACATTTAATATAGCTCTATTTACATATGTAAGCTTTACCCTTCTTAAACCAATTTCATTGGAATCCAGAATTTTCTCCTAAGTTAATTGGAGGACATAATGTTTTATAATCTGAAGAGGATGTACCTGTTGATCGTATAGTCATTTCCTTATATTATATTTCTATAATTTCTATAACAACAGCAGTTTGTTCACCACCAAAATCTAACAATTTCAAGTTTTGATCAGTGACTTTAATAGTTATATCACTAATACTTTCAGTAGAAATGTTGTGGTATTCAAGAGTGTTTGGTTCGTAAACCACTGTATCCCATGGGTAAAAACCGAATATAAAACTTCTTAAAGCTTGAGTTTCAATTCCATTTATAAAACTTGTTCCTGGTGCAACTAAATTACAATTCACAAGAACAAGTTTTACATCTGCAATACTTACCTGCTCTTCCGAATGAAACTTTTTATTTGGAGTACAAATAACTGGTGTAATATTTGGATATGACTCTGAAAACTTGCTATCCGTTGTGTAAGCAAGTTTATTAAAACCAAGCACTTTAGAAATAGTAGATTTACTTGCAATACAACTCCATCCAACAGGCATAGTAATCCATGAGTGTGCGGTACCAGTATCAACACCAACTACAAACTTATCAGTTGTTGATCCTGTTTGAGTAATATAATTATTAATCCTATCAACAATACCTGTGTTTAAGTCATCACTATCAACAGTATACATTTCCGGTTCTATAGTTACAGTTTGTTCTGAACCTCCAAAATTTCTATAAACAAAAGTATTATTCGAAGTAGTAATATTTTTTGTGGAATTGATTCCGACAAACTTCTTAAAACAAACTTTTAGGTTTTTGTTTCTCAATGAAATAGGAGTATTAATACGAAGACTAAGTGGATTAGAATTTCCAATAATATTGAACACATACCCTTCTTTACTTGCTTGACTACTTTTTCTAATAACTTCAACATTCTTAAGGATATCTTTCGCTACAACTAAAAGATCACTCATTTTCTATATACTAAATAAAAGATTATTTATCTTTGCAACATAAGACTTTGGTGCTTTCCTTGATCTAGCTAAAAAGTCTACAGCAGCACCTATTGAATTTACAACACCTTTATTTCCAGCAGTAAGCTCTCTCAACCATAAATCAATCTTACTAAACACTTCTTTATCCCTATTAAAAAACACTGGAACGATTTTTAATCCTTCTCCAGATTTAGGACTCAGTAAATTTATATAGTCAAGAATACTTTGTTGTTTTATACTTCTTTTTTCTCTATTCTCTAATTCTTCTTTGATATTAGAAAGACTCTCCACAATATTATTCTCTGTAATTTTCTTGATACCTTCTCTCATTGCGAATGACGTTCTTCCCGTATTAGGTTTAATGCTAATTTCAAATAATTTTTCTCTAGTAACCAACGGATCTTCAATAATTGTAGGTAAATTAGCTTCTATAGCAGTTGTAAATTAAGGTGTGTTAGGTTCTATAACACTTACAGTTGGTAAAGAAGGTTTTGGTTTTCTACCTCTTTTCTTTGGGGTACTTATAGCTGGTGGTTCTTCAACTTCTTTTATAATTCCTTTATTAATCTTTGGAGTACCAGTAGATGGATTAACATTAAAAACCTCTGCCACTGTTTTTTGAGCACCATCAATAATTTCTCTTATTTTTGGATTAGCTGCATGAGTCTTTGCTTGATTTATTCTGTTATTTGCTTTTTTAGGTTCACCAGCTTTAATATCAGCAATTGCCTTTTTCAAAACCAAAGAAACATCTTGGGGTTTAGGTTCTATCGCCTTTTCAACTAGTTTATTACTCTCCATTTGTATTGCTAGTTTAGGTCTCATTACTTTAAGTTTATTAAAATCAACGCCACCTGAATCATTTTTTGAATGCTCTAAAGCATGTTCATTTAGTTAATGTTCTCTCTGATCTCTAGCAGCAATCTCAGCTTCTATTCTTGCCATTTCTTGACCATTGTTAAGTATTGTCGCAACATTTAACATATCTAAATTACTAAGTAGGTTTTCTAAATCAATGGCTTCTTGAACACTTCCTTTGTATTGTTTATTTTTACTTTGATACAACCTTCCGTTAATCATTCCTTTCCTATTAATTATTAAAAATAGTTATTAGTTGTTTTCCTTTTTCATCAACAGACCAAAATCTATCCTCGTCCTCGGTTTTAGTTAGATCAATAACACAAAATCCAAATCTTTTTCTTGTGCAAGAATCGACCCAATCTTTAAATTTCTTTCCATCTATATCACCAACGTATGAACGCCGTATATATTCTATATCAGTTCCATTTTGTTTAAAGACTATTATAAAGTTTACATTGTTTCTTATATTTCTTTTAGGAACACTTGTAAACCCTTGAGCAAGATAGAATATTTTCATTTTTTATGTCTTCCTCTTGAAAAGTAATCCAATATATTACTCTGATCTTCATTTATAACATCATCTAAAACAACAACGTTCTTACATTTCTTATATGAGTCAACATCTGGCATTTCATCTACTCCACTAACCCAAAAAAATGCAGGGCAATAAATCCACGGTATACTGGTTGATCTAAACTTGCAGCAATAATAGTACAGATATCATAGTCTAATCTTCCATAAAATACCCAATTCATTACTAACTGTGTCTTACCACATCCACTAGGTCCTAAAACTAATGCCCTAATCGGTTCTTTAGGTAGTGGTTCTTTGTGGCCGGTAACACTATCCTGTCCAAAAGTAAAAGGTTTAATTTCCATAGACATCCTATATTAAAATTTTATATATTTGTATATGGAGATATATTGTATGAAGTGTAAAAAGTCGACTGATACATTACACGAGGAGTATGTTGAGGTAGATAGTACAAAAGGATTAAGAGGAATGGTAAAAGGAATTTGTACAATCTGTAGAAAAAGAACTCAAAGTTTGTTAGACTAAGAAGTGCTCCAGTTCCAGTTGCTGTTCCGGCTGCTGTTGGTGAAGGATCTTTATCACAGGGAAGAAGAATTGGAAGAGGATCTTTATCACAGGGAAGAAGGTTTGGAAGAGGAGTAAGTAAACAACAAATAATTGGTGAGATTAAAAGTGCGATAGAAAAACTAAAAAAAAAGTAAAATCATCAGCTTTAACAAATATAGAAATAAATAATTATATAAAAGAATTAGATATAAAAAACTTTAGAGGTGTCTTTGCGAGAGATGAACTGACAAAGCCATTAGAGAATGAGTGTCTTATTTGTAATACAGGAGAATCAGACCTTGCAATATATCACTAGGTCGCATTAAAGAAAGAAGGGTTTAAATGTTTTTACTTCGATTCTTTTGGAGCACCACCAATGCCGGAGGTAATAAGTTACTTCGGTGATATACCATCTTTCAAACATTTCAATTACAAAAGTTCAATCAGAAAGATTGTGGAAGAAGGTGTCTAATGTTCTTAAAACTAATGGAATTGACTGATTTTGAAATAAAGATGGAATTATTGATTTGATTTAAACAAATTATTTACCCTTTATAGAAATGGAAATCCAAAATACGAAATTCATAGTTCTTGAAAACGCTTCAGTCATAATTCCAAAAGGAAAACCAGTTCGAGTTCACATTGAAGAGAGGACTTCAACAGATTCTAAGCAATATTACAACATATTGTTATACATTACCGAAGACATAATGCCATCTATTAAAGACATTGTAGAAAGGTCTAGCAAGAAACTTGATTTCGAAGGATATGACTTGAATAGAAGATCTACAATTGGAGTTCGAATTGATTTTGGTATTAAGCCAAGTATATTCTTCGATTAAAAAAATAAACAGATGAAGTTCAGTTCTATTGCTGAAGTAGCTAATAAATTTGGAAATGACTTTTCTATTACTAGTGTTCTCGATGGAAGTTATGTTACTAAAGACTCTTACAACTCTGAAGAAAGACTTAATATTAGATTAAAGCTTGATCAAGTTAAAGTTTATGACTCAGTAGAACGAGGAAAGTTTGATCCTGCTGATTATTAGATTATTAAAAAAATAAAAAAAAATAAAAATTAGTTAGGTTAGTTAATTTTTTATATCTTCTTTCTACTGATATCTAACATCCTATCAACAATGCCTCTGGCATAATTTTTTATCTTAGTCAAACTTGATGGATTGCTTACTTTATATTTTAAGAAATCAGTTGCAAATGAATCGTTTAACATTCCACCAATACCTTAACCCAATTTTGCCTTTGCTGCCATGATAGCTGCCACTGTCTTAGCGTCTTCCCTAATAGAAGCAGGCTGCTTAGGATCAAGAGCAATACGGGCAGCACTTTCAGCAAGAGCAAGGTCTGACAGATTCCGTATTTCTGCTCTTCTTGGTTCTGACATTCCACCAGTCTCTGTATATGTATGGTCGTGGATAAGTGCACGATTATCAAGATCATTAACGCCTTGGTAGCCTTGTTCCATTCTTTGAGCGAACTTAGTTCCCGGACCCACATAACTATATCTATTAGTATTATTAAAACTTTCGTCTGGAACAAATTCTGTTTTTACTCCTGCTGGCAACTTTAAGTGAAACTCTCTTCTTCCAGATATCTTATTTATTATATCTACAATACCAGAAGCATGCTTTCTATTTGCATTAAACTATCTAAGAGAAATATTCAATTGCAACCCTCTATTAGCACTTCTATTTTTTCTATTTTGTTTAGTTGCGTATTAGTTACAAGGAAAGAAACAGATCCTATTAAATCAGAGTGTTTAAGTCTGATTGAAATTGGTTCTGTCGATTTATGTATTTGTTTTAGTTGATGATCTGACAATGATAGTTTGATTTCGTGATAACTCATTTTCTATATATTATAAAGTAATTTAAACTTATAAAGTTACTTACTTTTTACAATATCTACTTTCGAGAGGGCGCTTAAATCCAAACCAGTACTTTACCCAACTAAAAAGTGATATTGTCGGTTTTGTTGTTATCTTTTGAAGATGTGGTATCCTATCAACATCATATATTCCAAACATTCTATTAGCCTTCAATTGATCAGGTTTTAATATCAATTTACAATTAGTACCATTTGATATACTTTTCTTTATTTGTTTTAGTTGATCTTCAGTTACAAGAAAACAATCATGACCAACTAAATTATGCTGCATAAGTCTGATTGTAATTGTATCAAGCCGTTTCAATATCAGATATAACATGAATTGGTAGAAATAAATCTACTTTTTTATATTTAAGTGGGCGTTTAAATCCCAATACGTGTTTTATCGTATTTAAAAAAATGATATACAATAACAATAACAAAATTGAATGATCCATAAATACACTCATTCATATTTCATTGTATATATATATATATATATATACATATATAAACAATTTAAACATTTATAAAACTATGTACAAATGGATAAAGATCAAGTTGCTGCTCTTAGAGAACGTGTAAATGAATTATTATCATACAATGCTTTTACAGGTAATTTTATGTGGAATGAAAGTCGTGGGCGTATTTGTAGAGGAGAAGAAGCTGGAGTGATAACAGTTGGTGGTTATAGACAAATAAAAATTGATGGAAAATTGTACCTTGCTCATAGACTAGCGTGGTTGATTGTAACTGGTAAACTACCTTTGGATGAGATTGATCACATTGATAATGATAAACTAAATAATTCCTTTAATAATTTACGTGAAGCAACTTGTGGTGAAAATCAAAGAAATAAAAGAAAACTAAAAAATAATGCTTCTGGCTTTATTGGCGTGTGTTGGAGTGAACGTTCACAAAAGTGGATGTCACGAGTAGAAGTAAATAAAGTTTTTATTATATTGGTTTATTTGACGATATAGAGGAAGCAGCCGTTGCTAGGGACATGGAAGCCATACGTTTACATCTCCAATTTGCAAAACTTAATTTTACTTATAATTTAACAGAAGATAATAAAATAGTTCGCTACACTGACTATTAGTTCTTACGTCTTTGTTTTAGGTCATCTCTAAGTTTAATCATTTCATTATATATTTCTTGCTGACTCTTACCTTGTGCAAAAAGATTAATCAATAGCATTGCACTCTCAGCTTTATAGTCACATGTTTTGCGACCACCAACAGTAGAAGCTTCTACTTTTTTATGTCTCTTTTAATTCTTCACTATAACTAACACCACCTTTCTCTAAAAGTTCTTTTCCTTTGTTAAGGTAAGTTAATCTATTTCCGACTTCTGAATTCTGTACTTAATCACTTAGAACTATATCAACGCCTTTTTCAAGTAGTTCTATCATGTTTTTCAAGTCTACAATAGCAGTATTTAATCTTTGTCTTTGAAGTGATAAAGCACTCATTCTCTCTTCATGAGTATTCATTTTAGGTGCTCTAGCAGTATACATTGTTTCATCTACTATTTTTTTTATCAATCCTGCAACTGCTACAGTGATTGAAACTGCTAAACCAACTGTTCCTATTACACTTGCTATACTAGCGATGATGGCTGGAATAGCAGGTAAAAAGCCTCCTTTCATTTCAAGAAAGTTCTTCTTCCATGCTATAGGATCAAGTTGAGTTGCATCCCAAGAAACTTCTTCTCCAAACGTTTCAGATAAAAACTTACTAGGATCTAAATATCAATCACTGTTTGATTTTTCAGCTTCTAATAATATCTCATTAATGTAGAAACCTACTTCCAAACTTGCAACCATCTTTGAGAGTCCTTCTTTTTTATCTGACATTGTTTTCCAGAAGACTTGTCCATACTTACCATAAGATATATCATCAACAATTTATTTTATAAACAAACCAAGATCTACAATCCCTGTTACTCCTGATAGAAATCCCCCTAGAGCTTTTGTAGCTGTTCCAATGACCTTGAAAGATTGTAAAACCTTTGGAACGATCTTTGCGATCTTGTTTGAGGCTTGTAATGTTATAGGTGATTTAGCAACTGTTTCAAGTATGTCAGGGTTCCTTTCAAAGACTAGTGGAAAGATGATGTCGCAGTTGAATTGTAAAAATGTTTTTGGTATATCAGGAAACTCTGCTGATGGAACTGTATACAGTGATTTAAGACCTTATAAAGTGATTAACTATGGACTCTTAAAAAATATGACACAAGTGTTTAAAGGTAAAGCAACAGCAAGTATGAATGTGGGAAATAAGAATATTATCAATGTAAAAGACTCTGATACTGTGACAAAACAATATATAGATAATAATAAAGAAATATTGTTTAGGTATTTTGGAGCTGGTTCTGGTACTTATCCAACCGTATTTTATCTTGATACGCTTGGTTTAAGTATTAAAGCTAATGGTAGCACGGAAACAAATTTCAACTGCAACAACTAACACCTGGAGATATACCTGTTATTGCGACTACTGCAGATGTTGTTGCATACAATACTAATCTTAAAACATTCTTTCCAGGGATATTACCAAACTTTGCAATGGTTAGTGGAGTTATGTACGCAACTAATAAAACAAATGCATACGTAGAATTAACAAGTGAATCAACATATGGAGTTAGTGGTACTCTAGTTTTAATAATTAATATAGATGGAACGTGTAGATATGCTATTGATAAATTTACTATCACAAGTGGAATAACTTACATTGATTTTCTTTTTACAATTGTATAGAAATGTTTAGACCTAAAAGAAGAGGAATTGGTATAACAAATTACGTTAAAAAAAGCGGTGATGTGGGCAGGTCATTTAAATGTGTATGGAAGTATTACTGCCAGTGGTGATCCCGTTGGTGTTATTCCTTATGATTATAGTGTTCCTAATAAAAAATATTTAGACGCAAACTTTGTTAGTTCTAAAGGAGGAGTAATTAATGGAAGTCTAGATATGCAAAATAATTTTATTAAAATTGAAAATGACCCTGTTAATCTTAATGATCGTGTTAGTCTTAATTATCTAAATAGAATTACAGATAGAAATGTAGCAGTTTTATAATTTAGTGGCCATATTGATGGTTCATTACAAACAGTAGATGGACTTAGAAGATTTGATGGAAAATGGTTTAGTGATTTAGGAGATATTTATGTCCCTAGAGGTATATTTGTACTTTCAGCAACATATTCATTAAATCAGAACATAGACAAATTTATTAGTCCTTATCCAGTAAATGGAATTAATTCAGCTCAAAATCCTTTTCAATTGTTTGGAAGTTATTCTCTAGATACAAATAAAAAAATAGTAGAGAGCTCTTTATTCATATCTACAAACGATTTATTTGATAAAAAAATGAACACAACAATTTATATAGCAATACATTAAATGCTTTCTAAAAGAGATTTACAAATGGGTGGAACGTTAAACTTTGCAAGCAATAGAATAACAAATAATGGAGAGACAATTGATTCATTAGAATCTGTTAATAAAAAGTTTGCTGATAATAATTATCTAAGAAAAGATTCAGAATCAGATCAACATATAAGTGGAAATTTATCTGCAAAATCGAAAAAAATATGTAAGAATATCTGATCCTGTGAATCCTTCTGACATTGCAACAAAACAATATGTTGATAACAAAGTTAAATTATATTCTTCAAGTAATATAAGTGGAGATTTAGGTGTTAACAGATTAATAATGATAAGAAATGATCTAAATTTAAATAATTATCAACAAAATGATCTAGTATCTAATAGAACACTTTATATGTGGTACCTAAAGTCTATACAAGCAGAATATTATTATAGTATCATTGCTAACACAAGATTTATTAAATGCGGTGGTAATTTAAATGTAAAAAGTGTGACAAATATTGGCTCACCATCACAAACATTTTCTTCCTCTGATAAAGGAAAATTAATTTTATTTAAACTATCTGATATTAATATGAAAAAAGTAGTGTATACAAAAATAATGATAAAAGTAGATAATATAAATAATGCAACAAATGATGCTATCAATTATATTGATAATCTAACTAACTATAAAGTTTCTAAATCAATTATCAATATCGGTGCATTTAAATACATGAGATCTGAAGTCACTTATAGACGTATGAAAGCAGATATCTCTATCACTATAAAAAAGACAGCAGAAGGATTAATACCAGGTGATATAATTATTAGAAACTTATATCACAAGGTTGAATCTAATAAAAATGTTATTTCTCATTTATCATTTAAAAATGATGGTATTGTTGATAATATGATTTTAGTATAACGTTCACCAAGAAACTTTAACATTTCAAATAATAATTCAGAAGTCACCCTTAATTTTACTATTCAATATCCAGTTTTAAATAAACCGTTTTTGACAGCACCAACACCTTTAGATTATATTGAGATTGGATTAGTTAAAGGGGTTTATTATTCTCCTTCAGCATCGATAGATAAAACAAATGGAGTAAAAAGATATATTATTCATTATACTGCAGATATTTAACACTTACAGTATAATGAGTCTTTCATATAAAGATATTAAATTTAGTGATAATAGAATGTTTCCTTTTACGATATCGGGTAATTTTTTGACAACCGATGGTGAAACCGAGGTTGGCAAAAAATTAGACGATGTCGTAAAAGGAAACATTCCTATCATCACTCGGAGCCAGTACAAATTGAGAATCCAGTGTCTACTTTTTATCGAAGTACTATATATCCCTACTAGGTCCGGAATCTAAATGGTTTTCACATGCAATTTTTAAAATGTACCAATTACAACTGAAATTGAACGGTGTAGTAGGCATAAGGTATTATGACAGCAACCTTTTTGTTAGCTGAGAAGTATATACCAACTGGCTCGTTTATATCAGTAGTAGATACAAACTGGCTTGGGTCAAAGGTCTGGCTCACATGCTGCTTTAGCAGCTGCAGCCACAGTGAACAAATTCAATTGTCCTAGCCTTGTGTATGACAATCAAAATATTTCGTACTGTCAAGTGGCCTTGCTTACATCTTCGCTTTGAAGAGAGCAAGAACGCCACGGCCTATCTTTTAGATTTACATTTTGAAAGGTTTCTCTCACCTGTTTCTCTAGCAGCTGCAGCCACAATGAATAAATTCAACTGGCCAATGCTTGTTTAAGCCATTGAAATATGCTTAACTGTCAAGTTGCACAGCTGACCTCTTTGCTTGGAACACAGCATGACCCATACTGTCTGGATGGCCTATATATTCAGTAGCACATTGTCCTAACCAAGGATAAGGCTAAGCAGGACGACCGAGTTTTGGTCTCGTGGCTTCCAACACAGGGTATTTTACAATAAACTAACTGGAACAATTCAGATAATCTTCGGCCTACACGACTCATGCATTGGCACCTCTACTTTCCAGCAAGCTTATAGCTAGACTCGAAGACAGGGCTGGCTAATTAAGGATACAGCTCAGTGTCTATCATCATATACTTGTTTGCGTACTTAAGTAAATACAAAAAATGAAATACCAGATACCAAAGCACAAGATCCTGGGCTTATAACCTGAATGGTCTAACCGGTTCAGTATAAGCTCTGCACAATGAAGTGGCTAAAAGACCTGGTTTGCACCTGGATTCGTGCAGGCGTGCTCCGGCGATGCTGCCACGCACGCAAGGGAACGAGTAGCCAAGGCCCGAGCTGAGCTGGATAGCTCGCTCATTGTTGAGATTTGTACCTTCAGCGTTCCCCGTGTATCCTGTTCGTGACCTGCCTCGTGTATTGGCGTCTTTCGGTGGAAGCTCACGACTGTGGTAGTTGTCGACACGGACTTGCCAAGCAGGCACTCAGCCAGCCGGGTTTTGAACGGCGTGAGCTCGTACTGTTGGATTCGGAGTCGGTACAACGACAGGCCTGCAGAAGCCGACTGCCCCCAACTAACACGTTTGTTCGTGCTTGCTGCGTCGTCTTACGCCCCCATATTGTACTGTGTGTAGAACCCTCCCTGCAGACTTGTTCAGTTCCACTGTTGTTGTTGACGCATGCGTTATTACAAAGAGGTTTACCCTGACGGCCGCTCGTTTTACCCTAGCTCGGTGGCATGGCGAACGGCAGCTTGGCTGGAGTATGGCTGGGTTCGGCGGAAATTAGCCTCTGACCCCTAGAACTTGGTTACAATATCAGGAAAGCAGTTGAGGTAGGTAGTAGCACGAAAGTAGTACCTCAGGAGGGCTGGAAAAAGTGTGCCATAGTCGGAAGCAGGGAAATAGTTGTTTCGTTAAAATCGTTGAAGCATGTTCCACAGTTGAGGACCTGCAGAGCTAAAGCTTCTATCACCAGCAGTCTCTATGGTAGGAATGAAACAGCTAATTAATTGTCCATCCAGGAGCTGTGATTTACCTAGATTTTCTAAGGTGGTCATGAAACACAAAGAACCGCCTACAAAGGACTCTGAATTGACTTCAGTAAATGAACATCACATACCTACCAGTGGCCATGTTCACCGTATACTTGGATTTGCAATGATCTCAATAAGCAATATCGGATACAATCTACCAAGCCACGAGATCCCAGGCTAAACTCATAAGTGGTTTGATGGTTTTGGTATATGGCTCTGCACAATGACGATACTAAAGAGACTTAAGTTGCAATACAACTGCTGAATATTACATACCAACCGGTGGCCATGCTCGACCTATGCTTGGACTTGCACTGATCCTAATAGGTAATATTTATTTTAATCTACCAAGGCACAAAATCTAAGGCTAATAACCAAAGTGTTTTCATGGTTTGGGAAATCGCTCTCACAATGACAAGACTTAAAAGACTTCAATTGCAATACAACTCCTGCATCACGGCGCTAATCAAGACTATTTACTTGTACTGATGTATCAGTGAATGAAATACAATGACCGAAGACAGGACGTTGGGCTCAGTTGCTTAAAAAGCCATAGCAATATGGCAGTAACTGTGTCAGGCTGGGTGCAAAGTAGGCATTCGGCTGCCCAGGTATTTGCAAGTTGAGAAAGTTACCCTCAATTCAAGAAATGCATACAGTAATCACATAAGCTCCACAATCTAGTCGTCCTTTCCAGATCAGCTCCATTATCAAGTCTGATTACTGTCAGCTACACAGCGTTGCTAAAATTCGGGCTTGTTTAGATTAGGATACCACGTCCAAGTTGGTCCATGCATTTGTGACACCCTGTCTTGACTTCTGTAACTCACTGCTTGCCGGCCTACCGGCATGTGCAATCAGGCGATTGCAGCTGGTGAAAAACTCGGCTGCTAGGCTTGTCTGAGGTCAGCTTCACAGTTGCCTCATCAAACCACTTCTCGCCGACCTGCACCGGCTACCAGTCAAGCAATGGATTGACTTCAAGGTTTTGTCGCTCACTTTTAGGTCACTTCATTCTTTGGCTCCAGCATATCTCTCACATCTACACCACCAACAGGCCAAGCAACGTACCACCCACTTTTTGGACGCCAGCAGTCTACCAATACATCGTACAAACCTCAAATCCTTTGGAGACCATGCATTTAGTTCGTATGCTCCCAAAGCCTGGAACTCCCTCCCGACCTGCATCAGAACATCCCCTGACCTGACTACATTTAAAAGAAACTTAAAAACACACCTATTTAGGACAGCATTTAGTGGGTCCCTGTGATTCATCCTACATGTGCTTAAGTGTACTGACACTATGCATGCTGCCACCAACCGCATTTGCATGCTGACCCAGTGCATGTCACCCTAACCATATTATTCACTTTGATAGTTTTTCAAGCATGATTTTACTTACCAATCAATCGCATTTCCCTTTGCAGCAAATGTAAAGCTCCTAGAAAGCGATTAAATTCTCTGAAGGCGCTTTTTGAAGTGCATTATTATTATTATTATTATTATTGTTACTGTGCGTGCTGCCACAAACCACATTTTTATGCTGACCCTGTGCATGCTACCTCGAAACATGTTATTCGTGTTGTTTATCAAGCATGATATTGCTCACCATTCAATTGTATTTCCCTTTGCAGCAAATGTAAAGCACCTAGAAAGAGATTGAGTTCTCCGAGGATGCTTTATAAAGTGCATTATTATTATTATTCTTACTTGTGACTGTGAGAGTGCTGCAGGTTCGTGCGAGAATATAAAACGGAGAAGTCTGTCGGAAGTGCATCATTAACTAACCACATTTGCATGCTGACCCAGTTAATGTCACCCCTAACGATGTTATTAATTTTGTTGGTTTGTCAAGCATGATATTACTCACCATTCAATTGCACTTCCCTTTGCAGCAAAAGTAAAGCGTCTAGATAGAGAGATTGAGTTCTCTGAGGGCGCTAAATCAAGTGCATTATTATTATTATTATTATTATTATTATGAATGGTCGAGCAGATTTGCGATTGTAGTCAAGTCAAAATGTCAAAGCAAATAGTTCAAGAGTGTCAACAAGAGTCAGGTAATTTATTATTAGGGACGTCTTACAGGATGAGTTGTGGCTCTGTATGCAAACCACGATACAGGCAAGCACATGATTCACGAACCGATCGACAATTACTTAAACTAGGTTACTTACACACCAGAGCTACAACAATGACTAAAAGGTTTCAAGTAAGACACCGTTTGCAACTATTGAATCGGGTGACATTTAAGCCTCGTAGCTAGCTTGCTTAGGCAGGCTTGCTATAGATAACATGATACTAACGGTCACCTATTTCCAAGACCAATTGCATGTAACATGCAATACATCATGGACCTATATATTGAATAGCATTACCGAAAGAAAAGAAAACAAGACTAGTTCTAGACGGCAAAGGGAAAGCATACTGCATCAGTTGGCCTTGAGTTAACCCCTCAAGGATGATATGCCATTGCTGTTAATGACCTTCTCAAGAAGACAAGTCTTAACTTTGCATCCATATCAAATGAAAGCTCGATCCCCACAAGATTTAGATACAGTGACAGTGGCGTTGATGCGACCAGAGGGTGAGGAGCGGATCGATGTGGAGCCCACTTATGTGCAGCATGCTTGGAAAAAGTGGGCTGGTGCAATAATGTGAAGCCTCATGTCAGACAGATTAGCAGTCTTGAAATCGATTTTATGCTCGATAGAGAGCCAGTGAAACTAAAGCAGAATTGGACCAACGTTGCAGGCTGGCTGTTGTCAGAAGTCCAGATAAGTCTGTGTTTTGAAATAGTTGAGATTAACTGCACAGATCTGGATTCCTAGCTAAATGGAGCAGCACTAATTTACACTGGATATCGACATAAAACTAGAACTGTTAAGGTGTAATCAGAGCTTCTGCTACGGAAGTCGGTGACTATTGGCAATCATGTCAACCACAGTGCACAGCCACGACCATATCTGCATATCCCAGCAATTCGGTCATATGTCGACGGTCACGGTCTGATGTCAATGACCTAACTGCTGCATCTGCAGGTGCTGGTGCCGGTGCCAGGAGATCCCGTGTCGGAGCTACCGTATTGTTAGGCACTGTATCGCTAGCCACTGTAGCTCCTCCTTCAGGATCACTCTTCTCTTGCTTTCTTTGAACTACAATAATGAATATTCCGGCAGTCATAATCTGGCAGCTCTACCAAGCCGTCAGTTCAGTATGTGCCCATCAGATATCTCAACTAGAAAATCAAGCTGTTCAAGAAATAAAATGTCATATGTCCAAACTTAGTTACTATTATCTGGACAGAATTTAAACCTGCACATTGCACTTTGGCCAGGTCATAAGTTATTCAATAATCTCCTTCATTCACAATCATAAATTCAATGATCCATGCCTTGGTTTATCATTGCTATTTTATTAGCAGCTCTCAGTTATAACCCTGTGGCCAAGCTCCTAGTTCATATCGCAGCTTATGCATTAAAAGCATCAACTCGCAATAAACGATGCCAGCCAGCCTCTGGGCAAAAATTGACCGTATAAGGCAGTAACCATTATTCAGTCGGGTATTCCTCTTGCTGGCAAACAAAAAGTTAAATGATCAGGAATGAGGAGGGACATTACCTCCATTAAAGCTGCCTGCACTGCTAGGAGCAGCTCAGATGCAGTACCACATGAGAGGAGAGCCGTGATAGCACACTAGGTAAGGCTGTTGCTTTTCACGACTTCGGGGCTGAGGTCGTGAGTTTGAATCCTGTTGTTGGCGATTCTTTAGTGCTGCTGCAAGCAGTCGCTATAGCTGTAAAGGCACTCCTGTATCTATAAAAAAAGCCTGTGAAATCAGCTAGTATTTTTTGTAAGTGATGTGCCCATTCACTTGAATGAAGTAGTTCCACCCCCAATATGACACAATATAAAAGGACGTGCCCAAGTCATAAATCCATTGAAGAATTTGCTTAACACCTTTTGTAGCCTTACCGATGAAGCTCTTTGACTGAATTGGCATGCAGTGTCAGCCACAATAAACAATATAAACTGCCCTATCCTTGTTTAGGCAATCAAAGTAGGCCTTACTGTTCAACTGCCATGCATACACCTTTGCTTTTTAGAAAGCACGGACGATGCCGTCTGGATGGCATTTAGATTCGGTAGCCGCGTGGAAAAACCATTAGGCTAAGTAGCACGACCAAGTTTCAAATCTTGTGTCATCCAACATAGGGCATTTTACAGCAAACCAACTTGGAATAGCCGATTGCCCAACCGGTAGTTGGCGCAACCGTTTCCTGCCTACACACATGTACTTTCCAGCAAGCCCTGGGCTAGACTGAAAGACATAGCCGGCTACTTAGTGATCCTGCCCTGTGGCCATCACCGTATACTCGGATTTGCACTGATCTCAATAAGCAATATGGGATACAATCTAACAAGCCACACGATCCCAGGCTAATAACCCAAGTGGTTTGATGGTTTTGGGACATGGCACTGCACAACGACGAGACTAAAAAGACTTCAGTTGCAATACAACTCCAGCATCGCGGTCCTAATCAAGACTATTTACTTGTACTGATGTATCGTGCATGACATACACTGACCGAATGCAGGACGTTGGGCTCAGATGCTTAAGCAGGCATAGCAATATGGCAGTAACTGTGCCAGGCTGGGTGCAAAGTAAGCATTCGGCTTCCGGGTATTAGCAAGAGCTAACGTAACCTTAATTCCGGACATACTTACTTCATAACATAAGATGTGTGGAGCTGCTGTGAGGAAATGATGCCTGCTTCTTTATCATTCATAGTGGAGGTTGGCAGCAGTGCTGAGATTGTGATTGGCAATGTGGACACGTGGAGGCGACAACTGACCAAATAAATCAGTAACCATTACTCAGTCGGGTATTCCCCTTGCTGGCAAACACAGTTACCTGAAAAAGACTGAGAAGGGAAATTTCCTGCAGCAAAGCTGCCAACACTGTTAGGAGCAGCTCAGATGCAGTACGACATGTTTGGTGGTGTGTCCATTCACTAAGTTGAAGAAGTTTCACCTCTCCTGCATGACCCAAAGCTAAAACGACACAGAACATAATCTAGCAATTGCAGAAACAAATACTAAGAATACCGTTTTGATTCAACGGAGAAGTATTTAGGCCGAATTTGCATAAGCTGGTATGGCAGTAGCTCTTTTGTTTGAGGAATCATAGATATCGTTGACATTTGTCGAGCAGAAAGTTCTGCTCACCTGTTGCTTTTCCAGCTTCTGCCAGAAATAAGAATTAAACTCTCAATATTGGTTAGGCCAGCTAAATATTCCCTAAAGTACACAAAGCCTAGCTCACACGTTCTTTATTCCATGAAGTAAGCAAGACAACGTCGGAGTGGTCTTCAGATTAGGCGACCATTCAGGCAGAGCTATCTACAGACTAAGCAAAAAAGCAAGGCTTACATTTTCGCATATAATAATAATAATATTGCACTTGATCCCAAAGCTGGGCATTTCATTCTATAACGGCGTTGTACAGCCGATTCTCTAGATGGTAGATGGCAGTCTGCTCAATCAGTGTGATTTTTACAAAGTCATGTTTACACACTCTGGAGTCATTGGGATTCACTATGCTGCCAAAGATTTTTTTGAAAATGGATGTAAGCTACTTCTGGAATATAATAATAATAATAATAATATTGCACTTGATAAAGCGCCCTCAGAGAACTCAATCTCTTTTTAGGTGCTTTACATTTGCTGCAAAGTGATACGCAATAGAATAGTAAGTAAAATCATGCTTGAAAAACAAACAAAATGAATAATATGGTTAGGGGTGACATGCACAGGGTCAGCATGCAAATGTGGTTAGTGACAGCATGCACAGTGTCAGCACGCATAAGCACAACAAAGACGAATCACAGGGACCCACTAAATGCTGTCCTAAATAGGTGTGTTTTTAAGTTTCTTTTAAATGTGGTCAGGTCAGGGGATGTTCTGATGCAGGTCGGGAGGGAGTTCCAGGCTTTGGGAGCATACGAGCTAAATGCACGGTCTCCAAAGGATTTTAGGTTTGTACGAGGTATTTCTAGACTGTTGGATTCCGAAAAGCGAGTGGTACGATGTTTGGCCTGATGGGGTAGTATATCTGAAAGATAGGCTGGAGCCATAGATTGAAGAGACCTAAAAGTGAGGGACATAACCTTGAAGTCAATCCGGTGCTTCACTGGTAACCAGTGCAAGTCGGCGAGAAGTGGAGTTCCTGTAGACTAGTGGTTTTTTTTCGTGATCGAAGCAGCCGTTAGCACTACCATCGACAAACGGTCATGCGACGGCCTCTCCCTATATGCCTGGACCTAAAGAATGCATTTGGAAGCATCCTGCACTCCCACTCATGCAGGCACTGCTCAGCATCACGGTGAGCCTCGTCTTTTGTAGGTTTTTGGAGTGCCTATACACAGATGCATCGGTGGTGCTGCACGTGAGCGACCAAGACCTCACGCTGTTTTATGCACAGCAGGTGATCCTCTGTTGCTACCTATTCTGTTTGAAGTGGCCATGGAAGCGATCGTGACATCAATCCTGGCATGCAAGGCTTCAGGCTTCTGGATGCATGACTTGAGAAGATCGCATCTCAGCAGCAGAGGAGGCCACCAACATTATTGGCCCTAAACACTGGCCAACTTCAGACCCTAGAAATTCCGCTCCATCGGCCAGCTCCACAAGCACCTCACGAAGATAAGCAGCACCTGCATCACATGACATTCGCAGCCTGCCCGAAGGCAAAACAGCATGCTGACACTCTTGAGATACATCAATGTGCTGCACACGTCTCCCCTTGCAGAAGCTCGCCGCCTTGCAGACGTTCTTAATACCCAGACTCAATTACCTATGCTAATGGCAGTTATCACACAGAATATTCTGGCAGTCATAATCTGGCTGCTCTACCAAGCTATCAGTTCGGTATGTGCTCATTAAATATCACAGCTGAAAAATCAAACCAGTCAAGAAATAAAATTTCAAATGTCTAAAATTAGTCAATATGATCCAGATGGAATATAAACCAGTACCTTGTATGTTGGCCAGGTAATAAGTCATGCATTGATGACATCCGATCATGGATGGCAGCAAATTTTCTAAAACTAAACGATGATAAAACTAACTTACTAGTTATGGGCAAACCTAGTGTGATTCAGAAATTGGAAAGGATGACTTTCAAAATTGGCTCTGCCAGCATATCTCCAGTTGAATCAGCTCGAAATCTATGTGTCATATTCCAAAGCGACCTCTCGTTAGACGACCACATCAGCTCCACAGTCAAATCAGCCTATTTTCAGCTTCATAACATTGCTAAAATTAGGGCTTGTTTAGATAAGGATACCACGTCCAAGTTGGTCCATGCATTCGTGACATCTCGTCTTGACTTCTGCAACTCACTGCTTACTGGCCTACCAGCATGTGTGATCAGGCGATTGCAGCTGGTGCAAAACTCTGCAGCTAGGCTTGTCGGTCGTGAGCGTCGCAGTAGCCACATTACTCCACTTCTCGCCGACCTGCACTGGTTACCAGTCAAGCAACGGATTGACTTCAAGGTTATGTCCCTCACTTTTAGGTCTCTTCATTCTATGGCTCCAGCCTATCTTTCAGATATACTACCCCATCAGGCAAAGCATCGTACCACTCGCTTTTCGGAATCCAACAGTCTAGAAATACCTCGTACAAACCTTAAATCCTTTGGAGACCGTGCATTTAGCTCGTATGCTCCCAAAGCCTGGAACTCCCTCCCGACCTGCATCAGAACATCCCCTGACCTGACCACATTTAAAAGAAACTTAAAAACACACCTATTTAGGACAGCATTTAGTGGGTCCCTGTGATTCGTCTTTGTTGTGCTTATGCATGCTGACACTGTGCATGCTGCCACTAACCACATTTGCATGCTGACCCTGTGCATGTCACCCCTAACCGTTTGTTTTTCAAGCATGATTTTACTTACTATTCCATTGCGTATCACTTTGCAGCAAATGTAAAGCACCTAGAAAGAGATTAAGTTCTCTGAGGGCGCTTTATCAAGTGCAATATTATTATTATTATTATTATAGAATAATCTCATTTATTCGCAATCATAAAAGCACGGATCCAATGCCTTGGTTTATCGTGGCTGTTTCACTAGATGCTCTGAATTTTTCTCTGATGGCCAAGCTCCTTGTTCGTAATCAAGGTTTATGCAGTAACAGTACAAAACATCATACTAGCCAGTGTCTGGGTGGCGGAACCTTTTTGGCCTCCGACTCTGACGTTTCTCAGATATCGCCTAGATCATTTCTGGCATCATACAATGCTGACAACAACCAAAGCGTGGGCGAAAAAGCAGCAGTAAACAAAAGGAGCGCTTTGCTGCAGCTCTGCTGTCATTGATGGCTGCTGTACTGAGTTAAACTTGACAGCCTTCCTCCGACTAATAATAATAATACTAAAGCACTTGATAAAGCACCCTCAGAGAACTCAATCTTTCTCTAGGCGATTGACATTTGGTGCAAAGGGAAATGCAATTGAATAGTGAGTAAAATCATGCTTGATAAATAAACACAACATAAATAACGTGGTCATGGGTGACATGCATGTGAGACGCAGTGCTGACGTGAAGCCATTCACCAGTCAATGGTTGAGAAAATTACTATGATTTATTAACGCAGCCGACAAACAGAACGTGGACCGTATTCAAATACGGACAAAGAACAAACAACAAGTGGGTCCAATATATACTAGTCCTAAATGAATACTATTGGCTGAGCAAGCCATCACGCATATTAATCTGGCTTTTCTTCCTGATCATGCTCCGATCAGTTTTGATCAGCTGTAGCTGGTGTGGCCTTGGCAGGGGTCTATTGGCCTAGGTACAGCCAATCATCTGTAGTCTGCAGCTCCAAGAATAGCCGGTCTTCTGACTCAGTCAGTGATGCACTGCAGGTCAAGGTTATATCATCCGGAACAATGGCTGTGAAGCGGATTCAGCCAACAATGCACAGGCTCAGCATGCAAATTTGGTTAGTGGCAGCATGCACACTGTCAGCACACATAAGCACATCAAGGACGAATCACAGGGACCCACTAAATGCTGTCCTAAATAGGTATGTTTTTTAAGTTCTTTTGAAATGTGGTCAGGTCAGGGGAGGTTCTGACGCAGGTCGGGGTGGGGGTGGGGAGTTCCAGGCTTTTCGAGCATACGAACTAAATGCACAGTATCCGAAGGATTTGAGGTTGGTACGAGGTATTTGTAGATTGTCGGATTCCGAAAAGCGGGAGGTATGATGCTTGGCCTGATGGGGGAGTAGATCTGGGAGAGAGGCTGGAGTCAAAGAATGAAGGGACCTAAAAGTGAGCAAAAAAACCTTGAAGTCAGTCTGTTGCCGGACTGGTAACCAGTACAGGTTGGCGAGAAGTGGAGTAATGTGGCAACTACGACTTCACGGCGGACAACCCTAGCTGCGGAGTTTTGAACCAGCAGCAATTGCCTGATCGCATATGCTGGTAGGCCAGCAAGCAGTGAGTTGCAGAAGTCGAGACTGGATATTACGAATGCATGGACAGACTTGGACTTTTTATCCTAATCTAAACAAGCCCGAATTTTAGCAATGTTATGAAGCTGAAAATCGGTAGATATGACTGTGGAGCTGCTGTGGTCGTCTAACGAGAGGTCTCTTTGGAATATCACACCTAGATTATGAGCTGATTCAACTGGAGATATGCTGGCACAGCCAATTTTGAGCGTCAGCTTTTCCAATTTCTGAATCACGCGGGGTTTTCCCATAACTAGTAAGTTAGTTTTATCATCGTTTAGTATTAGAAAATTTGCTGCCATTAATGTGGGGATGCCATCAATGCATGCACCAAGTGAGTTGAGAGAAGTTGTGGTGCTCGAAGGCTGGGAGGGATCAAAGCAAAGGTACAACTTAGTGTCATCAGCATAGAAGGGAAAGCCTAGATTGTGCTTGGCAATCACATCAGCAAGAGGGGGAGTATAAACCGTGAAAAGAACCGGACCTAGCATGGAGCCCTGAAGTACTCCACATTTCAGAGGTACCTCAGCTGATCTTTGTCCATTCACGTCAATACTCTGGACTCTCCCACTGAGAGAGGACCTGAACCACCGCAGAGACGAGCAGTGTAGGTGTCAGTAAGGTGATGGGAGTCACGAGGAACTTTTCTTCGGTATTCAGCAGTGGTACTAGATTACATTAGCACTGGCCCTTGCAAACCGAAAGAGACGCAGGGAGTAGATTGAGGCGCTTGGCGAGCACACAGAACAGCTGACGGTAGGCTACTGCATAACTCCAGGTAGCTACTAAAATGAAAGAGCTGCTTTAGTGATGCTGCACCGGGGTTTCAGTAACATATTTTCAGTAACTTGGGGAATGACACGTAGACTTAGACTTGTGCTGTGCTTGTGGCCCATGGGCATTAGTGCAAGTGGCACGAAAGTGAGATTACAACTTTAGGTAGCTAATCTAGCAGTTCTCTTGCTCCGCTTGTGGTGTCGAGTCTCTGCTTCCGGATATGTGGTCACGTTGTTGTTCTGCAGCATGCTTACGTGAGTTAGACATAGTATTTGTAGTCGCACCTGAAACGGAACCTTGTTTCCGACTGAATGCTGATGTCAGTGCCCTGATGACAGGCCCCATACCATGCCAGCGATTATTAGTGGCACAACAGCCACTAAAGTCTCACGACCGATCGACGAGGTTATGTTCTGAATATAGGTCATCATCTTCCCGGCGAAAGAACCTGGCACACTGCTGCCAGCTTCAGGCGTGGTCTCACGAGCGATAGATGCCGGCTTCCTCCTGCTGAATACCGAAGGAAAGTTACAACAATAACAATAATAATAATAATATTGCACTTGATAAAGCACCCTCAGAGAAATTAATCTCTTTCTAGGTGCTTTACATTTGCTGCAAAGTGATATGCAATTGAATAGTAAGTAAAACCTCGCTTGAAAAACAAACAAAATAAATAATATGGTTAGGGGTGACATGCACCGGGTCAGCATGCAAATTTGGTTAGTGGCAGCATGCACCAAGTTCCTGATGACTGCCATCACCTTACTGCCACCTGCCTGTGTCCAGCTATTGAGTGCCGCCATTTTGCCTACAACCATAGTAATTATTCTGTTGCCTTGAGATACCAGGAGATAACCCGAGGGCGATTGCAGTATCAAAAACTACACGAGCACTTGACTGTTGCAAAAACACTGCTGCTGCTTCTGCCCTAATGTCAGAAGACCCTAAACGGGTGACCCTTGCAATGGAGCTAGTCAGTGCCAATGTATGACAAATACCGATAGCTAGCAAGCTTAAGCCTTGACTAGTGATAAGAATTGGTCGATAAAGTACTAGCACTTGTCAGTCTGAGAGCATAATAAAAACAGGGCAGCAATAAATTGGGCTCGGAGCTTAATAAAAGTTCTTATCCATTGCTTCCAATACCAGTCAGGTATAACACTAAACTCACAGTTCGTCATCTAGAGCGCCACCCAACTGTTCGCCTGAAATCCTATGTAATGTAATGTATCTCCGTCAGTAAATTCACAAAGTCATAAAGACCATGTGGGTGTTACGCAGGAGAGTTTTGTATAGCCCACTCACAGCCTAAGCGGCTTTCGGTACGCATTCGGTAGCCAGCAGACTTCGTCTCACGCAACAAAGAGAAAGTGGGAAGCATAGCAGAGTTAGGAGAGCAGTTGAGGTAGTGAGTAGCATAGAAGTAGCAGTTCAGGACCGCTGAAAAAGATGTGCCATAGTCGGCAGTTGCAGAGTAGATGTCGTTGCGTAAGAATAGTGGAAGCGAGTTCCACAGTCTAGGACCTGCAGAGCTAAAGCTTCTGTCGCCAACTGTCTTTAAGTGGAGGAATGGGACAGCTATTTTATTGTCCACACAGGACCTGAGGGCGCGAACAGGCTGAAACTGATTCAGCAGTTCAGCTAGGTATGAAGGAGCCGAGCCGTGGCGGGCCTTGTGGGTCAGCGTAAGAACTTTGCTCTTTATCCTTTGCTCAACCGGCAACCATTCGAGCTCTTTCAGCAAAGGAGACACGTGCTCAAACCGCTGGGACTTGAAGATCAGCCTTGCAGCCATATTCATAGTCCGCTGTAGTGGCATAATAGCTTTCTTTGGTAGCCCAGCCAAAAGGGAATTACAATAATCAAGCCGAGACAGAACTAAAGAGCTTGTTACATTTTTTACAAGCCACTGTGGCAGACAGCTTCTAATCTTGGATAGGGATCGGATGTGATGGCTAGCTGTAGAGGCAGTCTTCTGAATGAAGCTTTTGAAATTGAGGCAGCTGTCGAACACGACACCTAGATTTCGAGCATGTGGTGAAGGTCGCACAATAGCATCACCTATTAGAACAGCAAAGCCTTTTAATCCAGCCACACGCTTAGGGTGTCCTATGAGCAGCAGTTCGGTTTTATCGTCATTTAATTTCAAGAAGTTTTCCGACATCCAGGATCGAATATCGGCAAGGCAAGCATTCAGTTTCTCAGTTGCTGCAGCAGATTCCGATGGTTTAAATGACAAATACAACTGAGTATCGTCAGCATAGAAGTGATATCCTATTTCATGGGCCTTAATCACTTTTCCCAGAGGTTGCATATAAATGGAGAACAGCAGGGACCAAGTACAGACCCTTGAGGGACTCCACAGGTGACCCTTCTCATGTCTGAGACCTGACCCCCACACGACACGGATTGAACACGATCAGACAAGTAGGATTTAAACCAAGCCAGTGCTTCTTCTGCCAGACCGATCGTTGTTCTCAATCTTTCAAGCGGAACTTCGTGATCAATGGTGTCGAAGGCAGCAGACAGATCTAGCAGAGCTAAGGCAGTGACATTTCTGTCGTCATTGCCACGTAGAATGTCATTGTTAACACGGAGGAGAGCAGTTTCAGTGTAGTGCTGCCTCTTGAAACCTGATTGAAATGTTTCTGACATTCCATTATTTTCAATATGTTCAACTAGCTGCTTAGCAACAATTTTTTCAAGAATCTTTAATAAGAACGGGAGAAGGGAAACTGAACGATAGTTTGCTAGGACCTCTGTGTCTAATCCAGGCTTTTTAAGAATAGGTCTAACGATTGCTGATTTGAAGGACTTGGGGACGACCCCTTTTCCCAAAGAAGCATTACAAATCTTGGTTATGGTAGTGCTAAGTTGGTCTGCAAGTGAAGACCACAGAGATGAAGGTATAGGGTCTTCAGGAGACGAGCTCTTTTTGCTAGACCTTATTAAGGCAGCCACATCACTGGCAGAAACTTCGGAGAACCTTTTAAGAAAGGTCACAGGTTGAGGAACGGCGATTGCTTTGGTCGGAGGGAGCTTAATAGAGGCACGAATGTGCACAATTTTTTCAGTAAAGAAGGCTGAAAACTTTTCGGCTGAGCCCTTAATATATATGGGGAGTCAGACCTCACAGCATTGGCCAGTAAATGGTTTACTGTCTTATAAACCTGTTTAGTGTCCTACTGGCAGGAATTCAGTTTTCTAATGAAAAAAGAAGCCCTGGCTTTTTTAAGCTTTCGTCTGTAAACTCGAAGGAAAACTTTAAAATTGACTTGGTCTGCCTCAGACCCCGATTTCTTAAAACGACGTTCCAACCTGCGCTTAACACGGCGCATCTTAAGGAGTTTTTTTGTAAATTGAAAGCAATCTCGACGACTTTGAACTTGGATAGAGCGAACGGGAGCATGCTTGTCAAGAGCGCTCCTGAGTGTCATGTTCATCGCATCAGTGAGGGTATCGAGGCTGCCGGTCGAGTCTGAATGCAGATCAAGAAGGCCTGCATCACAAACAGATTTCAAAAACTTGTCCAAGTCAATGCTTTTTAAGTTACGTCGTTTGGCAAATTTGACATTACCCTGCACGTACGAGGGAGCAGGAACAGTAAACGAGACCGAGCAATGATCTGAGAGGGTCAGTTGGCACACCACAAAGTCAGTGGGCAGGACATCCTTAGTGATCACGAGATCTAGAATGTGCCCACCGATATGGGTGCTATGATTAACGTGTTGGGCCAAACCAAGATTCTCCAGACAGTCAAGAAATGAGCGGACCTGGCTGTTGCTAGGGTTGTCAACGTGAATATTGAAGTCTCCTACAATCAGTAGCGGCCTGTCACACACAAATATTTTAGCGAGGAACTCTGAAAACTCCTCTATAAATAAGTTTAGACAGCCAGAAGGAGGCCGGTACATCACAACGGTGAGAGGCATTGTCTTTGATGAAGAGCAAAGTGATATTCAAGTCAAGACCTACAGCTCAACTTGCTGCACGACTAGGCTTTAATGCCACAACCAAAGAATATGGCACACGTGAATCTAAATCAAAACAGACACAAGACCATCAATCATTATATTAAATTTGATATAGCGCCCTCAGAGAACTCAATCTCTTTCTAGTCACTTTACATTTGCTGCAAAGGAAACATGGTCAAATGATTAGTGGTAGCGTGCTCAATCAATAACAAGCATAACATGTTTATAGGTGACATGCACCGGGCCAGCATGCATGTATGGTTAGTAGCAGCATGCACAGTGTCAGCATGCATAAGGTATGGCCTGCATTTTCAACCCAGCAGTTGTGCAAGCAGCAGCAGCAGACCCCTGGCGACTACAAGGCAGTTGGATATTCCCGAAAGACCGTCTACGACTGCAAGAATCTGCAATGAATCAACAGCAATATGGGTTATATTTTCGACACCCATGCTGCCATTAAGCTTCTCCAAGATAAAGGTATTGGTATACCCTCCTCTCCCCCCTGTGCCAGAGCAACATATACGCTTGAACGATCTTCACACCCTCCCCCTGCAAGAATCAACGGCAGGTGCAGTACTGGTTTGGCATAGGGTTCGGAGCAAAATTGTCTTTCCCACCATATCTCCAGTTGAATCAGCTCGAAATCTAGGTGTAACGTTCCGAAGTGACCTCTCATTAGATGACCACATCAGCCCCCCACAGTCAAATGAGCCTATTTTCAGCTTCATAACATTGCTAAAATTTGGGCTTGTTTATATAAGGATACCACGTCAAAGTTTGTCCATGCATTAGTAGCATTCCGTCTTGACTTGTTTAACTCACTGCTTGCTGGCCTACCGGCATATGCGATCAGGTGATTACAGCTGGTGCAAAACTCTGCAGCTAGGCTTGTTTGTCGTGAGCGTCGCAGTTGCCACATTACTCTACTTCTCACCGACCTGCACTGCTACCAGTCAACCAACGGATCGACTTCAAGGTTTTATCGCTCACTTTTAGGTACCTTCATTCTTTGGCTCCAGCCTATCTCCCAGATCTACTCCCCCACCAGGCAAAGTATCGTACGACCCACTTTTCGGAATCCAACAGTCTACCAATACCTCGTACAAACCTCAAATCCTTTGGAGAGTTCGTATGCTCCCAAAGCCTGGAACTCACTTCCGGCTTGCGTCAGAACATCCCCTGACCTGACCACTTTTAAAAAGAACTTAAAATACACCTATTTAGGACAGCATTTAGTGGGTCCCTGTGATTCCTCCTTCATGTGCTTATTCATGCTGACACTGTGCATGCTGCTGCCACTAACCACATTTGCATGCTGACACTGTGCATGTCACCCCTAAACATGTTATTCATGTTGTTTATCAAGCATGATATTACTCTGCATTCAATCGCGTTTCTCTTTGCAGCAAATGTTAAGCGCCTAGAAAGAGATTGAGTTCTCTGAGGGGGCTTTATCAAGTGCATTATTTTTATTATTATTTTAAGACCATAAAGGTCGAATCACAGGCACCCACTAATTGCTGCGATAAATAGAGGCATTTTAGTTTCTTTTTAAATGAGGACAAGTCAGGAGATGTCATGACACAAGTCGGGACTGAGTTGTAGGCTATGGGGGCATACACACTAGGCAGTCTCCAACGAATTTGAGATTTATACAAGGTATGGATAAATAGTTAGTTAGATTCCAAAAATCCAGTGGTTCTAAGCTTAGCCTGGTGGGGCAATAGGGTGCCACCTTGCAAGGTGGCACCCGACCATCGATGGCATGAATCGTTTCTACATTATCTTCAGTACGACGAGCCTCGGTGTCGTACGATATTGGTGTTGGGCTCCTGTTGCACCCCTGACGCAGCCTGACTCGATGTCCTACTGAGCGTGCAGCAGCTTTTGGTTCTTTGCACTCCGGCGATGAAACGCCCGCCGACTTTCCTTTCCTTCGAATAATAATAATAATATGAATAATAATGCACTTGATAAAGCGCCATCGGAGAACTCAATCTCTTTTTAGACGCTCTACAAGACTTTGAATCCGTAGATGAAACGAGACTTTGAATGTGTAGATGGCCGTCTTTAAACGAATAAAACATGCCTGCTTTTTCAAATGTCGACAGTCCGGCCTCTGGCGATTAAGAGCCTCGCCAGAGGCACAAGGTAGCCGTTTGGTGTGACTCTGATAGCGAAGCTTGTCAACATCTATACTTAAAGGAGTTTGGGCTGTACACCGGGCTTCTTTCTGTTATTGCTCAGCGACGGTTGCAATGTTAATAGCTGTGCCGAGCGTCAAGCCAGCTTCACACAGCAGGCTGCTTCACAGCTAATACCAGACGGTTCAGAATGGCATTGCATTCGAACAAGCCGCCAAAGTTGCAGTCCGCAGCAATAGGCCTTAGCTGCGACACAAAATCACGTTTCGGCTCATAAGGCTGCCGACCTTAACACTGAAACTTATATGCCTCTGCGATTTCTAGCGGCGCCGGAGAGAGGTCACCTGTCGAAAGTTCTTTGACCCTATCAACGCTAACCGTATCTTCCTTGGGCTTGGCTGGCGCTGTAAGGCTAGGAAGAAGCCTTTATGTTTTGGCACCAGGCCATTTAAGAAAATAGCCTTCCGATTCTCGACCGGGATGTTATTTACCGTTGTGTATTTTTCAATAAGTTTATTCGTTTTGTTCGAACGGCTTATTGTTTGAACGGCTCGATCGTAGCGTCGGAACGACGTATTCGTTTAAACGACTCACCGAACGACGTACTAATTAGAACGACTCGCTGATTTCGTTCGGCGGACTCGTCAAAGCGCTTTAATTTTGCCAGGAGTACGGGCATTTTGTCTCAGTCAGTTCGTGACTCAGTCGCATACTTTAGTCAGACAAATTAAAGCCAACCGCTCGAGCTCTACCGAAACGTGAAAACGCTAAATTGACCCGAAGAATGCGAGACAGTCTCTTCAGCATCTAATATATACAGGGCTGAAACAACTTAACGCTGTCTGACCAAATGAGGCGGCGCCGTAACTTTGCAGGCAGCGCGATAAGTAAGGCTCGCACGTCACGTGTACATCACGTGTACCTGTACGTGTATGGTGTACAACGTGCAAAGTTAAAGCTCACGGCAACCGTGAGCTAAGGTCACTATTCGATCGCGGTTCCCTGTGCAGGAAATGTAAAGCGCCTAGAAAGAGATTGAGTTGTCTGATGGCACTTTATCGAGTGTATAATCGTTATTAATATTATTGTCATCGTAGCGTGCAGAACGAACTGCACATGTCCGTAAGTGACTTCATTCAAGAGTTTGAAAGTCGCCGAGGCTCATTCAGGAAATCTTTGTCTTAGGCTCCGAGGTGAGCCACGGTAGCAGCGACGTTCGGCAATGCCGTCGAGGTGACTTTGGCTTTGGCACTGGAGCGGGCGGCCCAGGAAACGGTGGCTGCAGCTTCAACGGCATTATTAACACGCCAATGAAATGCTTAAAGTCAGTATTAACTGTTGCTACATCGGTGATTGAGTGGCAAGACTTTGCAGGCCGTACATCTTACAAACATTTGGCTAGTCTTTGCATCAAATGTTAAGTGCCTAGAAAGAGATTGAGTTCTCTGAGGGCGCTACAGCAAATGTATTTTTATAATTATTATAGTCTGTTTCTCTGGTTAATCTTTCACTCAATTGTGCCGCCAAAAACGCGATTATGTGCTCTTGGAGTGTCTGCATGTTGAATTCCCTCAATTTATTTTATAACGCGTGCTTTGCTGCTGATGTATTCCCGAATCGATTTCAAAATGTCAAAATCAAATACTTTTTCATAATAGCATTTCACCACGATTTCGAAGAAAGCTGTGTGTCGTCTGCATGGAAATCAGAGCCTAGACGGTGCTTAGCCATCACATCGGTAGAAGTGAGAGAAAAATTACTAAAAAGAAGTGAACCAAGCATCGAGCCCTGCTGTACTCCGTGTTTCAGTTACTCCTCAGATGACTATTACATCCAAAAGCATGTCATTGTTGAAAGAGACGGCACCCATCGTCGTCAGAAGATGGTTCTTGATACGTTTTAATTAGCTGAACGTATGGCTAGTAGATATAAAAAATGAATGGCATGTAGCCTAGGGCTCGATCGAATGACGTCATTAATTAAGCAAATCGTCCTCGATAAACAATCTTGCTTCCGCTCGATCGTTTCTCGTCGTCCGATTTATTTAATGGCTGCCTTCACTCTCGAGACCCTATTCTCCATACCATTCATTTTATATCTACTAAGAGTTGTTTAGGTTGATGTGACTATATAAGGGTAAAAAATAATTGACATTGATAACTTTATGCGACAGGAAAGTGAGAAATTTAACGATCATGCAAAACGTATTAGAGACGATGTAAGAAATCGTACAGGTCTTCTTCCAAAATATCCTTTCTCAAAAGACAGTGTAGATGCATTGATTGCAATTCTACGATCACCAACAACTATAAAACTAGATAATCCTACTGCTAAGAAAACCACTAAACCAAAAAGTGGATGGTCTTTCGATAAAGAGTCAAAGAGGCAAATGAAAATACAGGAAACAGGTTGGTTTTTAGGAAAATATTCTTCTGACGGTAAATTCTTAGATTATGAATATATTGGACTAGAAAACAACGCAATTGATTTTGATGTGACATATGATAAGATTGGAGCAGAACCTAAATTAGTTATTAAAGAATTACTTACAAATAAGAGTGACTTTAAAATGACGCTTGTTAATTCACCTATTTTAGCTTCAGAAAGTGGTGCCTAAAATTACCAACCATTTGCATGATTAACTAATTCAGAAATAAATAGAGTTTCAGATATTGATAGAACAGTTAAAACACAATTTGCAGCTTTTAAAAAGAAAGTAGAAGAATGGTTAGAAAGAGGTTCTAATTGGATTGTAGTTGGAGTTAATGCTATTTCTGCAAAGTTTTCTTATTTTCTTCAGAAATTCGGGGGTAGTTACTTACCATTGCCAGAAGGATAAGAAAAGAGTAAATCAAAAAATAATATAAAGAATGAATTAGATAATCTTTGTGCTTTATGGTGTGTGTTAAGGTTTCTCCACTGGAGAGATAATCATTCAGAATTTATTGCTGATTTAAAAGAAATATTACATGAGAAATATTACCAGTATCTAAAGAGAATAGAAGGTTTGTTCATCGTTAAGGAGAATTATCCTTCAAACGTTTTAAATGTTGTTGATATTCCTCATTTAGCAAAATTATTTAACATAACTAATGATGTTTACGAATATGATAATCAAATTCTAACTCCACTTATAGTAGTTAATGAAGAGAAAGAAAGACATTTATATTTCCTTTCGTATAGCACTCTAAATAAAAACAATTTTCATTATGTAATTATTAAAAACTTCAACGGTTTGTGTAGAAGTAGCAAAGGATATGGAATACAGCTTACTTGTAAAAGATGTTTGTGTCGATTTTACTCTAAAGATAAACAAGAATCACACATTGATGCTTGCAAACGTCGAAATGATGGTAAATCTAGAATAAGAATGCCAAGTGCAGATAGTAAAAAAGGAGATACATGTTATTTTAGAGATTATGCTAAAACGGTATGGTGTCCTTATGTTGCTTATGCAGACTTTGAATGTTTACTTAAAAGCGTTTGAAAAACAGATAAAGAAGATCCTGCAACCCCACAAGGTACTTTCCCACAGCATATTCCTTGTTCATCTGCTTATACTATCATTGATTATAAAGGAAAACAAAGAACATTTAAATTATTCAGCGGTTAAAATAATTTTAGAGATCTATTAAAAATTGTGTTAGAAGAAGTTGAGAAAATAAAAAATGAAATGAAACCTATTTTTGATAGACATGAAAAGTTTGATTATAACAATTTTAAGAAAGAAGACCAAAAAAAATTTAAGAATGCAACTGTTTGTCACATTTGCGATTTAGATTTAGATAGACAAATTTTTAGATAATTGTCTTTTAATAGGAAAGTATAGGGGTGCTGCAAATAATGCTTGCAACTTAAATCTCAGCATTAATCCTAAGAAGTTTAAAGTTCCAGTATTTACTCACAACTTAAAAGGTTACGACTCACATGTATTAGCACAAGAGTTTCAAGATTTAAAACTAGATAACAAAAGTTATTGGCAATAGCATGGAAAAATATATAAACATTTAAATTTGTTCACTTAGTTTTAAAGACTTTGTACAAATGTTGCAAAAAAAATTGGCAGATCTTGTACATAATGTTGTTAAATCAGGAAAACCATTAGAACAAACAAGAAATTACTTTACAATGTTGGATGATAATGAATTCGATCTATTTTTAAAAAAAGGTATATTACCCTATGAGTATACAGACTCATTTTCGAGACTAGATGAAAGTCACTACCCACAATTAAAAGTATTTATAGCCCATTAAATGATACAAACATTGATGAAAAAGATTATGATCGCATTAAGAAAGTTTGGGCATTGATGAAAAAAATAGATCCAAACACAGAGATACATTAGGAAAGTACAGCGATATGAACTATGGATGTCCTTCTACTTGCAGATGTATTTCAACATTTAAGACATTTGTCAAAGAAAATTGATGGTTTAGATCCTGCCAATTTTCTTACAGCACCAGGTTTAACTTGGTCTGAAGGTTTGAGGTTTTCAATGGTTAAACTAGATTTTTTAACCAACTTTGAACTTTTTGACATATTTGAAAGTGCAATAAGTTAGTTTTATCATCGTTAGAGAGATGGTATCAAAAGAATAACACAAGCATCATGTAGGTGACCTGTTTATAGATATCAAAGCAAACAATGAAATGGCTTCTAATTATGATAGTACTAAAGAAAGGAGTTGGTTACTTTATGTCGATGCAATTTCATTATATGCTACAGCAATGACACAACCACCTCCAATTTCTAATTTCAAGTTTTTAGATAGTAAACAAATAAAGAAGATTACAGCTAGGAAGATATTATCGATAAAAGAAGATGCTGAAACTGGTTATGCTTTTGAAGTAGATATGCACTGTCCAGAAGAATTACACGACACTAACTCTGATTATCCTCTTCTACCAATTAGAAGGAAAGTAGGCGTTGAAGAATACTCTGAGTATCAAAGAAAAACGTTATTAAGGGATGATAAGAAGAAAATAGATGATTGCGAAACTAAAGGTGAAAAACTAACTGTTGATCTAGAACCAAGAGTTAATTATGTTATCCATTATAGAAATCTACAACTTGCAATTGAAAGAGGATGTGTATTGACGAAGATACATTGAGTAATGAGTTTCACACAAAGTACTTGGTTAAAAGATTATATAACTAATAATATTAATATAAGAAAAGTAGCACAGGATGAGTTTAAAAAAGAATATTATAAACTAAAAAACAATGCATTCTTTGGAAAGACAATGAAAAATGCTAGAGAACGAGTAAACGTTGAATCGTTCGATCTTAAATATGTGTAGGATGTTTTAGTTTTAGATAAAAGAGTATTGAGTGCAAGATTTAAAGACAGAAGAATGTTTAATCAAGATTTAGTTGGAATTAAAACAACGAAAGCAGAGATCTGTCTTGATAAGCCTATTTATTTATTTATTACAATTCTAGATATTTCAAAACTAATAATTCAAGATATCTATTATAACACAATAAAAGATTATTATAATGATAAAGTAACACTTGCTTATACTGACACTGATTCTTTGGTAATGCAAATAAATACTGATAATGTTTATCGAGATTTTGAAATTTTTTTAGGTTACCTAGATTTGTCTGGTTATCATAAGAATCAAGATATATGGAAAGTAGAAGGGGCTGAAAAGATTATACCTGCTAATGGGAAGTCTAGGTAAATTCAAGGATAAAATATGTGAAAAATATTCAGTAGATCCCAAACAAAAGATTTCATTAGAGCTGAGAAAGGTGATATGATTAAAAAATCAATTGTCCTTGATAAGGGCGTTTTCTTAAGACCAAAACTCTATTCAATGCAAATAGCTATCAAGAAAGATAAAGAAATATAAGTTAAATCTGCAGTTAAAAAAGCAAAAGGAACAAAGAAGGATGTGGTAAAAAAGTGTTTGATTCATTCCGATTATGTTGGTTGTGTTAAAACTGGATATGATGCATATTGCAATCAATCAAGATTTCAATCTAGAAACCATCAAATTTTTACTATAACACAATCTAAAAAAGCACTATCAGCATTTGACTCAAAACGATATTGGTTAGACTGTGGAGTTCTTAGTTACTCCTACGGTCACTATAGGATAAAAGAGTCTGCAGGTCATTGTAAAACTTGTAACATTAGTATAGATGCCGAAAAAAAAGATTGAAAATACCAAACCATTACCAGTAAATAGAGTTAGATTTGCAGACAAGAAGAAAAAGGAAGATGATAAAAAACTAGTTTCTCTAGAGGAAGAAATATAACTATACGAGTCAATGGAAAAATTAAATATATATTACCAACAATATGTTCACTATTATAGGATGGATCCCAAAGAAGATTCTCAAGTTTCTGAAATCGATATTACCAGTTCTGATAGTGAATCTGAATATTTAGAAGACGCAATCGACGATCCTGATTATGAAATGGAAACAGAAATGGAATCTGAATCTTACACCTCTGAAGAGTCTTCATACATTGATACTGAATCAGAATTAGAAGAGGAAGAGGTAGATCTAGAAGAACTTCTATTTGGTAAGCAATATGAATCTGAGGGTGAAGAGATTTAATTTCAATTAAATAAAATTTTATTTTCATATATAGAAAATGGATGTCTCAAGAATTTTAAGTTGTGAACAATCTAGAGAAATGGCAGTAAAAATCTGTCTTCAAAAACTTAAAGGTCAGCATCAACGTATACATAAACATTCACTAAACAAACTAATTCCAGATTTTGATAGTTATTATGTTAGTATTCTTATAGATATATGTGATACATGTGATAAACTAATAGAGAGTCGTAGTAAGATAAATGAGATGCTCGAGGAAACGAATAAAAAATCTAAAAGATCAAAAAAAAAACCAGGAGCAGTGGTTAATTAATTTTATATCAAATATTTTATAAGTAATATATAAGATGGATGAAAGAATATCAAGAATTCTATGTTTTAAAATTGCAAAGAAGACTGCTTATTATCTTTTTAATCAGAGATATAATCCTGCTGAATATAATATGAAAAATAAACTATATTTATATATTGCTATGCTACCTGAATCAGCAATTGCAGATTTAATTGAAGTTTGTGATCTTCATAATAAAATAGAAGAATGTGATAAAATGTTCACAAAATTGTATCAGGAAATTTCAATACATATTATAAGTTATAATTCATTTTCTTTTTAATCTGTGTACATGTAGTTTTTTATTATTATATAGGAAAATGACAGAAGTTTCTGATACAGCTCTAGCAACTAGTGCAATAGCATTGAAATCTTATGTTGATTACCTTGTTAAATCTAGAATGACGTCTTACGATGAACTATCACTTGATTCAGATATTTCAAATATGACTGATACACCAGTTAAGAAATTCTATATAGATGAAATAGATACTGAAGCACAAACGATTATTAGTGCTGGTCAAAATGATGCTCGATCAACTCTAGAGTAGAAAGTTAAATCTAAAGTTAATGCTCTCCTAGACGATCCTGCGGAAATTGCAGGTTATACGACTTGGATTGCATCACAAGCTCCAACACTCTAAACAGTTATCTCTGGAGTATCTGGAATTAAACCTGATATCTCTGGTATTGTTAAAGATGAGTGTTATGCAGTTCTACCAAGTATTAGTGATAATAAGAGTGCCAAACAAAAAGCTCTGAGGCAGCACTTGCACGACCTGATCCAAGCACTGTTTAATTAATTTAAATAAAAAAAACAATGTATAGAAAATGAATATTGAGACAAGAAGTAAAGACTGCCTTGAAGAAGTACAAGGACAACAGCATTCAAACTTTTAAATCTGCTCTTATCCTATGGGTAGAATTGAAGACATTAGATCAACTTTTATAAATGCTGTAAAACTAGTATTAGCATATAAAGCACTTAGAATTAATCACTCTGAACCAGAAATAGCAAATATATTCGTTAAAGTTAGAGATGGTTCAATCTTTGAAGAGTTTCTTAAAGACTTCAAAGTAGAAAAAATAAATAGTATGAAGTCTGAAGCTTACTATAAAAAAATAGAACTAACTAAAGAAATGATAGATGCAGGAAAGAGTTTTGATACACCTGAAGAGTTGATTAAATAGACTATGGATTGGTAGATTTAAATAGCTACATCGGAAGATGTAAAAGAAATATCATCTTCAGGTGATCCATCTAGATCTTCAGGTATACCACCCCATCTAATAAATTCATAAACTTCTTCATCAGAAGTTACTGTTTTACCTGACAACCACGATGCAAGTTCAAAACTTTCATATTTAGCAAGGTGAAAAGAAAAAGATTTCGAAAAAGTTACTCCATTTACTAATACAATTTCAATATAATCCGAATCAGATAGGATTAAAATTGTAACAAAATTTAAAACAGGATACATAAGATTAAATGCAATTGTCTTTGATAAAATGTTATCAAAAAACTAAAATTAGATATAGATTCACTTAATAGTAGCATATTACTATTCTCAAAACCATAATGCTTAATACCAATTAAACTAGATTGATATAGATTTTGTGAATACAGTTTGCAAATATATTTAAAAAATATATTATCACCATTTGATTTTTTATATTAATAGAAATACCAACTACAGCAAATTTATAATTTACTTTTGTTCTGTCTCTCATCTGTCTATCATTTCTTAATATGTCTACCATCTCTTAATCAAAATGATCTGTCAACATAACTTCTTTTGTGGACTGTATATTTAATGTTATAACCAATATAACTAACATTTTCTACAATTGCACTTTCAATGTCTTTAATTTTTATTTCTATTCTTGAGTATACTGGTTTTATTATTTTTATATCTGATAGCTTTGCTAAAATTTGTTGACCATTAGTAGAAGAATATGATTGTGTTGGTTTTCCAATATTACTTATACTATTTGCAGTTAAATTACCCCAGTATCCAATAAAACTAATATTATTATTAAATGTTCTAACAAATGGTATATTACCGCATTTCAAATAAAAATGATGCATGAATTTATTTGCAATCAAATCAGTTGGAGAATAATTGGCAAAAGTTGGTTCTCTTCTATTCATTATTAGTCTTTGAACACTTATATCTCCATTTACTGTCTCGTCTGTTTTATACATTCCGGTTTTTGTATCAGCATATTGCTTTGTGGCAATATCTCTTCCATTGACAGGATCTGATATTTTTACATATTTTTTTGAGTTTGTGGATAAATTACCAATTATATATTGATCAGAATCCTTTCTTAAATAATTGTTACCAGCAAATGATTTATTAACTGTTTCTAATTAATAAATAGTTTCTCGAACATTTATTATTCTGTTTAAATCAAAGTTCAATGTCCCATTCAATTGTAAGTCTTTTCTAGAAAGCATTTTTAGGATAATGCTATATAATTAGTTAAAAATACACTTCGTTCACTAAGAAAATCTTTTGAACATTTAATTGGCATATTATTTATCAGTCTTTTTTTGTTTATTAAGAATAAAACTTCCTAACATTTGAAATTTATAAGCAGGATTTATTTCTGCTGTTGGAAGAGGAGCAAGTATTTTCGTTTTTGAATCAGGTGTTTTATATCTTGTTGAAATCACATATAATCCTTTAGAAAATACACTATTAGATATGTTATCAGGAATTTTTATCATTCCTTCATATTCTAATCCTCTTATTTGGGTGCTTAATGATGAATCAATAGCAATTAAAAATTTTATTCTTCCAACATTTCCGTCAGATATTCTATTTAGATAACCAAGATTAACACCATAAGTTGGATTACAAGGATCATTTACAATTCTAATAAAATTATTTTGCATGTCTAAATTACCATTAACTGTTCCACCAGGTAAATTAAGAAAGTTTTCATCAATATACTTTTTATTTGGAACAGTATAATCACTGCCTGGATTTGCACCAGCAGATATAAGTGTAGTTCTAATACCACCATTTACAACTAGATTTCCTCTAATTGTTCCACCAGTAAGTGGTAGTTTTGTATCAGCATATGCTTTTGTTGCAGCATCACTAGGATTTAGTTGATCTAGAAATCTAAGTAACAAAGTTCGTATCTATATACTTTCTGTTTACAGCATCACCAGCATCAACAGGATCTCCTAAATTCTTTATAAAATTTTCATTCATAGCTGTATTTCCACTAAGTACATCATCAGCTTTTCTAATATAATTCTTTGCACTAACACATTTTCCTTTTTTCTATGACCTAGCATTTCTATACAATACTAACAATACAATATATAAAAGTAATTCCACTAGCAACAGTAAACTTATCGATAGCATATCTACACGTCCCATCAATGTTAATTATTAAAACTACTGTACCACTTACACCATAAGTATTATCACTTGTCAATTCGAAATAAGAATTAGTTTTATTAGTTGCATACATTATATTAGATAATATTCCAAAATTAGGTAATACTCCTGGAAAGAGTGTTTTAAGATTAGTTGCATACCCAACAACAATTGACGTTCCTAATGCAATAATAGGCATATCACTGGGTGTAAGTTGTAGAAGCTGAAATTTATTTCCTGTACTTCCATTACCAGTAATATTTAAACCTAACATATGAAGATAGAATATACTTGGATAAGTTCCATTCAAACCTAAATAAGTAAATGATACTTGTTTATTAGTATCAACATATTGCTTTATTACAACAGTTGAATCTTTTATATTAATAATATTCTTATTTCCCATATCAATACTTGCCATTGCTTTACCTTGAAACACTGCTGTCATACTTTTTAGTAATCCACAGTTTAGTACTTTATAAGGCCTTAAGTCTGAGTAAACAGTTCCATCAGCAGAATTACCAGATATACCGACAACATTTTTACAATTCAATTGTGATCTCATTACTGCTCCTTGTTTAGGTAATAAATCAGTTAAAATTGATACTGTTGCTATTTCTCCAGAAGGATTACTAGTAACACTATTACCAGCATTTGTACTAAGAACATAATCTAGCCTTATAGCATCACCACTATCAACAGGAAATCCAAAATTAGTTATTCTATATTTATTTGCATTAAGATCAGTATAAATATTACCATTAACCTGTCTAACTTTTTCCATTACTTATAATATATGAAGAGAAATTCAAAATCAAGAAAAGGCAAAGGTGTTGAAGAAGATTTAAAAGAAGGAACTAAAACAACTAAACAAGTGTTAGAAGGTGTTAAAACTGCTGTAAATGTAGGTGAAAAAGTAGTAATAAAAAATACTACCTAAACTTGCAGCAAGATTATCATTACAAGCATCTGAAAAGATTGCATCAGCAGTTCCTAAAGTCTTACAATCTCCTAAAGTAATTGGTGCTGGTGCTAATGTATTAGGTGGATTCCTATCAGGTTTTACAGGAATAGTTTATCTATCTTTATTTATAAAATGAATAGTAGATGATATTTCTTCTGGTAAATACGGACTAGTCTTTTGGAAGACAATGTCAGAAAAAAAGGGTTGCAAAAGATGATTGAATCACTCGAAATAGGTATTGCGATTAATGATGCATTACTTGCAGCAGAAAAAGGTAATTACCCTTGGCAATGGAAGCCAGGTGCCCATTTAACTGAAGTATTTGGAATGGAAGTTAATTAGGATGCATCTCAACTTGATCCTAAATCCTGGTCAAAGAATTTCTTAGAAGGGCGAAGTGGTGGGTTTTTGCATGCTATTCCTGCTATTGTCATTTTAATCGCCGCGGCGGTAGGAGCTGCTGGAACTGCTATTTCAATTACTGTTGCTGTAGCTGGTCTAATAAAAAAGTTAATAGATGAGACAATGTTTTCATCAATGCCTCCGCCCATGCGAACTCACAAGCAAAGGATGGAGGCTTTGACTTTGCAAAGTGAAAGACTAACAACTGCAATTGAAGATTTGAAAGATATAGTAAAAGCAATTAATCGTGGCATTGACGTTGATTTATCAGGAAAAGTACAAAGATCTGAAGTAAAAAATCGATTGAATTATATGGATCAGGGAAGAGCACTAGTGGAGAATGTAGGTGTAGATTATTCACCAGAAGTAAAAAGAGAAGTTGAAAAAATTGAAGCAAGTAAAGTTGGTGGTATAAAAACATGTAATTATAAGGCGGAGTCAGAAATGTTACTTAGTATTCTTTATGCGCAGGGGAAATCACCAGAAGAGATTGATTGAGAAGTAAAGAGGTTATTAGCAGAACTAAAACAAAGATGCAAAAATTAATAGTCAGTGTAGCAAACAAGTTTATAATCATCATCTAAACAATAAGTAAAATTAAGTCTTGCAAATTCTAGATGTATACGGATTGCTTCAAGATTACTTGCGATGGCTGCTTCTTTTTCTGAATCGTAGTATCCTAAATGAAATCGTTGTTTTTCTATTGAAATATAAGCTCTATATTTATTAGCTCTTTCATACCAAGAAACGCCAATAAATTTTGAAGTGTTATGTTTTCTAACTCCTTTATTTCTAGAATTTTCTGCATTAGTGGCAATTCTTAAATTTGAAATTTTATTATCTGATTTTACTCCGTTAATGTGAACTAACTCGTGAAGTGGAAATTTACTAGTAGTTATTAACCTAACAATTTTATGTGCTAGATATAGTTTTCCATCAATTCTAATATCTCTATAATCTTCTTGATTGATTGATCCCGCTTCACTTCCTGCTCTTGCAGTCCCACCTCTATCAACTCTCCAAACAAATTTCCCAGTATAAGCATTATACGCTAAGAGCTCATTACCACGTTCTCTCAATTCTGCAACTTCATCATTCCTTGACATTTCTATACAATGTTTTTTATCTCTTTAAAATAGTTTTTTATTATATATAGAAATTATGTATCATGAAACAAAACTATCATTGTCTGACCATCAAGTAAAACTAATTCATAGTTCTAAGGAACCTATTTCAATCAGACTTAAACATCAAGATTTAACAGGTAGTATTTCAATTCTTCTTACTAATACTCAAATAAAAGGAATAGGAAAAGTAAAGTAAAAGGTATTGAATTGCAATTGAATATTTCTCTTAAACAGTTGAAAGAAAATAGAAGACAAGGTTCAGGTTTCGTAGATATAATAAGAAAGTTATCAGATGGAAGAGAATTTCATCTTTGTCTTCCAAAGGGTGTCCAATCGGAAAATGTTCCTGGAGGCTCATTCAATAATACATGTCCTTACTCATATGTAGGGCCAGGTACGCAATTCAAAAAAAAGAATGGATCAAGAATACACCGGTGTAAATGATTTGATTTCACGTGCTTTAATCCATGACCATGATTATACAGAAACAAGTAATTTACCGGAACCAAAAAGAACAGAAATAAGAAACTTAACAGACCTTGTTCTTGCAGAACGTGCTGCACGTATTGCTTTAGATCCCAAACAACCGGCTTACATTAGAGAAGATGCTAAGACAGTTGCCGCAATTATTAGTTCAAAGGCTAAGCTTGGTCTTGGCATTGGTGCTTCTATCTCAAACAGCAAGTTCGCAATGGAATTCTTAAAAGATAAAGTATATACCTCAAGTACAGATCTCATATCTTCTACAATATACTTCCATGCATTGAAGTAAGGCTTAGAATCTTTACTAATTTTCTCTTCAATGTGAATACGTGCTGATTTTCATTTAGGATTTACAACTGCAGCATTTTCAAGTAGAACTAATTTCTTATTGTCCGTTTCCATTTCTATACAAGGAAAAGAAAATGTTTAAATTAAATTAATATTTCCATCGTCAATCCAAAATCTGATTCTTGCATTAGTTTTAAGAAGATTAGACACCTTCCCCGATCTGTTTGATTGTATTCTTGTAACTTAAATTACTGAAATGTTGGTATAACACCAACATATTTTATTACTTCAGGCATTGGTGGTGCACCAAATAAATCAAAGTAAAAACATTGTTTTCTTACTTTTTCAAGTGCTACCCAGTGATATATTGCTTTTTGTGAATAACCAGTATTACAAATAAGACGTTCATTTCTTAATGGTTTTGTTAGTTCATCTCTTGCAAATCCACCGCTAAACTTTTTTATGTCTAATCCCTTAATATAATTATTTGTTTCTATATCAGTCACAGGTGTTAATTGTACTTTTTTTAATTGTTCAAGTCTTTTTTTAGTTCTGCAATCATTCATTCTTTATCAGCACAACCACGAACTACTTTACCACTATATCTATCAGTACTACCTGAGAATTTTTTACTAAGTGCATTTGATATAACAGCAAATAAAGCTGGTGTTGGAACAAATCCAGTTCCAGTTCGTTTTCCTTTAGATAATGAAGCACCAGTTCCTGTACTTTTTAACTTAACAAACTTTGACTTCTTACTATTACAAATATTACAAATACCTTTTAACATTCCTCTCATTTCTTTTGTACTATCAACTTCTAAATACTCTTCATGGATTGTATCTGTCGGTTTTTTCACTTCAAGCAATACATTTCCATATCTATTTTAATATAGAAAAAATGTCGTTGCAAGTTAGAGCTTTTAATTTTGGACAAGATGTAGATACAGGACATACAGAACCATTACCTAACGTTCCTATTATAGCATTAGTTCTTGGACCAAGTGAAGCAGGTAAATCACAGTTAGTAATGAATTGGATAATTTATGGAATGCTTAGTTGTGATACTTGTACAATCATTGCCTCAAGTTTAGATCAAAAGTTATATCGTGGTCTTAAGTCAATTGCTGAGGAGAAGCCTGCTTACGTTTGGGTTAATGGAATTGAGTCAATGCCAGAAGGTGATTCTTATAAGAATTGTAACTATGTTGTTGTATTAGATGATTTAATGACAGAAGATCGATCTAAGATATTAGATTATTTTACTACAGGAAGACATCAAGGATTGTACATATTCTATCTTGCTCAAGGATTTACGAATATTACTAGAAGAGAAATAAGAAACAATATCAATATGATTATAATCTTTACACAAAATAATACTGATATAGAATATATTCGTTATTCGTATGTTGGTGATATCGAGAAGAAAATGTTTAAAGAATGGGTTAACTTTTGCACCAGAAACAGATTTAGTTATTGTGTGATTGATCCAACTAAAACAGTATCAGAAGGAAGATTTTGGTCAGTACAGGTAAACAATTAATAAATATTTTTAATTGAATATAGGAGGAAATGATTAATGGTAGAATATATGCAAGTAAAACAGACCTTACAGAGGAAGTGATAAAGAAGCAATAGATTTAGAAAATAAACTTACTAATTTGGAAAGCTTACGTGTTGCTTAAATACTTTTTAATGCTAAAGAGATACAAAGAATTGAAGCAGAAATGTAAGCAAGAGATAGAGTTGAACATTAACTAAATGAAGGCGCGTTAGAAAAATCAACTGATAACCCTGGTAATTTTGTTATTGATAAATTAAAGAAAGTTAGACCATCACTTGCAATTCAAATGGAACGAAAAGAAGAAAAACAAAAAGCATTGGGTTATGACGTTATTGAATGTGGTGATAAACTAAAAGGTTTGATAAATAGTATGAATTTAGATTATACAAATCAGTTTAAAAATATGATAGAATTTAAAGAAGAAGTAAAGAGAGTATTAGATGAAGCAAAGAGAGCTATTGAAGAGAAATCAATGCCAGATATTTCAAGAGCATTTTCAAAAGCAGTTACTGTCTTAAATGAAAAGAATCCGAAAAAAACACTTAATTTAACTAATGGTGCAATTAAAAATGCTCCTAATGATGAAACAATGAAATATCTTAAAGTTACTCGACAATTTATTTCTGAAATTCTTAATGTAAATCCTTCTACGGGAACTTAAAAAGCAAAAAGAGTTAAAGCAAAAATTATTGAACATAAAGCAATTGAAGCTCCTGCCAAAACTGTTAATGTTTCAGTTGGAAAAGGAATAGAGATAGTCCCATTGATTGTAAAAAGTGAAGAAGAAGTAATTGATAAGCTTGATCTATGGTTAAGTGAACTTGCAGCAGGAAATAGAGCTGTAGTACCTTTAATCAGTTCTGCTGTTGACTATCTTGCTACATCACGAAAAGCTCCAAAAAAATATGTTGCAAAAATAAACAATCTTTTATATAATATATATAAATGAGTGACTTGGTAAAGATTGCTAGTGATATATTAAAGAATCTTGAAAGTATTGGAAAAATTAGTCAAGTAAGCCAAGATGTATATGTTTTTAATATAACTAGTACTAATAATCCAATCAGAGCAAAAGTTATAAACCAATATTACTAAGAGGTACAAACTTTAAGATTTGTTTTAAGAAGTTCAGTGGAACAAACACTACAAAAAATATAACTGAATCTAATAATACATTTGTTGATAATATAGCAGGTGGTTCAGAACAAACAGGAACAATACAACCTGGAATTTACACTACAATTACAGATGATTTAAATATTGGTGTTCCAGATATAATTACTAATTCAGTTATTCAATTATCTACAACTGATAAATTTATTCTTACTTATGATAGTTCTACTGCTAATTCATTTATTACTATGCCTGTTGGTTGGACACTCCTTGATAGTAAGTTTAGTGTTTCTAGTGTACTTGGTTTTACAGGTGATGCTTATACAACTGATCCAAAGTTTTCAGAAATGTATCCTGGTGTTAATCCTGTTGTTTGTACACCTAAAACAAAGTTTGCATCTGAAGGATAAATCAATGTGTCAAATTTAAATACAGTACTCGTAAGTTGTAATTTGGTTGCTAGTGGGTCAAATTTTATAAATAGAAAAGAAAAGTTTCAGGATAATTCGAAATAGTTTGGATAGTTGGTCATAGCCGGCTTCGGCTCGACCTCACTCTGCCAGGGTGACTGCAAGATTTGGAGGCGAGAACGGAGGCAAGAAATGAGCGGACCTGGCAGTTGATAAGGTTGTCAAATGAATCCAATCAACCTTTGAAAAATGATACTTTGGTAAAAGCCTTGTTCTCTGTCGAACTTCTCCGATTCGTTTTGCACGACCAGCATATTGCTCCCTCTTCAGTATTATAATAAACCAATTTTTAAAATTAGTTTTAAAAGTATTATAGTAGCTGAGTTCTTTAAAAATAATTACTGTAATATAATCTAAAATTAACTTTGATAACCACGCTCTTAGCTTTTCTAAAATAGCCTACGTAGAATAGTATATTAATGAATGTTAACTTTAAAGGATCTGAAAGGAACTGAGCGATGAATTAAACGAATGGAGAGAGCTTGATGAAGAGTGTTATGTTCGAGCCCAAGCCAACATAACATTTATTTTCATAACTACATTATAATCCTTGCTGAATGTGCAACATACCACTTGTAATAAGCTACCTTATTTCTGAAAATGGTTTCGACCTGCTCCCATTGACTGAAACTTAGCTATTATCTGTAAACTGCCTGACGATTAAAGACGCTACCCCGGCTGGTTCCACCTTCTTTAACACCCTGAATCAATCAAAACTGCAGTGGATTTACTAATATCAGGCACTCGAAATTCGACTTCAACCCATTTGCAGTACCTTCGAAGCACTGTTTCGAATATATTGTCTCTATTTCCTCAGACGACAAGCTACCGTCGATGGCAATAGTCTATGCCCACCAGGTACTATTTTATCTCAAATTTCTTGTATCTCATTTCGATTATGCAAGAAATAGATCCTTCCTCGTTATGAGTGATTTTAACATTCACTTTGATAAATTATCTGACGCCTTCAGCACTAAATTTATGCAGTGACTCATCTGTTGTCTCTCGTGGCTCATGCACATGGCCCTACTCGTAATAATCGGTATTAAAAAGTACAGGTGTACGAGACAATTTAATCTAGTGTGTGACCCTTCATGTCAAATCATGTTTGCTGACTACTTTCACATTTCATTCAGTTGCAATGTGTGCCCTCCTCCTCGTCCTCTAAAATTACCTGTTAATTGCGAAACCTCAAGACCCTCGACACACAGACATTAAACTAGCCAAGTCTACTAAACGTAAGCTTTAAAAAGCATGCACGAGATCCGGATTAACTGTCCATCGACAGGCATATGAAGACTAATGTAGGCCATACCAATCGATCCCAGCAAAGGCCAAGTCTAGCTTCTATAGAAACATTGTTGAATCACAGATGCACAATCCAAAAATGCTGATGTCGACAATAAACCATCTCCTCAAACTTTCCCAGATTAGCTCTTTACCAGAGGATCCTTGTAATGATCTAGCCGATCGCTTCTCTCGATTCTTTGTGCTGAAGATAGACAAGATCAGGGAATCAATCCCTGCGATGACAACCTCCCCACTAGAATGCTGTTCTCCGGTTCCTGGCTGCACCTCAATGTCTGCATTTAAGCAGGTCACTAGTGATCTAGTCCTAAAGTTCATATCTCAATCAAAGAAGACAACAAGTCCTCTGGACCCTATTCCCACTGTCCTGCTCCTACGTTGCCTTTATCTGCTGATGCAATGCGTAACTAACATGATTAATATATCATTAGCCTCAGGTCATTTCCCAGCACCTTTAAAAAAAGCTGTAGTCAGGCCACTTCTCAAGAAAGCAACACTAGACCAAGAGAACTTAAGCAACTACCGCCCAGTCTCCCTTCTACCATTCCAATCAAAGACACTGGAACTGGTCGTGGCGGACCAGCTGAACTCGTATATCGGAACCTCACACCTTGCTAGTAAGTTCCAGTCTGGCTTTAGAGCTAATCACTCCACAGATTCAGCATTGCTTCGGGTATACAACGACCTGCTTAGAAATGCAGACATGGGTAAAGTGTCTATGCTTGTTGTGCTCGATCTTTCGCCAGCTTTTGATACCATCGATCACAAAGTTCTTTTAGAGCGCCTCTCATCTCGCCTGGGCATCATTGGCACTGCTCTGCAGTGGTTCAGGTCCTATCTCAGTGGGAGACTCCAGAGTACTGACAAGAATGGACAAAGATCATCCGAAGGGGCTTATAAATTTGGAGTACCTCAGGGCTCCGTGCTAGGTCCGGTTTATTTTACGGTTTATACTCTCCCTCTTGCTGATGTGATTGTCAAGCACAATATAAGCTTTCAATTCTATGCGGATGACACTCAGTTGTACCTTTGCTTAGACCCCTCCCAGCCTTCGAGCACCTCAAATGCTCCCAACTCAATTGCTGCATGCATTGATGACATCCACACGTGGATGGCAGCAAATTTCCTAAAACTAAGTGATGATAAAACTAACTTACTAGTTATGACCATGTTAAAGCCTCTGTGATGGCTGCATGGCTCGACTTGTGGTGGGGCTATAGCAGACTTGAGGACGTGTCTCCCCCGGAGGCTGACATAGGTACCCAGGCTGGGTTTGGTTGGCTGGGACCAGGCGGCTGTAATGAGGGTCACCGGCTAGGCCAGGGTCGGACTTATGGATTGCCGGATGTGTGGTGACGAGAGGTCACCGGGGCTCTTGGGTACGGGAAGTGAGCCAAGTAAGTCGTGATTTTGGAGGCTCCCGGTCTCGCCGATTTATGTACCTAGATTCGTGCAGGCGTGCTCCGGCGATGCTGCCAAGCACGCAAGGGAACGAGTACCAAATGCCCGAGCGGAGCAGGATAGCTCGCCCGTTGTTGATTTGTATATTCAACGTTCCACGTGTAGCCTGTTCGTGACCCCCCACGTGTGTTGGCGTCTTTCGGTGGAAGCTTACGACTGTGGTAGTTGTAGGCTCGGAATAGCCATCAGTTACTCAGCCAGCTGGGTAACTGGACGGCCTACGCTCGCACTGTTGGACTCGGAGTCAGTTGAATCAGCTCGAAATCTAGGTGTCATATTCCAAAGCGACCTCTAAATAGACGACCACAACAGCTCCACAGTCAAATCTGCCTATTTTCAGCTTCATAACATTGCTAAAATTCGGGCTTGTTTAGATAAGGATACCACATCCAAGTTGGTTCATTTATTCGTGACATCCCATCTCGACTTCTGCAACTCACTGCTTACTGGCCTACCAGCATGTGATATCAGACGATTGCAGCTGGTGCAAAACTCTGCAGCTAGGCTTGTCTATCGTGAGCGTTGCAGTTGCCACATTACTACACTTCTCGCCGACCTGAACTGGCTACCAGTCAAGCAACGGATTGACTTCACGGTTCCATCGCTCACTTTTAGGTCCCTTCATTCTACGGCTCCAGCCTATCTCTCAGATACACTACCCCATCAGGCCAAGCATCGTACCACCTGCTTTTCGGAATCCAGCAGTCTAAAAAACCTCGCACAAACCTTAAATCCTTTGGAGACCGTGCATTTAGTTCGTATTCTCCCAAACTTGGAGCTCCTTCCCGACCTGCGTCAGAACATCTCCTGACCTAACCACATTTAAAAGGAACTTGAAAACGCACCTATTTAGGACAGCAGTTAGTGGGTCCCTGTGAATCGTCCTTCAAGAGCTTATTTGTGTTGAAAATGTGCATGCTGCCACTAACCACATTTGCATGCTGGCCCTGTGCATGTCACCCCTAACCATATTGCTCATTTTGTTTTGTTTTTCAAGCATGATTTCACTAGCCATTCAATTGCATTTCACTTCGCAGCAAGTGTAATGCGCCCAGAAAGAGAATGAGTTCTCTGAGGGCGCTTTATCAAGTGCATTATTATTATTAATATTATTATTGTTATGGTCTTGATGACTTTGTGGAGTTACAGACGGAAATACATTATATTAAGTAAGGAGCTCATCTGAGTACGGTTGAGGAAATGGTTGATCGTTTACATGCATTCTTGGTCGTCTAATTAGGTACTGTAATAAGTGATTCAACCTATAACATCGCCTATATCTTCTATACTAAAATACCGAGCGCATTTGTATTTTACAACATCGGAATGTGCTGCAGATAACCCGAATGCTTGACTTGGAAACATTCAATTCTGGATGCCCTCAATTGTCCTTATGCTAAATGAGGACGAAGCTTAATTGCTACTAACTTGACACTCCAAAAGTTCGGCTAGACTAGATCACTGCTCTTTCGACAGATGATTCTGTTGTGCGAGTCATCGTGTGATCAAAATAGACGTGGCTGGACTATTGCAATTCCGTTTTGGCTACAGCGAAACCGAGTAGGCCTTTGCAGATGTTAATTACGATCAAACAACGCATCGATAAATCTCTTCATTCTTTTCTTGAGCTAAATATCAGATCTACTCCGTCACCGGGTCAAGCAGCGTATCGCCCCCTCTTTCGAATCTAATTATTTTGTCTATAGCTCGTGCAAACATGTAATACTTTGGAGATCGTGCCTCTAGTTACTCAGCTAAGAGTCATACCTTTTGTTAGTTGTCTGAGATGAAATCTCTAGTTTACCATGTAAGTACCGAAATCTGCTCAAATGTGAGTGGCAGTAGGAAGCTCCTGCATAGCACTCATTCGTTGTAGAGTTGTGGAGTCACTAACTGAGGAACTTAACATTTCAATACTAATGCTTAGTTCGGAGCATCATAAATGCATGTGTTAAAGGTAGCTCATGACTGCCTTCAGCTAGTTACAAATATAAGTCAAGGTGATACGATTTTCATGCTACGTTGGTGCTCGGACTTTATTTAAGGAGGAAAGCTGTGACAGATCTCGTGATTTTAAACAAAGTGGCTTCTATAACTGGCTGTTGAAACGGTCGATTGTGTAGTTCGTATGTACGTATGTATGTATGTATTGTATGCCGGCTCCTGACTTGTGACCGTAAGGTAAAGGGAGCAGCGTGTAGTTCGTATGTATGTATCGTATGCAGGCTCCTCTGATAAGCTACTGGTGAGCTGTTAGAAGCACCACCGAGAGGGGCAGGTGCACAGCTGTGGTCCGCCTGTGATGTGGTATGGACGCAGGCCAGTAACCAGCTGGTGGCCAGATGGTGGCTTTACCATCAGGGTCGGCCAGTGCACTGCTCTGGTCCACCTTTGATGTGGCATGGACCAGCTGGTGGCCAGATGGTGGATTCACCATCAGGGTCGGCCGGTGCACAGTTGTGGTCGATGAGTCATCGGAGTCGACCAGGAGAGGGGAGTTGTGTGAGGGAAGGGGCTGAGGGAAGCCGTGCACTCTTGGGCTCAGTGGGTTGGGAATAAACTGTCGGTGTTGGGCATCGGCTGGCTCTCTGCTGTGCAACCAAACTACAAGCTATTTCTCGGCGGGAGCGACTGTGTGGTCCGTATAACGATGAGTCTGAAAGTACAACACATGGAAGGAAAAATTTCGCAATTCGACGGCAGCGGAGACTTCGCTGAATGGCTAAATCGGTTCGAAAGATTGGCCAAGATGCAAGGGGTTGATGAATTGCAAAATTTCCTGCCGCTATTCCTTACACGTGTGGCATACGCCGTATAAGATGGCGTCCCCGAGGCGGCTAAGGAAGGCTACGCCACGGTAAGAAAAGCACTGCTGGCAGCATTCTCGCCGAATCGCTTCGATGCCTACGAGGAATTCGCCTCGCGTCGCCTTGCTGAAGGTGAAAATGTGGATGGCTTTTGGGCAGACCTGAATTGGTTGGCTAGGCTGGTGGCCGGTGATTTTTTCAAATGCGCCTTTGTTGCTGGGCTGCCGGAGGCCTCAAAGAGGCACCTCCAAGCCTCATGCAACCTCGCGGAAATGCTTTCGGATGGTCTTGTCGAGAAGGCTCGGGTCATAGTGAAGGCAAGCGTCAGCATTCCGAAGGCGGCAGAAAGTTGCTTCGCATCCGGTTCTCGTTCGGGATGGCCTCCTCAGGCACCGAATAACAGAGATGTTGTGTGTTTCCTTACGTCTGTGGGAGCATTCCACATCTCGCTGCTAACTGCTCGGATCGGGCCGTCGTACCAAACTGGCCAAAAGAAACGAGTAGGGGAGAGCAGGCATTACTGCGCTGGTGCTTTCCCCTCCGTCATGGCGCGCCTTCCTTCGGTACGTGTCCTCATCGAAAACTCCAAGGCGTCTGCGCTCGTGGATACTGGGTTCTCGAGCTCCATCATTTCGGCGACGCTTGCGGACCCTGCGAGGGTGAGGAGAGCGTGCGAGGAAGTCGTGATGATGAATGGAGCCGCGGCTGTCTGCAAGTCCACGTGCGTCGCTACGGTAGCCCTCTGCGGACGAACGATAGTGATGGACTGCCTTGTGTCAGATGTTCTTCCTGGTTTCGGGTTACTACTCGGTATGGATGCCATTGAACTCCTAGGTGGCGTGATTATCGGTCCTTCCGCTGGCCAAGTTGAGTTCATGAGCCAAAGGGGAGTTCCAGAGCCAGCACACCGTCCTGAGGCAGCAGTAGTGGCATCTCCTAGTGTCAAACGTGCTGTAGCATCGTCGGCCGCTGACTTACTGATTGATGAGAAGGACTTCAAGGCAGTATTTTATCAGGGGCGCTGGTCAGTCAAGTGGGAGTAGACGAATCGTTGTGTCGTTCCCCAATTGACAAACCATATCGCTTCATATCATGTGGGAGAGAAAATTCGTGCCGACTACGAAAAGGAGGTGGAAGAGTGGATCAAGGAAGGCTGGTTGCAGCCGTTCACTGGTCATTGTGGTGGCCTGATCCCTCTAATGGCCGTCGTACAGGCAAGTAAGGGCAAAGTGAGGCCCGTGATGGACTACCGAGAACTTAATCAGTTTAACTCGAGTCACACGGCTGGTGGTGATGTGTGTAGCACATAGCTCAGAGCGTGGCGACGGCTGGGCGAGAGCGTGAGCATAATTGACCTGCGAAAAGCATACTTGCAGGTGCATGTTGATCCCGCTCTCTGGCAATATCAGGTCGTGGAGTACAAAAGCCGTCGGTACTGCCTCACACGACTAGGTTTCGGACTTAATGTCGCCCCGAAAATAATGACCGCGATTCTGACAAAGGTCTTGTCCATGGATGAGCGAGTTCGTACTGGTACCGATTCGTTTGTCGACGATATTGTTGTCAATAACAGCGTCGTCTCGAATGGTGAGGTAATCGACTTGCTAAGAACATTTGGTTTTTAGGCTAAGCCGCCAGAAAGCCTGACGGCGGAAGGGTCCTTGGCCTTCGAGTATGCAGGCCAAAGGAAGGTGAGGAGCTCCGTTGGTGCCGCGATAACGTGATGAGTGCATTGCCTTACGCCCCATCGCGACGCCAGCTGTTTTCGTGGTGCGGGTAGCTGATCGGGCATTTCCCAATCGCAGGCTGGCTTCGCCCGGCCTGCAATTAACCTAAAGCGAGCTGCTGGCGATGTCGGTTGGGACTCAGTCGTTGGTGAAAATGTCATAGCCATGGCGGGTGAGTTGATGCAGCGATTGCATGCCGACGATCCAGTTTCAGGCATTTGGAATAATAATAATAATAATATTGCACTTGATAAAGCGCCCTCAGAGAACTTAATCTCTTTCTAGGCGCTTTACATTTGCTGCAAAGTGATACGCAATAGAATAGTAAGTAAAATCATGCTTGAAAAACAAACAAAATGAATAACATGGTTAGGGGTTACATGCACTGGGTCAGCATGCAAATGTGGTTAGTGGCAGCATGAACAGTGTCAGCACGCATAAGCACATCGAGGACGAATCACAAGGACCCACTAAATGCTGTCCTAAATAGGTATGTTTTTAAGTTTCTTTTAAATGTGGTCAGGTCAGGGGATGTTCTGATGCAGGTCGGGAGGGAGTTCCAGGCTGTGGGAGCATACGAGCTAAATGCACGGTCTCCAAAGGATTTAAGGTTTGTACGAGGTATTTCTAGACTGTTGGATTCCGAAAAGCGAGTGGTACGAATGTGCCGAATCTGGATAGTGGCATCCTCTGGTGTGATGCCAGCAGCCTTGCTATCGGCACATGCCTGGATATAGGAGGAAGAATCGTCGAGGATGCCTCCTGGCTGCGAAAAGCTGACGACGTAGCCCACATCAATCTTGCGTAGCTGGAGGCTATCATCAAGGGCATCAATCTGGCCATTGCTTGGTCATTACGGCAGTTAGAGATTCGGACAGATTCAGCAACTGTTCACGGATGGCTAGAGTCACTGCTGGTTGGGGATAAGCCTGTACGAGCCCACGGCATGGGAGAGGCGCTTATCAAACGCAGGCTAGCACTGATAGCCGACACGGTGTCAGAGTGTGGACTGAAGGCTTCCGTAGTCCTAGTGCGATCATCCAACAATAAAGCCGACCAGCTGACCCGCGTCTCTCAGAAATGGACGAGGGCGAATGTAAGCTGTCTCGCTGTTTCAGAGCAGGCGTCTTCGCCGGTGGTCGGCGTCGACCTAAAGAGTTTCCACAGCCTTCACCACTTTGGAGTTGACAGGACACTGTACCTTGCCAGAATGTGCCACCCGAAAGCTACTATCCGGCGGAAGGACGTCGAAGCCGTCGTGAAGGCTTGCCCTCGTTGCAAGTCGATCGATCCTGCACCAGTCGCATGGAGTGCAGGCGTGCTTGATGTAAGCGAGAATTGGCAGCGCCTGGCCTGCGACGTAACGCATTTCAAGGGCCAAAAATATCTGACCGGGGTAGATTGTGGACCAAGCCGTTTCGCTATTTGGAGGCGAATACCCGACGAGGGAGAAAACTCTTTGGTGCAAAATCTGGGCGAAATTTTTAGGAAGCGTGGCCCTCCGCAGCAGCTGCTCATGGACAACGGTGCGAGCTTTCGCTCAACAGCTCTTCGCGGTCTTTGCGACCTTTGGGGCGTGGAGCCCATATACCATTGCGCCTATAAACCCTCCGGCAACGGCATCGTTGAGCGAAACCACAGGACCATCAAGGGAATGGCGGCTCGCACGGGCAAGAACGTCCTGATGATGGTGTATTGGTACAACATCTCCCCAACAGCCGGGTTGCACGAGGAATCGGTGCCTTGCAAAAGGCTGTTCTCCTATGAGCGGAAAAGCCCCATCTTCAGAGCACAGACAGATCAGGGCCCGAGGACTGCTCAATATGCTGTCGGCCAGCGAGTCTATGTGAAGCCTGCCGGCGCTCGTTGTACGACCGAGTGGCCCGAGGGCACGGTAACAAGTGAGGGGCAGGGCGTGGGAATCGAGATCGACGGTGTGCGTCGCCACGTGTCCGACATGCGCCTCGTACCAGGGCAGGAAGAGGCGCCCCCTGCACCTGAAGGGGACAGAGCTGAACCAGTACAGCGGCCCAGGCGCGCTGTGACACTTCCCCGCCGGTACGACGACTATGTCCTGACCGGATAGGCTTGCTCATTGCTGCTCTGTACCTTGCAGCTACATGTGTTGGTGCTGCAAACTTGTAACCTTAAGGTAAAGGGTGCGTGTAGTTCGTATGTACGTATGTATGTATTGTATGGCGGCTCCTGACTTGTGACCCTAAGATCAAGGGAGCGGCATGTAGTTCGCATATATGTATCGTATGCAGGCTCCTCTGATATGCTACTGGTGAGCTGTTAGAAGCACCACCGAGAGGGGCAGGTGCACAGCTGTGGTCCGCCTGTGATGTGGTATGGACGCAGGCCTGTAACCAGCTGGTGGCCAGATGGTGGCTTCACCATCAGGGTCGGCCAGTGCACTGCTGTGGTCCGCCTTTGATGTGGCATGGACCAGCTGGTGGCCAGATGGTGGATTCACCATCAGGGTCGGCCGGTGCACAGTTGTGGTCAATGAGTCATCGGAGTCGACCAGGGGAGGGGAGTTGTGTGAGGGAAGGGGCTGAGGGAAGCCGTGCACTCTTGGGCTCAGTGGGTTGGGAATAAACTGTCGGTGTTGGGCATCGGCTGGCACTCTGCTGTGCAACCAAACTACAGATTGCATGGCATGAAATCATTCTTTAAAGTACTTTAGAGGTCCTTGACCAAATAATCATCATGATTTCTTTCCGGCCTTCTCCTGAAAAAAGTCGATACATCGGCAATAGCTAGGCTACAATTTTTGGAAAACATGCACAGGGCCAGAATATGTAAACAGTGACTTTAATTCAATAAAAAATTTCAGTCGAGCCAAAAACACTAGAGAGCCGAAGAGTTTCATATTTTACGATAGCCATGGTATTTTTTAAAGTATAAATGAATAAATTATTCGCGTGACATTCTACGTAGCAACGACGACGGGAATGTCACTGCCTTAGCTCTGCTAGATCTGTCTGCTGCCTTCGACACCATTGATCACGAAGTTCTGCTTGAAAAACTGAGAACAACGATCGGTCTGGCAGACGAAGCACTGGCGTGGTTTAAATCATACTTGTCTGATCGTGTTCAATCTGTGTCGTGTGGGGGTCAGGTCTCAGGCATGAGAAGGGTCACCTGTGGAGTCCCTCAAGGGTCTGTACTTGGTCCCTTGCTGTTCTCCACTTATACGCAACCTCTGGGAAAAGTGATTAAGGCCCATGGAATAGGATATCACTTCTATGCTGACGATACTCAGTTGTATTTGTCATTCAAACCGTCGGAATCTGCTGCAGCAACTGAGAAACTGAACGCTTGCCTTGCCGATATTCGATCCTTGATGTCGGAAAACTTCCTGAAATTAAATGACGATCAAAACGAACTTCTTCTCACAGGACATCCTAAGCGTGTGGCTGGATTAAAAGGCTTTGCTGTTCTAATAGGTGATGCTATTGTGCGACCTTCACCACGTGCTCGAAATCTAGGTGTCGTGTTCTACAGCTGCCTCAATTTCAAAAGCTTCATTCAGAAGACTGCCTCTACAGCTAGCCATCACATCCGATCCCTATCCAAGATTAGAAGCTGTATCCCGCAGTGGCTTGTAAAAAATTTAACAAGCTCTTTAGTTCTGTCTCGGCTTGATTATTGTAATTCCCTTTTGGCTGGGCTACCAAAGAAAGCTATTATGCCACTACAGCTGACTATGAATATGGCGGCAAGGCTGGTCTTTAAGTCCCGGCGGTTTGAGCACGTGTCACCTCTGCTAAAAGAGCTAGAATGGTTGCCGGTTGAGCAAAGGATAAAGAGCAAAGTTCTTACGCTGACCCACAAGGCCCGCCACGGCTTGGCTCCTTCATACCTAGCTGAACTGCTGCATCAGTTTCAGCCTGTTCACGCCCTCAGGTCCTGTGTGGACAATAAATTAGCTGTCCCATTCCTCCCCTTAAAGACAGTTGGCGACAGAAGCTTTAGCTCTGCAGGTCCTAGACTGTGGAACTCGCTTCCACAATTCTGGCGCAACGACATCTACTCTCCAAGTGCCGGCTATGGCACATCTTTTTCAGCGGTCCTGAACTGCTACTTCTATGCTACTCACTACCTCAACTGCTCTCCTAACTCTGCTATGCATCCCACTTTCTCTTTGTTGCGTGAGACGAAGTCTGTGGGCTACCGAATGCGTACCGAAATTAGCTTAGGCTGTGAGTGAGCTATACAAAACTCTCCTGCGTAACACCCACATGTCTTTAGGACTTTGTGGAGTTACTGACGGAGATACATTACATTACATTACATTTCATTAAGCAAGTTTCACAAATTCACAGTCTGCTCTATAGAATAGTGTCAAACATACTTCCTATTCCATCAATAGATTAGTAAGATTAATTTGCGTTACATTATGAGGGCTTTTTAAACTTACTGAAACATTGCTAAACCTCTTAATGAGAGCTTTGAACTGCTAGCTTACTGAACACTCACCTGAGCTTACTTATTGCAGTCTCACCAGGATCAGCAAATGTGAAGAGCCTACACAGGCATTGAGTTCTCTGAGGGAGCTATATCAAGTGTATTATTATCATTGCTATTATTATTATCATAGCATACCGCATATCATGGAATAAATGGTCACGTAGAAACAAATCCTAATTCACTTGTGATTCATGCAGGCTAATTCATTAGAGACTCACAACAAATACACCCTCGAATCACATTGGTTTGCTCACTTGAAACTCACTCTTGCTCAATAATTAGAGATAGGGAAGTCGCTTGTGCTAATGTCACCCTGGCTAGCTTAATTGACACTCAGGAGTGCTCAATCACTGAACAATCACCCGACATCAGCCACTAGAAACTCATTCCGACTTCCTCACCAGAGACTTACCTGAGATAGTCATTTCGTCTGCGTTCTATCTTTTGTTTTATCTCTTGTGGAGCACCGTGAACTTCTGCCTCTTTAAAAGCAGCAACAACGATTTCACCAAAATTAAGATTCTTTCTCTGCGGTTTTTCGAAAAGTAACGCGGCTTTTTCGGCTCTATTTAGCATCTTGACCTACGAAATAAGCAGGTTTGGAGTCAAAACAATATAAGGCAGAGACGGCTTGAACTGAGCTAAATCTGACTTGAATGCGTTCTCATTTTACGTCAGAGCACACAATAATGTCAAGTTGTTATGCCAGCACAGTATGATAAGTTTTCAGTTGGTGGCTTTATAAAGGAGGTAGAATACTGGCTATTGTAGTATTAATAAAAGTGTAATAACTATTCCATGAGGTTAATTTTAATAATAATTACAAACTTGATAAAGCGCCCTCAGAAAACTCAATCTCTTCCTAGGCGCTTTACATTTGCTGTAAAGGGAAACGCGATTGAATCGTGAGTAATATCATGCTTGATAAACAACATGAACAACGTGGTTAGGGGTGACATGCTCAGGGTTAGCATGCAAATATGGTTAGTGGCAGCATGCACAGTGTCAGCACGCATAAGAAGGGTTACGGACGAATCACAGAGACCCAATAAATGCGGTCCTAAATAGGTGAGATGTTTAGTTCTTTTTAAATGTGGTCAAGTTAAGGGATGTTCTGTGCAAGTCGGGAGAAAATTCCAGGCTTTGGGAGTATACGAACTAAATGCACGGTCTCCAAAGCATTTGAGTTGCATACAAGGTTAAGGCAATTCGGTTCCTTAAAGCGGTACATATTTTCACGATTAATTAATTCTGTCAGAAGTCACTAACTCAGTATTTACAGGAATAAAAAACTTTGTCATAGTGCCCAACTTGCACATACACCGTCAAACCACCAGGGCTTACTGAACTCACTGATTTCTTGAAACTCGATTGATCTTCCTGAACTGACATAACCATACTGAACGGGCTTGAGCCCCATGAATGCCAAAATAATGCTTGCCGACTCTAGCAGAAGTATTAACTACAGTGAGCCAACCTTTTAACGCCATGAAGGATTACTAAAATGTGTCAGCTACAGAATCTTGCCTAGTTTTTCAATTAACTTACATTTAAAAGACAAGAGACCAATTATTCACATTCCACCTAAAATCTTTATCCACAATGCATGAAAGGCTTTATGGGGTTACGGTTGTGACGTAGGACATTTTTCCATAGCACTTTCAAAGCCAAATCAGCTGCTGGTTGCTAGAAGATTGAAACTCGCACAACTAAGAGAAAGTGAGAGACAAGAATTCAAAAAAAAAATTCTTTCACATAGCACATTACGAGAACTAAATCTTTATTCAAGCTCATCGCATATGCCAACCAGTCATCAAATACATTTAACTTAAGACTTGGTCGGGCGAGGTCGTTAAGCACTGGGGGCAATTAGCACAGCCTAGGAGAGTTAAGTCTGGTGAGTGGTCCAGGACATGGGTAGAGACTAGAAGTTGGCAGCTTCGGACGGCTGGATAGGATGTGCTATAGTCTTAAGCACGAGTATGGATGTCTTTCAGATGGATTGAAGAAGTTAGCTCCACAATGTAAAACATGCATAAGCTTCTCCCATCATCGGTCTTTAAGCTGAGGAACGATTCACATTATTTATTGTCCATAAAGAAATACTAGCTGATTTAGAAGCCTCTTTTTGTACAGCAACGAAAGAGCGTTTATCACACCTCTTGCATTGGCGATAGACGATTGCCCAACCAGGAATCTAACCTATGACCTCGGGATCAAGATCGTGAAAACCACTCGCCTTACCTAGTGTGCCATCACTGCTCACCAAAAAATGACATGACCTCTCACGAAGAGGCTGAAACTGATGCAGCAGGAACTGCAGTACTCAGCAGGGTGGAGGCTCCTTCAAATCTTTCGACGTTTACATGTGCAGGGAGAAGACCTGCAGCTTACTGTGCAGCTTCAGATCAACGCATCACACTAGTAAAATAGAAGAAATGTTGTCAAGATGGCCTGTTGGAGTCTTCTCACATACTTGCTGCTCATTAACGTTAATGTTTGTGAGCTTCCCAATGAGGTCTGACCTTAAGAATTGCAGACCGGTGCCAATGACGTTCAGGCTAGGTGTAAGGCAGACTAGGCAATGTCAAAATAGAAAAAGTGACTGGTTGAAAGTATGCCGGATAGAAGATTATTTATCTTCCATACCCAGCATCTACCGTCGGAGACTTAACAGCAGTAACCTCCAAACTTCCAAGTTACTTAAAGATGGCTGTGCGGGTCTGACAAAATAAAATGATTGTAAAGATGCTGACTGCTCGCAAAACTTATTTCAAACCCAAAAGTACCGCAATTGACTGCAACGTTGCAACAAGACGCCGGAGAGTCTCGGCCAAGAAATCTGCTCCTAGGCTCCGAGCCAGGCAGATTGGTGCTCATTTAATTATTAGCAAGGCTGGCAACAATCGGCCTCCCTATAGAGAATGAAAAGAGTTCAACACGTGTGAACAATGCATGGTACAACTGTTGAAGCTGAACCAAAACAAAAAAAGGTAGTAATAGCTCAGCAGAATGCTTCCTGCTGAGCCCATATGGCCTATGACATGATTCCTTCTCATCTGTGTTCAGAGCAACATCTGAGTTTCCATTCTTAATATTCTTCTAAAAACCTTCGCAAACGTAGAATAAATAGCACCATGCTAATATTACCAAATAATCATGATCACCGTTCAATCCATTATGGTGAGCCGTGATAACATACTTGGTAAGGGCTTGGCTTTCACGAACTCGGTCCCGAGGTCGCGGGTTCGAATCCTACAGTGGGCAATTCATTTTTGCAACTGCACACAGTGGTGACAGCTGTGAAAGCTATTTTGTCAATTTGTATTAGGTGCAGTTAAACCAGCTAGTTTTTATTCTTAATCATTAGAAATCTAATTGCTACGTTTCGAATGCTTAAATGGCGATTTCCGACAATATATAGCCACATATCACAGCGTAGTAAGGATTTTCAGACGAGCGACAGATGGAAGGCTAGCCAGATTTCGAATGCAGGTTTCATCAGAGAAAAGCGATTTGGCATGTTTCTGCCTAATGTTAATAATAATAACGCATTTTATAGAACCCTCACAGGAATTCATCCCTTTAAAGATAATTAACGTTTGCTGCAAAGGAAGCATGATCGAATGGTAACAATAGTTAATAGTAGCATGCTCAATGTCCACGACCAAGGTTAGAATTGACATGCAAAGGTCAGCATGCACAAATGCTTAAAGGCAGCATGCACGGTGTCAGCACCCCTAAGGACACAAAAGCGAATCACATGGACCCACTAAATGTAATGCAATCTCCGTCTGTAACTCCACGAAGCCATAAAGACTTTGTAAATAAATAAAATAAATCCTAGCTGATTAAACAGCCTCTTTCTGTATAGCGGCAGAAGAGCCTGAACGCCTATCCCCACTGCTTGCAGTGGCAATAAAGGATCGCCCACCGCAGGAATCGAGCCCACGACCTCGGAACCGTGGTCGTGAAAGCAACTGCCTTACCTAGTGAGCAGGGTGTTACGAAGTTACCACGAGTTTTGTACAGTGCACTCGCAGCCTAAGTAGCTTTCGGTATGCATTCGGTAGCCATTAGACTTTGTCTCACGCACCAAAGAGAAAGTGGGAAGCATAGCAGAGTAAGGAGAGCAGTTGAGGTGAGTAAGTAGCATGGAAGTAGCAGCTCAGGACCCCTGAAAAAGATGAGCCAAAGTGGGCAGCTTGAGAGTAGTTGTCGTTGCCTAAGAATTGTGGAAGCGAGTTCCACAGTCGAAGCGAGTCTGCCTGCAGAGCTAAAGCTTCTTAAGCCAACAGTATTTAAGCTGCTGTGATAAATAGATGCATTTAAGCTTTTTTAAATGTCTCCAATTCATGTAATGCTGTGAGGGCAGTCAGAAGTGAGTTTCAGGCTTTGTGAGAATAGGAACTAAAGGCAGGGTCTCCAAAGGATTTGAGGTTCGTACGAGTGATAGGTATAGGATTAGATTAAGAATAGCAGGTGGTATGATGCATAGGTTGACGATAGATTCCTTCTGCTAGGCAGGCTAGAGTAAAAGAATGAAGTGACCTAAGAGAGAGTGACAGAAACTTGAAGTCGGTGCCTTGCTCCATCGGTAACCAATGAAGCAGGTCGGCGAGAAGTAGTGTTATGTGGCAACTTCGAAGCTCACGACAGACAAGCCTCGTTGCAAAGTTTTGCACCAACTGCATTAATTTTGTAGTAGCACCTCTCGTTAAAGGTGAGGTTTGAGCGTTTGTCTGGTAGATTGTAAGTATTTTGTGAGGTTGGTGGTACAGATGTAAAATCACGGTGACATTGAGGGCTAGTGATTATAGTGTTGCCGAGGCTATCTGCTTACTGCACAATCATTGCTATGAACTGGCCATCGGCAGTTGGTCATGCTGCTTAGCTAACTGTGGTTTAAGCCTCCTCCACTGAGCTATTGCAACTAAGTGAAATGCCACTGGCGATCGGTTACCCGTATAGCTCCAAGTTCGTCTGAAGTCAGCACCTTCTTTTTATACAAATACCCTGCAATTTGTTCCACCTGTTCCTCGGTTAGTTGTTTTTTTGTTTTTGTACAATCTCGTAAAACGTCTAGCAGTGTATCATCTTGGTCTAGCGTCGATCCTGAAGATTGAGCTTCTAAAAGAAACGAACGAACACTTATGAGATCCAAAAAAGTGACCAAGATGGCACTCTCACACTTTTGTTACTCTACATAAGAACGCAAATGATTCGATTAAATTACTATAGTAGAGCTATAAACCATCAAATCGGATAGGTCACTCTAAAACAAAAATGTACAACTTATCAATGAATTCGGTCGATATTTCAAGGCGCTGGCACGAGTATCTCATGAACTGCTAATATTCCAGCAACTGCCCCTACCGTCAAGAGTGAGGACAACAAAATCGCCATAGCCATATTTGCTTACAAGAATATGCTTCCCACTTGCAGCGTGCTGCTGCTGGGCCTGTGGGGCATTGCCCGAACGGGTAGACCCGGATGCACTTTGCTAGTTCGACCTGCTCCTGCTATTATGAATCAGCAATGGCACGGCTGCCCCCTCCCCCCCCCCACCCCAACGCACCAGTACCCCAGCCGCGGGATATCAGGCCGGCCGCCTTACCACATGCACACTAGCTCACAGCATCAGCTCAAGCGTGAGGGCATGCAAGCACACGAGAGCTGTCCAAAGCAACTGCTTGGCACTCTATTCAACTCATTAAAACTTACTACGTTTGCACGTGTATTTATGGGTGGTATTTCGCCCTAAGAATATTCGCACTTTTGATATCAACAGAACTTCCAGCACCGAAATTTAGGGGAAATTGGCCCAGCTCTTGGAAGGGTTGTATGTCACATCAAGACAGAGGTCGCCTGTCCTTACTAGTAGTCCATTAACTCTTAAATCAATAATAAATAAATAAAAATCCACTTGATAAAAGCACCCTCAGAGAACTCAATCTCTTTCTAGGCGCTTTACATTCGCTGCACAGGGAAACGCAATTGAATGGTGAGTAATATCATGCTCGATAAACAACATGGATAACATGGTTAGGGGTGAAATGCACAGGGTCAGCATTCAAATGTGGTTAGTAACAGCATGCACAGGGTCAGCACACACAAGCACATGAAAGACGAATCACGGGAATCCACTAAATGCTGTCCTAAATAAGTTTGTCTCTAAGTTCTTTTTAAATGTAGTCAAGTCAGGGGATGTTCTGACGCAAGTCGGGAGGAAGTTCCAGGCTTTGGGAGCATACAAAACAAGAGTTATGTAATCTATTTTTAGGAATGTCAGGTTAAGCTGTGCCTCTGCAAGCAAACCACGATATAGGCAAACGCATGATTCACCCACTGATGGACTATTACCAAACCTAAGTTACTTACACACCTGACCTACAATAATCAAGTTAAAGGTTTCAAGTAATACGCAGTGTTTTATTCATGAATCGGTCGACACTCAGTCACATAGCTAGCAGGCTTAGGCAACCCTGCTATAGCGAAAATGAAACTAACGGTAACCTATTTCAAAGACCAGTGGCATGTAACATGCAATACATCATGTACCTGTATATTAAAATGCCTTACCGAAAGAAGAAAAAAAGAATATTCCAGAGAAATTCAGGTCCATCAGGCTCCTGCCGATGCTTTACAAACTCATGTTGGGGGAATTTGGCTGCTAGTCTTTTCGAGCACCTACGAGCTGGTAGATGGCTCTTTGGGCAGCAGAAGCGCTTTCTGCCGGGTGTCGAGGTCTGCCTCGAGCAGTGCTTCTTAAAATCATAATCATAATACAAATATATTTGATCAAGTGCACCCTCAGGGAACTCAATCTCTCTTGGCGCTTTACATTTTCTTCAAAGGAACCACGATCGAATGATTAGTATGAGCATGCTCACTATGCAACAAGAATAACATGGTTTGGGGTGACATGCACAGGGTCAGCATGCAAGTGTGGTTAGTGGCAGAATTGACAGTATCGGAGAGAATCATGGAATGTTTCGGAGAGCATTAGGACTTGTTGTGAGCGTGCATATGTGTATATGTGTATTTGTGTGTGTGTGTGTGTGTGTAAGTGTGTGTGTGTGTTTGTGCACATAACGCTAAACAGCAAACGACTTCGCGCACTCGGAACACAACCGAACTCAACAACGTTTAATAAATCAACAAGTCTGTCTGTTTTGCTGATGTCAATCTAACCAGAGCTTCTGTCGTCTGCCACCATGAACACTGCTCCGATTGACAAGTGCCATTGCTAGTACCAGCAGCAGGAATACTGTGCTTCGATTGGTCGGTCAATGTTGGCAGGGTCCCCAGCCTAATACTGCCAGACAAAAACATTTAGGGGCATCACTGCCATAGGTTGGGGCATGCATTCTCTATTACGATCTCAGCGCACAAAAAATACGACACGAAATGCTGGGATATATAGGTGTTTTTTCGTGATCGACACAGCTGTTAGCACTACCATCGACAAACAGTCATACGACAGCCTCTCCCATTATGCCTATCAAAATATTCATAATATTCACTTTGATAACTTATCTGACGCTTTCAGCACCGAATTTCGTGCATTGACTGACTCATTGTCGCTTGTGGCTCATGTGCATGGTGGCCCTACCCACATCATGGGTCACACACTCGACCAGATTTTCTCATGCAACTGCACTTTGTCATCACCGATTATTACCAAATCCTGCTTATCTGACCAAATGCAGATCTCATTCAATCTACAGTGTGTGCCCACATCCTCCTCTAAAATAACCTGTGAATCGCGAAACCTCAAGACCCTTGACATCGATGCTGTCCGAGCGAGAATATCTGCTTCGACTCTGCTGCTCAGTCCTCCCTCCGATCTGTCATCATTGGTAGATAGCTACAACACGACATTCGCTGACATGCTCGACGAGTTTGCACCTCTGACAATGCGTACTGAGCGCCCCCGCCCAGACGGCCTATGGTTTACCACAGACATTAAACTAGCCAGGTCTACTAAACGAAAGCTTGAAAAAGCATTCACAAGATCCGGATTAACTGTCCGTCGACAGGCATATGAAGACTGCTGTGAGTCGTACCAATCGATCATAGCAAAGGCCAAGTCTAGCTTTCATAAAAACATTGTTGAATCACAGATGCACAATCCAAAAATGCTGATGTCGACAATAAACCATCTCCTCAACCGTTCCCAGATGAGCTCCTTACCTGATGATCCTAATGATGATCTAGCCGATCGCTTCTCTAGATTCTTTGTGCAGAAGTTAGACAAGATCAGGGAATCAATCCCTGCGATGACAACCTTCCCAATAGAATGCTGTTCATCGGTTCCTGGCTGCACCACAACGTCTGCATTTAAGCAGGTCACTAGTGATCTAGTCCTAAAGTTTGTATTGCAAACAAAGAAGACAACAAGTCCTCTGGACCCTATTCCCACTGTCCTGCTCCTACGTTGCATTGATCTGCTGCTGCCATGCATAAATAACATCATTAATATGTCATTAGCCTTAGGTCTTGTCCCAGCGCCTTTCAAAAAAGCTGTAGGCAGGTCTCTCCTCAAGAAAGCAACACTAGACCAAGAGAACTTGAGCAACTACCGCCCAGTCTGCCTTCTACCATTTCTATCAAAGACATTGGAATGGGTCATGGCAGACCAGCTAAACTCACATATCGAAACCTCACACCTAGCTAGTAAGTTCCAGTCGGGCTTTAAAGCTAACCACTCCACAGAGTCAGCATTACTTAGTGTATAAAACGACCTACTTAGGAATGCAGACATGGGTAGAGTGTCTCTGCTTGTTTTTCTCGATCCTTCGGCAGCTTTTGACACCATCGATCACAAAGTTCTTCTATAGCGCCTCTCATCTTGCCTGGGCATCACTGGCACTGCTCTGCAGTGATTCACGTCCTATCTCAGTGACACACTCCAGAGTATTGACGTGAATAGACAAAGATTGTCTGAAGTACCTCTGAAATATGGAGTACCTCACGGCTCCGTGCTAGGTCAGGTTCTTTTCACGGTTTCTACTCTCCCTCTTGCTGATGTGATTGCCAAGCACAATCTAGGCTTTCACTTCTATGCGGATGACACTCAGTTGTACCTTTGCTTCGATCCCTCCCAGCCTTCGAGCACCTTAAGTTCTCTCAACTCACTTGCTGCATGAATTGATGACATTTGCACGTGGATGGAAGCAAGTTTTCAAAAACTAATCGATGACAAAACTAACTTACTAGTTATGGGCAAACCCAGTGTGATTCAGAAATTGGAAAGGCTGACGCTCAAAATTGGCTCTGCCAGCATATCTCCTGTCGAATCAGCTCGAAGTCTAGGTGTCATATTCCAAAGGGACCTCTCGTCAGACGACCGTATCAGATCCACGGTCAAAGCTGCCTATTTTCAGCTTCATAATATTGCTAAAATTCGGGCTGGTTTAGATAAGGATACCACGTCTAAGTTGGTCAATGCATTCGTTACATCTCGTCTCGACTTCTGCAACTCACTACTCAGTGGCCTACCAGCACGTGCGATCAGGCGATTGCAGCTGCTGCGAAACTCTGCAGCTAGGCTTGTCTGCTGTAGGCAACACAGTTGCCACATTACTCCACTTCTCGCCGACCTGCACTGGCCACCAGTCAAGCAACGGAATCGCTTCAAGGTTTTGTAGCTCACTTTTAGGTCCCTTCATTCTATGGCTCCAGCCTATCTCTCCGACATACTCCCTCATCAAGCCAAGCATCGTACCACCTGCTTTACAGAATCCAACAGTCTAGAAATACCTCGTACAAACCTAAAATATTTTGGAGACCGTGCATTTAGTTCGTATGCTCCCAAAGCTTGGAACTCCCTCCCGACCTCCGTCGAAACATCCCGTGACCTGACCACATTTAAAAGGTACTTAAAAACACAAGTATTTTGGAAAGCATTTAGTGGGTTCCTGTGATTCGTCCTTGACGTGCTTTTGTGTGCTGACACTGTGCATGCTGCCACTAACCACATTTGCATGCTGACCCTGTGCATGTCACCCCTAACCATGTTATTCATTTTGTTTGTTTTTCGAGCATGATTTTACCATCCATTTAATTGCATTTCCCTTTGCAGCAAATGTAAAGCGCCTTGAAGGAGATTAAGTTTTCTGAGGGCGCTTTATCAAGTACATTATTGTTATTATTATTACTCAGGCCTCCTGCAGGAGGAGGGCTACCGGATGCTGCCAATCACCAGCAAAGAAGCTGAAGACCATATTGCACAAGTAGCTCAGCATCTAGCTGGTAAGCCGGGGTACTACCCAGTATATGCCAGACATATATGAGGACCCGGTTCTCAATTCGTGCAAATTCGTCAAACTGGATAGCACAATAATACTAATAGTAATATTACTAATAATGCTATGTTTCGACAGTGTCTAAGAGCATTTAATCTCTTTCTAGGAACTTTACAGATGCGGTTAGGAAAGCATTACCAAATGAGTGGTGGTAAAATTAACTAGCCGCAGGCATTAGCAAGTGTAAGTGTATGCAGGCACATGCACACAAAAGACAAATCTCAAAGACCCACCAACTGATGCAATAAAAAGTAACATTTTTAACTAATTTTTCATTGTCGTCATGTCAGAGGACGTTTTGACGTATGTCGTTTGTGAGTTCGAGGCTTTGGAGCACGGGAGCTGAAGGCACCGTCTCCAGCAGTTTTTAGGTTAGTACGAGGTATGCTAAACGATTCGATTAAAACAGCAAATCACAAGATTCTATGCCTGGTGGTGGAGTAGTTCTGACATTTAGGCTGAAGCCAGATAACTAAGGTAACTAAAAGTGAGTGACAAATCCTTAAATTCGATATAGCGCTTCATTGGGATCCAGTGCGGGTCGGCGAGAAGTTGTGAGATGTGGCAACTGGGATGCTCATGACAGACTAGCCTAGCAGCAGAGTTTTGCACCAACTGTAACCACTTGATTGCAAAGGCCGGTAGACCAGCCAGCAGTGAATTTCAGAAGTCTGAAAAGGGAGTCACAAATACATGCCCCATATTAGATGCCGCATCCCTGTCTAAACCAGCCCGAATTTCTGCAATGTTCTGTAGCTGAAAGTAGGCCAAGTCGGGTAACCGCCAGTCACACTCGTCGGGAGACAGTACCCCACCTATGGCGACTCATGAGCTACTCACAGACCGAGGAGCACCAGAATAACTCCACTATGCACCCAGATCTCGTCGTTTCAATCGGTGGTTGTGGCAGTGGCATGGCTTATGCTCAGCCGAGGTCTATCGATGACTCATCGACAATTCTCCTTTTCGCTGTTTGACATTTCAAATTTCGGAATAACTCGATAATTGCCCATAACTGGTAAGTAAGCGGCGCATCACAGCAGATTTTTGTTCATCAATCGGGTAGACATGCTCTCGGCTGTCAAGAGGCGCCACCCCCAGTACAGCTTTTCTGTTGCTCCCTGGCCACTGATCTTACCCAAGCTCTCACTACCTTTGCCACTGCACGCCAACAATAGTCACTGTTTTTATTATTAGTCTTTGGAGACCTTCTCAAGCAGACAAGTCTTCACTTTGTGTCCATACCAACTGAAAGCTCGATTCCCGCAAGATTTAGATACAGGGACAGTGGCATTGATGCGACCGGATGCTGAAGAGTGGATTGGTTGAGAGCCCACTTATGAACAGCAAACTTGGAAATGGTAGGCTGTACAATTCTCTCCTACTTTCTCTCTTACTCTCTGTCTCTCTCCTCCTCTCTCTCTCTCTCTCTCCCTCTCTGTCTCTCTCTCCCGCTCTCTCTCTCTTACTATTTCTGGATATCTCATTCACATCACTAACTTAAGACTCCTAAAAATGTAGACCAATCGGAAGTAAACAGCCTACCAGCAAGCCAAGTATTAAGTTTCGGCCGTGATCTGCATCCATCCTCGTCCGATGTGCTCATGCTACCATTGTAAAGAGTCGTCTTAATGGCGACAGTTGGCAGACCTGCCTGCAGGTCTTCAAGCTCGTTACGGCATCGCCCAAAGTCTTTCTCGTCGACGTATACTCGCAGATGAATGGAAGTCGCTTCGAGCTTGGAAAGCACGTGACCGGTGACAAGTGCTTGCTCCATCACCACCACCAGCTGTCTGCTGTCGTATAGCTGTCGCAGCCGGCTGAGAGCTGTCAGAGTGAACACTTGCAGCTCGACTATGATGCTGACATTGCAAAATCCGTTGCAAACAACGAGGCCTTTCAGTTCTTGAAATCTATTAAGCACCCTCGTGACAACATCGGGGTCTTTCAAGCAGGGGTCAAAGAACTTGGGTGCAATGTCGAGGAACACTTTTTGTGACAATGCGTCCAGCTCCACGCTTGCGATTCTGCAACGCACATCTAGCCCACCTGAAGCCAAGATACATAATAGGAGCATGGTCCATGTGATTCGTCATTTGTATATTGACATAGGTCCATGTGCATCATCATTTGTGTATTGAAACTATGCAAGCTGCCACTAACCATTATGTAATGTAATAATGTAATGTATCTCTGTCTGTAACTCCACAAAGATATAAAGACTATGTGGGTGTTACGCAGGAGAGTTTTGTAAAGCGCATTCACAGCCTAAGCAGCTTTCGGTATGCATTCGGGAACCAACTGACTTCTACTCACACAACACAAAGAAAGTGGGAAGCATGGCAGAGTCAGCCAAGCAGTGGAGATAGTGAGTAGCAAAAAAGTAGCAGCTCAGGACCGCTGAAAAGGATGAACCACAGTCGGCAGCAGGAGAGTAGTTGTCGTTGCATAAGAATCGTGGAAGCGATATCCAAAGTCTAGGACTTGCAGAGCTAAAGCTTCCGTACTAAATAGCACAGTTAATTTATTTCCCCACAGGACCTGTGGGCACGAACAGGCTGAAACTGGTGCAGCAGTTCAGCTAGGTACGAAGGAGCCAAGCAGTGGCAATCCTGTTATCATTGCCACATTTGCTGCAAAGTAAGCATTTAGCACGCAGGGGGCTAGAGTTAGCAAAGGTGTCAGTTGGTTCATCCATGTGAAAATCCGAAAAGCTGTATCGAGCAGATCAAAGGTTATGCTACATAGCCCCCTCATCCTAAAAGAACGGGCTTGGAAACAAAGCTAAGATTTCAGTTTGCTATTCCGAAGTGTATCTTTCAGGTGGAGCTGGCCGTAGGTCACTGCCATATGCTGCGTTAAGCATCACTATATTATATTATATTATTATATTATATCGTCATTATTATATTATTCAGCAGGTATTAGCCCTGCAGGCAAACTGATCATTACCTGAGGAGGGAGATGATCTCCACTAAAGCTGCCTGCACTGCTAAGACTTGCTCAAATGCAGGAAGACGTGACTATTCGGTGTGTCCATTCGCTTATTTAAGTAGGCCTATCGCGATAGAACCCGAATATAAATGGCATGCTGCTGCTGCTGCTGCTGCTGCTGTATCTCCGTCAGTAACTCCACAAAGTCATAAAGATCATGTGGGTGTTACGCAGGAGAGTTTTGTATAGCGCACTCACAGCCTAAGCGGCTTTCGGTACGCATTCGGTAGCCAACAGACTTCGTCTCATGCAACAAAGAGAAAGTGGGAAGCATAGCAGAGTCAGGAGAGCAGTTGAGGTAGTGAGTAGCATAGAAGTAGCAGTTCAGGACCGCTGAAAAAGATGTGCCATAGTCGGCAGTTGGGTGCATTAAATTATCAAACAGTGGCATATTCAAACTATGAATATGCACATTAGGACTCTTCACTAGTGAAGTCGTTCAGCCTAAATGGCACATGTTAGCACGCCAGAATTTTGTGTGAAGTAATAAAGTCGAAATGACTCAGGTGAAAGGTCTGACTCACACGTTGCTGTAACAGCAGCAGCTTTAGGGAACAATTGAACTTTCCTAGTCTAGCATAGGCCAGCGAAATGTGCAATACTGTTAAGTTTCCTAGCCTACATCTTTGCTCACAAGAAAGTTAGAACGACACTGACTGGAAGGCATTTAGATATATATATATTTCATATAATCAGATAGTAGCTAAGTGCTTCCTTTGCACCCACCAGTAAGTTCCATCAAGCCTGGGGTTGCACTAGAAGACAAAGCTGACTAGTTAGGGATCCTGCACTGTGGCCATCATCACGTACTTGAATGTTTACTGATCTAAATAAGCCCTATGGAATACCACTTACCCAGCCCCAACCACCTGGGCTTCAAACCCGTGCGGTTTCATCTCGTTTTATATGACTGTTCAGCATGATTTGAATAAGAAAAGTTTCTATAAAACATGCTGCAATTTCGTCCTAATCCAGACTAATTACCTGTAAAGCTGAATGTGCAGGACATGCACCTACAGAATGCAGACGTTGGGCTCAGATGCTTAAATTTAGCAATAGTGAAAGTAACTGTGGCCTGCAATTTGCAAAGTCAGCATTCCGCTGGGCATAAATTAAAGGGACATACTACAATAATATCAATACTAATTGTACACTTGATAAAGCGCTCACAGAGAACTCGATCTATTCCTAGGCACTTTACATTTGCTGCTAAAGAAACACGATCAAATGGTTAGTCGTATCATACTTGATAAACAGCATAAATAACATGGCTATGGGTGATATGCAGAGGGTCAGCATACAAGTGTGGTTAGTCACAGCATGCACAGTATTATACATTATATAAGGACTTTTGTTTGGCCATATGGATACCCTGGCCATACCATTTGGAGTTAATCACACTAGAGGTATCCAGTGGCCTCTAGGAAATGCTACCTACCCTTTAATCATAAGTAGTGGAGCTTGGCAGCATACCTTGGGCTATTATTCCCTATATTAAAATATTAATATTAATATGAAATAGTATATTAATATATTAAATATAATATTAATAATAATATTATTATTAAAATACATTTTCTGTATCACCTTCAGATAACTCAATCTCTTCCTAGGGAATTTGAATTTGTGGAAAAGGAATCACATCGAAAGTTTAGTGCTGTAATGCTCCAAGGGCAAGTGTCCATCAGGTGGAGATAGCAACCGAACAACTGGCCATGCCCAATGCAGGCAAACAATTGGTAACCCAAGAGGGACTGAGGATTAAAATTCCCTCTACTAATGCAGCCAGCTGCTACTACCAGCTGAGATAGATCTAGAGTCGTTGATAGGAACGGCAAAAGAAAGACTTTACAGGAGCTGTTCAAGTTCTCTTGGTTCATTGCTGCTTTCTTACATAGTGGCCTAACGAAAGCTTTTATGAATGTTTTAGGGACGTAATCCGAGGCTAAGGTAATATTTATTATGTAACTTATGCATGTCAGCAGCTGATCAAGGCTTCATAGAATTAGGGTAGAGGTATGCCTGACGATGGGCAGTCAGTCTTGATCGTTCATATGCATACTACAGTTTTTGCCATGTAAACATAGATAGCTTTAAGTCTTGTATGAACCATAATCTCTCCTGAAACCAGGATGCCCATTTTGCTGCTACGTAGTCAGTCGGTTGGTCTGGTACTTTCTGACTGATGGTGTTACGAAATTGCATTCGCTAAGCACGATATTCCGATAGGAAAAACGATACTCCGAGGGGATTGGGAGAACAATCCCAGAGCCAAGCAACACCTCCACAGCTGTGACCTACCCAGATGCTGCATACCCAAAGAATATTTTTCACCATTGATACCACCGAGAAAAGTAATTCTACAATTTTCATGTGGGACCTGAAATTATGCTAAACTTAATCGGCGAAAGTTGAGACATTGAAGCACTTCAATATAACCCCGAACGATTAATGCAGCTGTTGCAACTAAAAGCCCACCTACTACTCTGCTAAGATTCTGACACCTGGGCTGAGCAACCGCAGACTGCATAGGCCACAGCCGACAGAAGACCCACCATGGCAACGTGGCTCTTTTACCACAGTAACTTCGACCACTTCACTTGCAAACGAATTTCCATTTCGAAGTATCCTATACATTGAATTAACTCTCGAAAGTCGGATGAGTCGCTCGGGGCAGAAAGGCTAGAAACCGACTAAACTGCCAATAACTTTGCATCAAGATGTTGCTATAAGTTCTTGGCCTTCTTATTTAATTAGGCAATACCGGCAGTGTCAGTGCATCCTGCTATGCACATGAGCTTACCACTGCTGCAGCTGAACCGACTGATTGAGGCACTGGTCGAATAGATGGCACTATAGTCACCGAGTAATGCAAAAGTCGCAAGGGCAGTGCTTAGCTTGTCCCTAAATAAGCATTCTGCCTTCTGAGCTCTCGGTGGTAAAAAGATGTCCTGTTCGTCATTGCTCATATACTAAAAGGTCATAAACTTCTTCATATCGAAATACCTGATTGACTTAGAAGGCACCTGCTTAGAAAACCTAAGCTTTTTAGTAATAATAACAATACTAATACTAATACTAATAATAATAACACACTTTGTGAAGCACCCTCAGAGAACTTATTCCCTGTCTAGAGGCTTTAATTAGGCTGCACAGGAAGCATGATTGATTAATTTAGTCGTACAGAAAGTACAAAGCTCTGCATAATTATGCAGATAAAATAACTACTGTAACAATAAAACCTGAGCGTAACAGTACTATTCAAGTCTAACTACTTGGACTAATGTAACCAGCATGACACACTTAATAGGAGCTGATTTAATGGCATCGAGCTTGGCAGACAACTTGTTTTATGATTCGATGTGTGAAAACGTGTCGTTTAGGTGGAGAGCAGAGAAACAGCAAAATTAGCCATAGAAGGCTAAATGCGCTTTTCAATCAGGTATTCCCCTTGCTGCCAACACATGGTTAGCTGCTAGAGAATAAGGTTGGAAATTCCCTACTGTAAAGCTGCCTACACTGCTGGCAACAGCTCAAATGCAGTACTACACAAGTAGCTAGTATGTCTATTTATGTAAGTAACGTGGTAATACCACTTTCATTTACCACATATAAAATAGCACATACAATAAACCAAGCAATTGCACACAAAAAATTGAACACCGTTTGCATACTAACAGCTGAAAATTCAGACGTTCTGAGTGAGAAACAGGGCATCTCAAATTAATCCATACATTAACGACATCGCATCTGAACTCATATGCCTAAAAATAGCCTAAGTGGAAGTAACTGTGACCTGCTATGCACAAAGCAAGCATTCGGCTGGAAGGACATTAATTGTAGGGAGATATGTTACATAAAGCTTTTTGGTCGGCCATTTGGAGTCAATCACACAAGAGGTATCTAGTGGCTGCTGTGAAATGCTGCCTACCCCTTCATCATAATTAGTGGAGCATGGCAGCAAACCTTAGGTTCATATTTGCCATAATAAGGGTTATAATAATGATACTACCTTTGCTGTATCGCCTTAAGAGAACTATATCTCTTCCTAGGTACTTTGTTTTTGTTGAAAAGGAAGCATGATCGAAAGTTTAGTGCTAGCATGCTCCGAGGACAAGTGAGATAGTGACAGAACAATTGGCCATTCCCTCATTAGGCAAACACATGGTGACCTTATAGGGACTGAGGATGAAAATTCCCTCAACTAATGAGGCCTGCTGCTAGGAGCAGTTCAGATGTAGACCGAAGTGAGTACCTGGCCGTTCCATTCATTTGGCACTGGGGCAGTTCTCAGGTTAGCTGCAATACAAATGCCCTTGCCTTAGTGGGTATGACTAGGGCACTTAGAGCAACCTGTAGCTGCTCAGTTTAAAATGGAGCTTTGGTCAGACAAAGAGCTTTGGTCAGGATGTAGACCGACTACCGTACTCCATTAGACAAAGAGCAAAAGGATGGCAAGCTGGCACAGCGAATAGGCCAAGGACGGACACCAAGAGTAGGGGTCCGACAAAGTAACAGCTAAGCTCAAGGGGTTGACACACACAGAAAGACAGAGACAGAGAGAAACACACACAGAGAGCTAGAGAGAGAGAGAGAGAGAGAGAGAGAGAGAGAGAGAGAGTACAAACAAGACGACTGACAGCTCGGGGCTGCAGCTTCGGTAGTAGATGCGAGACTACGCCTCGAAAGCAGGAGAGTCGAACCTATGGTGACGAACAGTTAATGTAATGTAATGTATCTCCGTCTGTAACTCCACAAAGTCATATAGACCACGTGGGCGTTACGCAGGAGAATTTTGTATACCACACTCACAGCCTATGCGCCTTTCGGTACTCAATCGATCACCAACAGACTTTGTCTCACACAACAAAGAGAAAGTGGGAAGCATAGGAGAGTCAGGAGAGCAGTTGAGGTAGTGAGTAGCATTGAAGTAGCAGCTCAGGACTGCTGTAAAGGATGAGCCGTAGTTGACAGTAGGAGAGTAGTTGTCGTTGCATAAGAATTGTGGAAGCGAGTTTCACAGTCTAGGATCTGCCGAGCTAAAGCTTCTGTAGCCAACGGTCTTTAAGCTGAGGAATGGAACAGCTAATGTATTGTCCACACGGGACCTGAGGGGGCAAACAGGCTGAAACCGATGCAGCAGTTCAGCAAGGGATGAAGGAGCCAAGCTCGTGGCCGGCCTTGTGGGTCAACCTAAGAACTTTGCTCTGTATCCGTTGCTCAACCGGCATCCATCCTAGCTCTTTTAGCAAAGGAGCAAAGTGCAACTTAGACTGAGTGGCTGTGTTCTGTCGGATGCTCAGTTAGCTACTCATATCTGGTGGTGCTGCAGAGGTCTGCCTTCGGGGTCGGGACCGTCATTAGCGACTCAAGAGTGCGGTAGCTTATTGTGGTCGGGCTTTGGGAGTTCTCACGAAGTTAACTCTGTCGGTCCGGTATGCATAGCGTAAACGCTTAGGGTAATTTATTATACTCGAGCTTCTGGAGTTCGCACGGGTAACTCTGTCGGTCCGGTGAGCGCCACGTTCAGAGCTTGTGCCGGCGAGTAACCATTACCAACAGGCCCACAATAAATAGTTGCTTTCGGCACCCAGTTGTGGCCGCTTGTGTTTAACGGCTCTGCAGCGTGTCATTACACCGTTCCCCAGATGAGAACCAGGGGACGAGCTTCTGAGTGGTTAGAATTTCATTGAAATATGTCTCCCCTGCAGAATCAGAATCTAAACTGCATGCACAAGCCATAAAGTAATTGCATACAATTTAGAAGATTTTTTTATATCCATTTACTAGTGAAGTTTCTTGGTCTAATTGGCATTAGCTAGTAAGGCAGCAGCTTTTTTGTTTGTGGAGTGAGAGATATAATTAAAATGGCTCGGGTAAAAGGTCTAGCTTACAATTCGCTTGAGCAGCAGCAGCCACAGTGAACACATTCAACCATCCTATTCCTGCTCAGGCTAGTGAAATATGCCCCACTTTCAAATTTCCCGCTGACACCCTTGCTTTCAAGACAGTAAGAACTAAAACTTCTGGATGGCTTTAAGATTTAGCGGCCCATGGACGGACCACGAATATGGCTTAGCAGCACGACCAAGCTTCAAGTCTTGTGTCTCCCGAAACCGGGCATTTATTAGGAAATGACTTTTGGATGCCAACTCACTAAATTACCTATGGTAGTCGATGCAAACCGATTCCAATCCTCCCACTTTCACTTTCCAGCAAGCCTCTGGCTCAATTAGAAGACTGCTCTTGGCTAATTAGATATCCAGTAGTAAAGCCGGGTGAGAAATGATCTCTCTCAGCTAGCTTTATTGGTTTTGAATTTACAAGCACCGAGGCGAATAAGCCAAGTAATTTAAGTTTCCACACATTAAATCTCTTTTCATAGTGATGTGGTAAAAGACTTGTGATGCAATAAAACCTGCTCGTAAGCAGTAGGAATAATCCAGACCAGCGGCTCAGACCGATGTAGCTTGCAGGACACTCACTGACCCAACTACTGTCGTTGGTCGCTGGCTTACAACTAGCAATTGTGGCACTAATTAAGCCTCAAAGGTTCAAAGTATGCGTTCCCCTATCTTGACATCGAACTAAGTTAACTTACCTTTACTTCGGCCACACTGCGGCAATCCAATCAGCTACGGCTAGTGGCTGTGTTCAAATGCCTGTTGTCCCCTCCACCGTAAAAGGTCAAACGGCCATGTAAGGCACTAAGCGTTACTCATACGGGGATTTCCCCAGCAATCAAATTGACCTTAAAATGAGGTGGGAAACTCCTTCCACTAATGGGGTTGCTCGAATGTAAGAAGACAATTCTCACAGGATACCCTTGATGAGTTGTTTTTTCCCTTAAGAATTTTTTTTAACTCGCTCGCAATTCTACTTGCTTGCAAGGACCTTTTATCGTTACGTGCAAAAAAACAATTCATCGTGGGTTTGTAAGGGGCCGGAAATTATCCCCTGCGGCAGCTGTGCTGAGCCGTCTCGTAAAACCATTGGCTAATGATATCACACGACCAGGTCTCCAGGTTGAGACGTTAACAGGAAGTTGTTGCCACAGGCTCCCCCACGTCAAAGGAGTCACTTGCGTTCGATAACGAAAGCAATTGCGTTGACTCCTTTGATGTTAGTGATTATGCTACTGGAAGCTAGAGTTAATGGATATGCTTAGTAGAAGGTGATTTTCCCTTTGCGGCCTCACCTGAAATCGAGCATTTTTTCACTCGATCTCGCTTTTTGCAAGATCTCGTTTCAAAATGCTATCTTTGAGTTTAAGTCTACAAAATGGAAAAACCCCTGACTACTCAACAAATTTTACTTCATAACGAAAACATTTTAAATTAAAAAGTAATTATAATATACGATGGAGAATTCACATTTTATTGAAAAGTATGAGTCTACAAATGTTTACTGCAGATGTTCGGAACATTTTTGAAACAGTTGCAGAAGCATTTTATATTAAAGGAATTAAGGGTTTTTGTGTAGTCTCTTGTTTACTTGTTAGAGATGTATTGAAAGGTAAATGTGATGTAAAAATAGAAACAGGGTTTAGCATTCATCCAATTGAGAAACTTGCTACTTTTCATTTTTGGTTAAATATTATTGGAGTAATTATTGATATTGCAAGGAATATTTTAATTAATTCTCTTCAACGACAAGATTTTATTGATTTAGAAGATAATAAAATACTAGTATTTGATAGTCTGGAAGGTTTTGAAATTTATGGAGAAGGTCTTTCTAATTTTGATATACAGAATGTAAAAAAATTGTCTCATGTGCGTAAGTGGGATTATTTTGTTATGAGAAATTTAATATATAAAATTTAAGAAAATGTTATAAGAATTTTAACAATTATAAGTAATTGGTCTGAATCGGATTCGATCTCGTGCTCGTAGCGTGTGGAAGCAAGTGCGTTAACGATTGGTTCAATAAGGCAGCTGGCCGGCCGCATGTGTTCAAATCCGGTATATGAACTTTAACCTGCACATGCCGACCACACCCTGTGCGCCGCAATACTTACCTTACTTACCTTTACATACTTACGTTTTTAAGTGTTGATTCATCTTGATGTCCAAAAAATACTTGTCATGCATTTGAAAAACTGTTTATTAAATGACGAAAACCCCAAAACCCGAGCTGTGTAGACACGAGCTCCCAAGAAAGATGCAGGATAGACGATTGAACAAGTCACCCTAAGGGCATAGACTTGAACTAAATAAGAATGGCAAGTAAAGACGATTGAACAAGTCACCCTCTGTGCATCGACTTGAACTAAATAAGAATGGTAAGTAAATACGATTGAACAAGTCACCCTCTGGGCATCGACTTGAACTAGGCCAGAATGGTAAGTAAGCACGATTGAACAAGTCACCCTCTGGGCATCGACTTGAACTACATAAGAATGGTAAGTAAAGACGATTGAACAAGTCTGTAACGCTGAAGGCACGGCGGAGTAAGCTTGACCTGCCGCTTAGCTAGCGGCGTAGCCTATCGCCCAATGCCGTTCGGTGCGCGCCTACGCGCAATAAGCTGGCCGCCACGAAACGAGCGTTTCTGGCGCTGACCTGCTTACCGTTACTCAAGGGGGTCGTGAGTCCGCGGCGTGAATTGGAAGCAAGACACACAAATTGGGGATTTTTCTGAACTTTATTCGCAAGCGCACAAAGTCGCTGCGCGTCTAGTTCAGCTTTATCTCCACACTCCTCGCACGTTCAACACTTGCAGAGGGAATACTCCTCTACACTAAGCGCGACCCGGACCCTAAACCCTAACCGGTGAACTAGGAATCCGTTCCCACCTGTGCCGAGGGAATACCCCAAACACGCCAACTTAAACACTCGAGCGGAGGGAGTACTTCTCCACACTGAAGTGCGAACCGGAGTCTAAACCCTACCCGGTGAACTAGAACTCGGTTTCCACCAGTGCGACCGGAATACTCCACACACGCCAACTCAAGCACTCCTGCGGAGGAAATACTTCTCCACACTGAAGCGCGACCCGGAGCATAAACCCTACCCAGTGAACTAGAGCTCCACACACGCCAACTACACCTAGCTCGCGCCGGCAAATCCTTATGCCGAGACCACGTGCTAGCGCGCACACACACGACACAAAAGAAACACAAAACACGAAAGAACACACAAAATGCCAGCTCGGGCGCGATACGACCGTATTCGGTGGGGTTCCACCGAATCCTCCTAGCGCTGTCTCGTCTTGTTCAGTCAATCGCCGGCGAACAGCCCGCCCTCCTCCCTCGCTTTCAGAGAAACGAGTGCGACGGCGTCGAAGCCGGACCAAAGACTAAAAGACACGAGGCCAAGAGCGAGCGTCGCTCGACTCTTAAATACCTAGCTGAAACAATGGGCAAGAGCTTAGTGGTATTGGGCCCGGACACCTTGGCCCATTACAGAAAGGAATTCTTACCGTCCCCAGGCCACTGGAAGGGCACCTCCGTCCAGCTTGAATGGCGAATGGGTTCCAGACGATTCTTTCTTGGAAAGAGGGAAGGCGGGGGTTGACAGGCCAGCCAACATCTATCAGCAGCTTCCGCGAGTATCGGACCAATTCTAAAGGCCGAATCGCCGCCGCTCGTCTCAGAGCTTCCTGGCCTGCTCCTAAGCGCTTCCTCTCTGGCTCACTGCTCCAGGACAAAGGGGCTCTAGCCCGCCGCCGAACAGCTCTTGTTCGCGCTAAAATTCAGCCAAAGCCAGCAGGGCGCTACAAGTCACCCTCTGGGCATCGACTTGAACTAGGCGAGAATGGTAAAGGATAGGCGACAATGAATGTATCCTCACAAGTGATGACAAGCTTTTGGATGCTTCCATCCGACTTATCTCATTAAACACCAAATTGACGGATTCATTTATGACGTCAAACTCTTTATGTAAAATTTCAAAGTACTCATGTATGGATACTTCTTCTACAACTGCTAGATCGTCATCTAAATACTGAGCATCGAAAACGAACGGTACTTCGTCGCAGGAGGCCATCTTGGAAAGGAACTTAACTCCTACTCACATGTCACATCAGGAATTCCCCGGCGGTCTAAATTTAGTACATGACGTCATACGATTGATAAAACGATTTTGATTAAAATAGGAAAATGTCAGACCTTCGAACCAAATACGCAAATACCAAGTACTTTTAGACAATGATAGAATTAAAGTTTGCATAACTAAACTAATAAGAGTTAAATATGTTTTCAATTTATAGTTATCCTACTATCTCTTGCGATTACAGTAACCAGTACTTACATTAAAAAATATGAGGAGCTTTCTCACGTAGTAACAGTATAAGGTGCTTTATCAACAACGATAACCTCAATAGATAGTACAGTATCACAAATTGATAGAAGGAAAAGATCTACTCCAAGCAAATCATAACTTAGTTTCAAAGATTGTAGATGCATTAGACGATGACAAAGTAACTAAAGAAGAATTCGAAATATTAATTGAACCATTAAAAAGTCCACACGCTTCTAAGGCTTAATAACTTGAAATTCCTCTCTAACAAAACTTCTTTTAACATCATTTACCCAATATCTAACAGATTGTTCTTGCAATACCATTATTCTAACAATAGTATGTTTAGTTAAACACCGTATCGCATCTGTAGCTCTTCTTCTTTTTCATCTTCTCCTTCACCTGGTTTTAATAAATATCTAACAGTTATTTCAAGGTCTAATAACGGTTCTTGTTCTCCTACTTTTCATTGATATTTTGGTTTCTTTAGTTTTACTTTTTCTTTTTTTTTATCGCTTTAACAGGTTTTTCCCCTATTGCATTCGTAACACTATTATTTAGATAATAAAATATCTTTGGTAAATTATCAATCCACTCTCTGTTTCTAGTATATTCTTCTTTACTTATACTTTCTATTTCTTTTTCACACTGAGCAATAAATGCTCTCAGCAACTGTTCTAATCATTCTTTCAACTAATGCACCACTCTTTTCACCAGTACCTTCAATAATTTGTGTTTCATGCTTTTTCATTTCTCTAGCAAACTCTCCTTTAAACTCTGATCTTGGATCAACTGTCATTTTCTTTGGCCATTTCAAAGGACCGTTATTGTAATTATCTATTATTGCTTTTGTTACTTCTTTAGTAGACTTTGTTTTAATGTAATGGAATGTATCTCCGTCAGTAACTCCACAAAGTCATAAAGACCATGTGGGTGTTACGCAGGAGAGTTTTGTATAGCACACACACAGCCTATGCGGCTTTCGGTACGCTATCGGTAGCCAACAGACTTCGTCTCACACAACAAAGAGAAAGTGGGAAGCATAGCAGAGTTAGGAGAGCAGTTGAGGTAGTGAGTAGCATAGAAGTAGCAGTTCAGGACCGCTGAAAAAGATGTGCCATAGCCGGCACTTGGAGAGTAGATGTCATTGCGTAAGAATTGTGGAAGCGAGTTCCATAATCTAGGACCTGCAGAGCTAAAGCTTCTGTCGCCAACTGTCTATAGGCGAAGGAATGGGACAGCTAATTTATTGTCCACACAGGACCTGAGGGTGTGAACAGGCTGAAACTGATGCAGCAGTTCAGCTAGGTACGAAGGAGCCAAGCCGCGGCGGGCCTTGTGGGTCAGCATAAGAACTTTGCTTTTTATCCTTTGCTCAACCGCCTACCATCTTAGCTCTTTCAGCAGAGGTGTCACGTGCTCAAACCGCTGGGACTTAAGGACCAGCCTTGCAGCCAAATTCATAGTCCACTGTAGTGGCATAAAAGCTTTCTTTGGTAGCCCAGCCAAAAGGGAATTACAATAATCAAGCCGAGATAGAACTAAAGAGCTAGTTAAATTTTTACAAGCCACCGTGGGAGACAGCTTCTAATCTTGGATAGGGATCGGATGTGATGGCTAGCTGTAGAGGCAGTCTTCTGAATGAAGCTTTTGAAATTGAGGCAGCTGTAGAACACGACACCTAGATTACGAGCACGTGGTGAAGGACGCACAATAGCATCACCTATTAGAACAGCAAAGCCTTTTAATCCAGCCACACGCTTAGGGTGTCCTATGAGCAGCAGTTCGGTTTCATCATCATTTAATTTCAGGAAGTTTTCCGACATCCAGGATCGAATATCGGCAAGGCAAGCATTCAGTTTCTCAGTTGCTGCAGCAGATTCCGACGGTTTAAATGACAAATACAACTGAGTATCGTCAGCATAGAAGTGATATCTTATTCCATGGGCCTTAATCACTTTTCCCAGAGGTTGTGTATAAATGGAGAACAGCAAGGGATGAAGTACAGACCGTTGAGGGACTCCACAGGTTACCCTTCTCATGTCTGAGACCTGACCCCCACACGACACGGATTGAACACGATCATACAAGTATGATTTAAACCACGCCAGTGCTTCGTCTGCCAGACCGATCGTTGTTCTCAATCGTTCAAGCAGAACTTCGTGATCAATGGTGTCGAAGGCAGCAGAAAGATCTAACAGATATAGGGCAGTGACGTTCCCGTCGTCGTTGCCACGTAGAATGTCACTGGTAACATGGAGGAGAGCAGTTTCAGTAGAGTGCTGCCTCTTCAAACCTGATTGAAATGTTTCTGACATTCCATTTTTTTCAATATGTTCAACTAGCTGCTTAGCAACAATTTTTTCAAGAATCTTTGATAAGAACGGAAGATGGGAAACTGGACGATAGTTTGCTAGGACCTCTGTGTCTAATCCAGGCTTTGTAAGAATAGGTCAAACGATTGCTGATTTGAAGGACTTGGGGACAACCCCTTTTACCAAAGAAGCATTACAAATCTTGGTTATGGCAGGGCTAAGTTGGTCTGCAAGTGAAGACCACAGAGATGAAGGTATAGGGTCTTCAGGAGACGAGCTCTTTTTGCTAGACCTTATTAAGGCAGCCATATTACAGGCAGAAACATCGGAGAACCTTTTAAGAAAGGTCACGGGTTGAGGAACGGCGATTGCTTTGGTCGTAGGGGCTTAATGGAGGGACGAATGTGAACAATTTTTGCAGTAAAGAAGGTTGAAAACTTTTCGCCTGAGCCCTTAATATCTGGGGAGTCAGACCTCACAGTATTGGCCAGTAATTGGTAGACTGTATTTAAATCTGTCTAGCGTCCGACTGGCAGGAATTCAGCTTTCTAATGAAAAAAGAAGCCCTAACTTTTTTAAGCTTTCGGTGTCAATTCCAAGGAAGTCTTTAAAATTGACTAGGTCGGCCTCAGACCCCGATTTCTTGAAACGACGTTCCAGCCTGCGCTTAACACGGTAATCTTAAGGAGTTTTTTTGTAAATTGAAAGGAATCTCGACGACTTTTAACACGGACAGAGCGAACGGGAGCATGCTTTTCAAGAGCACTCCTGAATGTCATGTTCGTCGCATCAGTGAGGGTATCGAGACTGCCGGTCGAGTCTGAATGCAGATCAAGAAGGCCTGCATCACAAACAGATTTAAAAAACTTGTCCATGTCAATGCTTTGTAAGTTACGTCGTTTGGCAAATTCGACATTGCCCTGTGCGTACGAGGTAGCAGGAACAGTAAACGAGACCGAACAATGATCTGAGAGGGTCAGTGGGCACACCACAAAGTCAGTGGGGAGAACATCCTTAGTGATCACGAGATCTAGAATGTGGCCACCGACGTGGGTGCCATGATAAACGTGTTGGGCCAAACCAAAGTTCTCCAGACAGTCAAGGAATGAGCGGACCTGGCTGTTGCTAGGGTTTTCAACGTGAATATTGAAGTCTCCTACAATCAATAACTGCCTGTCACACACAAATATTTTAGCGAGGAACTCTGAAAACTCCTCTATAAACAAGTTTAGACAGCCAGGAGGCCTGTATACCGCAACGGTGAGAGGCATTGTCTTTGATGAAGACCTGATAGCTACCGATTCAAACGACGACCCATGCGAGAAACTGCACATTCTATAGCCAAACGATACGCGAACAACAATTGCAACCCCGCCACCAACCTTGTCAGAACGCATGGATCGATAAAATGAGAACCTGGGTGGGGTGGTCTCGGAAATACAGCTACTGGAACAAGGCGTCATCCAGGTTTCGGTAAGCAGAAATGCATCTAGCTTCTCCTGGACCACCTGATCGCGGATAAGTAACCCCTTGGTTTTTAGCGAGCGGACATTTAGTAGGCGGAATTCAAGAGGCTGTCCAACAACTGGGCGACGGCGATAAAGTGGCTCGTATTTTCTACCGTTTGCGTCCGGCCTGGTGGACCCTGGCTCTTCGAATTTGAATTGGACCTTGGTAACGGCCGTCGGACGACGTTTCACAACGTGTTGGGCTACAGCGGGAGGGCTACTACCGCAACAAGTGCGATTTAGTGCTTTAAACTTACGAGTCGTAGGTTTGATAGCTGAGCTGTTGATAGGGCCAACGCAGGATGCAGGTAGGTTCTCACTGACCCGCCGGAGAAGGCCCGCCGGCAGGTATCGACTAATGGTGACATCGCACCTTATGCTAAGCAGGTTCTGTTTTGTGTAGCATATCCGAGGACAGCTCATAACTAGTCACAGCGAAAATAGCTGCGGAAATATCGAAGGTATTACGGAGAAATCAAGTAAAGTTCCACACCACGCGAGGAGTCGCCCGAGGCCGCTCTTTAGCGTGGGGAGGAAGATGTTTTAAGAGGTCTTGAATCTTTATATCTACTAGCAACATCAATAACACTCAGTGCATATTTATATCCAGAATCATTAGGCATGTATAGAATGTGTGCTTGATGATTTTCATTAGGCTCAACAATATTAAAGAAACCTTGTGGAATTTGCTTAGGTCTTGGTTTGAATACTTGACTTATATCTGAGTCGGGATTGAATTTACAATCTTTTTTTCTTTCATTTAGAGTTAAAAACGACATTCTATAAAGAATGAAAATATTTTGTGAAACATTTTTCAATACATTTAATGAAACTGATTATCTAGAAGGAGAACATCCATAATGCAATCAAGAAATAAAGAGACCAAAAAGAAAATATGAAATACGTTGTGACATCTGCGATAAAGATATGCAAGAAACAGAATTTGATTCTAGTCTTATGCGTAATGATGCAATTATAGTTTTTTCTTGCTGTAACATAAATACTAATTCATTTAAAAAATAGAGAGCAACTAAATTATATTCATTAGTTAAGAAACACTTAAAAAAACAATGTTGCTTTACTTTATTACATCATTGTTTAGACTATGAAGCTATTCGTGCTATTTCAAAACTATTCCCTCTTCTTAAAGGTAAACGTAAAGCAACAAATTTAAAAGAGTTAATAGTTTTAGTATATCATTTATACTTTTTAGGTGGGTACATAACTGACCAAGATATTTACTGTTTATTTTCCAGTTGTATCAATGAAGTAATTAATAGTCTCTTGGAAGTCTTGTAAAATAAACATAATACTTTAAGTCTACACTTGTTGGAGAAGTATTTATTGCTCTTACATCTCCTGATACAGCAGTTGTATCAGTATTAAGTTTTAGAAACATACAAATAGATGCTCCAACAACCATAACATTTAATATCATTATAGGTGGAGCTGTTTCATTTGTCCATGAATATGGTGTTGATAGATTTAGTATTGAGTTCTTTGCATTGAGATCCGTCGATAGAGCTAGTAGTTCTGTTATTTTTTAACTGTTTTATCTACATAAGATTTAGTCGCAACATCAAGAGGATTACCAGGATTTGCAACGTTTGTTATTGAATATCCTCACATATCAATATTTGTTGTTGAAGGAAATGCTTTTAGTAACACATCTCGTCTCATTCCACCATACTTTACACAAATATCATCTTTTAATACTACAGGCTTTCTATTACCGGAGTTCCAATAATTAGATGCTATAGCAAAGCTATTCATGTTTAAATCACCAGTCATTGTATCACCACTTCTTTTAACATAATTACTTACTTGACTAACATTGACAGCATCAGTAGGATTAACAACTGCTCCTAGATTAGTAATTGTCTTACCACCAAGATTCAATGATTTTCCTGTATTAACAACAAACTTGGAATCTGCATAAGATTTTGTTACAACATCAGAATCATTAATTGGTTCAGATAAATTTATAATTCGATTTCTATTTGCATTCAAATCAGATAATATAATACCATTAACTTGTTATACGAAATCTTCATCACGAAACTTGGACATTTTCTATTTATTCATTGATTTATATTTTACTTCTATCTAATACTTCTCTAACTATTTTAACTATTCTTGCAAATCTTCCAAAATCTTCCTCTTTAACTACTTGTATTTCTAATTTTTTTATACAATATTTTATATCAAAACCAAAACTCTTCTTATGGTTAAAACAACCATAATCACTTATTATATCAAATTCAAAATCTTAAAATTTTTCATCTTTAAGTAAATACATTAACAAAGGTTCTCTTATCGGCATATAAAAAATATAACTTGTTGGGATTCTTACTGTTCCAGCAGCAACATAATCTTTAGGTACATTATCAAAATTCAATCCAGGAACAAAGATTTCAAATTCACTATAAAAACATCTACTTGATTTTAGTACACGAAGTCCTAATAAACATTGAGCCAAGTATTGTTTTGGAATAAAGTCTTCTACTATACTTCTAGACCACAAACATTTTATTTCTATTAGTGTATCTTCATCTTTAATTCCATCTGGAGTATATCTATAAACACCATCACTAGTAAAACACTCATTCGAATTTTCAATCTCTCTAACTAATTTCATTTCTAAATATTTAGCAGCTATTGGTTCAAATACTTTACCAAATATCATTTGTGCAAATCTCAAAGGCTGAGAGTTAGCAATATATTTTTTTAGTTTTCTATTAGCAATTATTTCAATATCACAATCAATTTGTGAACCAAAAACCATATCATTTCCTAAAACAGAATACACTTCTGATCCACCAATATTTGAACTCATAGCCTTCCTCCAATCATCAGACCCTTGAATAAAATTTGTTTTTTTGCATTATATTTAGTTATTATAATTTTATTAAAAATCTTTTTCATCATATACCATATTTCCTTAACTACAAGTGAAGTTAGCACCACTTCCATTTGAAGTTAGTTCAGCACTATTCTCACAAATATTCAAATAGTGGATTATTAATGTAGTTCCAGCAGGCACAGCACTATTGAATTCAACAGTTACATCAAGTCTAGATGTAACTCTAAGTGGTTCATCATTGTATTGTAAATCAACAACGTGAATAGGATAAAGTGCCAACCGTTCTGAGAAAGAAACACCAATTGGATTAGCAAGCTCATTAACACCAAGATATTGTTTTCTGAAAGTCGTGAAATCCACATAGGCTGGAGCGTGCTTACCTTTTTTAGGTTCACTAGATCTTGTAACTGCAGGATATTGATTTGATCCATTAGCAAGAACTGAAACCCTTTTAATATCACAATGATTGTAAGTACAAGGGTTACCAGTGTAGGTAAATTATAAGTACAGGCGTTATCGTATTTATCAGCATTTGAGTAGCACGTATCAACCACCTAACTTTATCAATTGTATTTTGAACTGACAGAGTTTTAACAAATCTAAGATTTTGATTGAAAGTATTTACAGTAATGTTTTCATATCGTCTAACTCTGTAATTAAGTCTAATTTTCTTTGATCTCTCACTTGAAATATCTGCAAGTGCTCTTTGAATGCTTTCTTCTGGTGTTACACATGCTGCGACAAGTCTCATTTTTGACATTGCAATTTTGAAAGCATTCCAAATTCCAGTTTCAGCTGCACCAGATGTAGTTCTCGTCATCATTGTGTTGTCAGTTGCAGCAGCACCAGATGCATGAGTCATAATAACATCTCTATCAAATCCACCGACTCTAGTCATTTCAAGTGTAAATGGAATATTATAAAGAATTTTATTCATATCAGCACAAATCCAGAGATTCTTGCTAGAGGCAAAGCAATACTGAAATTTCCATCCTCATCAATATTATTATTTATAAGACATCTTCTAATTACAAATCCCCAGTTCTTTTAGGTAGCTTTAGAAGAATAAGGACTCACATAGGAAGTAAGACCTGTAGATAAATCGACAGCTCCAGCTGCTTCATCAGTTCTCCATCCAGTAGCAGGGCCTTCAGTTCTGTTATATTCATTCGCATAACATGGAAGACCTATTAGTGTTGAAACACTTCCAACTCATTCCTTTAGTGGGAGACTTTCAATCTCTTCAGTGCCAAGTCTAACTGTCATACTACTAAACATCCATGCACCAGCATTGTTAACAAGATCAACAGAAAGATTTCTATGAGGAGTAGCAAAAGCTCCACCAGCAGCAGTTTGGACTTGTATTTGTCCTTCAAGTAAAAGATAACTATCAGATAGGACATAACATGTTTGTTCTTCACCAGGAACAATAAAACTAGCTAATTATCTAGTAACACTATCTGTTTCATTTCCATTAACTTGATAAAACTTTCTAAATTGATAGTCTTTAAGTTTATAGTCAGGAAACTCAGGATCTCCAAGTTCGAGTATACTATCGATAGGCTTGCCATTTCTTCTCTATATAAACTTGATTCTCTATATAAACTTATCTATATCACTTGCCATTTCTTCTATATATAAAAAACTAAAATTTTACTTTTGAATATATAATCCAGCACTTAATTTTCTCTTTATGTTTCCACCATAAGTATTAATACTAGGAGAAGGAACAACAGCTTTATCATTAATTACTTTTGCTATTTCTTTATATGCTTCAGGATCATTCTCTTTAAGAGTCTCTGAATAGTCTTCCACTTCTGGATCTTCCTCTATCTTTGCCTTGCATACTTTTTTAAATTTTTTCTTAGTAACCTTTTCAAGGATAATTTCTTTCATTTTAAGATCCATCTCTTTCATCTTTATATCATAATCTTCATCTTTTCTTTTTTTCTCAAGCTCATATTCAAGTTCTTTCTTTCTCTTTTCTTCTTCAAGTTTATCATACATTTCTCTTCGTTTCATGGCATATTCTTGATCAGTCTTTTCTTTCTTTGTTTGTAGTTCAGTAAGCTTTCTTGCTTGATGCATTTCAATACCTTTGTTGGCAATACTTAATCCTGCATCAACAGCTTTACTTGTAGTACCTATAACTTTATTAAAGATATCAAGAGCATTATCTACTCTTACTCCAGATCCACGGTATTTACCTCCATGTAATCTATGATGACCAACTCTTGCATGGCTACCCATTGCTCTATATTACTTTGAAATTTCTATTGTTGCAACTACATCAGTAATAATACTTACAGGATTTCCATTTTGATCTGTTAAACTTATCTTAAAACTACTTATTCCATCTACATCACTACGTGTTGATTTATATAATACATGATTAATATGTAGATCAACCTTTTCACCTGGACTAGTATCATAAATATCAGTAATATATAAAAATGTACATTGCTCTAAGAATCCTTTACTTCTTTCTACATAATTATTAAAAGGATCAACTAAATCACAATCAACACTTATCCATCGTATTACCTTATTGTCTGGCAATAACATTTTATTCCATGCTTTAAAGATTCCTGCAAAGTACATTGCTTTTTCTATGGCTTCATATGGTGTTCCACCAACTAGAGCACGATCAAATGTTCCTTGTTGATTTGAATTGAAACAGAGAGTATCACCAATTGAATTTACAGCAACATTAGAATTGCTTCCAAGTAGAACAACATAATCACCAACTATTTGCATTAGTATTCTATCATCTGTATCATCACTAAATTGTATACCTGTACTATTTCTTGTAGTTGTATCATAAACGTACTAGTAGTTGATGTACTTTTTGTTCCATCTTGTCCAACAACAGTTTTTGGTTGTGGATCTGATAATGCTTTATTCAAAGCAGCAGTTATTTTATTTGAATCATAATAACCAGGAGCAATTGTAATTTATGCAGGTGATGCATCAGTCATTGACCACTTAAACCAAAGTTTATCATTATAATCTTAGGGTATATTTAATACTACTTTATTAGTATATGTACATTCTAATCTATGTAATCCAATTTTATTATAACCTGAATCAGATCCAAGGATAATCGGTGGATATAATGTTTTTGATTCTGAACTACTTGTTCAAGTTAATCTTATTGACATTTTCTATATATTAAACTTCAATAATTTCGATAGCAACTGTAATATTTTGAGAATTAAAATCTATTAGATTTTGGTTTCGATCAGGAAAAGTAATTAATATATCAGATATAGAATCATTGGCAACATTATGATACTCAATAGTTTTTGGGTTATAAGCCATCAAATTCCTTTGATAAGCATCATAAGGAGAACTAGCTAGTACTTGTGATGCTGTTCCATTTATGAAACTAGTTCCACTTGCTACCATGTTACAATTTACAACTATAAAATCAATATTATTAACAAATACTTTATTCTCAGAATCAACCTTAGTGTTAGGTGTACAAACAAGTGGTCTAATATCAGGATACATCTTAGCAAAGTCAGCAGCAGAAAGTAAAATATAAGCTGCAGCAGTAAATCCTAACATAGAAGAAAGAGTAGATTTACTTGCAAGGAATGACAACCCAGCAGGTAATTTAATCCATGACTTTGAAGTTGCAGTATCAAGTCCCATTTGAAACTTATCAGTTGTTGCTCCAGATTATGTAATTGAATTATTAATTGCACCAGCAATTCCAACATTTATATCATCAGTTACACCACCATATATTCCAGGACTTAATGTTATAGTTTGTTCTGAACCACTAGTAACTCTATAAGCAAAAGTATTATTAGTTTCAGTTATATTTCTAATATAGTTAGTTGCAGCAAGTTTTTTAAAACTGATCCTAAAGTTTTTACCTCTTAGTAATATTGGTGTATTAATCCTAGTTCTTATTGGATTAGTAGTACTAGTTATATTGAAAACATATCCTTCTTTACTTGTTTGACTAGTTTTCCTAATACTTTCAAGATTCTTTAATATATCACTAGCAATTTTTACCAAGTCAATCACTTCTATATATTAAATAAAAGATTGTTTATCTTTGCAACATATTTTTGGTGCTTTTCGAGATGAAGCAAGATAATCAACAGCAGAACTGATTGAAGGTATTACACCTCTATCCCCAGCTGCATGTTCACTTAACCATAGATCAAGTTTATCAAGTAGTTCTTTTGCACTTTTTAAAAACCATGAAACTATCTCTATTCCTTTACCAGTGTAAGTAAGATAATTATAAATCACATTTTCAGTTTGATTTCTTTTATCCAAAGATCTTAATTCTGAAAGTAAAAATCAAACTTCAGAATTAAATGATTCTTTATTATCTACTCTCATACTTTCTATAGCACTTCTTACTTTATTAGATACTGATCCTCTAGTTTTAATTTTATCAAGAAGATATTGTTGCTTTTCTTTTAGAATATCTGTTTCAGATTCTTGGATAACAGGTTCTTGAACAACTGGAACAGGTTCTTGGACAACAGGAACAGCTTTTGCTTTTCTAGTTCTCTTACTAGGTCTCTTACCAGTTGAAGGATTAACATTAAGATGCACTGCAATTCCTTTTGAAGTGAATCAATTGCTTCTCTTATTTCTGGATTAGCAGCATTTGTCTTAGCTTGATTTGCAATAGCCACAGCTTTTTTAGGTTTTCCTTCAGCAATAGCAGCAAATTCTTTTTATACTATATTAGAAATATCTACAGGTGCTTTATACTCTAACATTATTTTATCTTGTTCCTGTTCTTCCATTTGAACTGCAAGTGATGGTCTAATTGTTTTTAATTTACTAATAACATTACCAGAGTTATCAGTTGATTTCTCTAACGCACGTTCATTTAGTTCATGTTAAAGTCTATCTCTGGCCTGCATTTCTGCTTCAATTCTTTGTATCTCTTGAGCATTATCAAGTATTTCAGCAACACGTAAAATTTCTAAATTAACAAGTTTATTCTCTAAATCAATTGCTTCTTGAACACTTCCTTTGTAAAGTCTGTTCTTGCTTGCATATATTTTACCATTTATCATTTTCTCTTATATTCAATTAAAATAGTTATTAATTGTTTGTCTGAGTTTACCATTAATCATTTTCTCTTATATTCAATTAAAAATAGTTGTTAATTGTTTACCTGTACAGACCAAAATCTTCCTTCTGATACTGTTTTAGTTGGATCAATTACACAATAACTAAATCTGTTTCTAGTGCAAGAGTTGACCCATTCTTTAAACATTTTCTTATCTATATCACCAACATATGAATCACGAATATACTCTATATCAGTATTATTTTGTTTAAAGATTATTATCATATTTATATTTTTTCTTATTTCTCTTCTATGAATGTTAGTAAATCCTTGAGCAAGATAGAATATGCTCAATCCTTTATGTCTTCCTCTAGTAAAATAATTCAATATCTTAGATTGATCTTCTGTCATCAAATCATCTAATACAACAACATTCTTATAATTCTTATATGAATCAACATCAGGCATTGACTCAATTCCATTAACTCAAACGTAAGCAGGTTTCTCTTTAGTCATTGACATAAGACCACGATATAACTTTTGATCTAAACTTGAAGCAATAATTGTACAAGTATCATAATTAAGCATTCCATAAAATATCCAATTCATTACCAACTCAGATTTGCCTGTTCCGCTAGGTCCAAGTACTAATGATCTAAATGGTACTTTAGGTAACGGTTCTTTACATCCTGTATCCACATCTTGTCCAAAATTGAATGGTTTAACTTGCAAAGACATTTTTTCTATATTATAATAGATTTGGAAATATATTGTTTTAAGTGTACAAAACAAACTTATACTATACATCAAGAATATGTAGAAGTAGATAGTACGAAAGGAATGAGAGGAATGCTTAAAGGCATTTGTACTATTAAGAAGTCAAAGTTTGTTGAGATCTGACTCAACGACAGTTGGTTCAACGACAGTTGGTGCAGGTAGACATCAAGTAAGTAAAGGTGCAGGTAGATATCAAGTAAGTAAAGGTTCAGGTAGGCAACAAACCAGTAAAGTTGGTAGATGTAGAAAACAGGTAAGTACAGGAGAAACTGTTTCAACAAATGCGCTCTTTGCAGCAACATCAAATGCCCTTAGTAAAGAATTCTCATGTAGTACTGATAGATATAGTGGTTCAGAAGTTGGTGGATGTGCTGATAAAGAACAAATGATTGTAGAACTAAAGAAGACTATTGATCAATTAAAAAAAAAGTAAAATCATCACCTTTGACTGATATAGAAATAAATAATTATATAAAATAATTATATATAAACAATTTTAGAGGTGTCTTTGCAAGAGATGAACTAACAAAACCATTAAGAAATGAATTTCTTATTTGTAATACTGGTGATACACAAAAAGCAATATATCAATGGGTAGCACTTAAAAAAGAAGGAAACAACTGTTTTTACTTTTATTCATTCGGTGCTCCACCTATGCCAGAAGTAATAAAATATTTTGGTGTTATACCAACATTTCAGACGTTTAAGTTACAAGAATATAATCAAACATATTGTGTAAAAAGGTGTCTAATCTTCTTAAAACTAATGCAAGATGCGGATTTTGGATCGACAATGGAATTGTTATTTTAATTTAAACAATTTCTTTTCCTTGTATAGAAATGGAAACGGAGAATAAAAAATTCGTTGTACTCGAAAACGCTTCAGTCGTAATTCTTAAAGGAAAACAAGCATGAATTCATATTGAAGAGAAAATTAGTAAATAATCTAAGCCTTACTTCAATGCATGGATGTATATTACAGAAGATATGAGACCTGTACTTGAAGATATTGCTAATTGAGCAAGTATGAAACTTGAACATAGCGGTTATGATATGAGTGCTCGTTCAACTATTGGTATTATAATTGCATTTGGAAATAAACCAAGTATTTTCTTTGAAAAAAAGAACAAACAAATATAAAATTTACTAGTGTTGCGGAAATAATTCAAAAGTTTGGTAATAACTTTGCTGTTATTGGAATTCTTTATGGATCATATGTTATAAAAAATACTTATAATTCAGAAGAAAGACTTAGTATTAGATTTAAGAGTGATCAAGTTAAAGTCTATAATATAGATACAAAACAATCACAGGATAAATTTAATCCTGCTGATTATTAGACACAAATATACAGTTATCTTACTTATACTTGACGGATTTGATACTTTATCTTTTAAGAATTCCATTGCGAATTTACTATTAAGAATGCTTCATCCAACAAACCCAAGACCAAGTTTAGCCTTAGCAGCCATAATGGCAGCCACCGTTTTTGCGTCTTCTCTCACATAGGTTGGTTGTTCATTCATTTTGTTTGTTTTTCAAGCATGATTTAACTTACCTTTTAATTACATTTCCCTTTGCAGCAAATTTAAAGCACCTAGAAAGATATTAAGTTCTCTGAGGTCGCTTTATCAAGTGCATTATTATTATTATTAGGATCGAGTGCAATCCTAGCAGCAGATTCAGCAAGAACAAGGACTGATAAGTTTCGTAATTAAGCTCTTCTTGGCTCTGCTTCATTTGATGTCTCCGAATAGGTATGGTCATTGATGAAAGCCCTAGCACCATGATCATTAACTCCAATATACCCTTGATCTATCCTTTTTTTAATTGCGTACCGGGGGCTGCATAACCGTATTTTCCTGTATTGTTGAAACTTCCATTCTCTATATATTCTGATTTAATTGCTTTAGGAAGAGGAAGATGAAACTCTCTATTACCAGATTATTTATTTATTATATCCACAATACCTGAACCTTGTCTTCTATTTGCTCTCAACTGTTTAAGAGAAAGATTCAATTGCAAACCAGCATTTTTTGATCTACTCTTTTCTATTCTTTTTAGTTGAGTTTGTGTAACAAGTAAAGACACAGAACCTGTTAAATATTGATGTTTCAAATGAATAGAAATCGGTTCTTTTGATCCCTCTATTAGTTTTATTTGATGGTCTGACAATGATAGTTTTACTTCTTGATATGTCATTTTCTATATATAATAAAATATTTTTAAACAGATATAAAACATTGTACAGAAAATGTCTGATGATAATTGTACTAGAATTGGTGAGACTACTCAATTGAGATATAGAGTTCTTGAATTATTGAGTTATAATGCAATAACCGGAAAGTTTGTCTGCAACGTTGATAGAACGGGAACTGCAAAAGCTGGAAGTGAAGCAGGCTGGATAATATCACATGGATATGGAATCATTAGAATTGATAGAAAATCATATTACTCACATAGATTAGCTTTTTTAATAGTAACAGGAAAAATGCCTCTGCAAAAAATAGATCATATTGATGGATGTAAAACAAATAATAGTTTTAATAATTTACGTGAGGCAATATCATCTGAAAATAATAGAAATAAACCAAAACGAAAAGGACTATCATCAGATTTCTTTGGTGCATGCTTTGATAAAAAATAAACAAGTATAAATCATATATTAGAATAGATAGAACCTTTATTTCATTTGGGATATTTTGACAATGAAGAAGATGCGGCAACTGCTCATGATATGACTGCAATAAAACTTCATTTACAATGTGCATGTTTCAATTTTAAATACACTCTAACAGAAGATAATAAAATAGTTAGATATTCAGACAATTAATTAGTTGCTACATCTTTTCTTTAACTCACTAACTGATTTCTTTACTTCTCTATCAATCTCTTCAGTACTTGCGTCTTTTGCATTAAGGACACTAAGTAACATTTGAATCTCAGTTTTATAGTCGCAAGTTTTTATTCCACCAACTTTACTTGCTTCAACTTGTTTTATTGCATTTTTTACTTCTGGTGAATAATCCACGCCTCTATTCTCCACTAGTGCTCTTCCTTTTTCAATGTAATCCAACCTGTTTCTTCCTTCTTATTTTTGTACTTTTCCTTATAAATCTATATCAATTCCTGTATCAATTGCTTTTACCATTTGTTTCAAATCTTCTATTGCAATTCTTAATCTTTTACTTTGAAATGTTAGAGCTTCCATCCTTTGCTCCTTTGTCTTCACAGGTGGTGCTTTACTGGTAAACATAGTCTGATCAACTATTTTTTTTTATTAGACCAGCTACAGCAACTGCTATCTAAATTCCAGTTCAAACTTCACCAATTATACTAGCAATTAAAACAACAAGTGCAGGAATAGCCGAAGAAAGCCACCAGATCTTACTTCTAAGAAATTCTTCGACCAAGATTTAGGATCAAGTTGTGATGCATCCCAATTCACTTCCATTCCAAACACTTCACTTAAATATTCTTTTGGATTCCGTTGCCAAGGATAATTATCTTTTTCTGCTATAAGTAATACATCATTTATTGTAAGACCTATTTCTGAAGATTCAATCATCTTTTGTAATCCTTTTATTTTTTCTGTCATTGTTTTCCAGAATACTTGTCCATACTTACCACTACTAATATAATCTACTATTTGTTTTATAAATTAAGATAGATCAACTATTCCTGTAAAACCCGATAAGAATCCACCTAATACTTTTGTACCTGCTCCAATAACTTTAAAATTTTAGGAACAGCTGTCGCAATTTTTTCAGATGCTTGTAGTGATAATCTTGCTGCAAGTTTTGGTAATACTTTTGTAATCACTTTTGCACCTACATTTGTTGCAGCTCTTACACCATCTAAAACTTCTTTGGTTATTTTAGTACCTTCTTTAATATCTTTACCTACTTCTTTACCTCTTTTTACTTTTTCACCATATATTATAAGTAATGGAAAAAGTTAATGGTAATATTCATAATACTCTTGATGCAAATAATAATAGAATAACTAATTTAGGATTTTCTGTTAACAGTGGTGATGTTATACGATTGGATTATGCTCTTAGTACAAGTGCTTGTAACAATGTTATTAGTAATCCTTCAGGAGAAATAGCAAAACTATCAGCTCTAACTGATTTATTACCAAAATAAAGATGCAGTAATGAAATCACAATTGAATTGTAAAAATGTTATTGGTATATCTGGTAATTCAGCAGATGGAACTGTTTACTCAGATTTAAGACCTTATCAAGTAATAAACTATGAATTACTAAAAAGTATGACTGCTGTATTTCAAGGTTAAGCAATTGCAAGCATTGTTATGAAAAAGAAGAAAAATATGTAAAAGTTTCTGATGTAGCAACAAAGCAATATGTTGATACTTATAAACTAGTAGCATTTAGTTACTTAGGTTTGAATGGCACTTATCCAAGTGTATTCTATCTTGATATGTTAGGTTTAAATATCACTGCTAATGGAAGTACAGGAAATAGATTTCAACCTTAACAAATTGCACCTGGTGATATGCCTGTTGTTGCAGTTACTGGAAAAGTTATAGCGTATTCAACAAATTTTAAAACACTCTTTCCAGGAGTATTACCTAATTTTAGTATGGTATCTAATATTAGGTATGCAACTAATATAACTAATTCCTATGTAGATTTAACTAGTAATAATACTTATGGTGCAAGTGGAACAGTAGTTTTAATAATTAACATTGATGGTACGTGTATATATGCTATCGATAAGTTTACAGTTGCTAGTGGCATTACTTTTATATATTTTATTGTCAGTATTGTATGGAAATGTTAGGAAAAAGAAGTAGAGGAAAAACATCAAAGAATTGTATTAGAAAGACTGGTTATGTACTTAGTGGAAATCAAAACATGAATGGAAATCTTATAAAGAATCTAGGTGATCCGGTTGATACTGGTGATGCTGTAAATTGAAAGTATATAAATACGAATTTTGTTACTAAGATTTCTAGATCAACTACGAATGATGGAGATATTGATATGAATAATTTTAGCATAGTAGATCTTGCTAATCCTATAAACCCTAGTGATGCAGCAACGAAGGATTATGCTGATACAAAATTAGCACTTACTGGTGGAACAATTAGAAGAAATTTAGTTGTAAATGGTGGCATTAAAGTTAGTGTTTCATCTGCTCGTGAAAATCCAGACCTTGATCTTACTGTTCCAAATAAAAAGTATGTAGATGACAACTTTCTTAATTTACATGGTGGAACAGTAAATGGTAATTTAGACATGCAAAGTAATTTATTAGAATTGTAAATGATCCTGTTAATCCAACTGATGGTGTTTTTCTTGGATATCTAAATAAAATATCAGATGGAAATGTTGGAAGAATAACATTTCTAATTGCTATAGATTCAAAATTAACTACGCAAATAAGAGGAATAGAATATGATAGATTGATAAAAATTCCTGATAATATATCTAATACTGTATTTTATATAAGATAATTTGTGATTTCAACAACATATCAAACACCTGATATGAAAACAAAAATATTCGCTCCACTTCCAACAGCAGAAATAAATCCAGCCTATACATTTCAAATATTTGGAAGTTTTATTCCTAATGAACAAAAAAGACTGACAAATGATATGCCAATTATATGTTCAAAAGATTTTCTTAGTGAACGAAGTGAATTTTTAACTTCTTATATAGCACTGTCCTAAAAGGCTTTCTAGAAAAGACTTACAAATGGATGGAACATTGAACTTTGATTCAAACAGAATAAAAAATGTAGGAAACACTGTTGATTTATTAGAAACACTTAATAAATAATTTGCTGATAAAAATTATATAAGAAAGGATTCGGATCAACATATAACTGGTATTTTATCTGAAAACTGAAAAAATATGTAAACATATCAGGTCCTGTTAATTAAAGAGATATTTCTACAAAACAATATAATGATACAAAAACTAATATAAATAAAACAAGTGAAACAGGAAATGGAAATATAAGTGTTGAAAGACTAATAATGAATAGAAGAGAACCAACTTTTGCTAATTATTCTCCAACTGATTTAATTGCTAATAAGTATATACATCATTTCTATTTGAAATGTGGAAGATTACCCTTTGTTAGAACATTTATAATTAATGTTGGCTTAATTGGATATTGGGGTAATTTAACTGAAAATAGTATAAACAATATTGGAACAATACCACAATCTTATTCTTTAACTAATGGTCAACAAGTTTTAGCAAAACTATCAGATATTAATATAAAAAACCAGTTTACTAAAGAATAGAAATAAAAATAAAAGACATTGAAAGTGCAGTTTTAGGAAATATTAGTTCTTATGGTGATAATATTAAATATACTCTCTACAAAAGAATTTATTTGACAGATCATTTTTATTAAGAGATGATAACACAATAAGAGTAAATTATAAATTTGCTGTGGCTGGTATTTCTATTATTATAAAAAAACGGTGATATTATATTTTTAAAACATATTCACAAACTATATTCACAAAATCTATATCTATCTAGTTTAATTAGTATTAAACGTTATGGTTTTGAGAGTAATGATATGTTACTATTAAATGAATCTATATCTAGCTTTAGTGTTTTTATTGGGCAATTATCAACAACAATTGCATTTAATTTTATTTACTGTCTTTTTAAATTGTGGTACAATTTCAACTCCAACTGATTTGGATTATATTGAAATTGTATTAGCAAATGGAGTAATTCTCCCAGAATCCTTTTCTTTTAACCTTGCTAAATATGAAAATCGTTTTGAACTTAAATCATGGGTTGCAGGTAAAATAATCACTTCTAATATAGAAGCTTATGAATATATTAGATGGGGTGGTATGCCTGAAGATCCAAATGCTCCAACTGAAGATGATATTCCTTTTACATCTTCTAATCCATAGTCTCTTTAATCATTTCTTCATGTATATCAAAACTCTTTCCTTCTTCTTTCATCTGTTTAGTTGGTTTTATTTTTTTAGAGTAAGCTTCAGATCTCATACTATTTTTTTTCTATTTTTAAGTCTTTAATGAACTCTTCAAAGATTGAACCGTCTCTAACTTTAGAAAATATATTTGCTATATTTGGATCAGATTGATTAATTCTAAGTGCTTTATATTCTAATACTAATTCTACAGCATCTAACAAAGTTGATCTGATGTCTTCGATTCTACCCATTGGATAAGAACAAATTTTAAAGTTTGAATGCTGTTGTCCTTGTGCTTCTTCTAGACAGTCTTTACTTCTTGTCTCGATGTTCATCTTCTATATATTGTTTTTATTTTTAATTTAATTTAATTAAGTAGTGCTGGGGTCGGGTTGAGCTAGTGCTGCTTCAGCTGCTTTTTGTTTTGCACTCTTACCATCAGTAATACTTGGTAGAACTGCATAACACTCATCTTTAACAATTCCAGCGATATCAGGTTTAACACCAGATACTCCAGATATGACTGTAGATATTGATGAAAGTTTTGATGCAATCCAAGTCGTATAATCAGCAATCTCAATATGATTATCGAGTAGAGCATCAACTTTAGATCTAACTCTTTCCTCATAACTTGATAGAACTTCAGATTGACCTGCTCTAACAATTTTTTGTGCTTCAGTATCTGCCTCCTAAAGATAGAATTTCTTAACAGATAAATCAGTCATCTCTGAAATATCAGAATTGAGTAGTTGCTCATCATTTGCTGTCATTCTTGATCTAACAAGATAATCTACGTAAGATTTAAGTGCCAATGCAGAAGTTGCAAGACTGGGATCAGTAACGGCTTCAATTTCATAGATAATAATAAAAAATAAAATACAGATTAAAAAGTAATTTTTTTACCTGACTCACGAGTAATACTATCAAAAAGAGAATCTATCAATTTTTGACGCTCATCTATTTCATTATAAAGAATACTACTTTTATGTAATCCTTCTTTAATAGAATCAGGTATTTTACGAATATATGGATCTATGTCTTCATCAACATTAAAAATTCTTGCACAAAGTGTAGCTGCATAAATTTTAACGCGTTCATTAGATAGCATTTTTTCAATATCCATTTTCTATATATCTATATAATGAAACTATCGTCTGCGATAGAAACTCTCGAAGATAGAATCTATTGTTTCATGATTATATTTTATCATTTCTTTATTGTCACTTAAGAATTTATTAAATTTATCTATATCATCATAAATATCACACATTTTAATTATTCCTTCAACATAAGAATCAGGTAGTATAATAATATTAGATTATAAAACATGATTAGTCATATCCATTTCATCAACATTAAAAAATCCAGAACAAAAAACGAATTGCCATAACTTTAACGTCTCCATAACATAAAATTCTTGTTATATCCATTTTCCATATAATAATACAATTTGTTTAATATAAAATTATTAATTATTACTCCTGGTTTTGTTTTTGGTGTTTTAGATTTTTTATTTGCTTTCTCGAGCATCTCATTTATCTTACTACGACTCTCCATTAGTCTGTCCCATGTATCATATATATATATATAAGAATACTAATATAAGAACTATCAATATCTGGAGTGAGTTTGTCTAGTGAATGTTTAACTATACGTTGATCATGACCTTGAAGTTTTTGAAGACAGATTTTTACTGCCGTTTTTCTAGATTGTTCACAACTAAAAATTCTTGAGACATCCATTTTCTATATATGAAAATAAAGTTATATTTAATTGAAATTAAATCTCTTCACCTTCAGAGCTGTCTACTAATCCCTCAAGGAATTCTTCATATGCTTTAGATTCTTCTTCGGTGAGATCTTCGTAATGTTTACCAAATATAAATTATTCTAGATCTACCTCTTCATCTTCTGATTCAGATTCTGATTCAATGTAAGATGAAGCTTCAGACTCGTAATACTCAGATTCAGATTCTGTTTCCATTTGAAAATCAGGATCATCGATTGAATTCCTCTGAATACTCTGACTCACTATCAGAACTGGCAATATCAATTTCTTTGAGATCCATCCTAAAATAGTAAAAATAGTTGTGTTAATATATATTTAATTTCTCCATTGACTCATGTAACTCTACATCTTCTTGTATATCAACTAGTTTTTTACCGTCTTTCTTTTTTGATTTATCTGAAAATCCAACTCTCTTTACTGGTAATGTTTTAGTATTTTCAATCTTTCTTTTCGGCATCGATACTAATATTACAAGTTTTACAGTGTCCTGGATTAGTACCATTGTTTAATGCTTCTTTAATCTTGTAATGACCGTATGCGTACGTAACTACAACAACCACAATCTAACCAGTAACGTTTTGATTCGAATGCTGATGGTGCAACTTTGTTTTGTCTCACAGTATACATTATATGATTTTTACTTCTAATTAGTGATTGTTCACAAGACATCTACTTTAGTGCTAAGACATGACTTTAAATCTGAATGCTTTAAACTCTTATCAATTACAGTTTTATTTACTCCTTTTGCTTTTTTAGATTGTCCTATCAGCTTACCTTCTTCGGTACATCTTTCATTCATTTCACATACAATCCTTGTACTTCCTATTTGTTTACCTTTCTTGTCAACTTTAATATCATCAAGACAAACAGTATAAAAATAAAGCTTTGGTCTTAAGAAAACACATTCATTTAGTGTTGCTGTTTTTATTTTATCTGTTATCTCATCTTTAAACTTCCCAAATTTCTTGTTATTACTTTTTATAATACTTTTTGCTTTCTCATCTTGCCAAAATAGATTATCATCTGGAAAAGTATTTAGATCTAACGTTTCTGGATATTCAATAAATTCTTTATAAACATCTTCTATAAAAACTTCCATAACAAGTGAATCAGTATTTAACAAGTTTATTTTTGAGTCATATCTTTTCTTCATTGTTATATAATAGAACTTTTGCATTAACATCTTTGACTAATTGAGAATACAGAATCCAACGTAAATAGGTTTATAAAGTGTCACTCTTTCCTAATTAATTTCTATGAAAGCAATTTTATTAGAAACTATTTTTCTATCAACAAACCTTGGGCTTCTATAAATCTTATTTATTCTAACTAAATCATCACTCAATTCTCCATTTAACAATTCGATGTTTTTCCGCCCACGAACATTTTCCATTGTCCTACCAAAGAATGCATAATTTATTAACTTAAAGAAGTCCTTTTCAAAATCATTCTTTGCATTATTCCTAAGCTTATTATTATTATCAATATATTTTTCTAACCAGTTAGATTGATCAAACTCTAATACTCTATGTATTTTTGTTAACTCTTAACCTAATTCAATACAATTCTTTAGATTAAGATAACGAGTAACATATTTTTCTTTTGGTTCTAAATCTAGTACTAGTTTTTTTACTGGATCACTACCTCTGTTAAATCCCATCACTACCTCTGTTAAATCCCATTTGATAACTTGAATACTTATTTTTTGTTACTCGTTTGTTCTCTGGAAGTAAAGGATAATCAGAGAAATAATCATGTTTTTCTTTTAGACAATGCGTATCAACTTCAAGAGTATAACCTTTGTTTGATGTTGTTTTAAATTTCTTAATTATATCATCTTTATTCTCATTCCAGAATTTTACTTTTTGCTTTGATAAGAAATAAAAACCACCACTTGGTAAATTCTGTTTCATTGCCCATCCCTAAAGATTGGTTGCATCAAAGTATAAAAGATAAGAAGTTCATTTCTTAGGATCAAAATCAATACATCTTGGATTATTTGCTCTAGTATATCGCTTTGAAACTTGTGTCATTCCACTACGTATTCCTTTTTCAAAGAGTAAATACATATCTGGATCAGTTAATAATTCAAGAACGACACCTGTGTATTTTAAACCTGCAGTCCAAGTTAATTGTGGAGTTGTTAAAAACTTTGTAGGATTTAATTAGTAATGTTTATTATTAGATCACGAAACCTCTCAAAAACATCTGCCAAACCTAAAAAGTCAATCTTTAGATATAAGTCATGATAGTTATTTAGATTATTTATATTAAATGCATTCTATACTTTTTTGCATGTTCGTATTCGTCTTTTGAAATATCTCCACTAAAACTAGAGTAAAACTTTTCAATTGGAGGTAAACTTGTTTCTTGAAATCTAGCAAAAGAATCCATGTACTCATAAGCATAAACACATTTTCTTATAAGTAACGCTAACTTTTTATCATTATTATGTTTGCTCTCAAATTCATTAAAGTATTGTCTAATTGTATTAAATTTATCATCAGCCTTTGATAATTTTTTCATTAGATTAGGTGAAGAACTTTGTAACAATTGGCGAGAATCTCTAAAACATAACTCACCGAAATCTATAGTTAAAAATCTTTCTTTATTATTAGCAATTATTTGCTTTTTATCTTCATAACAATTGAGTGCACTAACAATTAAATGAGAATCATATCCCTGAAGATTGTGAATATAAATAGGAAGTTTTAAAGAATTTATAGAGATTTTTAGTTTCGAGTTACAAGATCCAAGTGCTGCTCCTCTCTATTTACCATTTAGATGACAGTGATCTAATACCTTCTCACTTTTATCTAAGATTTATCTAAGAATTTACCACATATCCAACAAACATTTGCATCATTATATTCTTTTTTCTCTTCTTCTGTCATCGATGATTTATCAAATATTTTATATTGTTATGCACTTTCTTAAGTTTCTCTTTGTTCTTTTTGAAATCTTCCTTTAATGAGATAATGAATTTATCAACACAATCACTTCCAAAAGTTTGAGTATATTGTGATACAATTTTACCCTCATGATTTAAAATTACATAAGCACCAGAGCAAGGTTTATGTTGATTAAATGATCTTTTTATTGCTTCTTCTGGATTATCAATTAAACCTAGCAGACATTCAAAATCTGCATATGCCACAAAAGAAGATTTAATCATTTTATTAAAATCTTTAAACATAAGTAAATCACCATTTCCATCTTTTTTCCTATTTGCATGTGGCATTTTCACTTTAGATGTTCCACAATGTTCTGAATTACAATCAATATTATGAGCATCTAATTTTTCTTGTTCATAAAACCTTGAAAGACATCTCTTAAAAATAATCAAGTCCTTCTATCATCTTTAGTAGTCCTACATAAAGAATTAAAGTTTGTAATAAGAACGTAATAAGATTTTCCTTGATCGCTATATAAAAGAAGTTCTACATGATTCTCACTTTCCTTAGAGTTAACCAAATAATGGAAGTAAAAAATAAGTGTATTCATATACATTTATAGTAATAATAAATAGTTTAGCAATTTTGGAATATCCTTAACTCTAATTGGAACACTGTTATTAATACTAAATTTATTCCTCGGATCATCTTCATCTGTTTTTGTAAATAAGATTTTTATTAAATGTAATAAATCTGAATACTTCTCATGTAATATAACTCTTAATTTATGAGTTGCTTCTTTATGATTAATAGTTGGATGTAATGCTCTTAAAACACACCATAATGCACAAAAAATTATCTCCAGTATTGTTCATGTTCATGATACATTTCTTATTCCTTAATTTTTCAGGTAGTGGAATATAAGAACTACCAATTTGAGGGGTATATATTGTAAACTTTGCATAAGCACTATCAATTCTTACAACTCTACATGACGAACCACCCTCATTCCAATCGTCAAGTGTTTTATTCATTACACCGAATTGTTTTTCATGTTACAGCTGAGGAATTGGACATACTTTATTTTCAACATGTGTAAAGTGCTTAAAAAGCACTTTAGTTCACTGAAACCCCTATAACAATGTATTATGAACAATTTTAATCAACTTTTACTGCCTGTTTGTGTTAAATTGTGAGCGGAAATCGTTGTTGGCAGGTTCACTTACTCTTCGCTAGCCCACGGTAAACTGTAGGTACTCTGTTCGCCTCTTCTGGCAGCCTTGGCCTCGGTCATGTTGACGCATCTACAGTGTTGGCTGTCAGCAGATATACACCAGCAGAGGGACCGAACGCAGCTTCACGTGCACTCTCCTCTGCCAGTGGTGAATGGATCGGCGATGCTCCAAACAAATTCCTCACTGTCGCTGCAGCTTGTCGTGGGTGGGAGAGGCCATGCATTCGGAGATATTCACTGTTATTCTGATCTGCCGAGTAGAGCCTCAGAATCAGCGACAGTCATCGTTGGTGACCTGGATTAGTCAGACGACAGCCGTTGATGTGGGAGTTCACACACACTCTCTCTCACAAGCTTACAAAGAGAGGAATGAGAGGGAGAGGGAGAGGAAGAGAGAAGGGTAGTGAGAGGTGATAAAGGAAGAGGGAGAGAGAGAGAGAGACATAGACAGAGACAGAGACAGAGAGGCAGAGAGAGAGAGAGAGAGAAAGAGAGAGAGAGAGAGAAAGAGAGAGAGAAAGACATGCGGGTACAGACAGAAGGACTGAGAGTCAGAGAGACAGAGACACAGACAAAGAGCAAGACACACACACAGAGACTCAGAGAGAAAGAGAGAGAGAGAGAGAGAGAGAGAGAGAGAGAGAGAGAGAGAGAGAGAGAGAGAGAGAGAGACACAGATAGACAGAGAGAGAGAGAGAGAGAGATATATATATATGCACACATATATAAATATAAATATATATATATACACACACATATATATATATATATATATATATATATATATATATATATATATATATATATATATATATTTCTATATATATATATATATATATATATATATATATATATATATATATATATATATATATATATATATACCTGCCAACAACCCGTAGCGAATGCTATCATCAGCACCACTTCTGCCAGGAGCAAAAAACCGGTTTCAGCCGCTTACTGCCCTACTTGGAAAACGTCGCGCGCCCGCCCCTCAAGGTGCGAACCTTAATTACAAGACACATTTAATTGAGTCATCCCAGGACAAGCTACATGCCTGCAAGTTATGCTCCTTCAGCCACCGGATCACGGATTCAGGCTTTCACCGGAGAAAGGCAGCACAGTGTTCGGAGACTTGCATTCAGCACACTTGGCGAGAACGTATGGCGGAAACGCAATTTGTGGCGCTACCAAAGGGGGGCAGCTGCTGCTGCCGAGCCTGTGCTTTGACACTGGCATTTAGCTCTGCGACCCCTGCCCTCATCATTTCCAGACACTCCGTCAAAATCGCAACGTTAAGCGCTCCACCAGCGTCAGCGCCACCTCTCCTACCACAAGCTTATGTTGCCTAGACTGGCTCATCTCGGGCCTTTTCTCAAGTCGGTTCGGGTACACGTCATTACCTCTCAGGTTTCAACGGTACTCGTTCGCTTGGTCCAATTTACACACCTAAAAGTCTAATTCAGGGGACCTATGCCAGGCGAGCCGTCTCCTGCGGAATTTCTCGTCCTAGTATCCGACCTGTAATTTGACAAGTGTTGTGTGCTCCTATATCTTCTAGGCCGCTGATGTATGCCCACCTGCAGTGGGTGGTTGAGCCTTTGACGTTAGCATGTGGCCCACCATTGAGACACTCCATTATCTGCGGTGAGTCAGTCAGCCCCCAGCTCGTATATGTACCCGCTAGGGAATAATTGTCGCTCACTTTTAGGTCCCTTCATTCTATGGCTCCAGCCTGTCTCTTCGTCATACTCCCACATATGGCCAATCATCGTACCACCCACTTTTCGGAATCCAGCAGTCTATAAATACCTCGTACAAACCTTAAATCCTTTGGAGACCCTGCATTTAGTTCGTATGCTACCAAAGCCTGGAACTTCCTCCTGACCTGCGTCAGAACATCCCCTGACCTGACCACATTTAAAAGGAACTTAAAAACACACCTATTTAGGACAGTATTTAGTGGGTCCCTGTGATTCGTCCTTGATGTGCTTATGCGTGCTGACACTGTGCATGCTGCCACTAATCACATTTGCATGCTGACCCTGTGCATGTCACCCCTAACCATGTTATTCATTTTGTTTGTTTTTTAAGCATGATATTACGTACCATTCAATTGCATTTCCCTTTGCAGCAAATGTAAAGCACCTAGAACTGGCCTACCAGCATGTGCGATCAGGCGATTGCAGCTGGTGCAAAACTCTGCAGCTAGGCTTGTCTGTCGTGAGCGTCGCAGTTGCCACATTACTCCACTTCTCGCCGACCTGCACTGGTTACCAGTCAAGCAACGGATTGACTTCAAGGTTTTGTCGCTCACTTTTAGGTCTCTTCATTCTATGGCTCCAGCCTATCTTTCAGATATACTACCCCATCAGGCAAAGCATCGTACCACTCGCTTTTCGGAATCCAACAGTCTAGAAATACCTCGTACAAACCTTAAATCCTTTGGAGACCGTGCATTTAGCTCGTATGCTCCCACAGCCTGGAACTTCCTCCCGACCTGCATCAGAACATCCCCTGACCTGACCACATTTAAAAGAAACTTAAAAACATACCTATTTAGGACAGCATTTAGTGGGTCCTTGTGATTCGTCCTCGATGTGCTTATGCGTGCTGACACTGTTCATGCTGCCACTAACCACATTTGCATGCTGACCCAGTGCATGTAACCCCTAACCATGTTATTCATTTTGTTTGTTTTTCAAGCATGATTTTACTTACTATTCTATTGCGTATCACTTTGCAGCAAATGTAAAGCGCCTAGAAAGAGATTAAGTTCTCTGAGGGCGCTTTATCAAGTGCAATATTATTATTAGAAAGAGATTAAGTTCTCTGGAGACGCTTTATCAAGTACATTATTGTTATTATTATTATAATAAAGGCGAGAGTCTCGTTCACCGCGAACGTTCGCCCGCTCGTGTTTCCGTGTCTCCGTGAGACTCCATTAAAACAGCCGCAGCTGGAGACATCGTAATATAACGCAAGTCCCTATTCGGGCGCCAAAATAAAACGCCTAATGCTCGGCGGAGTAGGCTTAACATGCCGCTTACCTAGCGGCGTAACCTGCTGCCATTTGGTGCGCCCCTACGTGCAATAAGCAATGGCCGCCACGAAACGAGCGTTTCTGGCGCTGACCTACTCACCGTTACTAAAGGGTGCCGTGAGTCCGCGGCGTGATGTGAAAAGCGAGACACACGAATTAGGGATTATACTGAGCTTGATTCGCACACAGTCGCTGTGCGTATAGCTCAGTTTTATCTCCCCACTCTTCACACGCTCTCAACAGCTCAAGCACTCTTGCTGAGGGAATACATCCAGTACTTAGGCTACCTACGTCTATTGTGGGGAACGACCTAAATAAGACGAGGAGCCTGAACCAGAGCCTAGACGCTGACTGAAGAACTAAGGCTACGCTTCTACCTTAACGGCAGGAATATACTACACCAAACTACTCCTAGTTTGAATCGGCAAATCCCTATGCCGGGACCATGTTCGCACTCACACAAAACACAAAATGCGAGCACGGGCACTATGCGACCGTATTCGGTGGGGTCCACCGAATTATTACAATGTTGACTACATCCTTTTCTTCAATTGCTGTCGTGGACGGCCACCCGCCTACATCATTTGAAGTGCTACCCAGTCCCACCACTGTTGGCCGGCCAACCCCGCGGTTGCAACCTTCCGCCGGCGTCGCCCTACCTTTGAAAAACTCGAAGTGACAATAGGGTTGACAGGAATGCCGGCATCAATCAGCCACTCCCGCAGGGAGCAGGATGCTTGCTATAGCTATTTAGCAAGGTTGCCGTTGTGCTACGATAGTGACTCGTCTCCTGGTCACATTTAATGCACCGACCAATTAGCGCTGCATTTTAGTGATAGGTTCTTATGGATCTATCACTCATGACAAAGCCAGTGTGAGACCTTCGAAGGCTTCGAGAAACGAGACTCGGCTAGTGGTCACCTTTGAGGTATCGACCATTAGCGGCGCATTTCAGCACCGGATCCTTATGAGTCTCTCCCTACCTTCAGCCGATTCCTTCTCTCTCAAGCATTTCCAAAATCCCTGCCTTTAAAGCCACTGTACTTTCGGCAGAGCCAAGTATCCTATCATTAATGACACTTTGCTCTCGCGCCGTCGTCCTTCCTTTAAAGCCACCGCATTAATTGAGCAGTTTCAAGCATCCTACCATTAAAGCCACTGTTCTTTTGAGCCGTTGTCCTGCCATTTAAGTCACTGTACTTGAGGTCCACAGCTGTGTAGAATGAGTGATTTTACGCTCCTTTCCGCCAGCTATCTTCCCCGTTCTAGCTCCTGGCTCAGACACTGACTTTTCGATTTTGGTGCTTGGTTCAGATACCGTCAATGTTTCAATTCCAGTGGTTGGTTCGGACATTGGCTTTACGATTTAGTTGCTTGATTCAGATACAAGGTCCGTTCCGATTTCGGCGCTTGGCTCAGACACCGCACTGCTAACAGATCTTGGCAACTAACCGAGAGCCTTAAATGCTAACAATATTTACTCAGTAATGAGTAAATATTGTAGTACAGTTACCAAGTCAAGCATATCCATTACCTCTAGCTTTTGCCCGTACAAGAATTCCATATCTTGAATTGAAATAACCTATCAAGGGTCTCCTGTGAGAATTTTCTTCCTACATTCGACAAACCCAGTCAGGGAAGAGAATTTCTCACCTCATTTGAAGTTCAATTGATCGCTAGGGAAATACCTGGCTAAGTTATGCCTAATCTACGTGGTTAATCCCCGGCTGAGTAATGCCTAATCTAATGCCTTACATGGCAGGTTTTCCACTTGCTATCTGCACCGGCTAGCTGCTACCAGCTCCACCTTTCATGTTGGAGTGGACAAGAGGCATTTGCTCACAGCCACTGGCCATAGCTGGTCGGATTGCCGCATTGTGGCCGAAGTAAAGGTAAGTTAAATAAGTAAGATATTGGGCTAGCCGAAAGCATAATTTGAAACTTTGAGGCTTAATTACTGCCACAATTGCTAGTTACAAACCTCTGCGACCAACGTCAGTCATTAGGTCGGTGCATGTCCTGCCAGCTACATCAGTCTGAGCAGCTAGGCCGGATTATTTTTAGTGTTTACGAGCAGGTTTTATTTCATCACAAGTCTTTTTAACCACATCACTTTGAAAAGAGATTTAACGTGTGGAAACTTAAATGGCTTAGTTTATTCGCCTCGGTGCTTGTAATTGAAAACAAATAAAGCTAGCTGAGATCGATCATTCGTAATCCCACTTAACTGCTAGTGGATATCTAATTAGCTAAGAGCAGTCTTCTAATTGAGCCAGAGGCGTGCTGGAAAATACAAGTGAGAGGATTGGAATAGGTTTGCGTCGACGACCATTCGAAAGTTGCTGTAGGATCAATTGGAGATACTCTTGGTTTTAATTCAAATGAACAAGGAACATTTGATAGTTCTTTTATAGGTCAAACAGCATATGAAGCAATAGAAAAAGCAATGTATTTCGCAGATATCTTTAATGCATGGAATAAAATGGTATTACTTGATAATAAAGGAATAAGATGGATAAGTGTTGGTTGTGCTTTAGTTGATCCTTTTAAGAATTACGTAGGAAGAAGAAAAGGATTCGTAGAACAATGCATATCTTTATATATTATAGATATTGATGACATTAATCCAGGTGAGAAGGTGATCTACATATTCCTAATGCATTGTATTTACCAACACGTGGCGATGTAGATGTATTAAGCAGTTTCAAGATTAGTTTAACAGATCAAAATAGTTATGCTTTAAATATTATTACTGATGTAGTTGAAACAATAGAAATTTCAAAGTATTATAGAGCAATGGGCAGCTATGCGAGTGTTGGACATGATAGAATACATAGAGGTAAATATCGTGGTTCTGGAGCAAAGTTTGATGCTGCTGTTTATATCTTTTTTACAGTTTTAAATGTTACAAGTAACGCTGTTGATGCAGTATTGAAAGTTGCAAGCAAAAGTATTGAAATGAATCAAGCAAGACAACCTACTGAATTACAAACAAAGAAAGAAAAGAGAGATCAAGAATACGCTACTAAACGTAGAGAGATGGATGATAAACTTGAAGAGGATAGAAGAAAGAAAGAACTTGAATATGAACTTGAAAGAAATAGAAATGATGAAGATTATGATGGAAAGATGAGAGAGATGGATCTTGAATTAAAACGAATGATGCTTGAGAAGGTTACTAAAAAAAATCTAGGAAAGGTAAAGATAGAAGAAGAAAAACAAGAAGTAGAAGATTACGCAGAGACTCTTCAAGAGAATGATCCTAAAGCATATGAAGAAATAGCAAAAGTAAATAACGATAACGCTGTTGTTCTTTATACACCTCCAATAACTGATTGCTATGGTGGAAATATGAAGAGAAAATTAGGTGCTGGATTATATATTCAAACTAGAAAATGTTTTTAGTATTTAGAAATGAGAAGAAATGGGAAAAGCACCTATCGATAGTAAACTCGAACTTGGAGATCCTGAGTTTCCCGACTATAAACTTAAAGACTATCAATTCAGAGAGTTTTATCAAACAAATGGAATCGAAACTGATAATGTTACTTCTAAACTAATTACATTCATTGTTCCTGGTGAACAACAAACGTGCTACGTTTTTATCTGATGCTTACTTTTTACTTGAAGGACAAGTTCAAATTCAAACTGCAGCTAACGGTGCTTACAGTACTCCTACTATAAATCTTATTTTTAGTCTTTTTAAAAATGCAGGTGCGTGGATGTTTAATATTATAAGAGTTAGACTTCGTAACGAGGAAATTTAAAGTATTTCACTTGCACAATGTGTTGGAACTGTTTCAACACTTATGGGTCTTCTTTGTTACTCAAATGATTATAATAGAACTAAAGGTCTTGCAACTGGATGGAAAAAGATGAGGCAAATCAAATTGATGATTTATATACAAGTGGTGGTCCTTCTGGAGCTAGTACTTCAAACATTAGATATGTAAATATAAGAGGACTTATAAACAATCTTCTCGAAACAAATGATGTTGGTAATTCTAGTATTGCACTTCCACTAGCAAGTATTTCTAGTTTTTGTGCTGACATGAATAAAATACTTTATAACATTCCATTTACTCTTGAAATGACTCGTGTTGTTATTTTGACTAGTGCAGCTGGTGGTGCAAATGATCAAAATAGTGCAGTTCTAACAAGATCATTAGCTCTTGCATATGGACAAGGTCTTTACACTGCTTTAAGAGTTGCAATGTCAAAAATGAGACTTGTCGTTCCTTGTGTTGTGCCTAAAGAAAGTATTCAAAGAGCACTTGCTGATGTATCAAGTGAGAGATCAAAGAAAATCAGACTAAACTACAGAGTTAGGCGATATGAAAATGTTACTATAATGTCTCTTAATCAAGAAATTAAATTCACTAAAACTCTATCGGTTCAAAATAAAATTGATAAAGTTAGATGGCTGTTTTTTGCTGCTCAAGGTTATGAAAAATATGATAGTTACACTTGTAGTCCTTGTACATACAATCATTGTAGTATTAATAGTGTTTCTGTACTTGCTAATGGATCAAAACAATATACTTCTGTTTTAAGATCTAGTTTACGAAAACTTGGAAAGTGTGCACAAGCCTACATGGATTTCACAACTTTCAGAAAACAATATCTTGGTCTTAATGAGGTTACTGAACCTGTTAGTGTAACTTATCCTGAATGGATGAGTCTTTATCCTATTCATATTATTGATTTGCAATACAATGATGAGCCACATAGAGTAACTTCTAGACTTGATGTAACTATCGAATTTAATAGTGATCTCGCTATTCTCGCTGAATCTTCCATTCTAATTCATTACTTGACGATTTGTGAGAACAGTGCTCAATTAACTTCAAATGGAAGTAGTGCTAACTTTCCATGAAGTAAAGGAATGATGGTTTACGATGGAAAAGATTGTTAATAAAATTCTAATTACTAAATACACTGCATAAAACAAATTTTATTCAAGGGAGTGATGATTTGAGGAGAGCTATGAGTTTAAATATTGGTGGATCAGAAGCGTATTCTGTTTTAGGTAATCATATGGTATTTCGCTCCCAAATTGATTTTGATGTAGAATTAATTGCTAATAGAAAACTAAAAAACATATTTCAAATTCTCAACCGATGCGTTTTCTACAAATGCTATTTGGTAAGGTATTCGAACCAATCGCTGCTAAATACTTAGAAATGAAATTAGATAAAAAGATTGAAAATTCAAATGAGTGTTTTACTAGTGACGGTGTTTATAGATGTTCACCTGAGGGAATCATAGATGAAGATACATTCATAGAAATAAAAATTTTATGGAGTAGAAGTATAGCAGAATATTTAATACCGAAGCAATACTTAGCTCAATGTCTTCTTTGATTATTGTACTACCATTAGGTAGATGTTTTATAGTGAATTTGAAATCTTTGTTCCTGCTTTGAATTATGTTGATGTACCTAAGATTATCTAGCAGCAGGTACAGTAAGATTATCTACCAGTTATATTTTTGATATGCCTATTCGCGAACCACTTTAGAGGTATTTACCTAAAGATGAGAAATACTTGTAATTCGAATTTGATATAATTACTGATTATGGTAGGTTCTAAAAAAAGAGTTTTGGTTTTGATATAAAATATTATATATAAAAAGGAGAGATACAAGTAATAAAAAAGAAGATTATGGAAGCTTTGCAAGAATTGTTCCAATTGTAAGAGAAATATTAGATAGATAGAAGTAAAATAATAAACAATAAATATATAGAAAAATGAGCAAGTTGTATTCAAGTGATAATGTATCAAAAGGTATTGGTATCATTTTTTCAGATTTTAATGCAAATGGAAATCGAATTGCTAATTTATCTAATCCAATTCATGACTCTGATGTTGTAACAAAATCCTATGCAGATTTTAAATTTCTTGGTAATACAGGAACAACAATTAATCTTCGAGGGAAAGAAATTACTAATCTCGGCCAAGGTGTTAATGCTACTGATGCTGTCAATGTATGTCAAATAAATAACTATATTAAAAAAAACAGGTAATACAATGCTTAGAGACTTAAATATGAATAGCTTTGCTAAAAGATCTACTTATTGAAATTCCTGTAATGGAAAGCCAGTAGTATTAAATGATGATTATTGCGTTACGTAAGTTGGCTTAAAACGAGACGTTTTACTTAAAGCATCTCCTTCGACAACAAATATTGATATGGGAGCGTATTCCATAACAAACGTGGCAAATCCTATTAATCCTTGTGATGTTGCGACTAAATCTTATGTAGATAAAACAGTTAAAAAAGGAACAAAAGTAATAGCTCTATCAACGGATCTCAATGCAAAGAACTCAATACTAAATCTATCAATGCCTTATTCATGGACAAATAAAACATCTCCACCTATAATGATATAACTGCTGCACCAGTTTCAGCCTGCTCGTGCCCTCAGGTCCTGTGTGGACAATAAATTAGCTGTCCCATTCCTCCGCTTAAAGACAGTTGGCGACAGAAGCTTTGGCTCTGCAGGTCCTAGACTGTGGACCTCGCTTCCACAATTCTTGCCCAACGACAACTACTCTCCTACTGCCGACTATGGCACATCTTTTTCAGCTGTCCTGAGCTGCTACTTCTATGCTACTCACTACCTCAACTGCTCTCCTGACTCTGCTATGCTTTCCACTTTCTCTTTGTTGCCTGAGACGAAGTCTCTTGGCTACTGAATGCGTACCGAAAGCCACTTAGGCTGTGAGTTCGCTATACAAAACTCTCCTGCGTAACACCCACATGGTCTATATGACTTTGTGGAGTTACAGACGGAGATACATACATACGTACATATCAAATTTTACGGTTGTTGGAGCATCTAATTGTTTGTTTCTAAAATCTAATACTGATACAATCGCTGTATCTGGAGATGTAAGAGCTATCAATTCTTCTCCAGCAGGTGTGAACTTAAAGTATTATGTATATTTTACAAGACTTCCAACAGAGTATTACTTCATTGATACAACTGGAAAACTAAGAGTAAACATCTTGGTTCATTATGTACCCACCTGAAAAGTATAAATGATATATTAAAACTATTCACTCTTTTAACTTTGATGCTTTACGTTTACCTTTAAGAAAAGGAAATAATTTTGAAATAGAACAAATAGCTTCATGATCTAAACAATGATGTGAAGATGTCGAGCAACATTCTGTTTTATGTTTTTATTAACTAATGAATACAATTTAGTTGGTCTCTCTCTCTTGAAAGAGTTATTATTATATTACAATATGAACAAATTTTAATTGCATCATTACGCATAAGACTAGAATCCAATTCTGTTTCTTGCATACCTTTATCACAGATTTCACAACGTATTTCGTATTTTTTTGGTCTCTTTATTTCTTGATGACAGTAAGGATGTTTTCCTTCTAGATAATAATTTCTTTAAACGTAAACAGGTTTCAAAAAATATTCCCATTCTATATAGAATGTCATTTTTATCTCTAAAATAAAAAAAAAGTTGAAATTAATCCCGACTCAGATAAAAGTCAAGTATTCAAACGAAGACCTAAGAATATTCCACAAGGTTTTTTTAATGTTGTTGAACCAAATGAAAATTATCAAGCAGACATTTTATACATGCAGAATGATTCTGGATATAAATACGCACACAGTGTTATTGATGTTGATTGTAGATATACAGATTCAAGACCTCTTAAAACAAAGTCTTCTAAAGAAGTAACAAAATCAAAAATAGATAATTATATTAAAGGTCCTTAGAAATGGCCAAAAAAATGACAGTTGATCCAGGAGCAGAGTTTAAATTAGAGTTTGCTAAAGAAATGAAAAAGCATGAAACACAAATTATTTGAGGTACCAGTAAAAAGAGTGTTGCATTAGTTAAAAGAATGAATAGAACAGTTTTTGAGAGAGCATTTATTGCTCAGTATTAAAATAAATAGAAAGTCTCAGTAAAGGGGAATATACTAGAAACAGAGAGTGGATTGATAATTTACCAAAGATTATTGATTATATAAATAGTAGTGTTACGAAAGCTATAGGTGAAAAACCTGTTAACGCGATAAAAAAAAGTGAAAGTAAAACTAAAGAAACCAAAATATTATATACAAGTATGAGAACAAGAACAGTTTTTAGAACTTGGAACAACTGTTTGATATTTATAAGAACCAGGTGAAGGAGAAGATGAAAAAGATGAAGACCTACAGACCCAATAGGGAGTTTAACTAAACATAATATTGTTAGAATTGCAAGAATTGCTATTGCAAGAACAACAGGCGCGTTTTTGGGTAAATGATGTTAAGAGAAGTTTTGTTAGAGAGGAATTGCAAGTGATTAAGACTTAGAACCGTCTGGACTTTTTAATGTTTAATTAATATTTTATCTAATTCTTCTCCGGTTACTTTATCATCGTCTAATGCATCTACAATCTCTGAAACTAAGTTATGATTTGCATGAAGAGTAGATCTTTTCCTTCTATCAATCTGGTATATTGTAATATCTATTGAGATTATCATTGTTAATAAAGCATCTAATACTGTTACTACGTGAGAAAAATCCTCATGTTTTTTAATGTAAGTACTGGTTACTGTAATCGCACGAGATTGTAAGATACCTAAAAAGTTAAAACAGTTTCGAACTCTTATTAGTTTTGTTAAGCAACCTTTAAATCTATCATTGTCTAAAAGTATTTTGTTATATTTCTCGTTTACATTTAACTTCCTAGATCTGAAATTGCCCAATATTCGTTTGAGAATAAAAATCGTTTTATCAATAACACAACTCCAAACAGTATGTAAATGCATGGTATGACGTCATGTACTAAATTTAGACCACTGGGGAACGCCTGATAGATCACGTGAGTAGGAGTTATGTTCCTTTCCAAAAAGGCCTGTGATGACATTGAGTTCGATAACGATAGCGATTGTGGCGACTCGTTTGATGTTACTGATTATGTTATTTCAATTCCAGACATGGAATTTTTTTTACGAGAGAAGGTAGTGTTAATGAGTATGCTTGATTCGGTAGCTGAATTAAGATCATTCATTACTGAGTCAACTATGTTAGCTGCAAATCCTTTACCATTCTCGCCTAGTGCAAGTCGATGCCCAGAGGGTGACTTGTACGATCATCTATCCTCATCATTCTCGCCTAGTTCCATTCGATGCCCAGAGGGTGACTTGTTCAATCGTCTATCCTGCATCTTTCTTGGGAGTTCGTGTCGATGCCCAGAGGGTGACACGGCTCGGGGAGGAATGTGTGTAACAACTAATAACTGCATGGGTTATATCATTACCATCGCCACAAATCTTAGTGCAAGTCGATGCCCAGAGGGTGACATGTACGATCGAGTATCCTTGTCATTCTTGTTTAGTGTAAGTCAATGCCTAAATGGTGACTTGTATGATCATGTACTATATATCTTTCTTGGGAGCTCGTGTCGATGCCCAGCGGGTGACACAGCTCGGGGTTTGGGGTTTGCATCGTTTAATAAAGTGTTTGTCAAATGCATGACAAGTATTTTAGGATATCATGATGAATCAATTCTTTGAAACGTAAGTATAAAGGTAAGTATTGCGGCGCGAAGGGGGATGGGATGGGGGAGAGTGGGTGGAATAGGGGGGCAAGTGCAGGGTAAAGTTCATATACCAGATTTGAATGGGTCAGCTAGCCAGTTAACTTATTGGACCAATGGATAACACGCTTGCTTAAAGATGCGGCAAGCACAGGACCGAATCGCACTATAGATTTAACTTTTTATTATTTATATAGTCACATCAACCTAAACAACTCTTATTAGATATAAAATGAAGGTTATGGAGGTGAGGGTCTCGATAATGACGGCAGCCATTAAACAAATCGGACGAGGAGAAACAATCGAGCTGAAGCGAGTTTGTTTATCAGAAGACGATTTGTTTAATTGATGACGTTATTTGATCGAGCCCCAGGCTACATGCCATTCATTTTATATCTACTTTTGGTGTTAGAATTTACTGGGTCCCTGCGAATCATCCCTGATGTGCTTATGCGTGCTGACACTGTGCATGCTGCCACTAACCTCATTTGCATGATGACCCTGTGCATGTCACCCCTAACCATGTTACTTATTTTGTTTGTTTTTTAAGCATGATATTAATTACCATTCAACTGCATTTCCCTTTGCAGCAAATGTAAAGTGCCTAGAAAAAGATTAAGTTCTCTGAGGGCGATTTATCAAGTGCATTATTCTTAGTATTATTATTATTAATATTATTCAGATACAAGGTATGTTCTAATTTCGGTGCTTGGCTCAAATACAACACAACTAACAGATCTTGCCATGATAGCGATCGTAATGACTTGGTTTACGTTAGTAATTAGGTTATTTCAATTGCAGAAATGGAATTCTTGTATGAAAAGAAGTTGGAGTTAATTGCCATTCTTGACTTGGTAACTGTAATAAGATCATTCATTACTGAGTCAATAATATTAGCCGATAAGGCTCTCGGTTATCACTCATTCTACAAAGCTGCAGATCCCTAGTACCGTGACTTTAATGGCAGAACAATGGCTCGAGAGAACAGTAGCTTTAATGGTAGCATACTTTAAACTGCTCAATAGTACTGTAACACCGAAGGCTCGGCGGAGTAGGATTAACCTGCCGCTTATCTAGCTGTGCAATTTACCACCATATGTCGTTCAGCGCGCGCCTACGAGCATTAGGCATGCCGCCATGAAACGAGCGTTTCTGGCGCTGACCAACTTATCGTTACTAAAAGGGGTCGTGAATGCGCATCGTGCATTGGAAAGCGAGACACGCAAATTGGGGATTTTACTGAGCTTTAGTCGCAAGCGCACAAAGTTGCTTCGCGTCTAGCTCAGTTTTATCTCCACACTCCTCGCACGCTCTCAACAGCACAAGCACTCTTGAGGAGGGAATACGTCCCCGTACTTAGGCTACCTAAGTCTATTGCAGGGGACAATCCAAATAAGACGAGGAGCCCGAACCGGAGCCTAGACCCTGACTGGAAAATTAGGGCTCCCGCTTCCACCTTACGGCAGGAACACCTCACACATCACCTCAAACACTCTTGCGGAGGAAACACGTCTCCACACTTAGGCTACCTGCATCACCAGGGGGAACGGCCCAAATGGACTCAAGAGCCCGAACCGAAGGAATATCTCACATCACACCAACTACGTCTAGCTCGCACCGGCAATCCTTGTGCCGAGAACCACATGCGAACGTCCCATGCAGAACATCACCCGACCTGACCACATTTAGAAAGAACTTAAAAGCACACCTATTTAGGACAGCATTTACTGGGTCCCTGTGATTTGTCCTTCGTGTGCTTATGGGTGCTAACACTTTGCATGCGGCCACTAATCACATTTGCATTTTGACCCTGTGCATGTCACCCATAACCATGTTATTCATTTTGTTTGTTTATCAAGCATGATATTACTCACCATTCAATTGTATTTCCCTTTGCATAAAATGTAAAGCACCTAGAGAGAGATTGGGTTCTCTGGGGGCTCTTTATCAAGTGCATTATTATTATTACTATTATAGCGTGCACTCACAAAACACAAAAGACACAAAAAATGCTAACTCGGGCGCGATACGACCGTATTTGGTAAAATCCACCGAATCCTCCCAGTGCTGTCCCCTCCTTTCCCGTCAATCGCCGGCGAACCGTCCGCTCACTTCCCTCGCTTTCAGAGAAACGAGTCCGGTAGCGTCTAAGCGAGGCCGAAGTGAGATGCCTAACAAAAGACCGAAAGCGAGCGTCGCTCGACTCTTACATACTTAGCTGAGACAATAGGGTAAAGGCTTAGTGGCATTTGGCCTGACACCTTGGCCCATTACGGTAAGGAATTAATACCGTCACTAGGCCACTGGAAGGGCACCTCTGTCCAGCACGAACGCCCAGGCGATTCTTTTTGGACAGAGTTGTGGCCGAGGTTGAGAGGCCAGCCAATGTCAATCAGCAGCTCCCGCGTGTATCAGATAAATTCTGGAGGTCAAATCGCCACCACTGGTCCCAGAGCTTCCTGGCTTGCTCTTCTCTGGCTTACTGCTCCAGGACAAAGGAGTTTCCGCCCGCCGAACTGTTCTCGTTCGCACTAAAAATTAAGCAAAGGCCAGCGCGGCACTGCAGTACAGTGGCTTTAAAGGAAGGACGATGGCACGAGAGTAAAGTATCTGTAACGTAGGTTACTTGGCTCTGCCTGAAAGTACAGTGGCTTTAAAGGCAGGATACTTGAAACTGCTCGAGAGAGAAGTATTGGCTGAAGACATTGATAGACCCATATAAACGTATTGCTAAAATGCGGCGCTCATGGTCAATGCCTCAAAGGTTACTACTACCCGAGTCTAGTTTCTTGAAGCCGTGATCTCACCCTGGCTTTGTCACGAATGGTAGATCCATAAGAACCTATCAATAGAATGCCCAGCTAATGGTGGATGTATCAAATGTGACCACTGGACGAGTCACTTTTGATGACTGGTTTTTCCCTTTTACGACATCGTAAAATTTTTTGCCAACCTCGGTTTCACCTTCGGTTGTAAAAAAAAATTCCCCAATATCGCAAAAAACCTCTCATTACCAAATTCAATCATTTGTGTTACTTTGTTGAATAAACTGATAGTTTTAATATTTATTTAGTAGAAATATTTTTACCTAATATAGCATATGTCTTTTCAATTAAGACAGAGAAATAATTTTCCTTTCGAATCTAGAAGGTTAATGAATAACGATTTTCATCTAGCAAGAAGAAAATACATTTGAAAACAAGGAAGACTTAATACAGTTGGTATCATAGAACCAGTTGTTTCTGGTGGTGGAAATACTTTAAATTTTTCTTATAAAACAACAAGAATATATGCAGACTTTGAATCAGCTACAGAATGTCTTAAATATCAAACAAATAAATTACTCGAAAGAGTTTGAAGATCGAGGAAATGTATTAGAGTTCATTTTGAAATATCACTCGATATGAAAATGTTTGATAATGGAGAAAAAGAAAGAAACGGAGCACAGTCAAAATCAATGATAACAATGTATAGTGAGTCACTAAACTCAATTTATGAAAAAAAATGCTTTTATTAGGAACTAATTCTAAGATGTTAGTAGAACGAAATGTTGGATCTGGGTGGTTATTTATTGGTTATCATTCATTTTCTATTATTGTTTCTTTATACATACCTATAGGGGAAGGAACATATATTGAAAATCCTAAATATCTTGTTAAGAAAAGTGTATAACTAATTTAAAAATCTTTATGATGAGTTTTGTGCTCTATGGTGTGTTTTAAGAGCTTACAACCCAATTGAAAGAAATAAATGGAAGATAATCGATTTAAACCAATACTAGGTAGTAAATATTCTCACTTGATTAATGAAATTGAATGGCCATAAATGGCTAAAGATATTGATAAATTAGAGAAAGCAATGAATTTTAGTCTAAATGTTTACTTATGTTGATATATAGAGTGAAGAGTTTCACCATTAAGAGTTGTTAACAAGTTAGATGAGAAAGAAGGGAGACATGTAAATCTTTTATTACTTATTAAAGATGAAAACGAACATAATATGTCAATTAGCAACTTCAATTCATTATGTTAATTTGTAAACTCTGGAGGAAAACAGTATTATTGTCATAGATTACTAAATTGATACTTTGAGAAAAAAACAAGCAGCTGATCATTTAGAATTATGTGAAAGTATGAACTCTGGAGCCAATGTTTATGTAATGCCAGATGAAGATGGTAAGTTTGTTGAGTTTGATTCTTTCAAACATCTTAATACATGCCCATTTGTTTGTTACGCTGACTTTGAATGTAAAATTAAAAAACAAGAAATTGTTAAATTCATACTCCGTGTTCAGCTGCTTTTGTTAGTATTGATTGGAAAGGAGAAGTTGTTGATAAGTTCACGAATTTTGGATCTTATTGTGTATTTAAGTTTCTACAAAGATTATTTGACTTATCAGATTTCTTGAAAAGTAAATTGATTGAACATAATGCATGAAGTGAAATGAATGAGTTAGCTGAAAGTGAACTTGAAGAATATGGAGAAGCTATTTTCTGTTGGATGTGTAAAGAACCATTCAATTAAAAAAAGAGTAATATGAGAAAAGTTCATGACCATTGTTATCTAAAAAATAAATATAGATGCCCTGGTAATCATATTTGTAACTTAAAAGCTGGAATTGACTTAAAAAAGTCAACTTCCAGTAATAGTTCACAACTTTAGAGGATAAAATTTACGTTTAACTGTTAAAGCACTTAACAATTTAAGTGTTAAAGCAGAACCAATGGCAAATAATCTTGAGAAGTACATGATTTTATGAGTTAAGGATATAGTTTTAAAAGATAGTGCTCAATTTATGCTTGGTTCATTAGACTTCATAGCATCAACAATGGGTAAAACAATTTATTGTTTCCTAATGTCTAATAAAATTTTAAGTGTACAAAATCCAAATAAAAACCTTAATATGTTAGCAACAAAAGGAGAGTATTCTTACGAGTTCATGGATTCATTTGAGAAGTTTTTTGTTACATCTCTTCCAAGAAAGGAAGATTTTTACTCAAGTGTTTACATGACTGAAATATCTGATGAAAGTTATAAAAAAGCTAATGCTGTTTGGAAAGAGTTTGTGTGTAAAAGTATGTTAGAATACCATAATTAATATCTTTTAACAGATGTGTTATTACTTACAGATTGTTTTGAAAGTTTTAGAAATGGTTAGATACCAAAAGTTAAACTAGATCCTGCAAACTTTGTAACAACACTAAACTTCTCATGGAGTGCAGTATTCAGGTTTTTAGGAGTAAAGATTGAGTTGTAGACTGATAGAGACAATTATGATATGTTTAAAAAATCTATTCGTAAAGGAATATGTCAAGTGAATAGTAGACTTTTTAAACCAAATAATCCATCAGTTCCTGATTGTGATAGAGATAAGCCAACAACATGGATATCTTATCAAGATGCAACAACTCTTTATCCCACAGCAATGATGGAACTTCTTCCACAAGGAAACATTGGAAAAAATTCAAATGAGGGGTGGAATATTGATAGTATTCTTAAATTAGATGATGAATCAGCCATTGGTTACTTCTTTGTTGTTGATATTGAATATTATACAAAAACCAAAGAGTATTACCATGATTTACACGACGAATATTCATTATGCGCTTGTAATACAGTTGCTGATTGTAGTGAATATTCTAACTTTAAAAAAAGTTCAAAACAGGAGCAAGCAATGTTCCAAAGTTAATGTGTTACTTTGTTCCAAAAAACGATTATTTACTTCATTATACATATTTAAAATTCTCTTTGATGCATGGGATGGCGTTTAATGTGAAGACAGTGTTTAAGTTTCAACAATCGAGATCGCTTAAGCCCTATATTGAAATGCGTACTTAAATGAAAACATTAAATCAAGTAAAAAAATTAGGAAATCTTTGGAAACTTAAAATTAATTCATTTAATGGTAAAACTTGTGACGATGTTGAAAAAAGAGTTACAACTTGTTTAGTTAGTGCTGTTGATGAAATAGGAAAAAAGAAATTCAGTAAACGAATAAGATATCCAAAAATGGTTAACTTTAGTGACTTTGGAAAATCGTTGACTATATTTTAAATGAATCAATCGAAAACAAGGTTGAAAAAACCAATGTTTATTTGTAGGGCAATTCTAGATTTATTAAAGTTACATATGCATGAGTTTTATTATGATGTTATAAACTAAAATATAAATATAAAGTTCATTTAATCTATACTGACACTGATTCATTGATTATGAAAATTGAAACACCTTATTTTTACGATAAAATGAAAGCAATGCCTGATTACTTCGATGTTGATACTATTGGTTAATTTAATAATGAAACAGAAGGAAAAGTATTTTTTCAGAAGTGTGTGCCTTAGGACCGAAACTATACTCTGTAAGTATTGTTGATATCTGACGATAAACATGAAGTATTTACTAATCAGTTAGAAAAAGATGCACAATCACCATTTGACTCAAAACGTTACTGGTTATACTGTGGAATACATTCACTTAGTTATGGTCACTATAGAATAGAAGAGTGGTGGAAAATGTACTAAATATTTTATTAATACTAGAATAGGTGCCTGAACGAAAGATTAAAGAAAACAAAGAAGTTCGTATACAGAAAGTAAAATTTACTGAAAAAGAAAAAAATGAAGAAAGATAAACAATTTATTGATGTATTGAAAGAAATAGAACTATTCAAGAGTCTAGAGAAATAAATACAAATAAATAAATAAAAAGTTCATTATTACAGAAATGGAAAAAGAAAATTCAGAGTTTTTAAAAGTTGAAGAAGATTCTATTGGTATAACTATTTCAGATACAGAATCAGTATGACACCCAATCTGAAGATCATGATGAAATTCCTTAATCTAAAACAGAATCTGAGTCTGAGTCTGAATCCGAATCAGCTGATTATGACTTCACTTACTATGGTAACGATGATATACCACCATTTCGAAGTGATTATGTAAATGAAGAAACTGAATTATAAAAAATATTTATACATATACAGAAATGGATGTCTCAAGAATTCTAAACTGTGAGCAATTTAGAGAAATGGCAGTAAAGATCTGTCTTCAAAAACTAAAAGGTAATGATCAAAGCATAGTTACACACTTACTTGATAAACCTATTCCAGATTGAGATAGTTCATTTGTTAGTGTTCTTATAGAAATGTGTGACGCTTCTGATAAACTTATGGAGTGTAGAGGAAAGATAAATGAAATGCTTGAAGCAGCGAAAAAAATCAAAAACACCAAACGCAAAACAGGTAGTACAAATTAATTGTATGTATATTAAATATATTGTATAATTATATAGAAAATAGATTTTGATAAAAAATTCGAAAGGATTACTAAATATAGACTTGTGCGTTAATGTATATTTGATATTTGAACATCTAAACTAGAAAAACGTCATTCACATGATTTTAGTAATTATTAAGCCCATTGAATTCTTAAAAAATTAGACTCCATATTCATTGACACTCTTTTGGAAATTTTCAGCGCTTATGACATAATTTATAAGTGTCGAGAAAAATACTTTAAAATAATAGGCACCATATTTATTGACACTCGTTTTTAGATTTCTAGCGCTTATCATATGATTTACAAGTATCATGAAAATATATTTAAAGAAAGAAAAACATTTTAATTATATAGGAAAATGCAGGCAACTTGTGACTTTTTTATCCAACCCTTGCCAGTAGTGCCACTCTCCTCAAATCTTACGTTAATAATAATAATAATAATAATAATAATAATAATAATATTACACTTGATAAAGCGCCCTCAGAGAACTTAATCTCTTCTAGGCGCTTTACATTTGCTGCAAAGTGATATGCAATTGAATAGTAAGTAAAATCATGCTAGAAAAACAAACGAAATGAATAGTATGGTTAGGGGTAACATGCACAGGGTCAGCATGCAAATGTGGTTAGTGGCAGCATGCACAAAGTCAGAACGCATAAGCACATCAAGGACGAATCACAGGGACCCACTAAAGGCTGTCCTAAATAGATGTGTTTTAAAGTTTCTTTTAAATGTGGTCAGGTCATGGGATGTTCTGATGCAGGTCGGGAGGGAGTTCCAGGCTTTGGGAGCATACGATCTAAATGCACGGTCTCCAACGGATTTAAGGTTTGTACGAGGTATTTTAGATTGTTATCTTGTTAAATCAAGGATGACAGCATATGACCAGCAAGCACTTGATTAAGATATTTCAGTTATGACTGATAATTTAGTTAAGAAATTCTATCTTAAGGAATGTGATATCAAAGCTCAAAAAATAATAGCTGCTGGATTATCAGATGCAATAGCTCGTCTTACAACAACTGATAGGTCTAAAGTTGTCGCCCTTCGAGATGATCTTTCTGAAATCTTTGGATATACATCATGGATTGCGTCACAACTTCCAGCACTCTCAACAGTTATCTCAGGAGTATCAGGAGTTAAACCAGATATCTCTGGAATTGTTAAAGATGAGTGTTATGCAGTTCTCCCTGATCTAACTGATGGTGTTAATGCAAGACAAAAGGCAACTGCAACAGCGTTAGAAGCACAATCTGCTGCATAATTAATTTAATTGAAACAAAATAAACAGTATTATCGAAATGTTTTCAGTTGAAACAGGAAGTAACGATTGCCTCAATTACTTTCAAGGACGGCAGCATTCAAACTATATGATTTCTTCTTATCCGATGGGAAGAATTGAAGACATTAGATCAACATTACTAAACGCTGTAAAACTAGTTATTGAATGAAAGGCATTAAGAATCAATCACTCTGAACCAGAGATTGCCAACAAATTTAGAAAAGTAAGAGCCGGTTCAATCTTTGAAGAGTTTCTCAAAGACTTAAAATTAGAAAAATAAATAAAATTAAGTCAGAAGCTTTCTTTAAAAAATAGAACTAACAAAACAAATAAAGAGAGAAGTAGAAGAAGGAAAGATGTGTGATCTTCCAGAAGTGTTGATAAAGAGAATATTGATTGGAGGATTTAAATATTTACTAATCTTGCTTGCTTAACTAAACCAATATCAATAATATCTAAAGCGCTTGGTGTTCTATATCTTCCTTAATTTAGAACCGGATAACTAACATTAAATGATATTATTTTTTTATCCCTTCCTTCAAAGATAGTGAAGTTTTTCTAAGAATTAGTTAAAAACAACATGTAATCATCTTCCACACCGAAATACGGTATATTAATTAAATTAGAATGAAGAAAGTTAGGAGAGTAGCATTTATGATAATAGTTAGTTACTATAATATCATATTCTGCAGACAACCTATCTATAGTGATTGACATTGTTGTTGTAATAGTTCTATAGCTTATTCTTGTCTTATTATCATCCTTTTGTACAAATGAATTATTATCAGCTGTTCTTCCATAGACTGTATAATCAGTGTCCTCATTAATAATATTAGTTTTATCACTATTTTGTGTACGCTCCATCAGTAGAGTTATTAGCAATTAATCTATCTACTTCTAGACTTCCATCTATTACTTGTTCTCCTTCTGTTAGAACATTAGCATCAAGATATTGTTTTGTTGATATATCACTTCTATTACCTGGATTTGTTACATTTACATATTGCTTTGACTTAGCAGAAAAATCTCCCCTTATAATTTCATCAGAGTCTTTTCGAATATGATTATTATCAGCAATTGTCTTACTTACAGCTTATAATTCAATAATAGTATAACCATTACTTATTATTCTAGTTTTACCAAGATTTAAAGTTCCATTCGTTTCTAATCATCTTCTGCTAAGCATTTTTATGTTATCGCTATACAAACAGTAATATTCATTTCTTTATCAAATAAATTTGACCCTGATAAAAAAGTTAGCGACTGAACAATCTTTTTCTTTGCATCAAGTACATATTCACCGTATAATTGATGTTTTAATGGATTTAGTGTTGATGGAAGTGGCATTACTATCTTTTTTCTTTCAGCTGTAAAATCATTCAATGTTGCAACAACAAACAACCCTTTTGCAATAGTGGTATCAGCTAAAGTAAAAATCCATCTACCATTAAGTGTTTTTCCAAATAATTCTGTAGTTAAAGACCAATCAACTCATCCTCAAAAACGTAATACAGCAATATTTCCATCAGATATTCTATTTAGATAGTTAAAGTTTACACCATCACTAGGATTTTTAGGGTCTTTTTCCATGAAGATAGAATTACCATTCATAACTAAATTTCCATTGACAGTTTATCCTGTTAGTTTCAGGAGATTAGTATCCGCATATAATTTACTTGGAAGATCATTATCAGAAGTAGGATGCCCACCAACAGTTACATTTCCATTTACAGTTAGTGTTCCATTATTAATTCCAACAGTCTTTGGTGGTTTACTGTCTGCATAATCTTTTGTTGCAGCAGCACTAGGATTTACAGGATTTGCTAATTCTATTATCTCATAATTTTTCATATCAACATGTCCATCAGCTGTAACTCCTTTTGATACTTTCGTAACAAATTGGTAGCTATATACTTTCTATTTACTGCATCTCCACTATAAACAGGATCACCTAAATCATTTCTTAAATTACCATTCATACTTAGACTACCAGTAAGAATATATCCACTCTTTTTAATGTAATTAGTTAAACCAATTCCTCTTCTTTTAGGTCTGAACATTTCTATACAATAGTGAAAAGAAAATCAATCGAAGTTATTCCACTTGAAACAGTAAACTAATCAATAGCATAAGTACTTGTTCCATTTATATTCATGATTAAAAATAGAGTACCACTAATTCCAGAAGTATTATCACTAGTTAATTCTACATATGCATTTGATTTATCTGTTGCGTACATAACTCCGCTTACAATCTCAAAGTGAAGTAATACTCCTGGAAAGAATGCTTTAAGATTAGTTATATATCCTAACTTTCTTCCTGTTCCATTTTCTATAATTGGAAAATCTCCAGGTGTTATTTGTTGCAATGAAAATCCATAACCACTACTTCCAATAGCAGTAATATTCAAACCTGACATATCAAGTTTAACTAAGCTAGGATAGTACCAGAACTTGCTCCTAAATGTCTAAACGTTATTTCTTTAGCACTATCCACATACTGTTTTGTTACAACATCAGAGTCTTTTAAGTTAGTAATATTCTTTCCTCCCATGTTCACACTTGCTGTTGCTTTACCTTGAAACACTTGTGTCATATTCTTTAATAGCCCATAGTTAATAACTGTATAAGGTCTTAAATCACTGTATACAGCGCCGTCAGCAGAATTACCTGATATGCCAACAACATTCTTGTAGTTGTACTGTGATGTCATCTTTGCATCAGTCTGTGGAAGAAATCCTGATATGCTTGAAACAGTTGCTAAATTACCTGTAACATTAGTAGCCTCCAAAGTTTGAACTAAGTCCATAACCCAATCTTATTGCCTCTCCATCATTAACAGGAGAACCTAAATTAGTTACTCTATTTCTATTTTCGTCAAGATCACTGTAAATCAATCCATTATTCTGTCTAACTTTTTTCATTCACTTATATTATATGAAGAATAAAAAAGGCAAAGGAGTTGATAATATAAAAGATGAGGTTAATACAGCATAAGCAGTAGCGTCTGATGTTACAACTGCCACATAAGTTGGTTTGAAAGCGGTTATAAAGTTAGTACCTAAAGTTGCTATGAAACTGTCTTTACAAGCCTCAAACAAGATAGCAAAGATTGTTCCAAAAGTGTTACAATCGTTTAAAGTCATCGGAACAGCCACTAAAGCTCTAGGAGGTTTTCTATCAGGAGTAACAAGAATAGTAGATCTTGGTTTGTTTATAAAAGAAACTGTTGCTTCTGGTAAGTATGGTCAAGTGCTCTGGAAAACGTCAGAAAAAAAAGAAATACTATCAAAGATGGTTGCAAGTTTAGAGGTAGGTTTTACATCAATAAGATATTATTACAAGCAGAGGAAGCGAAGAGCGATTGGTATCTTAAGCCTAGTAAGTTTGTATCTGATACATTTGGTGAAGACGTTTTTTGGGATGCAACACAACTAGATCCAATCGCTTAGAAGAAAACTTTCTTGAAATAAGAGGAGGTTTTCTACCTTCTATTCCAGCTATCATTGCTGGTATAGCAAGTGTAATAGGAACAGTTGGTTAAGCAGTTTCAATCACTGTAGCTGTTGCTGGATTGATAAAAAACATATTGGAGGAAACAATGTATACTGCTAGAGCACCTACAATGAATACTCATGGAGAAAGAATGAGTGCTTTATCACTTCAAAGTGAGAGATTAAATAATGCTATAGTAGAATTAAAAAACATGATAGAACTATTAGATGAAAGTGTGGATTTCAATCTAAGTGATAAAGTACAGAACAGTGAGGTTAAAATAGATTAGAGTACTTGAATCAAGGAAAGAAATTAGTAGAAAATGGTGTTGTAGATGATTCTCCAAAACTAAAAAATAGTATTAAGAAAGTTGAAACTAGTATAATAGGTGGAAAAAGATTGCGACTATTAATCAGAGTCAGCAATGCTATTGAGTAATGTTTTGCACAAGGTAAAAGTCAAGAAGAGATATATAATGAAATGATTAAATCAAGAGATTAGTTAAAACAAAGATGTAAAAACTAATAGTCAGTGTAAGGAACAATTTTATTATCTTCTGTTAGTGTAAAGGTAAAATTAAGTCTTGCAAATTCGAGATGCAATTTGATTGCCATAATTTCTCGAACAGTTACAGCATCATCAACATTATCAAAATATCCCAAATAGAATCGTTCTTTATCTATTGAAATATAGGCTCTATATTTATTACATCCTTCATACCACGAGACACCTATACATTTTGAAGTGTTATCACATCGTATCTTCTTATTTCTGTTGTTTTCAGAATAAGTAGCAAATCTTAAATTTCTAATTATATTATCTGTTTTAATTCATTAATGTAGTAAATTTCAAATATATGAATTTCTTTTCTTTCAATTAGCCAAGCTAAATGATGACTAAAATAAAGTTTTCCATCAATTGTAATTAATCTATAACCATCTTGGTTTTGATCGTTCCAGATTATACTCCAAATCTTGCAGTTCCTCCACTTTTTGATTTATTCGTAAGCTTTCTCGTGAAAGCATTGCATGATAATAATTCCATCACTCTTTCTCTCAAAGTAGTAACTTTATCTTATCCATTTTTAGTATATAATACTTTTTAATTGTTTATTAAAATACTCATTACTCTATTCTTAAAATACTTTAATTTATATAGACTGTATCAAGAAGTCAAATCTTGATCTATCTGATCACCAAGTTGATCTAATTCATTAATCAACAGAACCAATCTCTATAAGATTAAAGGATAGTGATGTAAATCGCATTAAATCTATTCTTGAAACATATACTCAACGTTGAAGAATAGAAAAGTATACAGCAAAAAGAGTAGGAATGCAATTGAATCTTAGTCATAAACAGTTAAAGGCAAATAGAAGACATGGTCCAGGTATTGTTGATATAATAAATAAGATATCTGGTGGAAGGGAATTTCACTTGAAATTAACCAGCTGGAGTAAAATAAGAATTTATTCCATATGGAAACTTTGATAATATTAGTAGATATAGGTATGCCGGACCAGGAACAAAGTTTACTAAAGGAATGAAGGAAGGGTACCAGGGAGTCAATGGTCTTGATAATCTCGAACTTATCCATGATCATACATACACAGAAACAAGAGGAATGTCAGAACTGAAACGAACAGAAATACGAAATTTATCCGACCTTGTACTGGCAGAGAGTGCTGCTCATATTGCACTTGACCCTAAACAGCCTTCTTTTGTTCGTGAGGATGCTGAAACTGTGGCAGCTGTCATGGCAGCAAAAGCAAAATTAGGATTGGGTATTGGAGGGATGTTAAATGATTCATTTGCAATTAATTTCTTAAAAGACAAAGTGTCAAATTCATCAAGCTTGAATAGGATAAAAAATTATGCCCGTGGCATTGTTGATAGAATTCTAGATATCAGTAGAAAAAATATATAAAAAATTAACTAATCTAACTAAATTTTTTTATTTTTTTATTGATGGTCTAATAATCAGCAGGATTGAATTCACTTCGTTTACCTGAATTATAACCTATAATTTGATCAACCTTTAATCTACTATTAAGTCTTTCTTCAGAGTTGTAAGCATCATTTTTAGTTACACAGCTTCCATCAAGAATGCCTGTAATAGAAAAGTCAGTTCCAACTTTATGGACTACATCAGCAATAGTGTTGAACTATTGTTGTTGTACTACTACAACAGTAGTTGTTTATTTTTTTGATCGAAGAATATGCTTTGTTTGATACCAAAAGCAATACTCATTCCAACTGTAGATCTTTGAAACAGATCATAACCAATGAATTCAAGTTTCTTACTTGACCTTTCTATAATATCTTCAAGTGAAGGTGACATCTCTTCAGTAATGTATATCCGTGTGTTAAAGTAAGGTTTGGAATCTTTTGAAACCTTCTCTTCAATGTGAACTCGAGCTGGTTTTCCTTTTGGAATAATAAAAGAAGCATTCTCAAGAACTACAAAATTGTTATTTTGGATTTCCATTTCCCTAAATGGGAAATAAATTGTTTAAATTATATTAATAATTCCATAGTTGTTCCAAAATCAGGTAATTCCATTAGTTTTAAAAAGATTAAACATCTTCTACCACGATCTTTTTAATTTAACTTTTGCAGTTAAAACGTTTGAAAATATGGTATATCACCAAAATAACTTATTACCTCTGGAATTGGTGGAGCTCAAAAAGAATAAAAGTAAAAACACTTCCTACCCTCTTTTTTAAGTGCTACCCAATGATATATTGCAAGATCTGATTCTCCTATATTACAAATAAGGCATTCATTCTTAATGGTTTTGTTAGTTCATCTCTTGCAAACACACCTCTAAAGTTCATTATGGCTAATTCTTTTATATAATTATGTATTTATATATCCGTTACTGCTGATGATTTTTACATTTTTTTGTTAGTCTATCGAGCCCTTAATTTCATTAATTATTTGTTGTTCAATTGCTTCTCGCCCAATCCTTCTTCCTTGAGATACAGATCCTTCACCAACTCTTCTTCTAATTCTTCTTCTTTGAGATAAAGATCCTTCACCAACAGCAACAGAAGTACTTCTTAGTCTAACAACTTTTGATTTTTTTTTACTAGAAATTGTACAAACTCCTTTTATCATTCCTCTTAATCCTTTTGTGCGATGTACTTCAACATACTCTTCGTGGATTATATCAATTGGTCTCTTACACTTCATGCAATAAATTTCTATATATAAATATAAAATTAATATAGAATGTCTTTAAAAGTTAAAGCTTTAAGTTCGGGCAAGATATTGTAACTGGTCACAAAGATCCATTACCTAAAGTACCAATTAGAGCGTTAGTTTTAGGTCCAAGTAGAACAGGCAAACCACAGTTAGTAATAAATTAGATATTTTATGGAATGCTCAATTATAATACATGTGCAATCATTGCTTCAAGTTTAGATCAAAAGTTATATTTGGAACTTATGTAAATGAGTAAAGAAAATCCTACTTATGTTTGGGTCAATAGAATTGATAATATGCCTGAAGTTGATTCTTATAGGAATTGTAAGAATGTTGTTTCGCTAGATTATTTGATGACAAAAGATCAATCTAAGATATTAGATTATTTTACTAGAGGAAGACATAAAGGATTGAACATATTCTATCTTGCTCAAGGATTTACAAGAATACCCAGACGAGAAATTAGGAATTATACAAACTTTATCTTAATATTCAAACAAAATACTAATGATATTAAAAATATTCGTAAGTCATATGTTTGTGATATAGATAGAAAGCAATTCAATGATTGGGTTGATTTTAGTACTAGGAAAAGATTTGGATATTGTATTACAGCAAATAACTTCTCTGTTTCAATTCCGGAAGGATATTATGATACTACTAGGATTGTTTCTGCATCAAATAAATCACTAGCTGTTATGAGATCTTATTACAATTCTTCGAAAGTAGATAGTACTGGAATGACTTTATAGTGTTGGAGAAGGTGGTAAAATAGTTTTGCAATTAGTAGGTGACTACGTTGTTTAACCTGGAAGTGATATACCCGGTGTTAATAATAGCATTGGAGATACATTAGGGTTTAAATCAAATGAACAAGGATCATTTTCTCCTGATTATGATAAAAGTAGTGGAAGAGAATCAAAAATAAATGAAAAAGCACACTATTTCGCTGGTACTTATAAAGCATGGGATAAAATGAATTTAGAAGATAATAATTCTATAAAGTGGATAAGTGTTGATTGTGATTTAGTTAATCCAAATGTGAATAATTTATCAAGAAAAAAAGGATTTTTAGAACAATCTACATCTTTATATACTATTGACGTTATATATATTGCGCCTGATGAAAAAGTTGATTTACATATTCCAAATATATTGTATTTACCACCTAAGGTGATATAGAATCATTTAATAATTTTAAAATTAGTTTAACGGACCAAATGGAAGAAGAAATAATACAGTAACAGATTTTGTAGCTACAATAGAAATTATAAAGTAATATACAGAAATGGGAAGTTGTGTAAGGATTCGTCATGGAAATATAAGAAGAGGAAAGTATTATGGAGCTGGAGTTTTAGATAAAGTAATAGATGGCGTTGGAAAAGTAACACCTGTTTTAACTGGCTTAACCGGTCTAAGCATGAACATTGCTAACAAAGGAATTGAAATGCATCAAGCAAGAAAACTAGTTGGATTAAAACTAAAAAAGGAAAAATCAGATCAAGAATATGCTAACAAACGAAGAGACATGGATGGTAAACTTGAAGAAGTAAAAAGAAAGAAACAATTAGAATATGAACTTGAGAAACGAAAAAAGGAGATTATGATTGAAATATTGAAGAAATGGATCTTGAGATTAAACATGCAGTGCTTGAGAAACTTAAACCAAAACCTAAAAAAGTCTTAAAGTAAAGATGGAAAAAGAAGTAGAAGACTATTCAGAAACTCTTAAAGAAAATTACTAGAAACCATATAACAACGTTGAGAAAGTAATCAGATCAGTTATACCAACTGAAGAAAGAACAAGACCTGATGGATATGGTGGAATGATGAGAAAAAAAATTGGAGCCGGATTATATATTCAAAAGTAAAACATTAATTTTAAGTTTTTATATACAGAAAGAATTGCGAGCACACCTATCAATACTATTCTCGATATGAGTGATCCTGATTTTCCTGATTATAAAATTAAGGATTATCAATTTAAAGAATTTTACCAAACTAATGGAAATGAAATTGATGCTATTTATGATAAAATAGTTACATTCAATGTTCCTGCTGAACAACAAACAAGTTATGTTTTGTCAGATGGTTATCTACTTCTAGAAGGCAACTGCAAGTTCAAACTGCTGTAAATGGTAATTATGGTTCTCCTAAGCGTAACCTTGCTGCAGGACTAGTTAATAATGCTGGTGCTTGGTTGCTTAGTTATATGAGAGTTAGACTTGGTGCTGAAGAGCTTAAAAGTGCGACACAAAATATAGGAACTGTTTCGACAATTATGGGGCTTCTATGTTACCCAAATGATTATAATAGAACTGAAGGTCCTGGAACGGGATAGAAAAAAGATTAAGCTAGTTCATTTGATGGTATGTGGACTGTTGCTGATGCTGCTACTACTAATACTAAACTATTTTCATACCTAAGCCCTAATGCCCTTCCTCTGCTAATACTTAAAGCATTGGATTTGTTTATAGAAGAGGTTTATCTAATGTTCTTGCAGATAATGCTGGTACATTCAGTATTACAATTTCATTAGCAAGAATTTCTGGATTCAGTGCGGATATGAATAAAATCATTTACAATACTCAATTTACTCTTGAAATGACTAGGGTTGGTGGAAATGATTTTAATGCTGTTATGACAGGGGCGAGTGGAAATCCTAATATAACTTTGACCAGAGGGCTTGCTGTTGATGCTGCGAATGATGTTGGAAATGCATTTAAAATTAATATGACAAAACTGAGATTAAAGGTTTCATGTATTTCTCTACGAGAAAGTGTGCAAAAGGCACTTGCTAAAATTTCAATTGAGAGATCAAAGAAAATTAGATTTAATTACAGAGTTAGACGATATGAGAATGTAACTATAACAAATTTCAATCGAGGCCTTAAATTTACAAAAATCCTATCAGTACAGAATACTATTGATAAAGTGAGATGGTTAATGGTTGCTGCACATAATTATATTAATAAATATAATAACTATACTGGAAATCCTTGTACTTTTAACCACTGAGATATTTAAAACTTAGCAATTCTTGCTAGTGGGTCAAAACAATATCCAGCGGTTGCAAGAAGCAGTTATCCAAAAGATGGAGAATGTTCAACTGCTTATCTTGATTTTACTACATTTAGCAAACATTTCTTTAATTAAATTAATCAACTGAGCTTGTTGGTGTTACTTGTTACTAGTATCCTGAGTGGTTAACTCTTTATCCCATTTATGTTGTTGATCTTTAATACAAGAATGAACCTCTTAGAGTAACGTTAAAACTTGATGTAACTGTTGAATTCAATTCTCCATTACCTGGCGCTGCTGCTGTTGTTGCTGCTGTTCCTGCTGCAAATATACCATCACAACTTGAAATTACAGCAGCTGATGTACCAACAGTTGTTATACATTATATTAAAATCTGTGAAAACACTGCTGAATTAACATCTAATGGTAATGGAACACCTTTTACTTGTAGTAAGGAAATGAGTGTTTTTAACCCAATAGATATCCAACAAATTAGGATTTATAGATATAGTGGGAAAAAATTGTAAGCAAGGTTCAGATGAATCGAAGAAGTCTATGAAGTTAAATATTGGTGGATCAGAATTTTTTTCAATTATTGGGGAAGATTTGAGATTTTGTTCACAAACAGATTATGATATAGAATTAATTTTAAATAGAAAACTAACAAAAATATATTGCTAATTCTCAACCAATGAGATTTCCTCAGATGTTATTTAGAAAAATGTTTGAACCTAATGCTGCTACATTTCTAGAAATGAAATGAAATAGAAAGATTAAGAATGCAAATGACTGCTTTACTAGTGACGAAGTGTATAGATATTCTCCTGATGGAATTGTAGATGAAGATACATTGATTGAGATAACATGTTTATGGAGTAGAAACATAGTGGAAGATTTTATTCCAAAACAATATTTAGCGCAGTGTTTACTTGGATTGTATGTGTTAAAACTAAGAAGATGTTTCTATTCTGAATTCTAAATTTATATTCCTGGCTTGAATTGTTATACAACACCTAGAGATTACAAAGCAGCAGGATATGTTAGAATACCTACAAAGTTTGAATTTGATATGGCAACTAGGGAACTACTTTTTAGGTTTTTACTTGAAGATGAGTTGTACTTTGATTTTGAGTTTAATATAATCTCCGATTACGGAAGATTTAATAATGTAAAAGGCAAGGGGTATGATATAAAATAGTATATAAAAAAGGAGAAATGCAAGTAATTGAAGAGGAAGATCATTTTATATTTGCAAGAATTATTCCAATAGTCACAGAAGTATTAGAAAGATCTAAAATATTGATAAATAATTATATAGATAAAGAGAAAGTTTCATAACGAAGACTATGTATCGAAGAATACTGGCTTAATTCATTCAGATCTTGATGCAAATGGAAATATAATTATAAATTTAGGTGATCCTGTTAATGACTTTGATGCAGTAAGAAAATCTTATGCTAATGCAAACTTTGTTGATAATTCAGGAACAACAATGAATCTTGCTGGTAAACCTATTACAAATCTTGGTGTAAGGATTGACCCACTGATAGAGTAAATCTTAGTCAAATAAATAATTATAAATAATTAAAAAACTGGTGATACAATGTTAGGAGAAGTTCCTTTTAAATGTGGTCAGGTCAGGGGATGTTCTGACGCAGGTCGGGAGCGAGTTCCATGCTTTGGGAGCGTATCTACTAAATGCACGGTCTCCAAAGGATTTAAGGTTTAAATGAGGTATTTGTAGACTTCTGGATTCCGAAAAGCGGGTGGTACGATGCTTGGCCTGATGGGGGAGTATATCGGAGAGATAAGCTGGAGCCATAGAATGAAGGGACCTAAAAGTGAGCTACAAAACCTTGGAGTTAATCCGCTGCTAGTAGACATAAAGATTCAAGGCCGCTTAAAACAAAGTCTTCGAAACAAGTAACCCAAGCAATAATAGATATTTGTAGTAAAGGTCCTTTGAACTAGCCTAAAAAGATAACAGTAGATCCATGATCAGAGTTTGAAGGAGAGTTGGCTAAAGAAACGAAAATACATAAAACACGTGGTATAAAAGGTACTGCTAAAACAGTGTTGCATTAGTTGAAAGAATAAATAGAACAGTAGCTGAGAGAGCATTTATTCCACAGTATGAAAATGAACTAGAAAGTATTAATAAAGGAGATTATACTAGAAACAAAGAGCGGATTGAAAATTTACCAAAGATTATTAATTATCTAAATAATAATACTACAAGAATAACTGGTGAAAAACCTTCTAAAGCAATAAAAAAGGAAGTGTAAAACCGAAGAAACCTAAATACCATAGAAATGTTGGAGAACAAGAAAAGTTATTAGAAGTAGGCACAACTGTTAGATATTTATTTGAACCGGGTAAAGGAGAAAATGAAAAAAGAAGATCTATAGATGCAATATGGTGTTTGAATAAACACAATATTGTTAGAATAATGGTAGTGCATGAACAACCAGTTAGATATTTTGTAAATGACTTTAAAAAGAAGTTTTGTTAGAGAAAAGTTGCAAGCTATTAAACAGTATCAATTTTATCTTGTGATTCACTTAATATAATCTCCTGAAATTCCTCTTTTGTAATTTGTTCACCAGATAAGGCACTAGTAATCTTTGAAATTATTTCAGAATTAGAATTAAAATAATTTCTTTTACGTTTACATTTCTCTGCTAGTACACCATCAACTGTTAAAAGCATTGCAGATAATACTTAAAAGAACGAAACTAAATGGGAAATATATGGAAATGATTGAATATAAGTACTGGGACCAGTTACTCCTAATGCTGTTACTATATTAGTAAGTTTAGTTGCATATCTAGCTCTTGTTAACTTTGTTAGACATGATCTAACTTTTGTATTATATTGAACAGTTTCTTTTATTATCTTTTAATGACAAAGCCTTTTCTTAAATCTAGCAATTTTTTATTCTTATTTTTAAATTTACAAATATTTCTGCTAGAATAAAAATAAACATTAAAACTATCAGTTTATTTAACAAAGCAATACAAATGATTGAATTTGGTGATGAGAGGTTTTTTCCTTTTGCGATATCGGGGAATTGTTTGAAAACTGTAGGTAAAACCAAGATTGGCGAAAAATTTCACGACGTCGTAAAAGGGAAAACTCAATCATCAACTTTTGCTCCCACTGCTGAGTCACTTGTGTGCCTTGCTGCGATGGGCACGTTGGCACCTTTGGTAGAACGCGTAGTAGTGCCCTTGTCAATTGCTATCTAGCCATTGAGGAAACCTAAAACGGAGTATCTATGGACGGACAACTAGCTATGGTCGGAACACAGCTTTATTGCAAGGACGAATGCCAACTCCACGTACCCAGTGGATTCGTACGGTCAAGCCGAGAAACCGTCTTGCGAGAGCAATTGCTTTTGGGCCTGAGAGGACATGTGGGTTGAAAGGAGGCTGAAACTATTGCAGCACTTCGGCTAGGTAGGAAGGAACCGAGTTACGGCGGGTCTTGTGGGTCAGAGCAAGAATTCCTGTCTTGGTATTCGCCGATCAACCGTAAGCTATTCAGGCAAAGGAGACACGTGACTCATTTGGCCACCAATGGCCAGGCACCATGTGATGCTCTCGCTTCGTGATCTAGGTATCAAACACTGCCGAGACATCCAGAAAAGCCTGCAATAAATACTGTCTTACATGCGCGCCCGGTTACCTGTGAAGTCAGTTCCTCTGTGAAAAAAGCTGAGGACATTACACTCAATAAAAAGCTTACCTTAAATCATGAGAATTTAATTGGCTTTCGTACATTCATCCCCAAAGAACCTGTCTCTCTCTTAATACGAAGCAGCTTAAATCTAGTGGGTCGCCATTCACCATCCAAAGCCAAATCACTTCTTTTTTCTCTCTTTTAAAGCTGTGAATGACATTCTAAAGAGAATGGAATTTGTAGAAAAGTTTGTTCCCAAACTTTATCGGATAAAGAATACGTGGAAACCAATGACCCGAAGTGTAAAACAATAAAGCGACGGCCGATCTTAAAAGATGTATTAGGTCGTGATACATGTGATTTAGATTCAACAGAATAATGATATTAATAATTATGCACTTGATACAGCCACCTCAGAGAACTCATCTCTTCCTAGGCAGTTTACATTTGCCGCAAAGGGAAACGCTGTTGAATTGTGAGTAATATTATGCTTGATAAACAACATGAACAAAGTGATTAGGGTAGACATGCACTGGGTCAGCATGCAAATGTGGTTAGTGGCAGAATGCACAGTGGCAGCACACATAAGCACATTAAGGGCAAATCACCGGGACCCACTAAAAGCTTTCCTAAATAGGTGTATTTTTAAGTTCTTTTTAAATGTGGTCAAGTCATGGGAGGTTCTGACGCAAGTCGGGAGTGAGTTCCAGGCTTTAGGAGCATACGAACTAAATGCTCAGACTCCAAAGGATTCGAGGTTCGTACAAGGTACTGGTAGACTTCGGAATCTGAAAAGTGGGTGGTAAGATGCTTGGCATGGTGGGGGAGTAGATCTGAGAGATAGGCTGGAGCCAAAGAATTATGTGACCTAACAGTAGGCGAAAAAACTTTGAAGTCGATCGTTGCTTGACTGGTAGCCAGTGCGGGTCGGCGAGAAGTGGTATGATATGGCAACTGCGATGCTCACGACAGACAAGCCTAGCTGCCGAGTTATGCTCAAGCTGTAATCGCGTAATTTCTCGTGCCAGCAAGCAGCGAGTTACAGAAGTCAAATCGGGACGTCAAAAATGCATGGATCAACTTAAACGTCGTATCCTAATCTAAGCGAGTCCAAATGGTAGCTTTATTATGTAGCTAAAAGTAGGCTGATTTGACTGTGGAACTGATGTGGTCGTCTAACGAAAGGTCACATTGGAACATAACGCCTAGATTTTGAGCTGATTCAACTGGAAGTATGCTGGCAGAGCCAATTTTGAGCGTAAGCCTTTCCAATTTCTGAATCACTCTAAGTTTTCCCATACCTAGTAAGTTAGTTTTATCGTCGTTTAGTTTAAGAAAATTTGCTGCCATCCAAGGGGGGAAGTCATCAATACATGCCGCAAGTGAGTGGAAAGAAACAGAACCTGACTCCAGAATTCTCTGAAATAATGCAATAACTAGCAGAGCAGATTGCCACCAGGATAGGAATCAGTTTACCAAATCAAAACCAACGAAGAAACCGTTGTCAAGAAGCATTATTAAAAAAGGTGCTCGGAAATCAAGCATGATCACTAGTGGGCTGAGCATGAAACAATAACAATCATTGCTAAACTTAATTAAGGGCAAGCACAAAGCAACAAAGCTATAGGAACTAGTAGTTTTACTATTTCATCTCTATTATTCACGTGAATACACAGCTGACCAAGAGCGTGATTCTTGCTTCTTTGCTTATTCTATCAACGACGTAGTAGCTAGTAGGTATTCTGTTGAAAAAGCGTAATCTTTAAAATATGTTCCTGTGCTTAAACTATTTATTGGGCGCACTTCTCCTGAAACAGCAGTAGTATTGCAACTTTGCTGTAGTAAAAAAACATCATTTGAATTCCCATTAACCATCCCTCTAAGCGTTATTAGTGGTGTAGCACTTTTACCAGTCTATTTAATAATTAACTGAATTCTTAATAGTAGAATTAATTGATCTTGGATCGAACGAAAATTGTATCACTGCTGAGGTTTCTGTCCTGTTTTGTCAGCATAGCTTTTTGTCGCCGCATCACCACGATTAACAGTATCAGCAACATTAGTTATCGAATTACTTGCCATATTTAGTGTTGTCATTTCCGGGTTACCATTCAAGGCAATATATCTTTTCATTCCAATATAAGTAACCCAAAAATCATCGTGCAGAAATGTAGGAGCAGTAGTGCTTTTTCCAACTAGCCTAAGTCATTGCAAAGCTGTTCATATTTAGGTCTCCTGTCGTCATATCTCCCGATTTACTAACATAAATACTAATTTGGGAAACATTAACAGCATCTGTTGAACCTACTGTTATTCCTACATTAGTAGCAGCCACGCCTTTAAAATCAATAGATCCTTTTTTAGTAACTAAAACATTGGGATCAGAAAATGATTTCGTAACAACATCATTTAGATTAACCTAATCAGCAAAATGTATCAAACGATTTCCATTTGCAGAAAGATCGGACAACAAATATCTATTAAATTTGTTAACGTATCCACTAAGATCTACTTTGCGATTTATCTGTAAAATTTACTTTTAAAATTTAAAATTTATCAAGCACCTCTCTACCTATTGGAATCCAATGGCCCTTGCAAACCAATATTCCAATAATCTTTGCAAACCTTTCCTTGTTCTTCCACTACTTGTTGTGGTGATCACCTAATGTAATACCTAATATCAAATCGAGGTTTCAACTTTATATTAAATCTCCCTTACTTTCCAATCAATTTAAACTCAAAACCATAAAACCTTTCATTCTCAAGACGACATATAAACAGTGGACACCTCAATGGCATATCCATATCTGTCGTTGTAGGAATTCTGACATGTCCGACGGCAACGTAGTCGGCAAGTGTATCTTTTAAGTTCAATCCTGACAATAATATTTCAAATTCCGAGTTAAGGCAATCTCTTAGTCCTAACACATGTCAACTAAGCAAACATTGGGTATAATACTGATTTGGATCAACATCATCTATTACATGCCTGCTCCAAGGACATTTTATTTCAACCAAAGTATGGCCTGAAATTATTCTATGAGGCAAATACCTGTAAACTGCACCAAGACAAAAACAATCATATGCGTTTTCAAGTTTAGTACTAAATTTCATATCCGAGAAATTAGCGGCAATTGGTTTACTTTACTAAATAGCAACAGTGTAAATTGTTGTAGATGTTTTTGCAGTATATTTTACTAATTTCGATTAGCCATTACATCAGTATCATAGTCGCTCGGATCAAAAAGCACCATTCCTGATCCATGCACAGAATAAGCTTTTGACCCCCCAATGTTCAAGACTAATGCATTTTTTCACGCCACCAAACCTTGAACAGAATTAAACGTTTCCGTCACATATCATCTAAAAGTTTTATTCACTAGCAATACTCCTATCCACCAATGATCCTTTTGTGCAGGTAAACTGACTGCCGTTATCAATAGAGGCTAACTCTGCTGTGTACTCGCAGATAGTCAAGTAATGAGCTATAGCAGTTGTATTTGCAGGTATGAACTCATTAAATTCAAGTGTATCATCAAGTATAGTAGTATTTCTTAAAGGTTAACCGATGTATTGTAAGTCAATGACGTGAATAGGATACAGTGTTAACCATTAAAGAAAAGTAACGCCAACAGCCTCTGTAACTTTATTAAGGCCTAGGATTTGTTTCCTGAACTGCGCGAAATCTATATTTTTAATTGAGCATTTCCCATCTTTGGGATAACTAGCTCTACCTAAAGAAAGATATTAAGTAGAACCATTAGCCAATACGCGACGTTCCTAATGTTTCCATAATTGTAAGTACTGGGATTGTGTGTGTAGTCACCATAGTTGTTAAAAGTTGTATACTGCAACGGTAAGCCATTTTACTTCGTCAATGATGTTCTGAACTGATAGCGTATGAGTGTACTTAAGACCTTGGTTCAAGTATTTTTAGTGCCACGTTTTCACAACGCCTAACTCTGTAATTCAGTTTAGGTTTATTTCCTGCTCGCTTGAGGTTTCTGCTAAGCACTTTCCAATGCTCAGGGCTAAAGTAACTCACGGAGCCATGAAAATCATTTTTTTATATAGCAATCTTGAAAGCAGTCCAAACACATTCACCTAAATGTAAAGCCCCTCCTGTTGTAACTGCTTGCTGATTTAACAGCCTCTTTTGTATAGCGACAGAAGAGCCTTGACGGCTATTATCACCACTTGCAGTGGTAATAAAGGATCGCTAACTGCAGGACTCAAACCCACGACGTCGGACCGAGGTCACGAAAAGCAGCTGCCTTACTTAGCCCACCATCTGCCGATGGGCGGCTTCGAGTGGCTGGCCTAGCGGCCGAATTCCCGGTGCCTCGGTGCACCTTCGGTGGGTGGGTGGGTGCCGACCGATTTTCTTCCTCCAAGTGATTCGAACCCATGACTTCGGGGATGAGTTGGTGGAAAGCAAACGCCGTACTTAGTAAGACATTATGGCTCTTGCCTTAGCATTATTACTTACCACTATTGCTCCAGCTACACTTGTTGGCCCGATCATTACAGGATCATAATCAAAACCTCTAACTCGTTTAAGTTCTAGAGTAAAAGGAATGTGGTAGAGTATTCTTTTCATTTCAGCACAGAAACCAGACAGTCTAGAAACTAGACGTGAAATACTAAACGTTTCTATGGTATCAGCCAGATTACTGGAAAGGCCTCTCCTATAAATTAACCCGTTAGTCGAAGCAGTTGCACCCCAGATACAGCAAGGATTGTATAATTTCCATGGCCACTATACATTTCATCTATTGTATAAGCTTCATACTCTTTCCATCCTGTTGCAGGACTTTCTGCTCTTGCTTAGTCATTTGGGTATTTTAAAAGGCCCAGTAGGATTAAAACTATACCTGGTCCTCGTGGCAAAGCCGAACTTTCAATCTCTTCTGCGATAAGTCTATCATTCATTGAGCTAGAGATCCAGACGCCTGCATTATTAGCGAGACCCATTTCCATGTTTTTATTATGTAGCCCGTAAGTATTATTTGCAGCAGGGAAACTTGAATTTGGCCAAAAAGCACCAAATCAAAATAAGAAAGAACATTGCACGGAGCAGGGCCTGCATGAGTGGGAGTGCAGGATGCTTCCAAATGCATTCTGTAGGTCCAGGCATATAGGGAGAGGCTGTCGCATGACCGTTTGTCGATGGTAGTGCTAACGGCTGCGTCGATCACGAAAAAACACACCTATCTATCCCAGCATTTCGTGAGCTCCTGCGATCCGTCTTTTATGTGTGTTGACATCGCAATAGAGAATGCATACCCCCGCCTGTGGCGCAGCATGTGCTAATGCGCTCCGACGCCGTGCATGCTGCCACTAACCACACTTGCACGCTGACCCTGTGCATGTCATCCCAAGCCAAGTCATTCTTGTTGTATAGTGAGCTGGCTTACACCAATCATTAGATCGTGCTTGCATTACACAAATGTAAAGCGCCTAGAAAGAGATTGAGTTCTCTGAGGGTGCTTTATCAAATGTATTATTGTTACTGTTAATATTATTATTATTATTATTATTAGTTATATTATAAGAAGCACTGCTCGAGGCAGACCTGGACACTTGGCAAAAAGTGCTTCTGCTGCTCACACCGCCATCCACCAGCTCGTATATTTTCGAAAAGTCTAGCAGCCAAAGGGCCCCCAGCATGAGTTTGTATAGCATCGGCAGGAGCATGATGGGTCTCAAGTTCACAGGAAGCATGGCTTCTACACGCTTGTGTCTTAGAATGGTCGATGCTACCGGTCACGACTGAGGAGCCTCTCGAATGAGCAGGCTCGGGCTAAAGACAGCGGCCATCAGGCTGCAGCCTGGGTTGAGCAAGGTGATGTGCCTGCATTCGAGGTGGTCCGACCCCAGTGACGTGCCGTGTGCTCGACCCAGGCTTTCGTTCAGCTCACCGTCCGAGAACAATCGCAGGAGTTGGCCATCATCTTGGTCTGTCCTCCTAAGCAGGCGGTAAAGCAGTGCATCAACCTCGTCATACATGTCGTTGCAGCCCATCGCCCAGAATGCACAGTAAGCCTCCAGGTCACCCCGATAGGTTGTTTTGCTGCCGGCTTTAGGATGCCCTGTATGGCTCGGGCCCGGTTTGACTGAGACAGCCTCTGCAACAAGGCGTCTGCGCACATCCGAGGTGTGTCTTGGTCGGTGAGGTGCGAATGGGGTGCCCCAGCTGCTCTGGAGTGCCTCGATAGGTCTGACTCTGTGTCGGCTGGTGTGGTGACCTCATGGCACTGAGGAAGGGGGCGAAGCCTACACTGCTCCAAGGTCAGTCCGATGCTGCACTTGCAGATGAGAGTGGCAGATAGGTTGATGTGCCGAGGGAGTAGACCCTGTGGGCTGGTGCCCTCTCCGTCGAGCTGGCACGCTCACACTGCAGTGTGCATCTACAAAGTAACGAGTCGCCAAACATGTCAGCATAGTGAATCAAAATCGTGGACATTGTGATCGCTGACAATAGCAGCATATTCCAGAAGTAGCTTGCATCCGTTTTCAGAAAAACCTCTGTCAGCATAGTGCATGCCAATAATTCAAGAGTGGGTAAACATTACTTTCTTAAAATCACACTAATTGAACCGACTGGCATCTACAATCTAGAGAATCGGCTGGCCGACGCCGTTATAGAATAAAATGCCCAGCTTTGGGATATGCGAAAATTAAATTTAATCCTCGCCATTTTGCCTAGCCTGGAGATAGATCTGCCTGAATGGCAGCTTAATCTGAAGACCACTCAGACGGTGTCTTGCTTGCTTTATTGAATAGAAAACATGTGAGCTACGCTTCTTGAACTTTGGGGCATATTTAGCTGGCCTAACCAATAATGAGACTTTATGTCTTCTTTCAGGCTGAAGCTGCATAAGCAACACGTGAGCAGTACCTTTTGCTCGACAAATGTCAACGATATCTATGACTCCTCAAACAAAAGTGCTACTGCCATACCAGCCTATGCCAATTCGGCCGAAAAACGTTTCCATTGAATCCAATGGATAGTTTTAGCATTTTTTTCCGCAATTGCTAGATTATGTTCCGTGTCCTTTTAGATTTGGGTCACACAGCAGGGGTGGAACTTCCTCAAATTAGTGAATGGACATACCACCAAACATGTGGTACTGCATCTGAGCTGCTCCTAACAGTGTTGGCAGCTTTTCTGCAGGGAATTTCCCTCCTCTGTCCTTGTCCTATAACTGTGTGTTTGCCAGCAAGGGGAATACCCGACTGATTGATGGTTACTGCCTTATATGGTCAGTTGTTGCCTCCAAGTGTCCACATAGCCAATCACAATCTCAGCACTGCTGCCAAGCTCCACTATGTGTGATGAAGGGGCAGGCATCATTTCCTCACGGCAGCTCCACACATCTTATGTTATTAGGTCAGTTTGTCTGGAATTAAGGTTACGTTAGTTCTTGCTAATACCCGGAAGCCGAATGCTTACTTTGCACCCAGCCTGGCACTGTATTGCCGTATTGCAATGCAGGCTTGAGCATGTGAGCCCAACGTCCTGCATTCGGTCAGTGTATGTCATGCACGATGCATCAGTACGAGTAAATAGTCTTGATTAGGACCGTGATGCTGGAGTTGTATTGCAACTGAAGTCTTTTTAGTCTCGTCGTTGTGCAGTGCCATGTCCCAAAACCATCAAACCACTTGGGTTATTAGCCTGGGATCTTGTGGCTTGTTAGATTGTATCCCATATTGCTTATTGAGATCAGTGCAAATCCGAGTATATGGTGATGGCCACAGGGCAGGATCACTAAGTAGCCGGCTATGTCTTTCAGTCTAGCCCAGGGCTTGCTGGAAAGTACATGTGTGTAGGCAGGAAACGGTTGGGCCAACTACTGGTGGGATAATCGGCTATTCCAAGTTGGTTTGCTGTAAAATGCCCTATGTTAGATGACACAAGATTTGAAGCTCGGTCTTGCTACTTAGCCTGATGATTTGTCCACGCGGCTACCGAATCTAAATGCCATCCAGACAGCATCGTTCGTGCTTTCTTAAAAGCGAAGGGGTAAGCATGGCAGTTTAAGAGTGAGGCCTACTTTGATTGCCTAAAACAAGGGTAGGGCAGTTGAATTTGCTTATTGTGGCTGATGCTGCATGCCAATTCAGTCAATGGGCTTCGCCGGTAAGACTACAAAAGGTGTTAAGAAAATTCTTCAATGGATTGATGACTTGGGCATGTCCTTTTATATAGGGTCATATAGCGGGTAGAACTAGTTCAATCAAGTGAATGGGCACACCACCTACTAAAAATACTAGTTGATTTAACAGGCTATTTTGTATAGCGACAGAAGTGCCTGTACTGCTATAACAAGTGATTGCAGCAGCAGTGAAGAATCGCAAAGCACAGCATTCAAACTCATGTACTCGGCCCCGAAGTCGTTAAAAGCAACAGCCTTACCCAATGTGCTATCACGGCTCTCCTAACATGTGGCACGACATCTGAGCTGCTCCTAGCAGTGCAGGCAGCTTTAATGGAGGGGAGGTCTCTCCTTAGTCCTGATCAGACAACTGTGTGTTTGCCAGCCAGAGAAATTGCCGACTGAATAATGGTTACTGCCTAATATGGTCAGTATTTGCCCAGACACTGGCGGGCATCATGTATGATAGATACTTTTCATGTTTAAGCTGCGATAGGAACAAGAAGCTTGGCCACCGGAGAATAACTGAGAGCAGCTAGTGAAACAGCAACGATAAACCAAGGCATTGGATCCATGCATTTACGATTGTGAATAAATGAGATGTTTTTTTTACTGATTACCTCGCCAACAGACTAGGTTTCCTTCAGACATTGGAAATTTTATTTCTTGACCAGTTTGATTTTTTAGCTGCGATATTTGATGAGCGCATACCGAATGAACTGGTGGCTTGGTAGAGCAGCCAGGTTATGACTGCCGCAATGTTCCCTGTGATAGCTCCCAATAGCATAGGTACTGGAGTCTGGGTATTAAGAACGTCTGCAAGGCGGCGAGCTTCTTCAAGGGGAGCCGTGTGCAGCGCATGGATGTATCTCAAGAGTGTCAGCATGCTGTTTCTCTTCGGGCAGGCTGCGAATGTCACGTGATGCAGGTGCCTCCTACCTTCGTGCAGTGCTTGCGAAGCTGGCCGATGTGGCGGCATTTCTAGGGGCTGAAGTTGGCCAGTGTTTAGGCCAATAATGTTGGTGGCCTCCTCTACTGCTGAGATGCGATCTTCTCAAGTCATGCATCTGGAAGCCTGAAGCCTCGCATGCCAGGATTGATGTCACGATCGCCTCCATGGCCACTTCAAACAGAATAGATAGCAACAGAGGATCACCTGCTGTGCATAAAACAGCGTGAGGTCTTGGTCGCTCACGTGCAGCACCACCGATGCACCTGTGTATAGGCACTCCAAAAACCTACAAAAGACGAGGCTCACCGTGATGCTGAGCAGGGCCTGCATGAGTGGGAGTGCAGGATGCTTCCAAATGCATTCTGTAGGTCCAGGCATATAGGGAGAGGCTGTCGCATGACCGTTTGTCGATGGTAGTGCTAACGGCTGCGTCGATCACGAAAAAACACACACTATCTATCCCAGCATTTCGTGAGCTCCTGCGATCCGTCTTTTATGTGTGTTGACATCGCAATAGAGAATGCATACCCCCGCCTGTGGCGCAGCATGTGCTAATGCGCTCCGACGCCGTGCATGCTGCCACTAACCACACTTGCACGCTGACCCTGTGCATGTCATCCCAAGCCAAGTCATTCTTGTTGTATAGTGAGCTGGCTTACACCAATCATTAGATCGTGCTTGCATTACACAAATGTAAAGCGCCTAGAAAGAGATTGAGTTCTCTGAGGGTGCTTTATCAAATGTATTATTGTTACTGTTAATATTATTATTATTATTATTATTAGTTATATTATAAGAAGCACTGCTCGAGGCAGACCTGGACACTTGGCAAAAAGTGCTTCTGCTGCTCACACCGCCATCCACCAGCTCGTATATTTTCGAAAAGTCTAGCAGCCAAAGGGCCCCCAGCATGAGTTTGTATAGCATCGGCAGGAGCATGATGGGTCTCAAGTTCACAGGAAGCATGGCTTCTACACGCTTGTGTCTTAGAATGGTCGATGCTACCGGTCACGACTGAGGAGCCTCTCGAATGAGCAGGCTCGGGCTAAAGACAGCGGCCATCAGGCTGCAGCCTGGGTTGAGCAAGGTGATGTGCCTGCATTCGAGGTGGTCCGACCCCAGTGACGTGCCGTGTGCTCGACCCAGGCTTTCGTTCAGCTCACCGTCCGAGAACAATCGCAGGAGTTGGCCATCATCTTGGTCTGTCCTCCTAAGCAGGCGGTAAAGCAGTGCATCAACCTCGTCATACATGTCGTTGCAGCCCATCGCCCAGAATGCACAGTAAGCCTCCAGGTCACCCCGATAGGTTGTTTTGCTGCCGGCTTTAGGATGCCCTGTATGGCTCGGGCCCGGTTTGACTGAGACAGCCTCTGCAACAAGGCGTCTGCGCACATCCGAGGTGTGTCTTGGTCGGTGAGGTGCGAATGGGGTGCCCCAGCTGCTCTGGAGTGCCTCGATAGGTCTGACTCTGTGTCGGCTGGTGTGGTGACCTCATGGCACTGAGGAAGGGGGCGAAGCCTACACTGCTCCAAGGTCAGTCCGATGCTGCACTTGCAGATGAGAGTGGCAGATAGGTTGATGTGCCGAGGGAGTAGACCCTGTGGGCTGGTGCCCTCTCCGTCGAGCTGGCACGCTCACACTGCAGTGTGCATCTACAAAGTAACGAGTCGCCAAACATGTCAGCATAGTGAATCAAAATCGTGGACATTGTGATCGCTGACAATAGCAGCATATTCCAGAAGTAGCTTGCATCCGTTTTCAGAAAAACCTCTGTCAGCATAGTGCATGCCAATAATTCAAGAGTGGGTAAACATTACTTTCTTAAAATCACACTAATTGAACCGACTGGCATCTACAATCTAGAGAATCGGCTGGCCGACGCCGTTATAGAATAAAATGCCCAGCTTTGGGATATGCGAAAATTAAATTTAATCCTCGCCATTTTGCCTAGCCTGGAGATAGATCTGCCTGAATGGCAGCTTAATCTGAAGACCACTCAGACGGTGTCTTGCTTGCTTTATTGAATAGAAAACATGTGAGCTACGCTTCTTGAACTTTGGGGCATATTTAGCTGGCCTAACCAATAATGAGACTTTATGTCTTCTTTCAGGCTGAAGCTGCATAAGCAACACGTGAGCAGTACCTTTTGCTCGACAAATGTCAACGATATCTATGACTCCTCAAACAAAAGTGCTACTGCCATACCAGCCTATGCCAATTCGGCCGAAAAACGTTTCCATTGAATCCAATGGATAGTTTTAGCATTTTTTTTTTTTTCCGCAATTGCTAGATTATGTTCCGTGTCCTTTTAGATTTGGGTCACACAGCAGGGGTGGAACTTCCTCAAATTAGTGAATGGACATACCACCAAACATGTGGTACTGCATCTGAGCTGCTCCTAACAGTGTTGGCAGCTTTTCTGCAGGGAATTTCCCTCCTCTGTCCTTGTCCTATAACTGTGTGTTTGCCAGCAAGGGGAATACCCGACTGATTGATGGTTACTGCCTTATATGGTCAGTTGTTGCCTCCAAGTGTCCACATAGCCAATCACAATCTCAGCACTGCTGCCAAGCTCCACTATGTGTGATGAAGGGGCAGGCATCATTTCCTCACGGCAGCTCCACACATCTTATGTTATTAGGTCAGTTTGTCTGGAATTAAGGTTACGTTAGTTCTTGCTAATACCCGGAAGCCGAATGCTTACTTTGCACCCAGCCTGGCACTGTATTGCCGTATTGCAATGCAGGCTTGAGCATGTGAGCCCAACGTCCTGCATTCGGTCAGTGTATGTCATGCACGATGCATCAGTACGAGTAAATAGTCTTGATTAGGACCGTGATGCTGGAGTTGTATTGCAACTGAAGTCTTTTTAGTCTCGTCGTTGTGCAGTGCCATGTCCCAAAACCATCAAACCACTTGGGTTATTAGCCTGGGATCTTGTGGCTTGTTAGATTGTATCCCATATTGCTTATTGAGATCAGTGCAAATCCGAGTATATGGTGATGGCCACAGGGCAGGATCACTAAGTAGCCGGCTATGTCTTTCAGTCTAGCCCAGGGCTTGCTGGAAAGTACATGTGTGTAGGCAGGAAACGGTTGGGCCAACTACTGGTGGGATAATCGGCTATTCCAAGTTGGTTTGCTGTAAAATGCCCTATGTTAGATGACACAAGATTTGAAGCTCGGTCTTGCTACTTAGCCTGATGATTTGTCCACGCGGCTACCGAATCTAAATGCCATCCAGACAGCATCGTTCGTGCTTTCTTAAAAGCGAAGGGGTAAGCATGGCAGTTTAAGAGTGAGGCCTACTTTGATTGCCTAAACAAGGGTAGGGCAGTTGAATTTGCTTATTGTGGCTGATGCTGCATGCCAATTCAGTCAATGGGCTTCGCCGGTAAGACTACAAAAGGTGTTAAGAAAATTCTTCAATGGATTGATGACTTGGGCATGTCCTTTTATATAGGGTCCATATAGCGGGTAGAACTAGTTCAATCAAGTGAATGGGCACACCACCTACTAAAAATACTAGTTGATTTAACAGGCTATTTTGTATAGCGACAGAAGTGCCTGTACTGCTATAACAAGTGATTGCAGCAGCAGTGAAGAATCGCAAAGCACAGCATTCAAACTCATGTACTCGGCCCCGAAGTCGTTAAAAGCAACAGCCTTACCCAATGTGCTATCACGGCTCTCCTAACATGTGGCACGACATCTGAGCTGCTCCTAGCAGTGCAGGCAGCTTTAATGGAGGGGAGGTCTCTCCTTAGTCCTGATCAGACAACTGTGTGTTTGCCAGCCAGAGAAATTGCCGACTGAATAATGGTTACTGCCTAATATGGTCAGTATTTGCCCAGACACTGGCGGGCATCATGTATGATAGATACTTTTCATGTTTAAGCTGCGATAGGAACAAGAAGCTTGGCCACCGGAGAATAACTGAGAGCAGCTAGTGAAACAGCAACGATAAACCAAGGCATTGGATCCATGCATTTACGATTGTGAATAAATGAGATGTTTTTTTTACTGATTACCTCGCCAACAGACTAGGTTTCCTTCAGACATTGGAAATTTTTATTTCTTGACCAGTTTGATTTTTTAGCTGCGATATTTGATGAGCGCATACCGAATGAACTGGTGGCTTGGTAGAGCAGCCAGGTTATGACTGCCGCAATGTTCCCTGTGATAGCTCCCAATAGCATAGGTACTGGAGTCTGGGTATTAAGAACGTCTGCAAGGCGGCGAGCTTCTTCAAGGGGAGCCGTGTGCAGCGCATGGATGTATCTCAAGAGTGTCAGCATGCTGTTTCTCTTCGGGCAGGCTGCGAATGTCACGTGATGCAGGTGCCTCCTACCTTCGTGCAGTGCTTGCGAAGCTGGCCGATGTGGCGGCATTTCTAGGGGCTGAAGTTGGCCAGTGTTTAGGCCAATAATGTTGGTGGCCTCCTCTACTGCTGAGATGCGATCTTCTCAAGTCATGCATCTGGAAGCCTGAAGCCTCGCATGCCAGGATTGATGTCACGATCGCCTCCATGGCCACTTCAAACAGAATAGATAGCAACAGAGGATCACCTGCTGTGCATAAAACAGCGTGAGGTCTTGGTCGCTCACGTGCAGCACCACCGATGCACCTGTGTATAGGCACTCCAAAAACCTACAAAAGACGAGGCTCACCGTGATGCTGAGCAGGGCCTGCATGAGTGGGAGTGCAGGATGCTTCCAAATGCATTCTGTAGGTCCAGGCATATAGGGAGAGGCTGTCGCATGACCGTTTGTCGATGGTAGTGCTAACGGCTGCGTCGATCACGAAAAAACACACCTATCTATCCCAGCATTTCGTGAGCTCCTGCGATCCGTCTTTTATGTGTGTTGACATCGCAATAGAGAATGCATACCCCCGCCTGTGGCGCAGCATGTGCTAATGCGCTCCGACGCCGTGCATGCTGCCACTAACCACACTTGCACGCTGACCCTGTGCATGTCATCCCAAGCCAAGTCATTCTTGTTGTATAGTGAGCTGGCTTACACCAATCATTAGATCGTGCTTGCATTACACAAATGTAAAGCGCCTAGAAAGAGATTGAGTTCTCTGAGGGTGCTTTATCAAATGTATTATTGTTACTGTTAATATTATTATTATTATTATTATTATTAGTTATATTATAAGAAGCACTGCTCGAGGCAGACCTGGACACTTGGCAAAAAGTGCTTCTGCTGCTCACACCGCCATCCACCAGCTCGTATATTTTCGAAAAGTCTAGCAGCCAAAGGGCCCCCAGCATGAGTTTGTATAGCATCGGCAGGAGCATGATGGGTCTCAAGTTCACAGGAAGCATGGCTTCTACACGCTTGTGTCTTAGAATGGTCGATGCTACCGGTCACGACTGAGGAGCCTCTCGAATGAGCAGGCTCGGGCTAAAGACAGCGGCCATCAGGCTGCAGCCTGGGTTGAGCAAGGTGATGTGCCTGCATTCGAGGTGGTCCGACCCCAGTGACGTGCCGTGTGCTCGACCCAGGCTTTCGTTCAGCTCACCGTCCGAGAACAATCGCAGGAGTTGGCCATCATCTTGGTCTGTCCTCCTAAGCAGGCGGTAAAGCAGTGCATCAACCTCGTCATACATGTCGTTGCAGCCCATCGCCCAGAATGCACAGTAAGCCTCCAGGTCACCCCGATAGGTTGTTTTGCTGCCGGCTTTAGGATGCCCTGTATGGCTCGGGCCCGGTTTGACTGAGACAGCCTCTGCAACACAGGCGTCTGCGCACATCCGAGGTGTGTCTTGGTCGGTGAGGTGCGAATGGGGTGCCCCAGCTGCTCTGGAGTGCCTCGATAGGTCTGACTCTGTGTCGGCTGGTGTGGTGACCTCATGGCACTGAGGAAGGGGGCGAAGCCTACACTGCTCCAAGGTCAGTCCGATGCTGCACTTGCAGATGAGAGTGGCAGATAGGTTGATGTGCCGAGGGAGTAGACCCTGTGGGCTGGTGGGCCCTCTCCGTCGAGCTGGCACGCTCACACTGCAGTGTGCATCTACAAAGTAACGAGTCGCCAAACATGTCAGCATAGTGAATCAAAATCGTGGACATTGTGATCGCTGACAATAGCAGCATATTCCAGAAGTAGCTTGCATCCGTTTTCAAAAAAACCTCTGTCAGCATAGTGCATGCCAATAATTCAAGAGTGGGTAAACATTACTTTCTTAAAATCACACTAATTGAACCGACTGGCATCTACAATCTAGAGAATCGGCTGGCCGACGCCGTTATAGAATAAAATGCCCAGCTTTGGGATATGCGAAAATTAAATTTAATCCTCGCCATTTTGCCTAGCCTGGAGATAGATCTGCCTGAATGGCAGCTTAATCTGAAGACCACTCAGACGGTGTCTTGCTTGCTTTATTGAATAGAAAAACATGTGAGCTACGCTTCTTGAACTTTGGGGCATATTTAGCTGGCCTAACCAATAATGAGACTTTATGTCTTCTTTCAGGCTGAAGCTGCATAAGCAACACGTGAGCAGTACCTTTTGCTCGACAAATGTCAACGATATCTATGACTCCTCAAACAAAAGTGCTACTGCCATACCAGCCTATGCCAATTCGGCCGAAAAACGTTTCCATTGAATCCAATGGGATAGTTTTAGCATTTTTTTTCCGCAATTGCTAGATTTATGTTCCGTGTCCTTTTAGATTTGGGTCACACAGCAGGGGTGGAACTTCCTCAAATTAGTGAATGGACATACCACCAAACATGTGGTACTGCATCTGAGCTGCTCCTAACAGTGTTGGCAGCTTTTTTTCTGCAGGGAATTTTCCCTCCTCTGTCCTTGTCCTATAACTGTGTGTTTGCCAGCAAGGGGAATACCCGACTCTGATTGATGGTTACTGCCTTATATGGTGTCAGTTGTTGCCTCCAAGTGGTCCACATAGCCAATCACAATCTCAGCACTGCTGCCAAGCTCCACTATGTGTGATGAAGGGGCAGGCATCATTTCCTCACGGCAGCTCCACATCTTATGTTATTAGGTCAGTTTGTCTGGAATTAAGGTTACGTTTAGTTCTTGCTAATACCCGGAAGCCGAATGCTTACTTTGCACCCAGCCTGGGCACTGTATTGCCGTATTGCAATGCAGGCTTGAGCATGTGAGCCCCAACGTCCTGCATTCGGTCAGTGTATGTCATGCACGATGCATCAGTACGAGTAAATAGTCTTGATTAGGACCGTGATGCTGGAGTTGTATTGCAACTGAAGTCTTTTTAGTCTCGTCGTTGTGCAGTGCCATGTCCCAAAAACCATCAAACCACCACTTGGGTTATTAGCCTGGGATCTTGTGGCTTGTTAGATTGTATCCCATATTGCTTATTGAGATCAGTGCAAATCCGAGTATATGGTGATGGCCACAGGGCAGGATCACTAAGTAGCCGGCTATGTCTTTCAGTCTAGCCCAGGGCTTGCTGGAAAGTACATGTGTGTAGGCAGAAAACGGTTGGGCCAACTACTGGTGGGATAATCGGCTATTCCAAGTTGGTTTGCTGTAAAATGCCCTATGTTAGATGACACAAGATTTGAAGCTCGGTCTTGCTACTTAGCCTGATGATTTGTCCACGCGGGCTACCGAATCTAAAAATGCCATCCAGACAGCATCGTTCGTGCTTTCTTAAAAGCGAAGGGGGTAAGCATGGCAGTTTAAGAGTGAGGCCTACTTTGATTGCCTAAACAAGGGTAGGGCAGTTGAATTTGCTTATTGTGGCTGATGCTGCATGCCAATTCAGTCAATGGGCTTCGCCGGTAAGACTACAAAAGGGTGTTAAGAAAATTCTTCAATGGATTGATGACTTGGGCATGTCCTTTTATATAGGGTCATATAGCGGGTAGAACTAGTTCAATCAAGTGAATGGGCACACCACCTACTAAAAAATACTAGTTGATTTAACAGGCTATTTTGTATAGCGACCAGAAGTGCCTGTACTGCTATAACAAGTGATTGCAGCAGCAGTGAAGAATCGCAAAGCACAGCATTCAAACTCATGTACTCGGCCCCGAAGTCGTTAAAAGCAACAGCCTTACCCAATGTGCTATCACGGCTCTCCTAACATGTGGCACGACATCTGAGCTGCTCCTAGCAGTGCAGGCAGCTTTAATGGAGGGGAGGTCTCTCCTTAGTCCTGATCAGACAAACTGTGTGTTTGCCAGCCAGAGAAATTGCCGACTGAATAATGGTTACTGCCTAATATGGTCAGTATTTGCCCAGACACTGGCGGGCATCATGTATGATAGATACTTTTCATGTTTAAGCTGCGATAGGAACAAGAAGCTTGGCCACCGGAGAATAACTGAGAGCAGCTAGTGAAACAGCAACGATAAACCAAGGCATTGGATCCATGCATTTACGATTGTGAATAAATGAGATGTTTTTTTTTACTGATTACCATCGCCAACAGACTAGGTTTCCTTCAGACATTGGAAATTTTATTTCTTGACCAGTTTGATTTTTTTAGCTGCGATATTTGATGAGCGCATACCGAATGAACTGGTGGCTTGGTAGAGCAGCCAGGTTATGACTGCCGCAATGTTCCCTGTGATAGCTCCCAATAGCATAGGTACTGGAGTCTGGGTATTAAGAACGTCTGCAAGGCGGCGAGCTTCTTCAAGGGGAGCCGTGTGCAGCGCATGGATGTATCTCAAGAGTGTCAGCATGCTGTTTCTCTTCGGGCAGGCTGCGAATGTCACGTGATGCAGGTGCCTCCTACCTTCGTGCAGTGCTTGCGAAGCTGGCCGATGTGGCGGCATTTCTAGGGGCTGAAGTTGGCCAGTGTTTAGGCCAATAATGTTGGTGGCCTCCTCTACTGCTGAGATGCGATCTTCTCAAGTCATGCATCTGGAAGCCTGAAGCCTCGCATGCCAGGATTGATGTCACGATCGCCTCCATGGCCACTTCAAACAGAATAGATAGCAACAGAGGATCACCTGCTGTGCATAAAACAGCGTGAGGTCTTGGTCGCTCACGTGCAGCACCACCGATGCACCTGTGTATAGGCACTCCAAAAACCTACAAAAGACGAGGCTCACCGTGATGCTGAGCAGGGCCTGCATGAGTGGGAGTGCAGGATGCTTCCAAATGCATTCTGTAGGTCCAGGCATATAGGGAGAGGCTGTCGCATGACCGTTTGTCGATGGTAGTGCTAACGGCTGCGTCGATCACGAAAAAACACACCTATCTATCCCAGCATTTCGTGAGCTCCTGCGATCCGTCTTTTATGTGTGTTGACATCGCAATAGAGAATGCATACCCCCGCCTGTGGCGCAGCATGTGCTAATGCGCTCCGACGCCGTGCATGCTGCCACTAACCACACTTGCACGCTGACCCTGTGCATGTCATCCCAAGCCAAGTCATTCTTGTTGTATAGTGAGCTGGCTTACACCAATCATTAGATCGTGCTTGCATTACACAAATGTAAAGCGCCTAGAAAGAGATTGAGTTCTCTGAGGGTGCTTTATCAAATGTATTATTGTTACTGTTAATATTATTATTATTATTATTATTATTAGTTATATTATAAGAAGCACTGCTCGAGGCAGACCTGGACACTTGGCAAAAAGTGCTTCTGCTGCTCACACCGCCATCCACCAGCTCGTATATTTTCGAAAAGTCTAGCAGCCAAAGGGCCCCCAGCATGAGTTTGTATAGCATCGGCAGGAGCATGATGGGTCTCAAGTTCACAGGAAGCATGGCTTCTACACGCTTGTGTCTTAGAATGGTCGATGCTACCGGTCACGACTGAGGAGCCTCTCGAATGAGCAGGCTCGGGCTAAAGACAGCGGCCATCAGGCTGCAGCCTGGGTTGAGCAAGGTGATGTGCCTGCATTCGAGGTGGTCCGACCCCAGTGACGTGCCGTGTGCTCGACCCAGGCTTTCGTTCAGCTCACCGTCCGAGAACAATCGCAGGAGTTGGCCATCATCTTGGTCTGTCCTCCTAAGCAGGCGGTAAAGCAGTGCATCAACCTCGTCATACATGTCGTTGCAGCCCATCGCCCAGAATGCACAGTAAGCCTCCAGGTCACCCCGATAGGTTGTTTTGCTGCCGGCTTTAGGATGCCCTGTATGGCTCGGGCCCGGTTTGACTGAGACAGCCTCTGCAACAAGGCGTCTGCGCACATCCGAGGTGTGTCTTGGTCGGTGAGGTGCGAATGGGGTGCCCCAGCTGCTCTGGAGTGCCTCGATAGGTCTGACTCTGTGTCGGCTGGTGTGGTGACCTCATGGCACTGAGGAAGGGGGCGAAGCCTACACTGCTCCAAGGTCAGTCCGATGCTGCACTTGCAGATGAGAGTGGCAGATAGGTTGATGTGCCGAGGGAGTAGACCCTGTGGGCTGGTGCCCTCTCCGTCGAGCTGGCACGCTCACACTGCAGTGTGCATCTACAAAGTAACGAGTCGCCAAACATGTCAGCATAGTGAATCAAAATCGTGGACATTGTGATCGCTGACAATAGCAGCATATTCCAGAAGTAGCTTGCATCCGTTTTCAGAAAAACCTCTGTCAGCATAGTGCATGCCAATAATTCAAGAGTGGGTAAACATTACTTTCTTAAAATCACACTAATTGAACCGACTGGCATCTACAATCTAGAGAATCGGCTGGCCGACGCCGTTATAGAATAAAATGCCCAGCTTTGGGATATGCGAAAATTAAATTTAATCCTCGCCATTTTGCCTAGCCTGGAGATAGATCTGCCTGAATGGCAGCTTAATCTGAAGACCACTCAGACGGTGTCTTGCTTGCTTTATTGAATAGAAAACATGTGAGCTACGCTTCTTGAACTTTGGGGCATATTTAGCTGGCCTAACCAATAATGAGACTTTATGTCTTCTTTCAGGCTGAAGCTGCATAAGCAACACGTGAGCAGTACCTTTTGCTCGACAAATGTCAACGATATCTATGACTCCTCAAACAAAAGTGCTACTGCCATACCAGCCTATGCCAATTCGGCCGAAAAACGTTTCCATTGAATCCAATGGATAGTTTTAGCATTTTTTTCCGCAATTGCTAGATTATGTTCCGTGTCCTTTTAGATTTGGGTCACACAGCAGGGGTGGAACTTCCTCAAATTAGTGAATGGACATACCACCAAACATGTGGTACTGCATCTGAGCTGCTCCTAACAGTGTTGGCAGCTTTTCTGCAGGGAATTTCCCTCCTCTGTCCTTGTCCTATAACTGTGTGTTTGCCAGCAAGGGGAATACCCGACTGATTGATGGTTACTGCCTTATATGGTCAGTTGTTGCCTCCAAGTGTCCACATAGCCAATCACAATCTCAGCACTGCTGCCAAGCTCCACTATGTGTGATGAAGGGGCAGGCATCATTTCCTCACGGCAGCTCCACACATCTTATGTTATTAGGTCAGTTTGTCTGGAATTAAGGTTACGTTAGTTCTTGCTAATACCCGGAAGCCGAATGCTTACTTTGCACCCAGCCTGGCACTGTATTGCCGTATTGCAATGCAGGCTTGAGCATGTGAGCCCAACGTCCTGCATTCGGTCAGTGTATGTCATGCACGATGCATCAGTACGAGTAAATAGTCTTGATTAGGACCGTGATGCTGGAGTTGTATTGCAACTGAAGTCTTTTTAGTCTCGTCGTTGTGCAGTGCCATGTCCCAAAACCATCAAACCACTTGGGTTATTAGCCTGGGATCTTGTGGCTTGTTAGATTGTATCCCATATTGCTTATTGAGATCAGTGCAAATCCGAGTATATGGTGATGGCCACAGGGCAGGATCACTAAGTAGCCGGCTATGTCTTTCAGTCTAGCCCAGGGCTTGCTGGAAAGTACATGTGTGTAGGCAGGAAACGGTTGGGCCAACTACTGGTGGGATAATCGGCTATTCCAAGTTGGTTTGCTGTAAAATGCCCTATGTTAGATGACACAAGATTTGAAGCTCGGTCTTGCTACTTAGCCTGATGATTTGTCCACGCGGCTACCGAATCTAAATGCCATCCAGACAGCATCGTTCGTGCTTTCTTAAAAGCGAAGGGGTAAGCATGGCAGTTTAAGAGTGAGGCCTACTTTGATTGCCTAAACAAGGGTAGGGCAGTTGAATTTGCTTATTGTGGCTGATGCTGCATGCCAATTCAGTCAATGGGCTTCGCCGGTAAGACTACAAAAGGTGTTAAGAAAATTCTTCAATGGATTGATGACTTGGGCATGTCCTTTTATATAGGGTCATATAGCGGGTAGAACTAGTTCAATCAAGTGAATGGGCACACCACCTACTAAAAATACTAGTTGATTTAACAGGCTATTTTGTATAGCGACAGAAGTGCCTGTACTGCTATAACAAGTGATTGCAGCAGCAGTGAAGAATCGCAAAGCACAGCATTCAAACTCATGTACTCGGCCCCGAAGTCGTTAAAAGCAACAGCCTTACCCAATGTGCTATCACGGCTCTCCTAACATGTGGCACGACATCTGAGCTGCTCCTAGCAGTGCAGGCAGCTTTAATGGAGGGGAGGTCTCTCCTTAGTCCTGATCAGACAACTGTGTGTTTGCCAGCCAGAGAAATTGCCGACTGAATAATGGTTACTGCCTAATATGGTCAGTATTTGCCCAGACACTGGCGGGCATCATGTATGATAGATACTTTTCATGTTTAAGCTGCGATAGGAACAAGAAGCTTGGCCACCGGAGAATAACTGAGAGCAGCTAGTGAAACAGCAACGATAAACCAAGGCATTGGATCCATGCATTTACGATTGTGAATAAATGAGATGTTTTTTTTTACTGATTACCTCGCCAACAGACTAGGTTTCCTTCAGACATTGGAAATTTTATTTCTTGACCAGTTTGATTTTTTTAGCTGCGATATTTGATGAGCGCATACCGAATGAACTGGTGGCTTGGTAGAGCAGCCAGGTTATGACTGCCGCAATGTTCCCTGTGATAGCTCCCAATAGCATAGGTACTGGAGTCTGGGTATTAAGAACGTCTGCAAGGCGGCGAGCTTCTTCAAGGGGAGCCGTGTGCAGCGCATGGATGTATCTCAAGAGTGTCAGCATGCTGTTTCTCTTCGGGCAGGCTGCGAATGTCACGTGATGCAGGTGCCTCCTACCTTCGTGCAGTGCTTGCGAAGCTGGCCGATGTGGCGGCATTTCTAGGGGCTGAAGTTGGCCAGTGTTTAGGCCAATAATGTTGGTGGCCTCCTCTACTGCTGAGATGCGATCTTCTCAAGTCATGCATCTGGAAGCCTGAAGCCTCGCATGCCAGGATTGATGTCACGATCGCCTCCATGGCCACTTCAAACAGAATAGATAGCAACAGAGGATCACCTGCTGTGCATAAAACAGCGTGAGGTCTTGGTCGCTCACGTGCAGCACCACCGATGCACCTGTGTATAGGCACTCCAAAAACCTACAAAAGACGAGGCTCACCGTGATGCTGAGCAGGGCCTGCATGAGTGGGAGTGCAGGATGCTTCCAAATGCATTCTGTAGGTCCAGGCAATAGGGAGAGGCTGTCGCATGACCGTTTGTCGATGGTAGTGCTAACGGCTGCGTCGATCACGAAAAAACACACACCTATCTATCCCAGCATTTCGTGAGCTCCTGCGATCCGTCTTTTATGTGTGTTGACATCGCAATAGAGAATGCATACCCCCCCGCCTGTGGCGCAGCATGTGCTAATGCGCTCCGACGCCGTGCATGCTGCCACTAACCACACTTGCACGCTGACCCTGTGCATGTCATCCCAAGCCAAGTCATTCTTGTTGTATAGTGAGCTGGCTTACACCAATCATTAGATCGTGCTTGCATTACACAAATGTAAAGCGCCTAGAAAGAGATTGAGTTCTCTGAGGGTGCTTTATCAAATGTATTATTGTTACTGTTAATATTATTATTATTATTATTATTAGTTATATTATAAGAAGCACTGCTCGAGGCAGACCTGGACACTTGGCAAAAAGTGCTTCTGCTGCTCACACCGCCATCCACCAGCTCGTATATATTTTCGAAAAGTCTAGCAGCCAAAGGGCCCCCAGCATGAGTTTGTATAGCATCGGCAGGAGCATGATGGGTCTCAAGTTCACAGGAAGCATGGCTTCTACACGCTTGTGTCTTAGAATGGTCGATGCTACCGGTCACGACTGAGGAGCCTCTCGAATGAGCAGGCTCGGGCTAAAGACAGCGGCCATCAGGCTGCAGCCTGGGTTGAGCAAGGTGATGTGCCTGCATTCGAGGTGGTCCGACCCCAGTGACGTGCCGTGTGCTCGACCCAGGCTTTCGTTCAGCTCACCGTCCGAGAACAATCGCAGGAGTTGGCCATCATCTTGGTCTGTCCTCCTAAGCAGGCGGTAAAGCAGTGCATCAACCTCGTCATACATGTCGTTGCAGCCCATCGCCCAGAATGCACAGTAAGCCTCCAGGTCACCCCGATAGGTTGTTTTGCTGCCGGCTTTAGGATGCCCTGTATGGCTCGGGCCCGGTTTGACTGAGACAGCCTCTGCAACAAGGCGTCTGCGCACATCCGAGGTGTGTCTTGGTCGGTGAGGTGCGAATGGGGTGCCCCAGCTGCTCTGGAGTGCCTCGATAGGTCTGACTCTGTGTCGGCTGGTGTGGTGACCTCATGGCACTGAGGAAGGGGGCGAAGCCTACACTGCTCCAAGGTCAGTCCGATGCTGCACTTGCAGATGAGAGTGGCAGATAGGTTGATGTGCCGAGGGAGTAGACCCTGTGGGCTGGTGCCCTCTCCGTCGAGCTGGCACGCTCACACTGCAGTGTGCATCTACAAAGTAACGAGTCGCCAAACATGTCAGCATAGTGAATCAAAATCGTGGACATTGTGATCGCTGACAATAGCAGCATATTCCAGAAGTAGCTTGCATCCGTTTTCAGAAAAACCTCTGTCAGCATAGTGCATGCCAATAATTCAAGAGTGGGTAAACATTACTTTCTTAAAATCACACTAATTGAACCGACTGGCATCTACAATCTAGAGAATCGGCTGGCCGACGCCGTTATAGAATAAAATGCCCAGCTTTGGGATATGCGAAAATTAAATTTAATCCTCGCCATTTTGCCTAGCCTGGAGATAGATCTGCCTGAATGGCAGCTTAATCTGAAGACCACTCAGACGGTGTCTTGCTTGCTTTATTGAATAGAAAACATGTGAGCTACGCTTCTTGAACTTTGGGGCATATTTAGCTGGCCTAACCAATAATGAGACTTTATGTCTTCTTTCAGGCTGAAGCTGCATAAGCAACACGTGAGCAGTACCTTTTGCTCGACAAATGTCAACGATATCTATGACTCCTCAAACAAAAGTGCTACTGCCATACCAGCCTATGCCAATTCGGCCGAAAAAAACGTTTCCATTGAATCCAATGGATAGTTTTAGCATTTTTTTTTCCGCAATTGCTAGATTATGTTCCGTGTCCTTTTAGATTTGGGTCACACAGCAGGGGTGGAACTTCCTCAAATTAGTGAATGGACATACCACCAAACATGTGGTACTGCATCTGAGCTGCTCCTAACAGTGTTGGCAGCTTTTCTGCAGGGAATTTCCCTCCTCTGTCCTTGTCCTATAACTGTGTGTTTGCCAGCAAGGGGAATACCCGACTGATTGATGGTTACTGCCTTATATGGTCAGTTGTTGCCTCCAAGTGTCCACATAGCCAATCACAATCTCAGCACTGCTGCCAAGCTCCACTATGTGTGATGAAGGGGCAGGCATCATTTCCTCACGGCAGCTCCACACATCTTATGTTATTAGGTCAGTTTGTCTGGAATTAAGGTTACGTTAGTTCTTGCTAATACCCGGAAGCCGAATGCTTACTTTGCACCCAGCCTGGCACTGTATTGCCGTATTGCAATGCAGGCTTGAGCATGTGAGCCCAACGTCCTGCATTCGGTCAGTGTATGTCATGCACGATGCATCAGTACGAGTAAATAGTCTTGATTAGGACCGTGATGCTGGAGTTGTATTGCAACTGAAGTCTTTTTAGTCTCGTCGTCGTTGTGCAGTGCCATGTCCCAAAACCATCAAACCACTTGGGTTATTAGCCTGGGATCTTGTGGCTTGTTAGATTGTATCCCATATTGCTTATTGAGATCAGTGCAAATCCGAGTATATGGTGATGGCCACAGGGCAGGATCACTAAGTAGCCGGCTATGTCTTTCAGTCTAGCCCAGGGCTTGCTGGAAAGTACATGTGTGTAGGCAGGAAACGGTTGGGCCAACTACTGGTGGGATAATCGGCTATTCCAAGTTGGTTTGCTGTAAAATGCCCTATGTTAGATGACACAAGATTTGAAGCTCGGTCTTGCTACTTAGCCTGATGATTTGTCCACGCGGCTACCGAATCTAAATGCCATCCAGACAGCATCGTTCGTGCTTTCTTAAAAGCGAAGGGGTAAGCATGGCAGTTTAAGAGTGAGGCCTACTTTGATTGCCTAAACAAGGGTAGGGCAGTTGAATTTGCTTATTGTGGCTGATGCTGCATGCCAATTCAGTCAATGGGCTTCGCCGGTAAGACTACAAAAGGTGTTAAGAAAATTCTTCAATGGATTGATGACTTGGGCATGTCCTTTTATATAGGGTCATATAGCGGGTAGAACTAGTTCAATCAAGTGAATGGGCACACCACCTACTAAAAATACTAGTTGATTTAACAGGCTATTTTGTATAGCGACAGAAGTGCCTGTACTGCTATAACAAGTGATTGCAGCAGCAGTGAAGAATCGCAAAGCACAGCATTCAAACTCATGTACTCGGCCCCGAAGTCGTTAAAAGCAACAGCCTTACCCAATGTGCTATCACGGCTCTCCTAACATGTGGCACGACATCTGAGCTGCTCCTAGCAGTGCAGGCAGCTTTAATGGAGGGGAGGTCTCTCCTTAGTCCTGATCAGACAACTGTGTGTTTGCCAGCCAGAGAAATTGCCGACTGAATAATGGTTACTGCCTAATATGGTCAGTATTTGCCCAGACACTGGCGGGCATCATGTATGATAGATACTTTTCATGTTTAAGCTGCGATAGGAACAAGAAGCTTGGCCACCGGAGAATAACTGAGAGCAGCTAGTGAAACAGCAACGATAAACCAAGGCATTGGATCCATGCATTTACGATTGTGAATAAATGAGATGTTTTTTTTTACTGATTACCTCGCCAACAGACTAGGTTTCCTTCAGACATTGGAAATTTTATTTCTTGACCAGTTTGATTTTTTAGCTGCGATATTTGATGAGCGCATACCGAATGAACTGGTGGCTTGGTAGAGCAGCCAGGTTATGACTGCCGCAATGTTCCCTGTGATAGCTCCCAATAGCATAGGTACTGGAGTCTGGGTATTAAGAACGTCTGCAAGGCGGCGAGCTTCTTCAAGGGGAGCCGTGTGCAGCGCATGGATGTATCTCAAGAGTGTCAGCATGCTGTTTCTCTTCGGGCAGGCTGCGAATGTCACGTGATGCAGGTGCCTCCTACCTTCGTGCAGTGCTTGCGAAGCTGGCCGATGTGGCGGCATTTCTAGGGGCTGAAGTTGGCCAGTGTTTAGGCCAATAATGTTGGTGGCCTCCTCTACTGCTGAGATGCGATCTTCTCAAGTCATGCATCTGGAAGCCTGAAGCCTCGCATGCCAGGATTGATGTCACGATCGCCTCCATGGCCACTTCAAACAGAATAGATAGCAACAGAGGATCACCTGCTGTGCATAAAACAGCGTGAGGTCTTGGTCGCTCACGTGCAGCACCACCGATGCACCTGTGTATAGGCACTCCAAAAACCTACAAAAGACGAGGCTCACCGTGATGCTGAGCAGGGCCTGCATGAGTGGGAGTGCAGGATGCTTCCAAATGCATTCTGTAGGTCCAGGCATATAGGGAGAGGCTGTCGCATGACCGTTTGTCGATGGTAGTGCTAACGGCTGCGTCGATCACGAAAAAACACACCTATCTATCCCAGCATTTCGTGAGCTCCTGCGATCCGTCTTTTATGTGTGTTGACATCGCAATAGAGAATGCATACCCCCGCCTGTGGCGCAGCATGTGCTAATGCGCTCCGACGCCGTGCATGCTGCCACTAACCACACTTGCACGCTGACCCTGTGCATGTCATCCCAAGCCAAGTCATTCTTGTTGTATAGTGAGCTGGCTTACACCAATCATTAGATCGTGCTTGCATTACACAAATGTAAAGCGCCTAGAAAGAGATTGAGTTCTCTGAGGGTGCTTTATCAAATGTATTATTGTTACTGTTAATATTATTATTATTATTATTATTAGTTATATTATAAGAAGCACTGCTCGAGGCAGACCTGGACACTTGGCAAAAAGTGCTTCTGCTGCTCACACCGCCATCCACCAGCTCGTATATTTTCGAAAAGTCTAGCAGCCAAAGGGCCCCCAGCATGAGTTTGTATAGCATCGGCAGGAGCATGATGGGTCTCAAGTTCACAGGAAGCATGGCTTCTACACGCTTGTGTCTTAGAATGGTCGATGCTACCGGTCACGACTGAGGAGCCTCTCGAATGAGCAGGCTCGGGCTAAAGACAGCGGCCATCAGGCTGCAGCCTGGGTTGAGCAAGGTGATGTGCCTGCATTCGAGGTGGTCCGACCCCAGTGACGTGCCGTGTGCTCGACCCAGGCTTTCGTTCAGCTCACCGTCCGAGAACAATCGCAGGAGTTGGCCATCATCTTGGTCTGTCCTCCTAAGCAGGCGGTAAAGCAGTGCATCAACCTCGTCATACATGTCGTTGCAGCCCATCGCCCAGAATGCACAGTAAGCCTCCAGGTCACCCCGATAGGTTGTTTTGCTGCCGGCTTTAGGATGCCCTGTATGGCTCGGGCCCGGTTTGACTGAGACAGCCTCTGCAACAAGGCGTCTGCGCACATCCGAGGTGTGTCTTGGTCGGTGAGGTGCGAATGGGGTGCCCCAGCTGCTCTGGAGTGCCTCGATAGGTCTGACTCTGTGTCGGCTGGTGTGGTGACCTCATGGCACTGAGGAAGGGGGCGAAGCCTACACTGCTCCAAGGTCAGTCCGATGCTGCACTTGCAGATGAGAGTGGCAGATAGGTTGATGTGCCGAGGGAGTAGACCCTGTGGGCTGGTGCCCTCTCCGTCGAGCTGGCACGCTCACACTGCAGTGTGCATCTACAAAGTAACGAGTCGCCAAACATGTCAGCATAGTGAATCAAAATCGTGGACATTGTGATCGCTGACAATAGCAGCATATTCCAGAAGTAGCTTGCATCCGTTTTCAGAAAAACCTCTGTCAGCATAGTGCATGCCAATAATTCAAGAGTGGGTAAACATTACTTTCTTAAAATCACACTAATTGAACCGACTGGCATCTACAATCTAGAGAATCGGCTGGCCGACGCCGTTATAGAATAAAATGCCCAGCTTTGGGATATGCGAAAATTAAATTTAATCCTCGCCATTTTGCCTAGCCTGGAGATAGATCTGCCTGAATGGCAGCTTAATCTGAAGACCACTCAGACGGTGTCTTGCTTGCTTTATTGAATAGAAAACATGTGAGCTACGCTTCTTGAACTTTGGGGCATATTTAGCTGGCCTAACCAATAATGAGACTTTATGTCTTCTTTCAGGCTGAAGCTGCATAAGCAACACGTGAGCAGTACCTTTTGCTCGACAAATGTCAACGATATCTATGACTCCTCAAACAAAAGTGCTACTGCCATACCAGCCTATGCCAATTCGGCCGAAAAAAACGTTTCCATTGAATCCAATGGATAGTTTTAGCATTTTTTTCCGCAATTGCTAGATTATGTTCCGTGTCCTTTTAGATTTGGGTCACACAGCAGGGGTGGAACTTCCTCAAATTAGTGAATGGACATACCACCAAACATGTGGTACTGCATCTGAGCTGCTCCTAACAGTGTTGGCAGCTTTTCTGCAGGGAATTTCCCTCCTCTGTCCTTGTCCTATAACTGTGTGTTTGCCAGCAAGGGGAATACCCGACTGATTGATGGTTACTGCCTTATATGGTCAGTTGTTGCCTCCAAGTGTCCACATAGCCAATCACAATCTCAGCACTGCTGCCAAGCTCCACTATGTGTGATGAAGGGGCAGGCATCATTTCCTCACGGCAGCTCCACACATCTTATGTTATTAGGTCAGTTTGTCTGGAATTAAGGTTACGTTAGTTCTTGCTAATACCCGGAAGCCGAATGCTTACTTTGCACCCAGCCTGGCACTGTATTGCCGTATTGCAATGCAGGCTTGAGCATGTGAGCCCAACGTCCTGCATTCGGTCAGTGTATGTCATGCACGATGCATCAGTACGAGTAAATAGTCTTGATTAGGACCGTGATGCTGGAGTTGTATTGCAACTGAAGTCTTTTTAGTCTCGTCGTTGTGCAGTGCCATGTCCCAAAACCATCAAACCACTTGGGTTATTAGCCTGGGATCTTGTGGCTTGTTAGATTGTATCCCATATTGCTTATTGAGATCAGTGCAAATCCGAGTATATGGTGATGGCCACAGGGCAGGATCACTAAGTAGCCGGCTATGTCTTTCAGTCTAGCCCAGGGCTTGCTGGAAAGTACATGTGTGTAGGCAGGAAACGGTTGGGCCAACTACTGGTGGGATAATCGGCTATTCCAAGTTGGTTTGCTGTAAAATGCCCTATGTTAGATGACACAAGATTTGAAGCTCGGTCTTGCTACTTAGCCTGATGATTTGTCCACGCGGCTACCGAATCTAAATGCCATCCAGACAGCATCGTTCGTGCTTTCTTAAAAGCGAAGGGGTAAGCATGGCAGTTTAAGAGTGAGGCCTACTTTGATTGCCTAAACAAGGGTAGGGCAGTTGAATTTGCTTATTGTGGCTGATGCTGCATGCCAATTCAGTCAATGGGCTTCGCCGGTAAGACTACAAAAGGTGTTAAGAAAATTCTTCAATGGATTGATGACTTGGGCATGTCCTTTTATATAGGGTCATATAGCGGGTAGAACTAGTTCAATCAAGTGAATGGGCACACCACCTACTAAAAATACTAGTTGATTTAACAGGCTATTTTGTATAGCGACAGAAGTGCCTGTACTGCTATAACAAGTGATTGCAGCAGCAGTGAAGAATCGCAAAGCACAGCATTCAAACTCATGTACTCGGCCCCGAAGTCGTTAAAAGCAACAGCCTTACCCAATGTGCTATCACGGCTCTCCTAACATGTGGCACGACATCTGAGCTGCTCCTAGCAGTGCAGGCAGCTTTAATGGAGGGGAGGTCTCTCCTTAGTCCTGATCAGACAACTGTGTGTTTGCCAGCCAGAGAAATTGCCGACTGAATAATGGTTACTGCCTAATATGGTCAGTATTTGCCCAGACACTGGCGGGCATCATGTATGATAGATACTTTTCATGTTTAAGCTGCGATAGGAACAAGAAGCTTGGCCACCGGAGAATAACTGAGAGCAGCTAGTGAAACAGCAACGATAAACCAAGGCATTGGATCCATGCATTTACGATTGTGAATAAATGAGATGTTTTTTTTACTGATTACCTCGCCAACAGACTAGGTTTCCTTCAGACATTGGAAATTTTATTTCTTGACCAGTTTGATTTTTTAGCTGCGATATTTGATGAGCGCATACCGAATGAACTGGTGGCTTGGTAGAGCAGCCAGGTTATGACTGCCGCAATGTTCCCTGTGATAGCTCCCAATAGCATAGGTACTGGAGTCTGGGTATTAAGAACGTCTGCAAGGCGGCGAGCTTCTTCAAGGGGAGCCGTGTGCAGCGCATGGATGTATCTCAAGAGTGTCAGCATGCTGTTTCTCTTCGGGCAGGCTGCGAATGTCACGTGATGCAGGTGCCTCCTACCTTCGTGCAGTGCTTGCGAAGCTGGCCGATGTGGCGGCATTTCTAGGGGCTGAAGTTGGCCAGTGTTTAGGCCAATAATGTTGGTGGCCTCCTCTACTGCTGAGATGCGATCTTCTCAAGTCATGCATCTGGAAGCCTGAAGCCTCGCATGCCAGGATTGATGTCACGATCGCCTCCATGGCCACTTCAAACAGAATAGATAGCAACAGAGGATCACCTGCTGTGCATAAAACAGCGTGAGGTCTTGGTCGCTCACGTGCAGCACCACCGATGCACCTGTGTATAGGCACTCCAAAAACCTACAAAAGACGAGGCTCACCGTGATGCTGAGCAGGGCCTGCATGAGTGGGAGTGCAGGATGCTTCCAAATGCATTCTGTAGGTCCAGGCATATAGGGAGAGGCTGTCGCATGACCGTTTGTCGATGGTAGTGCTAACGGCTGCGTCGATCACGAAAAAACACACCTATCTATCCCAGCATTTCGTGAGCTCCTGCGATCCGTCTTTTATGTGTGTTGACATCGCAATAGAGAATGCATACCCCCGCCTGTGGCGCAGCATGTGCTAATGCGCTCCGACGCCGTGCATGCTGCCACTAACCACACTTGCACGCTGACCCTGTGCATGTCATCCCAAGCCAAGTCATTCTTGTTGTATAGTGAGCTGGCTTACACCAATCATTAGATCGTGCTTGCATTACACAAATGTAAAGCGCCTAGAAAGAGATTGAGTTCTCTGAGGGTGCTTTATCAAATGTATTATTGTTACTGTTAATATTATTATTATTATTAGTATTATTATATATTATAAGAAGCACTGCTCGAGGCAGACCTGGACACTTGGCAAAAAGTGCTTCTGCTGCTCACACCGCCATCCACCAGCTCGTATATTTTCGAAAAGTCTAGCAGCCAAAGGGCCCCCAGCATGAGTTTGTATAGCATCGGCAGGAGCATGATGGGTCTCAAGTTCACAGGAAGCATGGCTTCTACACGCTTGTGTCTTAGAATGGTCGATGCTACCGGTCACGACTGAGGAGCCTCTCGAATGAGCAGGCTCGGGCTAAAGACAGCGGCCATCAGGCTGCAGCCTGGGTTGAGCAAGGTGATGTGCCTGCATTCGAGGTGGTCCGACCCCAGTGACGTGCCGTGTGCTCGACCCAGGCTTTCGTTCAGCTCACCGTCCGAGAACAATCGCAGGAGTTGGCCATCATCTTGGTCTGTCCTCCTAAGCAGGCGGTAAAGCAGTGCATCAACCTCGTCATACATGTCGTTGCAGCCCATCGCCCAGAATGCACAGTAAGCCTCCAGGTCACCCCGATAGGTTGTTTTGCTGCCGGCTTTAGGATGCCCTGTATGGCTCGGGCCCGGTTTGACTGAGACAGCCTCTGCAACAAGGCGTCTGCGCACATCCGAGGTGTGTCTTGGTCGGTGAGGTGCGAATGGGGTGCCCCAGCTGCTCTGGAGTGCCTCGATAGGTCTGACTCTGTGTCGGCTGGTGTGGTGACCTCATGGCACTGAGGAAGGGGGCGAAGCCTACACTGCTCCAAGGTCAGTCCGATGCTGCACTTGCAGATGAGAGTGGCAGATAGGTTGATGTGCCGAGGGAGTAGACCCTGTGGGCTGGTGCCCTCTCCGTCGAGCTGGCACGCTCACACTGCAGTGTGCATCTACAAAGTAACGAGTCGCCAAACATGTCAGCATAGTGAATCAAAATCGTGGACATTGTGATCGCTGACAATAGCAGCATATTCCAGAAGTAGCTTGCATCCGTTTTCAGAAAAACCTCTGTCAGCATAGTGCATGCCAATAATTCAAGAGTGGGTAAACATTACTTTCTTAAAATCACACTAATTGAACCGACTGGCATCTACAATCTAGAGAATCGGCTGGCCGACGCCGTTATAGAATAAAATGCCCAGCTTTGGGATATGCGAAAATTAAATTTAATCCTCGCCATTTTGCCTAGCCTGGAGATAGATCTGCCTGAATGGCAGCTTAATCTGAAGACCACTCAGACGGTGTCTTGCTTGCTTTATTGAATAGAAAACATGTGAGCTACGCTTCTTGAACTTTGGGGCATATTTAGCTGGCCTAACCAATAATGAGACTTTATGTCTTCTTTCAGGCTGAAGCTGCATAAGCAACACGTGAGCAGTACCTTTTGCTCGACAAATGTCAACGATATCTATGACTCCTCAAACAAAAGTGCTACTGCCATACCAGCCTATGCCAATTCGGCCGAAAAAACGTTTCCATTGAATCCAATGGATAGTTTTAGCATTTTTTTTTTCTTTTGCTAGATTATGTTCCGTGTCCTTTTAGATTTGGGTCACACAGCAGGGGTGGAACTTCCTCAAATTAGTGAATGGACATACCACCAAACATGTGGTACTGCATCTGAGCTGCTCCTAACAGTGTTGGCAGCTTTTCTGCAGGGAATTTCCCTCCTCTGTCCTTGTCCTATAACTGTGTGTTTGCCAGCAAGGGGAATACCCGACTGATTGATGGTTACTGCCTTATATGGTCAGTTGTTGCCTCCAAGTGTCCACATAGCCAATCACAATCTCAGCACTGCTGCCAAGCTCCACTATGTGTGATGAAGGGGCAGGCATCATTTCCTCACGGCAGCTCCACACATCTTATGTTATTAGGTCAGTTTGTCTGGAATTAAGGTTACGTTAGTTCTTGCTAATACCCGGAAGCCGAATGCTTACTTTGCACCCAGCCTGGCACTGTATTGCCGTATTGCAATGCAGGCTTGAGCATGTGAGCCCAACGTCCTGCATTCGGTCAGTGTATGTCATGCACGATGCATCAGTACGAGTAAATAGTCTTGATTAGGACCGTGATGCTGGAGTTGTATTGCAACTGAAGTCTTTTTAGTCTCGTCGTTGTGCAGTGCCATGTCCCAAAACCATCAAACCACTTGGGTTATTAGCCTGGGATCTTGTGGCTTGTTAGATTGTATCCCATATTGCTTATTGAGATCAGTGCAAATCCGAGTATATGGTGATGGCCACAGGGCAGGATCACTAAGTAGCCGGCTATGTCTTTCAGTCTAGCCCAGGGCTTGCTGGAAAGTACATGTGTGTAGGCAGGAAACGGTTGGGCCAACTACTGGTGGGATAATCGGCTATTCCAAGTTGGTTTGCTGTAAAATGCCCTATGTTAGATGACACAAGATTTGAAGCTCGGTCTTGCTACTTAGCCTGATGATTTGTCCACGCGGCTACCGAATCTAAATGCCATCCAGACAGCATCGTTCGTGCTTTCTTAAAAGCGAAGGGGTAAGCATGGCAGTTTAAGAGTGAGGCCTACTTTGATTGCCTAAACAAGGGTAGGGCAGTTGAATTTGCTTATTGTGGCTGATGCTGCATGCCAATTCAGTCAATGGGCTTCGCCGGTAAGACTACAAAAGGTGTTAAGAAAATTCTTCAATGGATTGATGACTTGGGCATGTCCTTTTATATAGGGTCATATAGCGGGTAGAACTAGTTCAATCAAGTGAATGGGCACACCACCTACTAAAAATACTAGTTGATTTAACAGGCTATTTTGTATAGCGACAGAAGTGCCTGTACTGCTATAACAAGTGATTGCAGCAGCAGTGAAGAATCGCAAAGCACAGCATTCAAACTCATGTACTCGGCCCCGAAGTCGTTAAAAGCAACAGCCTTACCCAATGTGCTATCACGGCTCTCCTAACATGTGGCACGACATCTGAGCTGCTCCTAGCAGTGCAGGCAGCTTTAATGGAGGGGAGGTCTCTCCTTAGTCCTGATCAGACAACTGTGTGTTTGCCAGCCAGAGAAATTGCCGACTGAATAATGGTTACTGCCTAATATGGTCAGTATTTGCCCAGACACTGGCGGGCATCATGTATGATAGATACTTTTCATGTTTAAGCTGCGATAGGAACAAGAAGCTTGGCCACCGGAGAATAACTGAGAGCAGCTAGTGAAACAGCAACGATAAACCAAGGCATTGGATCCATGCATTTACGATTGTGAATAAATGAGATGTTTTTTTTACTGATTACCTCGCCAACAGACTAGGTTTCCTTCAGACATTGGAAATTTTTTCTTGACCAGTTTGATTTTTTAGCTGCGATATTTGATGAGCGCATACCGAATGAACTGGTGGCTTGGTAGAGCAGCCAGGTTATGACTGCCGCAATGTTCCCTGTGATAGCTCCCAATAGCATAGGTACTGGAGTCTGGGTATTAAGAACGTCTGCAAGGCGGCGAGCTTCTTCAAGGGGAGCCGTGTGCAGCGCATGGATGTATCTCAAGAGTGTCAGCATGCTGTTTCTCTTCGGGCAGGCTGCGAATGTCACGTGATGCAGGTGCCTCCTACCTTCGTGCAGTGCTTGCGAAGCTGGCCGATGTGGCGGCATTTCTAGGGGCTGAAGTTGGCCAGTGTTTAGGCCAATAATGTTGGTGGCCTCCTCTACTGCTGAGATGCGATCTTCTCAAGTCATGCATCTGGAAGCCTGAAGCCTCGCATGCCAGGATTGATGTCACGATCGCCTCCATGGCCACTTCAAACAGAATAGATAGCAACAGAGGATCACCTGCTGTGCATAAAACAGCGTGAGGTCTTGGTCGCTCACGTGCAGCACCACCGATGCACCTGTGTATAGGCACTCCAAAAACCTACAAAAGACGAGGCTCACCGTGATGCTGAGCAGGGCCTGCATGAGTGGGAGTGCAGGATGCTTCCAAATGCATTCTGTAGGTCCAGGCATATAGGGAGAGGCTGTCGCATGACCGTTTGTCGATGGTAGTGCTAACGGCTGCGTCGATCACGAAAAAACACACCTATCTATCCCAGCATTTCGTGAGCTCCTGCGATCCGTCTTTTATGTGTGTTGACATCGCAATAGAGAATGCATACCCCCGCCTGTGGCGCAGCATGTGCTAATGCGCTCCGACGCCGTGCATGCTGCCACTAACCACACTTGCACGCTGACCCTGTGCATGTCATCCCAAGCCAAGTCATTCTTGTTGTATAGTGAGCTGGCTTACACCAATCATTAGATCGTGCTTGCATTACACAAATGTAAAGCGCCTAGAAAGAGATTGAGTTCTCTGAGGGTGCTTTATCAAATGTATTATTGTTACTGTTAATATTATTATTATTATTATTATTAGTTATATTATAAGAAGCACTGCTCGAGGCAGACCTGGACACTTGGCAAAAAGTGCTTCTGCTGCTCACACCGCCATCCACCAGCTCGTATATTTTCGAAAAGTCTAGCAGCCAAAGGGCCCCCAGCATGAGTTTGTATAGCATCGGCAGGAGCATGATGGGTCTCAAGTTCACAGGAAGCATGGCTTCTACACGCTTGTGTCTTAGAATGGTCGATGCTACCGGTCACGACTGAGGAGCCTCTCGAATGAGCAGGCTCGGGCTAAAGACAGCGGCCATCAGGCTGCAGCCTGGGTTGAGCAAGGTGATGTGCCTGCATTCGAGGTGGTCCGACCCCAGTGACGTGCCGTGTGCTCGACCCAGGCTTTCGTTCAGCTCACCGTCCGAGAACAATCGCAGGAGTTGGCCATCATCTTGGTCTGTCCTCCTAAGCAGGCGGTAAAGCAGTGCATCAACCTCGTCATACATGTCGTTGCAGCCCATCGCCCAGAATGCACAGTAAGCCTCCAGGTCACCCCGATAGGTTGTTTTGCTGCCGGCTTTAGGATGCCCTGTATGGCTCGGGCCCGGTTTGACTGAGACAGCCTCTGCAACAAGGCGTCTGCGCACATCCGAGGTGTGTCTTGGTCGGTGAGGTGCGAATGGGGTGCCCCAGCTGCTCTGGAGTGCCTCGATAGGTCTGACTCTGTGTCGGCTGGTGTGGTGACCTCATGGCACTGAGGAAGGGGGCGAAGCCTACACTGCTCCAAGGTCAGTCCGATGCTGCACTTGCAGATGAGAGTGGCAGATAGGTTGATGTGCCGAGGGAGTAGACCCTGTGGGCTGGTGCCCTCTCCGTCGAGCTGGCACGCTCACACTGCAGTGTGCATCTACAAAGTAACGAGTCGCCAAACATGTCAGCATAGTGAATCAAAATCGTGGACATTGTGATCGCTGACAATAGCAGCATATTCCAGAAGTAGCTTGCATCCGTTTTCAGAAAAACCTCTGTCAGCATAGTGCATGCCAATAATTCAAGAGTGGGTAAACATTACTTTCTTAAAATCACACTAATTGAACCGACTGGCATCTACAATCTAGAGAATCGGCTGGCCGACGCCGTTATAGAATAAAATGCCCAGCTTTGGGATATGCGAAAATTAAATTTAATCCTCGCCATTTTGCCTAGCCTGGAGATAGATCTGCCTGAATGGCAGCTTAATCTGAAGACCACTCAGACGGTGTCTTGCTTGCTTTATTGAATAGAAAACATGTGAGCTACGCTTCTTGAACTTTGGGGCATATTTAGCTGGCCTAACCAATAATGAGACTTTATGTCTTCTTTCAGGCTGAAGCTGCATAAGCAACACGTGAGCAGTACCTTTTGCTCGACAAATGTCAACGATATCTATGACTCCTCAAACAAAAGTGCTACTGCCATACCAGCCTATGCCAATTCGGCCGAAAAAACGTTTCCATTGAATCCAATGGATAGTTTTAGCATTTTTTTTTCCGCAATTGCTAGATTATGTTCCGTGTCCTTTTAGATTTGGGTCACACAGCAGGGGTGGAACTTCCTCAAATTAGTGAATGGACATACCACCAAACATGTGGTACTGCATCTGAGCTGCTCCTAACAGTGTTGGCAGCTTTTCTGCAGGGAATTTCCCTCCTCTGTCCTTGTCCTATAACTGTGTGTTTGCCAGCAAGGGGAATACCCGACTGATTGATGGTTACTGCCTTATATGGTCAGTTGTTGCCTCCAAGTGTCCACATAGCCAATCACAATCTCAGCACTGCTGCCAAGCTCCACTATGTATGATGAAGGGGCGGGCATCATTTCCTCACGGCAGCTCCACACATCTTATGTTATTAGGTCAGTTTGTCTGGAATTAAGGTTACGTTAGTTCTCGCTAATACCCGTTAGCCGAATGCTTACTTTGCACCCAGCCTGGCACTGTATTGCCGTATTGCAATGCAGGCTTGAGCATGTGAGCCCAACGTCCTGCATTCGGTCAGTGTATGTCATGCACGATACATCAGTACGAGTAAATAGTCTTGATTAGGACCGTGATGCTGGAGTTGTATTGCAACTGAAGTCTTTTTAGTCTCGTCATTGTACAGTGCCATGTCCCAAAACCATCGATTCACTTGGGTTGTTAGCCTGGGATCTTGTGGCTTGTTAGATTGTATCCCATATTCGAACACAACAACTACTTTCCTGCTTCCGACTATGGAACACTCTTTCCAGCCCTCCTGAGGTACTACTTCCGTGCTAGTAATTACTTCAACTGCTTTCCTGACTTTGCTATGGTTACCACTTTCTCTTTGTTGCATGAGATAAAGTCTGTTGGCTGCCGAATGCATACCGAAGGCTGGTTAAGCTGTGAGCGAGCTATATAAAGCGCTCGTACACAATATCTACATAGTCTATGTGCCTTTGTGGAGTTAAAAACGGAGATACATTCCACTACATTAAAACGTTGTTGAGTGCTTAGTACTGGTTCGCTGCCGGTAGGAATGGTGATGCACCTCTGACTGTCTTGATTACCATCTGCTGCTACTCATTATTGTGAAGTGGGATCATATGCATCTAGCAAAAGATCGAACAACTCTGAGCACTCAACACAAGCGCACTCAACATAAGGGCAACCGTTAGTGGTAACCTTAACTTTTTGTCGTCAGTGGCTCAAGAACGCTGAGCTCCGACTGGCTAGAGTTGTAGCAAGCACATAGCTTGAGCACTGGCCTTTAAGTATCTAGTCAATGTCAAGAGGGGGCCCTCGACCATAGTAACAGCAGACGACTATATTTAGGCTCGACACTGTTACAGCCTGCCAGCCAGCACTCTTACGTCACGATCTCAACAGTTATATTAGTTTATGGTAGAACTACTATACTATTGGACAAACCGAATTCTCACTTAGTACTGCATCTGAGCTGCTCCTAGCAGTGCAGGCAGCTTTAGTGAAGGGAATTTCCCCTCTCATTCGTCACCCGTTGTTTGCCAGTATGGGGAATACCCGACTGAGTCAAGCTTGTAGCCATTTATGGCCATGCTCTGCAGCTAACTCCCCATAAAAGCCAGGTGTCCACTTAGGCAGTCACATTTGAAGCTCTGCTGCCTAGCTTAACTGTTTATCGTGAAGGTGTATACCTTGGTAGTCTCTCGACACAGCTTGTTTGATCGAATAACTATGGTTGCTGGAAATGGTAAGTTCCCTCTCACCTATGCCCTTCCAGCCGAACTCTTACTTTGCACCCAATAGGACACAGCTATTGCCAGTAATGCCGTGCTGGTTTGGCCTGTTGGTTATGGTGATCGCCCGGACCAAGGTCTGTACGACGTCGTGATTTCGAGCACTGAGACACACGTGAACCTGAATAGAGATTAAGCTCTTGCTATGCACATAAATTGTCTTTTAATCGTTAGCCTCCGATCATAACGTCCTGTATTCGCTAACAGTGTGCCCTTCTTGATATATCCATACTAGCAACTCGTCCTGATTAGGACCACGTTGAAGCAGATTCTTGTAACAAGTCTTTTTAGCCACTTTCATTGTGCACTGCCTTATACTGAACCGTTTAGACCACTCAGGTTTTAAGCCCAGGATCTTGTGCTTTGGTAGCTTGTATTCCATTTTTTGTGTTTACATAAGTAAACAACCAAGTGTATGATAGATGCTGAGCTGCATATCTAATTAGCCAGCCCTGTCTTTGAGTCTAGCTATAGGCTTGCTGGAAAGTAGAGGTGCCAATGCAGGAGTCATGTAGGCCGACAAATGTCTGAATTGTCCCAGTTAGCTTATTGTTAAATACTCTGTGTTGGGAGCCACGAGACCTAAAACTCGATCGTGCTTATTAGCCTCATCCTTGGTCAGGACTATATGCTACTGAATCTATAGGCCATCCTGACAGTATGGGTCATGCTGCGTTCAAAGCAAAGAGGTAAGCTGTGCAACTTGACTGTTAAGTATATTTCAATTACTTAAACAAGTATTAGCCAGTTGAGTTTGTTGACTGTGGCTGCATCTGCTAGAACAATAGGTGAGACAAACCTTTCGTAATGTAGATCTAAAAGACAGGCAGAGGCGTTGTTGCTTTCTTCAAAGCAAGGATGTAAAGTAAGCAACTTGACAGTACAAAATATTTTGATGGCCACACAAAAGGCAAGCACAGTTCAATTGGTTTACTGTGGCTGCAGCTGCTAAAGCAGCATGTGAGCCAGACCTTTGACCCAAGCCAGTTTGTATCTACTACTGATATAAACTAGCCAGTTGATATCTACTACACTGCCAACAAAAAGGTTGCTGCCATAATAGCTTATGCCTACTACACCGTTTGACTTCAGTGGTAATGGATAAATTTTAAAAATTGTATGTGAATACCATTAAGATTCCGGACCTAGAAGAGATATAAGTACTTCGATAAAAGATAGAAACTCTAGATTCTCACTTTGTACTGGTTCTGAGCCAGTCTTCACAGTGTAGGCTCACAGTAATTGGAGGAATTTCCCTACTTTTATAACGGTATGCTTGCCCATCTGGAGAAATACCCTGCTGCATGCATAATTGCAATTGCATGTAGTTGCTCATATGCCCCTCCTAATAGCAGCAGAAGTTCTTCAAAATTAAGGGCCTGTTTGCTAGGGCAGCTAGACCAGTAAACAGTGTGCTCTAAAATTGGAGATGGCATGTCTCAAACGCAAGGACCTATTTAGATATAGTATCCTGTCTAAGCAAGCCGGAATTCTTGAATAATATGTAACTGAAAGTAGGAGACTGCACGTTGATCAGCCGAGATGGCACAACGGCACCAAGCTCAGCACGGCATTTGAGAGGCTACTGGTACTTTAGCTTCAGCAGTTTCACAGCAGACCTGCCGAACGTCTCTTGGCCCTAGCTGTTTCACTTTAAAGCAGGCAATCAAATCGTGTGACATGATCTTGCCGAGAGCGCTAGAAGCTGATGCAAATGTAAAGTGCCTAGGAAGAGAGATCGAGCACTGCTAGAATGCTAAATTCATTATATTATTATTTGTATTCGATATCGTACTTCTGACGATCGAAAAACTTACCCCACTAGCTTAGTTAGATCGCTTACAAATCTGAACACACGATGACCGCCTTACTAACAGCTCTCATGCCTTAGCTATGCTCTGTGCTTCCTTCTTGTTTCCTCAAATGAAGTAATTTGACTAACAGATGTATTACTGAAAGTCAATTTCGCTTTGAGAGCGAAATAGAAAACCGTCCAGTGTCACGGGTGCATTGTTTTTATTTCTTTATGGTAATAAAGATGGCGATGCATATTCTATCCATTCTATGTATTGTAAACTTTCTTAAGCCTACCAAGATCATGGTGTGCTTTTTTTGACTATCGAAGTTTCAGCAGTATTAGGTTGAATAGCCAGCTGTGAATTTTGATAAGCAAGTACTAAGATGATGCCTAGCTACAGCAGCCAGATTGTGGCAGCTATTATTATTGATTGTTACAGCTTCGTCTCGTGGTGTGACTGTACAAAATAACCAGCTTATTGCACGAGCTCTAACTACTGTAGCGTATCTTGTTTTTGTGTACATCAAAATCCCATCAGCATCTAGTAATATTGCAGGATGGCAGTTCCACTGTATCTAAATCTTTTGAGGATTGAGCTTTCTGCACACAAACTGAAGAACGGTCTGCAAGAGAAAGTCATCAAAAGAGACGACCTAGAATCCTAAGAGTGTCAACTCAGTACTAATAGCTCCGGATAGCTCTGCCTTCGCTCTGCTGAACTGGTTTTGCTTGTTTGGAGAATTTATTCGTATTCACTCATGTGCAGGATGTAGTGTGTGTTACAAACCACAGGTCATTTATACTGGCCTCTCCTAATTTTGTAGACTTAGTTACCCACCGAAGAGTCATCATTGTCACACTTTCCTTTCTAAATGCAAACCTTTAGAAAACCCCACAAGCCATCCTAAAAATCTCTTTTTTTTACGTCTCTCAAAGTCAACTTGCCAGTGGAGGCAGTAATATATGGCCAATAGCTACCAAGTCTACCTCTATTAGGGATTTGTGCGATTTTATTTGTATCATATATCAGTTTGACTTTACTGCAGCTCACACGTTTTGGTCACATACTATGAGATTTATTAGGGATTGAAACGCTACTATGTTCGCAATGAAATGGCTAATAGCGGCTTAAATTGCTGAAACGAGAATACCGTGAATCGCCGGTGGACTTCGGATCGAGCTAGCAGCAGCCGAACCTCGACTACAGCACTGTATCGGCTGCTAGGTTCGGCCGTATGCACTGTCAATCTTTACATCGACCAGGTTGAGTCAGCTTAAACTTGGCTTGAGCTAGTTCAGAATAGTAATAGCATATGCTTACTGGATCCTTGTTTGCATGCAAGCCAGTTACATATCCGGGATTGTAGGGGCTCCATACTAGACAGCCCATGCCAGCCTGAGGAAGAGGCATGGCTTGCCTGCATGTTACCATGCTAACCTGCTGCCGTAAGCAGCTAACCTGCCTATTCTCATAGATTTAAAAGGCTGTGCCCACCACTACGTCTGATTCAATTACCGACGTTCAGAGATCAATCATAAATGAGCAGCTAAGATATTCAAAGAGATGAAGACCGTTAGCTAGTGCTATCCTTGCATACAGCCAAAGCCACCCACATAGTTGGCTTCAGTGGCATCTGCACAAGTAAGTGTGCCATGCTCACGTTCAACGACCCTCTGCCTGAATCTTTCACCTTGCACACGGTGTGAGCTGGTACAGCTATAGCAGTGTGAAAATCATCAGAAAAAGTCTGTGTCAATAACTAGCCCAACCCGCCTAAGAATGTCTCGTCGCGTTACCGGGTGGAGCGATACAGTGTAAGGAGTGGCATTTTCTGGGGCTAGTCTGCCCTTGTGTAGCTTGCCCATGTCGTCACCTGTCGGGTTCTGCGACCGGACGATTGTAATTGGCAGCGATAAAACAGCACACCGATTTGTGCTCACCACTTGGGGACGTGTTCGATTGCCAGCTCTGCGTATGTGTGTCCGACCTGTACGATGCAATTGTGCTTGGAAATACCCGGCTGAGTAAACGTTGTTCTTGTATATGCCGGTCCTCCTGTAGCTACATCATTCTAAACGTCTTGGACCTCATAAAGAATCACAATCCGAACTGTGCCTCTAAGCTCAGCCTAACTGGATTTAGGGGCAGGCAGCATTTTCTCACAGATGGTAGAATCTGACTGATAGTTGAGCTATTGCAGACCAAAAGCTCATTTGGCTGACTCAATTGCCCCTCTAGCTGAAAACTTACTTTGCCACCTTCGGAACAAATATTACTAGTGTGGCCTGTTTTACGCCTCTCAGCACAACATCCTGTGTTCGGTTAATGTATGTCCTGCACTGCATTTCAGTCGAAGAAAGCAGTCTCGATTATCAATGTATATGAGAAGGTGGTATAGTGGTACATATCGTTTTAACCTCAACTCTATGCAAAAGGTTGTGCTTAGACGGAAATTAAACAGCCAAGATTTTTTTGCTAAGGTGGCAGTGACTTAAAAACTAATTAGCCCTCTATCTTATTTAGATCACTTTTAAATCCAAGTACCTGTTGATGAAGGCACTTCAGGTTCAATAGTTAGCATGCCAAGTCTCCTAGCCTAGCACTGTAATAATATTAATACAGTTCTACAGCACTTTTAGAAAACTGTTTCTGGTCGCTTTACATGTGCTTGAAATGAAGCATTATTGGCTACTTGCACAATAACAACAGGCATATAAATATTAGATGTGACATGCACAGGATCAGCATGCAAATAGTGGCAGGATGCAGGGTTAGCATGCAAAAGCACTCAAAGTTGGACAAACTGTGAGCTTGGCTGTGCCACCTAGCCTCTAGCTAGGTCTGTCTAGAGGGCTGCTGCCGTCATGTAAAGGCCATCTAGTCAGTGCCGTTCTAATTTTCTTGATACCAACAATGTCGGCTAGGAAACTTGACAGGATGGCATATTTCGCTAGCCAATGCTAGACTAAGGATGTTAAATCCGTTCCCTGTGGCTGCAGCTGTTAAAGCAACGTGAGAGCCAGACCTTTAACCTGAGTCCCTTTGACTGTATTACTTAATATATGCTCCCGTGCTAACTTGTGCCATTTAGGCTGAGCGACTTCACTGGTTAAGAGTCCGAATTGATTCGAAATTTTAATATGACACTGTTTGATAATTTAACGCATGCCATTTAGATTCGGCTTCTATGGCGACAGACCTACTTAAATTAAGCGAATGGAGACACCGGCTACTCATGACGTCTTGCATTTGAGCTAGTCTTAGCAGTGCAGGCAGGTTTAGTGGAGATAATCTCCCTCCTCAGGTTATGGTCAGTTTACCAGCTGGGCTATTACGTGTTGAATAATGCTTAACACGGCATATGGCTGTTTGTCCCACAGCTCAGTCCACCTGGAAGATAAGCGTTGGTATGCGAACTGCAGTCTTGGCTTTGTTGCCAAGCCCAGCTTTTTAGGATTATGGGCCATGTAGCATATCCGTAGAGCTGCTTGACGCAGCTTTTCGGATTTTCACACTATGGATGAACCAAAAGTCAACATTCGCTCACTCTAGCGCCCTGCCAGCTGAACACTTACTTTGCAGCTAGTGTATCAACGATGTCTGGATTGTCATGGCTTGGCTTCTTACCTAGCTGAGCTGCCGCACCAGTTTCAGCCTCTTCGCGCCCTCGGGTCCTGTATGGACAATTAATTAACTGTTCTATTCCTCAGCTTAAAGACCGTTGGCTACAGTAGCTCTAGCTCTGCAGGTCCAAGACTATGGAGCTTGTTCCCACGATGATTACGCAGCAACAACTAGTCTCTTGCTGCCGACGATGGCTCTTCCTTTTCAGCGATCCTGAGCTGCTGCTTGATGCTACTCACTACCTCAACTCCTCCCTTGACCCGGCTTTGCTTCCCACTTTCTTTTTGTTTCGTGAGACGAAGTGTGTTGGCTACCGAATGCGTACCGAAAGCCGCTTAGGCTGTGAGCGGGCTATACAAAACTCTCCTGCGTAAAACCCTCATAATCTTTATGGCTTTATGGAGTTACAGACAGAGATACATTACATCATTTTTAGGGGGTAAAGTTACTGCGCCCATTACTAATTGTAAGGCTCTGAGGCGAATGATCTGCATTCAGTCAGTGTCTAGTGTCAGTCTGGCGATAAATTTGTGCATGCAGCTGTTCTGGATTATGACCATGTACCAGCATATTTCATTGCAACACAAGTCATGTTAACCGAGCCATTACACAGTTGTAATACTATTTGGAGAATTGAATCTGTTAGATTTTTGGGGAATTTTCTCTTGACTGTAGAACCTTCGAGCTAAATTAGGAGGTTCTAAATCCAACTGTATGACGGCCGGACTACAGGATAACTTATTAGCCGAGGGAAGTCGTCTAATCGAGCCAGTGGCCTGCTGGAAAGTATGTTTGATAAGGCAGGGATTCTTTAAGGCGACAGCAATCGGTTATTTAAAGAATCAGCTTACCAAAGTTATTATAGAATAAAATGCCAAGCTTTGGGATTTGCCGAAGTTTATAGCTTAGCCGTGTTGCCCAGTCTGTATTTAGTTCTGGCTAAAGGGGTGCAAAATCTTAAGTGTATCCAGGCTGTGTAATCCGTGCTTTCTTTGACAAAAATGAGTAGGCTAGGCTGTTTGAATTTTCTTATGTTCTATATAGCTATATTCTATATAGCCGCAGCTACTAAAGCAATACGTGAACTCGACATTTAACTCGAGCCACTCTGAAGATATCGATGACTTCTCAGACAAAAGTGTTACTACCATAAATGCTGGTGCTCTTTTGTCTCAGTTATTTACTGGTGGATTGAAAAAAGTGTGCAACATTTGAATCTGAATTCGCTTGATGACTTATATGTGTCATTTTATATTTGAGTTATATTACTAAACGATAAAAAGACTACATAAATCGCTGGACACGGGGATATGTCGGTGACCCGGTTAGATTGCATATGTCGGTAGTGCGATTAGATTGCATAATACTTTGGTGCTCCTGTTAGATAGCAAGTTTGTATGCTCCGGTAAGATTGCATGTAAGATTGCATTGTAAGAAGTCAGAGTCCCGGTTACATTGCACATGTTAGTGCTCCGGTCAGATTGCAAATGTCGGTGCACAAGTCATACTGCATCTGACCTGCAAGCAGCTGTGCGTGCGGCTTTAATGGAGGGAAGTTCCCTGCTCAGTCTCTTCCAGGTGGTTGTTCAGTAGCCAAATATCACTAAAGGAAACTCGGCCACTTAACAAATCACAATCCGAGTTCTGCGGCATAGTCTTTCTCTTATCGTGAAAATGTATATCTCGTTGGCCTCTTAAGGCAGCTTGTCTGATCGAATCAGTATGACTGCGGGAACTGAAAAGTTAGCTCTCTTCCATGGTCTATCAGTCGAATGCTTACTTTTTACCCATTCGCAGAGAGTTACTACCACTATAGCTAGTGATAAGCATCCGAGCTCCACGTCCTGCATTCGGTCAGAGTATGTCATTTGCGAGACAAGTATGCTAGTAACTAATCTTTTACCAATGTGCAACACGTGATCTTGTAACCCAAGTCTTGTTTGCCTCATCATTGGTGCAAACCATTATAATGTATTGGTTTTAAGCCTAGGCTTTTGTGGCTTGGTAGCTCCTATCTCATTTTGGATATTTATTTCAGTAAACATCCAAGTATTCAGTAAACATCCTTGACACAAAACTGCAAAGCTCTGCGTGCTGTTTAGCCTTATACTTGGTCGGACGTGGGTGTATTGACTGTAAAGGCAATCCAGACAGTACAGTTTTTGCTGTGTTGAAAGCAGAGAGGTCAGCTGTGCAATTTGATAGTTACGCTGGTTTCACTGGCCTAAGCAAAAATAGGCCAGTTGATTTGGATCACTGTGGCTGCAGCTGCTAAGATAGCAAGTGAGCCAGACCTTTTAACCTTAAAATTTTAAAGCCATCTAGGCAGTGCTGTTGTCGCTTCCTTCAAAGCAAAGATGTAATCAAGGCAACTTGACAGTACGACATATTTCGATGGCCATAAACAAGGCTAGGACTGTTGAATTGGTTCACTGTGGCTGCAGCTGGTAAAGCTGCATGTGAGCCGGACCTTTGGCCTATTTCGACGATATCTATTACTCGACTACACTAGCAAAAAATGCTGCTGCATGATAGCTTATGCCAGTTAGACAGTAGAAAATTGCATACAGTTGCTTAGATTCGGGATTAATAAAGATTGAAGTACTTTAAAATAATGAATGTACACACTGGATATATATTTTGTACTGCTTCTTAGTAAGTCTTACCAGCAGTAGTCGAATTATTTGAGAGGATTGTAATCCTTAATGGTGGGTTTACCTGCTGGGTAAATGCCCTGCTGAGCGATGCATAATACCTTATATCGCTGGTGTCATGCAACCATCTTCATCCAAAGAGACACGTTCACATTGCCCAACCACTCAACAAACTTTGTTAGATTGTCATAGTATGGCCGAAAAAAGAGTTACGCTAGCTAGCCCCAATACCGAGCCAGCCAAATACTGCCTTTGTACAGAGCATTTCATAGATAGGATAATAATAGAATCACTGCATTGTCCTTACATTGTCCTTAAGTAGAGTTCATCCTCCGACAGCGTCTTCCACAGTCTTGAACGATAAGTCAAGCGCTATAATATTTGTATTGTTACTCGTTCGCTACTGCTCTATGATAGGAACACCTAACACCAATCGTTGGTAGTTTTGTATCCGAGTTCCAAGGGTCAGAGGCTGTTTCCCCACCAAGCCCAGCCATACTCCGGCCAGCTAAACAAGTCTACAGGGAGGCTCATAAACACAGTAAACTGTGGGGGCCAAGAAGACGCCGAAAGTTGGAATAAACTTGTTAGTTGGTCAGTCGGCTTCCACGCTCCTGCCATTGCACCGACTCCGTTTCAACAGTACGAGCGTACGCCGTAAAAGATGTGGCTAGCTGAGTTGCTGCTTGGCACGTCGGAGTCAACGTCCACCACAATCGAGACCTTCTGCCGAAAGACAACTCACGGGGGGCCACGAACAGGATACACGGGAAACGCTGAATATACAAATCACGATGACGAGCCTGCTATCCAGCTCTGCTCGGACCTTGGCTACTCGTTGATTTTCGTGTGTGGCCGCATCGCCGGAGCACGCCTGCAACCATCCAGATGCTAAACAGGGAGCCCCCAACACCACGACTTACTCGGCCAACGTGTCCTACCCATGAGCCCCGGTGTTCTCAGGTAACCACACAACTGGCCATGCCGAAGGTCCGACCCCGGCCTAGCCGGTGACCCATACCTGCATTGCAGCCGTCCGGTACCAGCCAACCGAACCTAACCGGGGTTAGAGTTTTAAGCCTGTAAGACTGAAAGTCTATTGTCAGTAAAATGGTCAATGTTCGTCCTGCACCATAAGTCAATCCAAGGGGATAATCTCAATCATTTGTAGTCGGTATTACTAGTACAGCTTAGGAACAGGTGTTACTTTAGCACAAGTCTTTTTAGCACATCATTGTGATGTAGGATTTACTGCCTGGAGAATTTTATCGATTAGGTTATTTGCATAGGTGCATGTACCAAAGTAAACCTTTTAGATGAGTTAGGTTGTTTCTAATCTTAGTGGGTAGTGATGACTCAACAAAATATTGTATAGTTAGCTAAGAACAGTCATCCAATCCAGCCAGAAGCTTGCTGGAAAGCTTAGGTGGGAGGAATAGGATTCGTTTGCCCCGACTACCATCTGTAATTTAGAGAATTGGCTGATATGACTGCCTTTACAACACAGTTCCAAACTTTGATGAGTAATAGATACAGCGCAAATGCATCTACCAGTCACAGGTGCTACTCCAATTTTTGTAATGCCAGTTTTGCATTGAAAGTTCACTGGCAATAGTTAACATGCTTAAAATATTTTGTTTACTACCGCCTCCTTAAGAGTGAATGTAATTTTAGACCGAGATCTTACAGTTGCACAACTGGAATCAAGTTAATGGACAATATGATACTAGTATTGTATTGCATCTGAACTAGTCTTAGCAATGCTCGCCTGAAGGGGGGATATCCTGCTGAGGAATGTTGAATAATAATAATAGTATTATTAATAATCGCAATAGTACTATTAACATGTTGGTATAGCACCCATAGAAAAATAAATCCCTCTTCTAGGCACTTCACATTTGCTGCAAGTAAGCATGATCGAATGGTTAGTTGTTGCATTCTCAATGACAACAAGCACAACGTGGTTGGTGGTGGAATGCACTAGGCCAGCTTGCAAATGGTTAGTGGCAGGATGCTAAGTGTCGATACACAAAGGACGAATCACATGAACCTGCTGACTACTGTGATAAATAAATGCGTTTGTAGCTTCCTTTTAACTTATCTCAAGTCATGGGATATCATCATGCAAATAGGGAGTGAGTTCCAAGCTTTGGCAGCACACGAACTAAAGGCACGGTCTTTAAACGATTTGAGATTTGTACGAGTATAGGTGAACAGGTAGATTCCAAAAAGCTGGTGGTACGATGCTTAGCGTAGTAGTGAAATACATCTAAAAGGCAGTTTGGAACCAAAGAATGAAGATACCTAATAGTGAGGGACAGAACCTTGATGTCGATGCCCTCCTTAACTGGTGGCTATTGCAGGTCGGTGTGAGAAGGGATAAGCTTTCAACAGTGTTGCCTTTGACAGTTAAGCCTGGATGCAAAGTTACACCCCCAATCGTAAGATCCAGATAGCACTTGCAGGTAGATCACCAAGCGACGTGCTATAGAAGTCAAGATGGCATGCACAAACGCATTGACCTAATTTAGATGGGATAACAATGTCTGACCAAGCACTGAATTCTACCAATGTGTTATGTAGCTGAAAGTAGGAAGCTTTGTGGAGAAAATTTTGGAGCTGATGAGGTCGTCTAATGAACTGTCACTTTAGAACAGGACATCTAGATTTCCTGCAGATTTAACAGCAGATATGCTGAGAGAGCCTATCTTGAGCATTAGTCTTTCGAATTTCTTAGTTGAATCTCCGTCTGTAACTCCATAAAGTCATAAAGACCCTGTGGGTGTTACACAGGAGAGTTTTTATAGCACACTCACAGCCTAAGCAGCTTACGGTACGCTTTCGGTAGCCAAAAGACTTCTTCTCACGCAACAAAGAGAAAGTGGAAAGCATAACAGACTCAGAAGTGCAGTTGAGGTAGTGAGTAGCATAGAAGTAGCTCAGGACCGCTGAAAAGGATGTGCCGTAGTCTGCAATAGGAGAGTAGTTGTCGTTTTGTCAGTATTGTGGAAGCTAGTTCCACAGCCTAGGACCTGCAGAACTAAAGCTTCTGTCGCCAACTGTCTTTAAGCAGAGGAATAGGACAGCTATTTTATTGTCCTCACAGGACTTCAGGGCACGAACAGGCTGAAACTGATGCAGCAGTTTAGCGAGGTACGAAGGAGCCAAGCCGTAGCTGGCCTTGTGGGTCAGCGTAAGAACTTTGCTCTGTATCATTTGTTCAACCGGCAACCATCCTAGCTCTTTCAGCAAAGGAGACATGTGCTCAAACCGCTGGGACTTGAAGACCAGCCTTGCAGCCATATTCATAGTCCGCTGCAGTGGCCTAATATATTTCTTTGGCAGCCCAGCCAAAGGGAATTACAGTAATCAAGCCCATACAGAACTAAAGAGCTAGTTGAATTCTTTACAAGCCACAGTGGGAGTCAGCGCCTAATCTTGGATAGGGATTGGATGTGATGGCTAGCTGTGAAAGCAGTCTTCTGAATGAAGCTTTTGAAATTGAGGCAGCTGTCGAATACGACACCTAAATTTCGAGCACGTGGTTATGGTCGCACAATCGCATCACCTACTAGAATAGCAGATCCTTTGAATGCAGCCACACGCTTTGGGTGTCCTATGAGCAGTGGTCCGGTTTTATCATCATTTAATTTCAGGAAATTTTCCGACATCCAGAATCGAATATCGGCAAGGCAAGCATTTATGTTCTGAATTGCAGCAGCAGATGCCGTCAGTTTGAATGACAAAAACAACTGATTATCGTCAGCATAGAAGTGATATTCTATTCCATGGGCCTTAATCACTTTCCCCAGAGGTTGTGTTTAATTGGAGAACAGGAATGGACCGAGTACAGATCCTTGAGGGGCTCCATAGGTAACCCTCCTCGTGTCTGAGACCTGACCCCCACACGACACGGATAGAACACGGTCAGACAAGAATGATTTAAACCAAGCCAGTGCTTTTTCTGCCAGACCTATTGTTGTTCTAAACTGATTGCCGTCGCCCACTGCACAAAACACCAGCCGACGAGCAACACCACCAGTTTATGCTACCACACATCTAGCCAGTGGAAGGATTACTGCCCTCCTGCAGACGTTAGTCTGCTCCTGTCGTCTAAAGTACCGGTATGCTGAGTTCTGATTCGTTGATGTTGCAGCTTACGATTTGCTGCACTCCGATTGGGTAGCCGGTAGTAGCAGGGGGGGGGGGGTCTCCCTGCCTAGTACTGGCAGATAACATTTAGGTGCTGTCACAGACTAGGGTATACATCAACAAAACCACATGCCCGCCTGATCTGGAGATATATCTACGGCGCATTCTTCACTGTTTGGCAGTGAGAAAGTTAAACAGTAAGCACATTGTCCAGATAGTGTGCCGGTGGTCTCAGGCCATATCTTGGCCGTAGCTGTCTGCTGGGTTTGTCAGCTCTGGCCGTATTACCACTGCGAGCATCGGAGTGTTCGTCAAGGAGTTCGTTGGCGTTCGGTACTGGTTTGATGTCCGCTAGGTGGTGGCGGATTCCATCAATTTCAATGCCAACTCCTTCCGCTGGGGCAGTAACTGTCCCCTGTGGTCACTGAGCGCTGCAACGGGTTCCGGGGGTTTTTACGAAAACCCGCTTACCCTGAATCAAGTCATTTCCGTCAGAGCTCTTTGTGCCAGTCTCGCGAGCCATCGGAGGTTTCAATTCGTACGAGAAAAGCTAACGGCAATGCGATGAGCCGGCGTCAATCCGGTGGTGGCAGAGATATTGTACCAGTACACCATTATCAGTATGTCCCGCCCACTCCAGGCTGCCATTCCTTGTATTGTTCAATGGTTTCGCTCTACTACGCCGTTTTCAGAGGAGCGGTAGGCGCAGCGATACATTGGGTGTATCCCCCAACGATCACAAAGCTGGTGAACAGCTTTCGATCGGAAAGTGGCAGAATTGTCCATTAGGAGCTGCCAAGGCGGACCCCTTTCTCGGAATACTTCGTCCAAGTGTCGGAACACCGAGGTCTGGCTATCTCGGTTATACGCCGCCAGATAACAAACCTGCTGGGGCCGCTATCGACAAGTGTCAGATACTTGACCCCGTTGAAGAAAGTAACGTCAATAGCCAGGCGGCGCCAGTTGGAGTCGACGTCCAAATGTCCACGGCTCCAAGACACTGGCAGTGGATCCACAGACCGGCAACACATGCACGATTTAACAATGCGTTCCGTTATCTATTACGGAAATGCCAGGAAGCAGAGCCCGGCCAGGTACAACATAGGGTCAACCCCTAGGTGATGCAAATCGTGGAACACTAGCAGGTCTACTTCTTGCGCTGGAGTAGCAGCTGCGAGAATCGAGATTGGCTTAAGCCACGGCTGCGGGCGTTAAGTGGTCTGCTTTGTAGTCGGCCGAACGCGCCTGCTGTAATCTCATCCGGAGGTCGTTCTTCTTAATTATGTCGCGTATTATTGCTGTCCGCCGTCGAGCCTATGCCTCACCCAAACCTCGCGTACAGATAGGCTTATCGCCTTCGACAAGCGATCGAAGCCACGAATGCACAGTGGCCAAGTCAGTAAAAAATTCGATCTCTCGAAGGCCCCTGGCCAGGGCTAAGTTTTGGCTCTTTATGACAGCCTCAAGTTCGGCCAGATTTATATGCGCTACGTCATCTGGCTTTGTAAGCCAAGAGGCATCCTCGACAGTCTGCCCTCCAATTCGCAAGCAAGCAGGCGCCTATCGCTAAGCTGCTTGCGTCACACCATACCTGTCCGCTGGGTGACCTGGCACACTCCATACTCCGGAAACTGGATCCTCCTTTATTACGTGTCGGCCGATCTCCTGTGCCATCCGAAGGACGTCCTCCGTGACCTCGGCATCCCATGACAGATCTTTTGTGGCTCTCTTTACGTCGCTGCAGGCTGGTCGAAGCCATCCGGCAACGGGAAAATTGCCTGTTAATTGTCCACACCACGAGAAAAGGCACCTGCGAGTCGTGCATTGAGGTAGCGGTTCAACATCGTTATCTCAGCCCCACTTTAGCTTTCCTTCATGGTCAGTGAAGCGAAGCCCTAGTACGCGACCTCCGACCAACTTTTCCTAGGACTTCGCTTCGAGCCCGAACTGTCGTAGGAGAGAGATAGCATGCTCATTCGTGACAATGGCTTTGTTGGCGATTATATTGTCCAAGTATGAGTCAGTGCCTTCGCGCACCTGTGGGTCCATAGAAAGCACCTTATTTAACACGGCGGTCATTATCTTAGGCGCTACATTTAATCCGAAGCCTAGCCGTGTCAGGCAGTACCGCCTCCCCTGGTAGGCGGCAACCTGGTATCTCCACAGGGAAGGGTCGACATTAAGCTTTAAATACGCTTTGCAAAGGTCGATAATGCTGACGTTACTTCCCATGCGGCGCCATGCCCGAAGTTTCTCGCTGCAAACGTCACCGTTGGCAGTGTGGCTGGAAACGTATTGGTTCAGCTCGCGGTAGTCTAAAACGGGCCGCACTTTGTCTTTATTACTCTGGAACACGCTCATTAGCGGCACGAGGCCTTCACACTCCCCTTCGTCAGGCTTCAGCCAGCCGAGTTGGATCCACTCTTGGATCTCCTTATCGTAGTCGGCCTGCAAGTCGGCGGGTACGCGGTAAGCCTCGACGCGAGTTACCCAAGTGGGAGAAGTCACGCCGTCGGCCCAATTCCACTTTACGACCCATTTTCCGTTACGGTAAACCACCGAAAAGTCTCTGTCGGAAACACTGACGTCGCTCGACAGTGCCCCGATTGCACTGTCCCGCCCATTAAAGGATTACTACACCGCCTTCAGGGACTATCACCACGCCTCCCAGCTGTCGCACAGAATCCATGCCAAGGATAATATCATACCCCGGTACGATCTCGGATACGAGGCAGTCCAGGTCTATTGCGATGCCCTGCACAGAGCATGTCATGCGGCACGCCGACCGACAACGAGCGACTCTCCATTGAACGCAATTACTGGCTCGTTAACCGGATAAGACTGCGCCGAGGTGGCAAGCAGTACCGAAGATTTAGTCACTATCGACCGAGAGCAACCAGTATCAAGGAGTGCCTTCATAATACGACCACCGTTGAGAACATTTATTGTTGGCAGTCGAGTTGACAAGCAGGGGAATGCGCCGGCGCTATAACATGGGCTTCTCCTTACTCGCTTTTTGGCTGTGCATCAGTACGACGCTCCGGACATATAGCTGATAGGTGCAATTCGTCGCCGCATAAATAACACAGTCTTCGCTGCCTTTGCGACGAACGGCTGTTGCGACTTATGTGCCCTTCCATTTTTCAGAAGAAACTAAAACGCTTCCGTGGAGTCGGGCGAGAGCCTCTAGCTACAAGTGCCTCAGCAGCGGCCGCGCAGCTCGGCAGAGCAATTCATAAGCGCTCGTGCCTCCTCAACCACCTCAGAAATCGCCATCTTGTCGAGCGCACACGCCGCGCATAGCTGCTTTCGGATGTCTTCAGGAAGCCTGGTGACGAATACGTATTTTAACAAGTCATCCTTCGCAGCCGCACTCACTAATCCGGCCAGCCGTGCCGAAATCGATGCGTATACGTCCACTGGCTCCCAAGCTTGGAGCCGCCGTGTCGTGAGCTCCTCATAAGCTGTAAATTTCTCCGCCGAAAATGCAGCCAGAGGGGCCTCTCTAACGACGATGTCCATCGATGCTTTGGTACATAGCGAACGCTCCGCCGGTTAGAAAATGGGGCAGAAATTGGTGGCGGTTGGCAGCGACAATACCTTGGATCTCTGCCACCTGATCAAACTTCTCAACCAGCCCGAAAAGTCTCCGCTGCCTTAGAATTCAGTGACGATGTGGCTGAACTTTACGTTCTCCATTACAGCCAAAGTAGCTTGTAGATTTATTGCCCTCGCGCACAGCACAAAACACCAGCCGACGAGCAAATCCCCAAGTTTATTCTACCACACACCGAGCCGGCTGAAGCGTCGCTGCCCTCCAACAGACGTTCGTCCGCTTCACAGACGCTCCAGAAGCGATAAGCGTTTTGATATCCCTTGTCATGTAATTTCTTACGGGCTACAGTCAAACATCAAATAGATAAGCTTTAGACAGGTCATAGCTGCATCGGTTTCCCATTACGATGTTCACAGCAGCTTCAATTTTTGGAAGACGATTTTCCAACGGACAATGAACGCGTATAGCTGGCTCGGTGTGCCATGGCAGTGTTTGAGACCTAAAATCCAAATGCTGCAGGCACAGTTCAACTAACAGTGCTAGACTCTAGAGATGCTTGACAACGGTGCAACTGGAATCTAAAGGCTGGGCCAACAATTCTAAGATGCTGCCTTAGTGAACTCCAATGAGCACTCCTAAATTCGATGGTCTTATAGTATTTCTAGTATAACGAGCACCCATATCTTGCTGCTGTTAGTGATTTACACTTAAAATTCTGAGGCAACTGAATAGACTGATCTGAATTAACAGTTTGGATGAGTAGTACTCAACCGAAAGTACAACCTACACCCTCAAAGATATAAGCACATATGACTATTTCAGAGCCTAACACATAGCTGATAACCCGACAATTACGACACAACCAGTTATTATCGGCTATAATTTGAGAAACTTTTATTATCACACGGGCTTAAATAGTATGTCTAAAGTATCATTCACAGATTTTGCTCCTGCTTCCTCAACCTCCCATCGGTAAGGTTCAAAGGCTAGTGTGGAAGAATAGAATAAGGTAGTCAATATCTATTTCACCTATCGTCACCTTCAATAACAACTTCAGCTTATCTATTTTATCGACTCAGTATTACGATTTGGGATGGTCAAAGCTATGCTCACATAATCCATTGGCCACACCTTGTGTCATGGTACTCTACTGAAGATTTAAACTGACATTGCAAGTGCAATCTATATTCCTACTATTGTAGCACCATTTTTTTAATTAATAAGTACTTGTAAGTCAAATTTTTGTATGGTCAAAGTTAGCTCACAAGGCAGCTTGAAGTACCTGAGCTATCTTCTTATAAGCAAGTACGGCTACGGTGACTTTGTTGTCCTCACTCTTTACGGTGGGAGGGGCACTTGGTGGATTTTTAGCAGATAAAGAGGTACTCGTACCAGTGCCTTAAAATATCGACCAAATTTATTATTAAGTTGTACATTTTGCTTTAGGAATGACCTATCCAAATCAATGTAATGACAAATCTTCTATAGCAATTTAGTCGATCACGAGTCGATAACCTCACTTTCACGATTCCTATGCAACGACAATTACTCTCCTGCTGCCGACTGTGGTTCATCATTTCAGCGTTCCTGAGCTGTTAATTTTTTGCTACTCACTATCTCCACTATTCACCTGACTCTGCTATGGTTCCCACTTTCTTTGTGTTGCGTGAGTAGAAGTCAGTTGGCTGCGGAATGCATACCGAAAGACGTTTCGGGCTTGTTTAGATAAGGATACCACGTCTAAGTTGGTCCGTACATTTGTGAAATCTTATCTCGACTTCTGCAAATCACTGCTTACTGGCCTAACAGCATGTGTGATCAGGCGATTGCAGCTAGTGCAAAACTCTGCAGCCAGGCTTGTCTGTCGTAAGCGTCGCACTTGCCACATTACTCCACTTCTCGCCGACCTGCACTGGCTACCAGTCAACCAACCGATTGACTTCAAGGTTTTGTCGCTCACTTTTAGGTCCCTTCTCGCCGACCTGCACTGGCTACCAGTCAACCAACCGATTGACTTCAAGGTTTTGTCGCTCACTTTTAGGTCCCTTAGTTCTATGGCTGCAGCCTATCTCTCCGACATACTCCCACATCAGGCCAAGCATCGTACCACCCGCTTTTAGGAATCCAATAGTCTAGAAATACCTCGTACAAACCTTAAATCTTTTGGAGACCATGCATTTAGTTCGTATGCTCCCAAAGCATGGAACTCTCTCCCGACCTGCGTCAGAACATCCCTGACCTGACCACATTAAAAGGAACTTAAAAACACCTATTTTGGACAGTATTTAGTAGGTCCCTGTGATTTGTCCTTGATGTGCTTAAGCATGCTGACACTGTGCATGCTGCCACTAACCACATTTGCATGCTGACCCTGTGCACGTCACCCCTAACCATGTTATTCATTTGGTTTGTTTTATAAGCACGATCTTACTTACCATTTAATTGCATTTCCCTTTGCGGCAAATGTAAAGCGCCAAGAAAAAAATTAAGTTCTCTGAGGTCACTTTATCAAGTAAATTGTTAATAATATTATTATAGGCTGTTAATGCCCTTTACAAAACTCTCCTGTGTAACACCCACACGGTCTTTATATCTTTGTGGAGTAACAGACGGAGATACATTACATTTATACATTACATAATGGTCAGTGGCAGCATGCATAGTGTCAGTACACAAATAAAGAATCACATGGACCTATGTCAATACCCAAATGACAAATCACATGGGCCATGCTCCTAATATGTGTGATGGCTTCAGGTTGGCTAGATGTGCATTGCAGAATCGCAAGCGTGGAGCTGGACGCATTGTCACAAAAAGTGTTCCTCGACATTGCACCCAAGTTCTTTGACCCCTGCTTGAAAGACCCCGATGCTGTCACGAGGGTGCTTAATAGATTTCAAGAACTGAAAGGCCTCATTTTTGGCAACGAATTTCGGAATGGAAGCATCATAGTGGAGCTGCAAGTGTTCCCTCTGCCAGCTCTTAGCCGGCTGCGACAGCTATACGACAGTGGACAGCTGGTAGTGGTGATGGAGCAAGCACTTGTCACCGGTCACGTGCTTGCCAAGTTTGAAGCAGCTTTCATTCATCTGCGAGTGTACGTCGACGAGAAGGACTTTGGGCGATGCCGTAACGAGGCTGAAGACCTGCAGGCAGGTCTGCCAACTGTTGCCATTAAGACGACTCCTTACAATGGTACCATGAGCACGTTGGACAAAGATGGATGCAGATCGCGACCGAAACTTTATAGTTGGGTTGCTTGTAGGCTGTTTATTTCCGATCAGTCTAAGTTTTTAGGAGTCCTAAGTTAGCTATGAGAATAAAAGATCCAGAAATAGTGAGAGAGAGAGGAGAGAGATCGAGTAAGAGAGCAAGTGAGCAAGAGAGCAAGTAAGAAAGAATTGTACAGCCTGCCATTTCCAAGTTTGTTGTTCATAAGTGGGCTCTCAACCGATCCACTCGTCAGCATCCAGTTGCGTCGATGCCACTGTCGCTGTTTCTAAATCTTGTAGGGATCGAGCTTAATAATAATATTGCACTTGATAAAGCGCCCTCAGAGAACTTAATCTCTTTCTAGCCGCTTTACATTTGCTGCAAAGTGATACGCAATAGAATAGTAAGTAAAATCATGCTTGAAAAACAAACAATTGAACAGTATGGTTAGGGGTGACATGCACAGGGTCAGCATGCAAATGTGGTTAGTGGCAGCATGCACAGTGTCAGCACGCATAAGCACAACAAGGACGAATCACAGGGACCCACTAAAGGCTGTCCTAAATAGGTGTGTTTTTAAATTTCTTTTAAATGTGGTCAGGTCAGGGGATGTTTTGATGCAGGTCGGGAGGGAGTTCCAGGCTGCTTACAGTTAGTACGGACACAAAGTGAAGATTTGTCAGCTTAAGAAGGTCTCCAAAGACTAATAATAATAAAAGTGACTGTTTTTGTCGTGGAGTGGCCAACGGTAGTGAGGGCATGAGTATGATCAGCGGCCAGGGAGTGACAGAAAAGCTGCTTCTTGGGATGGTGGCTCTTGACAGCCGAGAGCATGTTGACCCGATTCATGAGCGAAACTCTGCTGTGATGCCCCACCTACTTACCAGTTATGGGCAATTATCGAGTTACTCCGAAATTTGAAATGTCAAATAACGAAAAAAAGAATTGTCGATGACTCATCGAAAGACCGCGGCTGAGCATAAGCAATGCCACGACCACCGAGTGAAACGACGAGATATGTATGCATTGTGAAGTTATTCTGGTTCTCCTCTGCCTGCAAATAGCTCATGAGTCGTTTTTTGTGGGGTACTGTCGCCCGACGAGTGTGACTGACGGCTACCGAAGAGCATACCGACTTGGCCTACTTTTAGCTACATAATATTGCTAAAATTCGAGTTGGTTTAGACAGGGATACCACATCTATTATATGGCATGCATTTATGACACCCTTTTAACACTTCCGAAATTCACTGCTTGCTAAACTACTGGCCTTTGCAATAAAGCGGCTACAGTTGGTGCAAAACTCTGCAGCTAGGCTCGTCTGCATCCCAGTTGCCACATCTCACCACTTCTCGCCGACCTTCACTGGATCCCAATGAAGCGATGCATCGACTTTAAGGATTTGTTACTCACCTTCAGGTTGCTTAGTTATCGGGCTTCAGCCTATCGGTCAGAAATACTCCCCCACCAGGCATAGAATCTTTCGCTTTGCTGTTTTAATCGAATCGTTCGGCATACCTCGTACTAACCTAAAAACTGCTGGAGACGGTGCCTTCAGCTCCCGTGCTCCCAAAGCCTCGAACTCACTACCGAAACACGTCGAAACGTCCCCTGATATGACGACATGTAAAAATAAGTTAAAAATGATAATTTTAATTACATCAGTTGGCGGGTCTTTGAGATTTGTCTTTTGTGTGCATGTGCCTGCATACACTTACACTTACATGTGCCTGCGACTAGTGGATTTTAAAACCAACCATGTGGTAATGCTTTGTAAACAGCATCTGTAAAGCTCATAGAAAGAGAGTAAATTTTCCAAGACACTGTATAAACATAGTAGTATTATTAATATTATTATTAGTATTATTTTGCTAGCCACTTTTGGAAGAATTGAGAACCAGGTCCTCACATATGTCTAACCTGTACGAGGGAGTACTTCGGCTTACCAGCTAGATGCTGAGCTAGTTGTGCAATGTGGTCTTCAGCTTCTTTCTTGGTGATTGGCGGCATCAGGTAGCCCTTCTCCTGCAGGATTCCTGACCAATAATGTGGCAGCCCATCCGGCTGTACAGCCAGTTGGACCACAGGCCTGCCGTCTATGTGGCTTGTTGGTTGCTATCTTTTCTGCTTCGGCAGTCCTTCATGCCTACTTCTGACTAGGATCACGAAGGACAGGTGGAGCTCAGCATCATGCTACTCTTTTTCCTACCTTAAACCGTGCTTTTCTTTTAGTATAGGTGCTTCGCACGAGATTTAGCAACGCAAGTCAGGAAAGAAGTTCACTTTACAAGGTCTTGTCTCATTACTTAAGGGCTTTTTTTATCGATTACTCTTTGAGTTATTTTAACTCATTTTACTGCGACCTAAGACAACTTGACCTTTATCCAGGTGCTTTACGTATGCCACAGGTCGGGACTTCTGTTTCTCCTGGACGAAACCAGGGTGCCATCCATTTAATCAATCTTAGTCTTATCGGCAGCATTCTGGTTTTAGCTATTCATGAAGCGAATAGACAGGGATAATTCTTGCGACCGTTCGGTATCGATCGAGTGAAGTATATGGGTGTTTGGTTGGTACCAAATCGTGACAAAGCAAGCCTTTAGGTGCCGTACTGGGAGCCATCTGTTTTGTCCAGGATTAAAGTCGTGCAGCAACCGGCTCGTCCAACTCGTTACTGCAGGCATGCAGCATGCACAGATCAAACATAATCGAATGACTTTGCACATTTCCATAGTATCTCGGCTGTGAGCCTTTACAACTCAGCAACCAATTAGGCAGGGTGCAGGGTATTGATTTTGTGGTGTGTGGAAAAAGTAATCACTGTGCAGTTACCAGCCAGGGCATAAGGAAGAACGAAAACAAGAGGACATTGCTACTGTCAGTAAACAGGATGTCGTGAAAAATATCTCAAAATGAGGCTTGCAGTGAAACAAAACAAGTTGCGGTTGACCCATCGTTGACGATGCCGGACGGGTGCAAGGAGCTGTTGTTCACGGGGCATTCGTACATAGAGGCATCGTAGACACAGTTAAGGATCATATCGTGTCTGGCCTGGACGGCCAGCATAATCAGATGGCAGTTAGAAAGTGTGTAGGGCCTCAGCTCCTTTTTCTGGCGGTAGAGATGGCATGCTTTTGACTCTGATGAGTGGAAGTAGCTGCTCGTGGTTCTTTCCGGAAGCAGGTTCAGGCCGGCTCTGTGAACAAAGTGCCAGGCCTCGAAAGACACTCGAAAGGCTGGTCCAGAAGTGGCTAGGTCTAAGACTAACGGTGCACCTCTCTTCCTTAGGCACTTCCTAGCATCGGCTGAGTGATCTGGAGCCATCAAGACTCCCAGTGGGTACGTCGTTGTGCTGACCACTGCTGAGGAACATTGAGCACCTCTCTTCAGTGATCAGAGCCGCCGTGGTACCCATCGCCCTGGTTGCCAGGTCTTGCCAGAATCGTGCTGCCATCGTGACGGTGGAGTGATGAGAGAAGTGCATCAGGGTAGCCTGTGCAGCCTGCATGCACCATGCATTGTCCCCTTAAGCTGGCCGGCTGGATATAGTGGCACCATATTCAGCCTGCCTGCTGTCCCCCCCGAGCAAATAGGAATTAGACAAGTGTTTGGGGGGGGGGGCAGCACCTGCTCGGATCCATATCAGCATATGTGTGTTTGCATATCGGCATATGTGTGTTGGCGAAAGCAGCCCGGCTGTCACCATCCCCTGCATAGACAATCGAGTCTGGGTATTAAGAGCGTCTGCAAGATGGCAAGCTTTTTCCTGAGGGAGAGGTGTGCAGGGCACTGATGTATCTCAAGACTGTCAGCCACGCCTTCTCGGTGTCCACCCCGGGGTAGCCCTGGTCCGGCAGGGTGCCCAGATATACAGCTGTTTTGCCTTCGGGAAGGCTGCGAATGTCATGCGATTCTGGTGCCTTCGTGCGGTGTTTGCCGAGCTTGCAGTCTGAGCGACATTTCTCAGGGGTGAAGTTGGCGATAGTTAGAAATGTTGGAGGCCTCCTCCATTGCTGAGACGCATTTCACTCAAGTCGCCCATCCGGAAGCCTGAAGCCTTTGTCGTTGGTAGTGCTAACGGCTGTGTCGATCACGAAAACACCCACCTATTTATCCCAGCATTTCGTGAGCTCCTTTGATCGGTCTTGTATGTGTGTTGAGATCGCAATAGAGAATGCATACCCCAGCCTATGGCACAGCATGTGCTTATGTGCTCCGATACTGTGCATGCTGCCACTAACAACACTTGCCCACTGATCCTGTGAATTTCGCCCCAAACCTTGTCATTCTTGTTGTTTAGTGAGCTGGCTAGCACCAATCATTAGATCGTGCTACCTTTGCAGCAAGTGTAACTTGCCTAGAAAGAGATTGAGTTCTCTGAGGGCGCTTTATCAAATGTAATAACATTATTATGATTGCTATTATAAATAGCACTTCTCGAGCCACACCTCGACACCTGGCAAAAAGAGCCTCTGCGGCCCGGAGAGCTATCTCCCGTGAAGCAACAGCAGCGCCCGAGCGGCACGACATCTCCACGAGCAATGCTTAACTTCGCTACTTATCTCACGATCTTGTTCTGTGTGACCTCGATCCTGATCGACCAGTGGACAACACTGCCTCAGTTTAGTGGTAAGTTATCGTAGCGGTGCGCTTCCAGTGCCCCGCAGCAGCTTCAATGGTTGACTTCACGAGTCGAATGCAGCACCCGTCGTGCCTCGGCTGGTCTATGCACTGCCGCATAGCGAGCGCTGAGCGATGCTGCCCTTCGACTAGCCGCCGCCAAGGCGTAATATAGCTACGTGTTTGCCTGTACGAGGAATACGCGACTGAATAATGGTTACTGCCTTGAAGGGTCAATTTTTGCCCAGATACTATCCGGCATCAGGTATCGTACTTTTAATGCATAAGCTGCGAAATGAACTAGGAGCTTGGCCACAGGGTTATAACTGAGAGCTGCTTATAAAATAGCCATGATAAGCTAAGGCATGGGATCAGGGCATTTATGATTGTGAATGAAGGAGATTATTGCATGATTTATGACCTGGCCAGCATGCAATGTGCAGGTTTAAATTGTATGTAGATAATAGTGACACAGGTAAGACATATAAAAGTATTTCTTGAACGGTTCGATTTTCTGGCTGAGATTTTTAATGAGCACATATTGAACTGACGGCTTGGTATAGAAGCCAGATTATGACTGTCAGAATATTCATTATTATAAATCAAAGAGCCCCTGAAGGAGGAGCTACATTGCCTACAGCAGCTAAAAATGTGGCTCCTTTAGCACCTGATCCCACAGCACAGGCACCGGTGCCCTCAACCGTAGCAGGTAAGTCGTCGGCATCCGACCGTGACCGCCTACATATGACCGAATTGCTGGTATATGCAGGTATGGTCGTGGCTGTGCACAACGGTCAACACGATTGCCGTTAGTCACCTACTTCCCTAGTCTAAGCTCTAATCACACTGCAACAGGTCTTGTTTTAGGCCGATATCCGGTGTACATTATTGCTGTTCCATTTAGCTAGGAATTCAGATCTGTGCAGTTAATTATCAACTATTTCAAAACACATACTTGTTCGGACTTCCGCCAACAGCCAGTTTGCAACGTTGTTCTAATTCTGCTTCAGTTTTACTGGCTCTATGAAGCATCAAATCGATTTCAAAACTGCTAATCGGTCTTACATGCGGCTTCATATCCTTGCACCAGCTTACCTTTTCCAAGTTTGCTGCTCAGACGTGGCCTCTCAACCGATCCACTCGTTAGCATCCATCGCATCAATGCCACTCTCGCTATATCTAAATTCTGTGAGGATCGAGCTTTCAGTTGGTATGGATACAAAGTGAAGACTTGCCTGCTTGAGAAGGTAGTTAACTGCAATATAATGTCATCCTTGAGGGGCAAGCTCAAGGCCAACTTATGCAGTAGGCAGTCTCTTAACCCACTAGAACTAGTCTTGTTTTTCTTCTTCTTTCGGTAAGGCTTTTTATTATACAGGTACATGATGTATTGCAAGTTACATGGCACTCGTGCTTGAAATAGGTGACCGTTAGTTTCATGTTCACTGTAGCAAGCTGGCCTAAGCATGCTAGTTACCTACTTGAGTGTCGCCTGATTCATGATTTTAAAACGGCATCTTACTTAAAACCTTTACGTGATTATCATACGTCAGGTATGTAAGTAATTTATTGTAGGTAATAATCGATAAGGTGGTGAAGCACGTGTTTGCCTGTATCGTAGTTGGCATACAAAGGCACAGCTCAACTTGTTAGACATTCCTATTAAGAGTTTACATGACTCTGGTTGACACTCTTGAACTATTTGCTTCGACCTTCTGACTTTACTACAATTGAAAATCTGCTCGACCGTTCCTGATGCACATCCGACAGGCTTCACCATATTTCAAGACCTTGACCAATTTTGACTAATATGAGTTCCCACTGTCTCACGTTCCTTCTCTAATTTCAAACTGGTGGCTGTAGCCCAAGGCCGACTTTTTAATCTGATTTCTAAAGATGCTTAAACAGCAAGTTGCTATTAGCAACAATAATCTCTCATGCTACGGTACCAAGTCCTCCTTTATTAGGATGGTCGTATGTCATATCGATTCTGATGCCAGTTCTGCACACATCTCTTGGCCAGTTACTACTAAAAGACTAATAATGTAAACAGTGAAATTGTTGTCCGGCAGTGGCCAGCGGAAGTGAGAGCAGAGGTCAGCTGGCAACGATCAGTGGCCAGGGAGCTACAGACTAGCTATTATGGTGATGTACCTTTCGAGAGCTGAAATCATGTTGACCGTATTGATGGACGACAATCTACTGTGACTCGCGGCCTATTTACTAGTTATGGGCAATTATAGAGTTAATCAGAAATTTGCAATCTCAAAGGGTAAAAAGAAGAGTCATGGATTAGTCATCCATGGACCTCGGCTGAGCATGGGTAGTATCCAAGCCGCTGCCACAACCACCGAGTAAAAAAACAAGATCTGTACACATAAGTGGAGCTATTCTGATGCTCGCCTTCGTTTGAGTAGCTCATGAGACGTCATAGGTGGGGTACTGTCGCCCGACGAGTGTGACTGACGGCTACCTAAGAACATACCGACTTGGCCTACATTCAGCTACAAAACATTGCAGGAATTCGGCCAGGTTAAGACAGAGATACCACATCTAAAGCAGCGCATGCATTTGTGATATCCTGTCTTGACTTCTGAAAATAACAGCTTGCTGGTCTACCGGCCTTTGCAATCAAGTGCTTACAGTTGGTGCAAAACTCTGCAGCTAGGCTCATCTGTCGAGATGTGCCAGTTGCCACATCTCACCACTGCTCGGTCACCTGCACTGGCTCCCAGTGAAGTGCTGCCTCGACTTTTAGGTTATCTCACTGACTTCGTTCCTTCATTCTCTGGCTCAAGGTTATCTATTTGAACTTCTCCCTCACTAGGCGAACAATCATTCAATTCACGGTTTTACTCGACTCGTTGAGCCATATCTCGTACTAACCTCAAAACCGTTGGATACCTTTCCTTCAGCCCCTATACTCATAAAAGCCTGGAACTCATCAATGATGCTCGTCATAACGTCCCACCACAGGACCTTTAAGAACAAGTTTGAAATGCACTTTTTCATTACAGCATTTGGTCGCTCTTTGAGATTCATCTTCTGCTTGCAGATGCCTGCTAACACTTACACTTAAATGTGCCTGCTGCTTGAGGATGTTACCACCAAGCATTTGGTAATGCTTTTCAAAGAGCATCTGGAAAGTGCTTACAAAAATTTAGTGCTCCAAGGGCACTGTATAAATATAGCAGTATTATATTTATTATTAGTATTACTGTGCTAGCCACTTTTGGACGAATTGAGAATCAGGTCATCGGAAATGTTCGACCTGTACAAGGTAGTACCAGGTATATGCTGAGCTACTAGTGCATCGCGGTCGTCAGCTTCTTTCTTGGTGATTGGCAGCGTCTAGTAGCCCTTCTCATGCAGAAGGAGTGACCAATGATGTCGCAGCCCATCCGGCTGAATAGCAAATTGGATCACAGGCCTGCAGTCTATCTAGTTTGTTGGCTGCCTTACTTTATCCTTTCTTTATCTTTGCATTTTCTCGTCATTGTCCTTCACGGCCCTCCTAACGTGTGGTGCTGCATCTGAGCTGCTCCTAGCAGTGCTAGCAGTTTTAATGAAAGGAATGTTCCTCCTCAGTGCTTTTCGTATAGCTGAGTTTGCCAGCATGGGGTATACCCTACTGAGTCATTCATAGCCTTATATGGCCAGGTGCTATGCAGCTAACTCCCCCAAAAAAGCCAGGTGTCCACTTAACCAGCCACATTTCAGGCCCTGCTGCGTAGCTTCACTATTTATTGTGAAGGTGTATACCTTGTTAGTCTCACGACACAGCTTGTCCGATAGAATCACTATGCCCACCGGAAATAGTAAGTTTGTTCTCACCTACGCCCTTCCAGCCGAACTCTTACTTTGCACCAATTGGGACACAGCTATTGCCAGTAATGCCGTGCTGGTTTGGCCTGTTGGTTAAGGTGATCGCCCTGACCAAGGTCTGTCCGAGGTCGTGGGTTTGAGCACTGAGGCACATATGAGCCTGAACAGAGATTAAGTTGTCATGATTTGCTATGCAAATAAATAGTCTTTTCATTGTTATTGTCAAGCCTCTGATCTCAACGTTCTGTATTCCGTAAGAGTCTGCCCTTCTCGATATATCCATACTATCCATTAGTCTAGATTAGCACCACGCGGAAGACATTCTTGGAACACAAGTCTTTTTAGCCACTTCATTGTGCTGAGCCATATACTGAACCGTTTGGACCACTCAGGTTTTAAGCCCAGGATCTTGTGCTTTGGTAACTTCTACTCCATTTTTTGTATTTAGATAAGTAAACAACCAAGTATATGATGATAGATACTGAGCTGTATCCCTAATTAGCCTGCCCTGTCTTCGAGTCTAGCTACAAGCTTGGTAGAAAGTAGTGGTGCCTATGCAAGAGTCTCGTAGGACGACAATTGTCTGAATTGTCTAAATTATTTTATTGTAAAATACCCTGTGTTGGAAGCCAGGAGATCTAAAGCTCGGTTAAGCTACTTAGCCGTATCCTTGGTCAGGACAATATGCTACTGAATCTATATGCCATCCAGGCAGTATGGTTCGTGCTGCGTTGAAAGCAAAGAGGTCAGCTGTGCAACCAGACATTAAAGCATATTTCAATTGTTTAAACAAGCATTGGCCAGTTGAATTCGTTTATTGTGGCTGCAACTGCTAGAGCAACAGTTGAGACGAACCTTTCAAAATGTAAATCTAAAAGATAGGCAGTAGTGTTCTTGCTTTCTTCCAAGTGAACATGTAAGCAAGGCAACTTGACAGTACGACATATTTTGATAGCCATACAAAAAGCTAGGACCATTGAATTGGTTACTGTGGCTGTAGCTGCTAAAGCAGCATGTGAGTCACACCTTAAATCCAAGCCAGTTTGACGATATCTGCTACCGATATCAACTAACCAGTTGTTATCTACTAGTCAGCAAACAGCTTATGCCTGCTACACAATTAATTGGGGAGTTTCCCAACTTTAATGACGGTATGCTTGCACATCTGGAGAAATACCCTGCTGCAGGCACAATTTGCAATTGCATGCTGTTGCGCATATTCCCCTCCTAATAGTGGTAGAAGTTCTTCAAAATTAAGAGCCTGATTGCTCCGGCAGCAAGACTAGTAAACATTGTGCTATACAATGGAGTATGGCAGCTCACAATTGCACGGACGTATTTAGATGTAGTATCCTTGTCGAAGCAAGCCGGAATTCTTGAATAATATGTAGCTGAAAGTAGGAGAATTTGGTTTGGTCAGCCGTGATGGCACAATGGCACCATGCTCAGCACGGCATTTGAGAGGCTACTGGTGATTTTGCTTCAGTAGTTCAACAGCAGACCTGCCGAACGTTTGTTTGCCCTAGCTGTTTCACTTCAATATATGCAATCAAATCGTGTGACATGATCTTGCTTAGAGGGGTCAAAGCTGATGCAACTGTAAAGTGCTCAGAAAGAAAGAGAGAGTACTCCGAGCATGCGAAATCACATGTATTATTATTTTTATTGGTCAATGTACTTTTGACGATCGAAAACTTACCCCACTAGCTTAGTGAGATCGTTTACAAATCCAAGCACACGATGACCACCTTACTAGCAGCTCTCATGCCTTAGCTATTCTCTGTGCTTCCTTCTTGTTTCCTCAAATGAAGTAATTTGACTAACGGATGTATTACTGAAAGTCAATTTCCTTTGAGAGCGCAATAGAAAACCGTCAAGTGTAACGGGTGCATAGTTTTTATTTCTTCATGTTAATATAGATGGCGATGCATATGCTATCCATTCTATGTATTGTAAACTTTTTTAAGCCTACCAGGATCATGGTGTGCTTTTTTGACTATCGAAGCTTTCAGCAGTAGCAGGTTGAATAGCCAGCTGTGAATTTTGATAAGCAAGTACTAAAATGATGCCTAGCTACAGCAGCTAGATTGTGGCAGCTATTATTATTGATTGTTACAGCTTCGTCTAGTGGTGTGACTGTACAAGATATCCAACAGAAGAAAGCACAGGCGCAATTGGAAGACAGACACAAGGCTCAATCGGAACAATGGGCGGCCGTCAAGAAAGCAGAGGAGGAGAAAGCAAAAGAGAAGAAGGCAAAGGAGGAGAAATCAAAGGAGAAGGAAGCAACGCTCAACAGAGGTGTGGCCCCAGCCAAAGTTTGGTCCTCAGGGTGATATTTTTGCTGTTATTCTACTTATTGTACGAGCTCTAATTAATGTAGCCTATCTTGTTTTTGTGTACATCAAAATCCCATCAGCATCTAGTCATATTGCAGGATGGCAGTTCCACAGTATCTAAATCTTTTGAGGATTGAGCATTCTGTTATTTGCCCACAAACTGAAGAACGGTCTGCAAGAGAAAGTTATCAAAAGAGTCGACCTAGAATCCTAAGAGTGTCAACTCAGTACCAATAGCTCCGGATAACTCTGCCTTCGCTCTGCCGAACTGGTCTTGCTTTTTTGGAGAATTTATTCGTATTCACTCAATTGCAGGATGTAGTGTGTGTTAAAAACCACAGGTCATTTATACTGGCCTCTCCTAATTTTGTAGACTTAGTTACCCACCGAAGAGTCATCATTGTCACACTTTCCTTTCTAAATGCAAACCTTTAGAAAACCCTACAAGCCATCGTAAAAATCTCTTTTTTTTACGTCTCTCAAAGTCAACTTGCCAGTGGAGGCAGTAATATATGGCCAATAGCTACCAAGTCCACCTTTATTAGGGATTTGTGCGATTTTATTTTTATCTTATATCAGTTTGACTTTACTGCAGCTCACATGTTTTTGTCACATACTATGAGATTTATTAAGGATTGAAACGCTACTATGTTCGCAATGAAATGGCTAATAGCGGCTTAAATTGCTGAAACGAGAATACCGTGAATCGCCGGTGGACTTCGGATCTAGCTAGCAGCAGCCGATCCTCGACTACAGCACTGTATCAGCTGCTAGGTTCGGCCGTTTGCTGCCGTCAATATTTAGGTCAATCAGTTTAAGTCGGCTTAAACTACGTGGCTTGAGATAGTTTAAGCATGATAATATCATTTGTTTAATGGATCCTTGTTGGTAAGTAGGTCAGTTACACATCCGAGGTTTCAGAGGCTCCATACTAGATGGCTCTTGCCAGCTGGACGATGGGGCATGGCTCGCCGGCAGGTTACCATGCTCACCTGCTGCCGTAAGCTGCTAACCTGCCTATTCTCATAGCTTTAAAAGGCTATGCCCACCACTTGGACTGATTCGATTAGCGACGTACAGAGATCGATAGGAAATGAGAAACTAAGAATGTCAAAGATATGAGGACCGTTAGCTAGCGGTATCCTTGCTTAGAGCCAAAGCCACCCAAGCCTTTGGCTTCAGTGGCACCTGAGCAAGTAAGTGTGCCATGCTCACGTTCAACGAGCCTCTGCCTGAATCTTTCACCTTGCACTCAGTGTGAGGTTGTACAGCAATAGCAGTGTACAAATCATCAGAAAGAATGGGTGCCAAAAAACAGCTTGACCTGCCAAAGAATGTCTTATTGCATCACTGGGTGTAGCGATAAAGTGAAAAACTGGCTTTTTTAGGGCTAGTCAGCTCTTTTGTAGCTTGCCCGTGTCATCACCTGCCGGGGTCTCCAACCGGATGATTGTAACAGGCCTGCCATCTATGTATCTTGTTGGCTGCTATTTTTCTGCTTCGGCAGTCCCTTACGGCTCTCCTAACGTGCGGTACTGCATCTGAGCTGCTCTTAGTTTTACAGGCAGGTTTAATGAATGGATTGTTCCTCCTCAGTCCTTATCGTATAGCTGAGTTTGCCAGCATGGGGAATACCCTACTGAGTCACATAGCCTTTTATGGCCAGGTACTCTGCAGCTAACAGCACCAAAAAAGCCAGCTGTTCACTTAGCCAGTCACATTCCAAGCTCTGCTGCATATCTTCATTTTTATCGTGAAGGTGCATACCTTGGTTGCCACTCGACACAGCTTGTCCGATCGAAACACTATGTCTGCTGGATGTGGCAAGTTAGCTCTCACCTATGCCGCGCCTGCCAAACTCTTACTTTGCACCTATGGGGACACAGCTATTGCAAGTAATGCCGTGCTGGTTTGGCCTGTTGGTTAAGGTGCTCGCCCTGACCAAGGTCTGCCTGAGGTCGTCAGCTCTAGCACTGAGGCACACGTGAACCTGAATAGAGTTTAAGTTCACATGAGGTGCTATGCAACTAAATTGTCATTTCAATGGAAGTGCTAAGCCTCTGATTTCAATGTTCTCTAATCTGTCAGAGACTGCCCTTCTAGATACATCCATACTAGCAACTAGTCTAGATTAGGAACACACGGAAGACATTCTTGAAACACGTGCCTTTTTCGCCACTTCCTTGTGCAGAGCCTTGTGCCGAACCGTTTTGAACACTCTGGTTCTAAGCCCAGAATCTCGTGCTTTGGTAACTCCTTCTCCATTTTTTGTATTTACGTAAGTGAACGACCAAGTATATGATAATAGATACAGAGCTGTATGCCTAACTAGCCAGCCCTGTCTTCGAGTCTATCTTTAGGCTTGCTGGAAAGGAGAGGTGCGAATGCCGGAGCCGTGTCGGCCAACGCTCGTCTGAATTGTCCCAGTTAGTTTTTTGTAAATTACCCTGTGTTGGGAGCCACGAGAACTACAGCTCGGTCGTGCTAATTCGCCTTATCCTTGGTCGGGACAATATGCTACTGAATCTATAGGCCACCCAGACAGCACTGTCCATGCTGCGTTGAAAGCAAAGAGGTCAGCTGTGCAACCAGACATTTAAGTATATTTCATTGGCTTAAACAAGCATTGGCCAGTTGAATTTGTTCAATGTGCTGCAGCTGCAATATCAAGAGGTGAGACAAACCTTTCAAAATGTAAATCTAAAAGCCAGGCAGTAGTGTTCTTGCTTTCTTCAAAGCAAAGATGTAAGGAAGGCAACTTGACAGCACGACATATTTTGATGGCCATACAAAAGGCTAGGACCGTTGAATTGGTTTACTGTGGCTGAAGCTGCTAAAGTAGCACGTGGGCCAGACCTTTAACCCAAGCCAGTTTGACGATATCTACTACTGATATCAACTAGGTAGTTGATATCTACTAGCCAGTAAACAAAAATGCTGCTGCCATAACAGCTTATGCCAACTTCACCATTATTGGATGAATTTCCCGACATTCATTACGGTATGCTTGCCCACTGGAGAAACACCCTGCTGGAGGCACAATTGCTATTGCATGCAGTTGCTTATATTCCCCTCCTAATGGCAGTAGAACTTCTTTAAAATTAAGGGCCTGATTGTAAGGGCAGTGACACCAGTAAACAGTGTGCTACAAAAACGGATTTCGCATGTCACAAATGCACGGACGTATTTTGATGTAGTATCCTTGTCGAAGCAAGCCTGAATTCCAGAATAATATGTAGCTGAAAGTAGCAGACTTTACTTCGGTCAGCCGTGATGCCACAACAGCACCATGCTCAGCACGCCATTTGAGAGGCTACTGGTACTTTTGCTTCAGTAGTCTTACAGCAGACCTGCCGAACGTTTCTTGGCCGTAGCTGTTTCACTCTACGCAGGCAATCAAATCGTGTGACATAATCTTGCCAAGAAGGGTTCAAGCTGATGCAAATGTAAAGTCCCCAGAAAGAGATAACGAGTACTCCGAGGATGCTAAATCAGATGAATTTTTAATTTAATCGGCCTACGTAGTTTTGACGATCAAAAAACTAACCCTGCTAGCTTAGTAAGATCAATTACAAATCCGAGTACACGTTAAGGGCCTTACTAACAGCTCTCATGCCTTAGCTATGCTCCGTGCTTCCTTTTTGTTTCCTCAAATGAAGTAGTTTGACTACCGAATGTATTACTGCAAGTCGATTTGGCGTTGAGAGATCCATGTGTGTCCGACCTGTACGATGCAATTCTGCTTGGAAATACCAGGCTGAGTAAACGTTGTTCTTGTATATGCCGGTCCTCCTGTAGCTACCTCATCCTAAATGTCTTGGACCTCATAAAGAATCACAATCCGAACTGTGCCTCTAAGCTCAGCCTATCTGGATTTAGGGGCAGGCAGCATTTTCTCACAGTTGGTTGAATCTGACTGATAGTTGAGCTATTGCTGACTAAAAGCTCATCTGGCTGACTCATTTGCCCTTCGAGCTGAAAACTTACTTTCCCACCTTCGGAAAAGATATCGCCACCGTGGCCTGTCTTACGATCTCAGCACAACATGATGTAAAATCGAGTATGGTTTTTAAGAACGTCTACAAGGCTGCTATGTCCACCCTAGGGTAGCCATGGCTCAGCAGGGTACCCAGGTATACTACTGTTTTGCCTTCGGGAAGGCTGCAAATGTCAGGCGATGCAGCTGCCGCTTACCTTCGTGCAGTGCTCTCGGAGCGACATTTCTTGGGGCTGAAGTTGGCCAGAGTGTTGGCCAAGAGTCTCGGTGACCTCCTCTACTGCTGAGGTGCATTCCTCTCAAATCACCCATCCGGATGCCTTAAGCATCGCATGCCACGATCGACCTCTCGATCGGTTCCATGGCCACTTCAAACATAATAGGCAACAGAGGACCACCTGCTGTGCATGAAACAGCATGAGGTCTTGGTTGCTCACGTGCAGCACCATCGATGCATCTGTGCATAGGCACTCCACAAACCTAGATAAGACAGGGTTCACCCTGACCCTGAGCAGGACCCGCATGAGTGGAAGTGCAGGACGCCTCCAAATGCCGTGTGTATGTCCAGGCATATAGGGAGAGGCTGTCGTATGACCGTTTGTCGATAGCAGTGCTAACGGCTGCGTCGATCACGAAAAAATGCATCTATTTATCCCTGCATTTCGTGAGCTCCAGTGTTCCGTATTTTATGTGTGCTGAGATCGTAATAGAGAATGAATACCCTAACCTATGGCAGTAATGCCCCTAAAGGTTTTTGTCTGCAAATACTAGGCTGCAGACCCTCCCAACCTTGACCGACTGATCAAGGCGCAGTATTCCTGCTGCTGGCACTAGCAATTGCACTGGTCAATCGGAGCAAAGTGTTCATGGTGTATGTATGTATGTCTGTATGTATCTCCGTCAGAAACTCTACAAATTCATAAAGACCATGTGGGTGTTACGCAGGAGAGTTTAGTATAGCGCACTCACAGCCTAAGCGGCTCTCGGTACGCATTCGGTAGCCAACCGACTTCGTCTCACGCAACAAAGAGAAAGTGGGAAGCATAGCAGAGTTAGGAGAGCAGTTGAGGTAGTGAGCAGCATAGAAGTAGCAGTTCAGGACCACTGAAAAAGATGTGCCATAGTCGGCAGTTGGAGAGTAGATGTCGTTGCATAAGAATTGTGGAAGCGAGTTTAACAGTCTAGGACCTGCAAGAACTAAAGCTTCTGTCGCCAACTTTCTTTAAGCGGAGGAATGGGACAGCTAATTAATTGTCACACAGGACCTGAGGGCGCGAACAGGCTGAAACTGATGCAGCAGTTCAGCTAGGTACGAAGGAGCCAAGCCGTGGCGGGCCTTGTGGGTCAGCATAAGAACTTTGCTCTGTATCCTTTGCTTAACCGGCAACCATCCTAGCTCTTTCAGCAAAGGTGACACGTGCTCGAAACGCTGGGACTTGAAGACCAGCCTTGCAGCCATATTCATAGTCAGCTGTAGTGGCATAATAGCTTTCTTTGGTACCACAGCCAAAAGGGAATTAATTACAATGGTGGCAGGCGACAGAAGCTCCGGTTAGATTGACATTCACTGAACAGACAGACTTGTTGATTAAACGTTGTTGAGTTCGGTTCGGTTCCGAGTACTCCAAGTCGTTTGATGTTCAGCATTATGCGCAAAAACACACACACACACACATATATACGCTTATGCACATATCCACACTGACAACAAGTCCTTACGCTCTCTGATACTGTCCAAGCTGCCACTAACCACACTGTATGCTGACCCTGTGCATATCACCCCAAACTATGTTATTCTTGTTGCATAGTGAGCATGCTCATACTAATAATTCGATCGTGGTTCCTGTGAAGCAAATGTAAAGCGCCTAGAAAGAGATTAAGTTCTCAGAGGGCGCTTCATCAAATGCATTTTTATTATGATTATGATTTTAAGAAGCACTGCTCGAGGCAGGCCTCGGCACCCGGCAGAAAGTGCTTCTGCTGCCCAGAGAGCCATCTACCAGCTCGTAGGTGTTCGAAAAGTATCGCAGCCAAATTCCCCGAACATGAGTTTGTAGAGCAAAGGCAGAGTGTCATGGGCCTGAAGTTCGCTGGAAGAGTGGCTTCGCCACGCTTGAATGTTAGGATGGTCGAACCAACGTTTCACGATGGAAGAGCTTCTCGAAAGAGCAGGCGTCTAGGACAGCGGCTATCAGGCTACAGCCTGAGTTGAGCAAGCGATGTGGTTATATTCGAGGTGGTCGGTCCCCGATGACCTGCTGTGAGCTTTAGCCAGGCGTGCGGCCAGCTTATCGTCCGAGACCAGTAACGGGAGTTGGCCATCATCTTCGTCCATCCTCGTAAACAGAAGGTGTAGCAGGGCATCAACCTCACCATTGATGTCGTTGCTGCCCATCTCCCAGAATGCACTGCATGACTCCAGATCACCCTGGTAGGTTGATTTGCTACCGGTTTCAGGATGCCCTGTATGGCTCGGACCCGGTTTGATCTTGACATTAAACTGGGCTCCCCATCGATCCACGCGTCACCATCCGGTTGCATAAATGCCACTCTAGCTGTATCTAAATCTTGTGGGGATCGAGCTTGCAGTTGGTATGGACACAAAGTGAAGACTTCTCTGCTTGAGAAGGTCATTAACTGCAATTGCATATCAGCCTTGAGGGGTTAGCTCAAGGCCAACTGATGCAGTATGCTTTCCCTTTGCCCTCTAGAACTAGTCTTGTTTTTCTTCTTCCGGTAATGCTTTTTAATTTACAGGTACGTGATGTATTGCATGTTGCATGCTATTAGTCTTTGCAATAGGTTACCGTTAGTTTCATATTCACTATATCAGGGTTGCATAAGCATGCTAGCTACGTGACTGGGTGTCGCCCGATTCATGAATTAAAAACTGTGTCTTACTTGAAACCTTTTACGTGATTATCATAGGTCAGGTGTGTAAGTAACCTAGGTTTTTTAATAGTCGATCAGTTGCTGAATGTTGTGTTTGCCTGCATCGTGGTTTGCATGCAGAGGCACAGCTCAACCTGTTGTACCCGTTCTGGCAATGCCCCACAGGCCCAGCCGCAGCATGCTGCACGTGGGAAGTATTGTCTTATAAGCAAATATGGCTATGGCGATTTTGTTGCCCTCACTCTTCACGGTAGTGGCAGTAGCTAGAATATTAGCAATTCATGAGATACTCATGCCAGCGCCTTGAAATATCAACCGAATTTATTAGGTTGTACATTTTGTTTTAGAATGACCTATCCAATTCGATGGTATTACTGCTTTACTATAGTAATTTGATCGAATCATTAACGTTCTTATGTAGAGTAACAAAAAGTGTCAGAGTGCCATGTTGGTCACCTTGTTGTTTGATCTATAAGGGGTTTGTTTGTTTCTTTTAGAGACGTCAGGATCGACGTCAGCCACAACATATACACTGAACGAGGTTTTACGAGATTGTGCAAAAATTAAAGGACAACTAACCAAGCCACAGGTGGAAAAAATTGCAGAGTACTTGTATTCAAAGACGGTGCTGAATGCAGAAGAACTTGAAGAAATACGGGTAACTAATCGCCAGTGGCATTTCACTTGGTTGCAATAGCTCAGTGAAGGAGGCTTAAACCACAGCTAGCTAAGCAGCATGACCCACTCCCGATGGCCAGTTCATAATAATGATTGTGCAGTTATGCAGATCGCCTCAGCATCACTGTAGTCACTAGCCTTCAATGTCACCGTGCCTTTAGATAGGTACCACCAACCTCGCAAAATACTCACAATCTACTTGACAAATGCACTAACCTCAGCTTTCACGAGAGGTGCTACTAAAAAATAGATGCAGTTGGTGCAAAAATTTGCAGCGAGGTTGTCTGTTGCGAGCTTAGCAGTTGCCACATATCACTAGTTCTCCCCGACCTGCTTCACTGGCTACCAATGGAGACGGGCACCGACTTAAAGTTTCAGTCACTCTCTCTTAGGTCACTTCATTTTTTTTACTCTTGCCTGCCAAGCAGATGGAATCCATTTTCAAGCTAAGCATCGTACCACCTGCTATTCTTAATCTAATCGTTTACCTATAATTCGTAGGAACCTCAAATCCTTTGGAGAGCGTGCCTTGAGTTCATATTCTCTCATATCCTGAAACTCACTTCTGACTGGCTTCACGTCATTACCTGAATTGAAGACATTTAAAAAAGCTTAAATGCATCTATTGATCACAGCTGCTTAAATGCTGTTGGCTAAAGAAGCTTTATTTCTGCAGGCGGACTCGCTTAGACTGTGAAACTCGCTTCCACCATTCTTAGGCAACGGCAACTACTCTCCTGCTGCCCACTTTGGCTTATTCTTTTCAGGGGTCCTGAGCTTCCACTTCCGTGCTACTAACTCACCTCAACTGCTCTCCTTACTCTGCTATGCTTCTTACTTTCTCTTTGGGTCAGAAGACAGTCTGTTTGCTACCAAATGCATACCGGAAGCTACTTAGGCTGTGAGTGCGCTGTTCGAAACTCGTAATAACTTCGTAACACCTGGCACACTAATTATGGCGGTTGCTTTCACGACCTCGGTCCCGAGGTTTTGGGTTCGATTCCTGCGGTGGACGATCCTTTATCGTCGCTGCAAGCAGTGGGATAGCCATACAGGCTCTTCTGTCGCAATTCCAAAAGAAGCTGCTTAATCAGCTAGGATTTATTTAATTTATATACATAGTATTTATGGCTTTGTGGAGTTACAGACGGATATTGCATTACATGGGTCCATTACAAGACCTTACGTGGGTCCATGTGATTCGCCTTTGTGTCCTTATGGGCGCTGACACCGTGCATGCTGCCTTTAAACATTTGTACATGCTGATCCTGTGCATGTCAATTCTCACCTTGGCATGCTTGTGGACATTGAGCATGCTACTTTAACCATTGCTACCATTCAATCGTGCTTCCTTTGCAGCAAACGTAACTGTCTTTAAAGGGATGAAGTCCTGTGAGGGCTCTATAAAATGCGTTATTATTATTATCATTAAACATAAACATGCCAAATCGCTTTTCTCTGATGAAACCTGCATTCAAAATCTGGCTAGCCTTCCATCTGTCGCTCTTCTGAAAATCCTTACTACGCCGTGATATGTGGCTGTATATGTCGGGAATCGCCATTTAAGCATTCGTAACGTAGCAATTAGATTTCTAATGATGAAGAATAAAAACTAGCTGGTTTAAATGCACCTAATACATATTGACAGAACAGCCGTTACAGCTATGACCACTGTGTGCAGTTGCAAAAATGAATCGCCCACTGCAGGATTTGAACCCGCGACCTTGGGACCGAGTTCGTGAAAGCCAATCGCCTTACCAAGTGTGTTATCACGGCTCACGACAACGGATTGAACGGTGATCATGACTTTTTGGTAAAGTTAGCATAGTGCTATTTATTCCACGTTTGTGAAGGTTTTTAGAAGAATATTAAGAATGGAAACTCAGATGTTGCTCTGAACACAGATGAGAAGGAATCATGTCATAGGCCATATGGGCTTAGCAGTAGGCATTCTGCTGAGCTATTACTACCTTTTTTTGTTATTGTTCAGCTTCAACAGTTGTACCATGCATTGTTCACACGTGTAGAACTCTTTTCATTCTCTATAGGGAGGCCGATTGTTGCCAGCCTTGCTAATAATTAAATGAGCACCAATCTGCCTGGCTCGGAGCCAATTAGCAGACTTTTTTGGCCTGGACACTCCTCGGTGACTTAGCACCAGCCTTTTTGTATGGTTCGTCTAGCTGCAACGTTGCAGCTAGACGAATCTGCCTGGCTCGGAGCCTAGGAGCAGATTTCTTGGCCAGGACTCTCCGGCGTCTTGTTGCAAGGTTGCAGTCAATTGCGGTACTTTTGGGTTTAAAATAAGTTTTGCAAGCAGTCAACATCTTTGCAGTCATTTTATTTTGTCAGGCCCGCACCGCCATCTTGAAGTAACTTGGAAGTTTTGAGGTTACTGCTGTTAAGTCTCCGACGGTAGATGCTGGGTATGGAAGATAAATAATCTTCTATCCTGCATACTTTCAACCAGTCACTTTTTCTATTTTGACATTGCCTAGTCTGCCTTACACCTTGCCTGAACGTGATTGGCACCGGTCTGCAATTCTTAAGGTCAGACCTCATTAGGAAACTCACGAACATTAACGTTAATGAGCAGCAAGTATGTGAGAAGACTCCAACAGGCCATCTTGATAACATTTCTTCTATTTTACTAGTGTGATGCGTTGATCTGAAGCTGCACAGTAAGCTGCAGGTCTTATTCCTGCACATGTAAACGCTGAAAGATTTGAAGGAGCCTCCACCCTGCTGAGTATTGCAGTACCTGCTGCATCAGTTTCAGCCTCTTCGTGAGAGATCATGTCATATTTTGGTGAGCATTGATGGCACACTAGGTAAGGCGAGTGGTTTTCACGATCTTGATCCTGAGGTCATATGTTAGATTCCTGGTTGGGCAATCGTCTATCGCCAATGCAAGAGGTGTGGTAAAAGCTCTTCGGTCGCTATACAAAAAGAGGCTGCTAAATCAGCTAGTATTTCTTTATGGACAATAAATAATGTCAATCGTTCCTCAGCTTAAAGACCAATGATGGCAGAAGCTTGGGTTCAGTATGCATTTTTTACATTGTGGAGCTAACTTCTTTAATCCATCTGAAAGACATCTATGCTCGTGCTTAAGACTGTAGCACATCCTATCCAGCCGTTCGAAGTTGCCAACTTCTAGTCTACCCGCGTCCTCGACCACTCACCAGACTTAGCTCTTCTAGGCTGTGCTAATTGCCCCCCCCCGTGGTTAACGACCTCGCCCGAAAAGTCTTAACTTGAATGTATTCGATGACTTCTTGGCGTATGCGATGAGCTTGAATAGAGATTAGGTTCTCCTAATGTGCTATGTCATATAAATTTGTTTTTGAGTTTTGTCTCTCACTTTCTCTTAGTTGTGCGAGTTTCAATCTTCTAGCAACCAGCAGCTGATTAGGCTTTGAAAGTGCTATGGAAAAATGTCCTATGTCACACCCATAACCCCGTAAAGCCTTTCACGAATTGTGGATACAGATTTTAGGTGGAATGGGAAAAATTGGTGTCTTGTCTTTTAAATGAAACTTAAGAAACTTGTCAAGATTGTGTAGCTGATACGTTTTAATAATCCTTCATGGGGTTACAAGGTCGTCTCACTTTAGTTGATACTTCTGCTTGAATCGGCAAGCATTATTTTGGCATTCATGGGGCTCAAGCCCGTTCAGTATGGTTATGTGAGTTCAGGAAGATCAATTGAGTTTCAAGAGATCAGTGATTTCATAAGGCCCCGGTGGTTTGGGCAAGTTGAGCACTACGGCAAAGTTGTTTATTCCTGGTGAGTACTAAGGGCCAGCCACTGCCAGGCCGGACACAAACGGAGGAGAATACAAGCCACTTCATCCCCGTGTCACCCTGTTGTTGGACGGCCTCTTAAATTCCGCCAACTAAATGTCCGCTCGCTATAAACCAGGGGGTTACTTATCCGCGATCAGATGGTCCAGGAGAGGCTAGATGCATTTCTGTTTACCGAAACTTGGATGACGGCTTGTTCCAGTAGCTGTATTTCTCAGACTAATGCACCTGGTTTCTCATTCTATCAGTCCATGCGTTCTGACAAGGTCGGCGGCGTGTTGCAATTGTTGTTCGCGAATCGTTTGGCTATAAAATGTGTAGTTTTTCGCATAGGCCATCGTTCGAATTGGTTGCAATAAGGTATTCATCAAAGACAAGGCCTCTCGCTGTTGCGATATACCGGTCTCCTTCTAACTGTCTAAACTTGTTTATAGAGGAGTTTTTCAAAGTTCCTGGCTAAAATATTTGTGTGCGACAGACAATTACACATTGTAGGAGACTTCAATAGGTACGTTGGAAACCCTAGCGACAGCCAGGTCTGCTCATTTCTTGACTATCTGGAGAATTTTTGTTTGGCCCAACACGTTAATCATAGCACCCACGTCGGTGGCCACATTCTAGATCTCGTGATCAATAAGGATGTCCTCCCCACGGACCTTGGGGTGTGCCCACTGACCCTCTCAGATGACACACGGACAAGTTTTTGAAATCCGTTTGTGATGCAGGTTTTCTTGATCTGCATTCAGACTCGACCGACAGCCTCTATACCCTCACTGATGCTATGAACATGACACTCAGCAGTGCTCTTGACAAGCATACTCCCGTTCATTCTATCCGTGTTTAAAGTCGTCGAGACTCCTTTCAATTTACAACGAAACTCCTCAAGATACGCCGGGTTAAGCGCAGGCTTGAACGTCGTTTCAAGAAATCCGGGTCTGATGCAGATCTAGTCAATTTCAAAGACTTCCTTCGAGTTTACACCCGAAAGCCTAAAAAAACCAGGGCTTCTTTTTTCATTAGAAAGCTGAATTCTTGCCAGTCGGACACTAAACAGATTTATAAAACAGTAAGCCATTTACTGGATAATGCTGTGAGGTCTGAATCCCCAGATATTAAGGGCTCAGCCAAAAAGTTTTCAGCCTTCTTAACTGGAAAAATTGTGCACATTCATGCCTCCATTAAGCCCCCTCCGACTAAAGCAATCGCAGTTCCACAACCTGTGACCTTCCTTAAAAGGTTCTCCTATGTTTCTGCATGCGATGTGGCTACCGTAGTAAGGTCTAGAAAAAACTGCTCGTCCCCTGCAGACCATATGCCCTCATCTCAGTGGCCTTCACTAGCAGACCAACTTAGCCCTGCCATGACCAAGATTTTTAATGCTTCTTTGGAAAAAGGAGTCGTCCCCAAGTCCTTCAAATCAGCAATCGGTAGACCCATTCTTAAAAAGCCTGGATTAGACACAGAGGTCCTTGCAACCTATCGCTCAGTTTCCTTTCTTCCTTTCTTATCAAAGATTGTTGAAAAAATTGTTGCTAAGCAGCTGGTTAAACATATAAAAAATAATGGAATGTCAGAAAAATTTCAAACAGGGGTCAAGAGAAAGCACTCCACTGAAACTGCTCTCCTACGTGTTAACAATGACATTCTACATGGTGACGACGACGGGAATATCACTGCCCTATCTTTGCTACATCTGTCTGCTGCCTTCGACACCTTTGATCACAAAGTTCTGCTTGAACGATTGAGAGCAGCGATCGGTCTGGCAGACGAAGCACTGGCCTGGTTTAAATCGTACTTGTCTGATCGCGTTTGATTCGTGTCGTTTAGGGGTCAGGTGTCACACACGAGAACGGTCACCTGTGGAGTCCCTCAAGGATCTGTAGTAAGTCCCTTGCTGTTCTCCATTTATACACAACCTCTGGGAAAAGTGATTAAGGCCCATGGAATAGGATATCACTTTTATGCTGACGATACTCAGTTGTATTTGTCATTCAATCCGTCGGAATCTGCTGCAGCAACTGAGAAAATAAATGATTACCTTGCCGATATTCGATACTGTATGTCTGAAAAATTCCTGAAATTAAATGATTATAAAACAGAACTGCTTTTCATAGGACACCCTAAGCATGTGGCTGGATTAAAAGGCTGTGCTCTTCTAATAGGTGATGCTATTGTGCGACCGTCGCCACGTGCTCCAAATTGAGGAGTCTTTTTCGACAACTGCCTCGATTTTAAAAGCTTCATTCAGAAGACTGCTTCTACAGCTAACCATCACATCCGATCCCTATCTAAGATTAGAAGCTGTCTCCCACAGTGACTTGTAAAAAATTTATCATGCTCCTAAGTTCTGTCTCGGCTTGATTATTGCAATTCCCTTTTGGCTGGGCTGCCAAAGAAAGCTATTAGGCCACTGCAGCTGACTATGAATATGGCTGCAAGGGTAGTCTTCAAGTCCCAGCGGTTTGAGCAAGCGTCTCCTTTGCTAAAAGAGCTAGGATGGATGCCAGTTGAGCAACGGATCTAAAGCAAAGTTCTTAGGCTGATCCACAAGGCCCGCCACGGCTTAGCTCCTTCGTACTTAGCTGAACCGCTGCACCGCTTTCAGCCTGTTCACGCCCTCAGGTCCTGTGCGACAATAAATTAGCTGTTCCATTCCTCCGCTTAAAGACCGTTGGCGACAGAAGCTTTAGCTCTGCAGGTCCTAGACGGTGGAACTCGCTTCCACAATTCTTAAGCAACGACATCTACTCTCCTACTGCTGACAATGGCTCATCCGTTTCAGCAGTCCTGAGCTGCTACTTCCATGCTACTCACTACCTCAACTGCTCTCCTGACTCTGGTATGCTTCCCACTTTCTCTATGTTGCTTGAGATGAAGTCTTTTCGCTACCGAATGCGTAGCGAAAGCTGCTTAGGCTGTGAGTGTGCTATACATAGCTCTCCTGCATAACACCCATTTTGTCTTTATGACTTTGTGGAGTTATAGACGGAGATGCATACATACATGCATAGGTTGTGTCTTTTATAAAATTATTTAATCATGAAAATAAGTAGCATTTTAAGGAACACAACTGGTTTACCTCGTACACACCTAAAATCCATTGGAGACCTGCATTTAGTTCGTAGGCTCCAAAATCCTGGAACACCCTCCCGACTTGCGTCTGAACATCCCCTGACTTGACCACGTTTAAAAAGGACTTACCTTAAAATACTTACCTATTTAGGGCAGCATTTAGGGGGTCCGTTTGTTCGTCCTTTATGTGCTTATGCCTGATGACACTGTGCATGCTGCCACTAACCACATTTGCATGCTGCCACTAACCACATTTGCATGCTGACCCTGTGCATGTCACCCCTAACCACGTTGTTCATGTTGTTTATCAAGCATGATATTACTAACGATTCAATCGCGTTTCTCTTTACAGCAAATGCAAAGTGCCTAGGAAGAGATTGAGTTCTCTGAGGGCGCTTTACCAAGTGTATTATTAATATTAATATTAACTTCATGGAATAGTTATTACTCTTTTGTTAATACTACAATAGCCAGTACGTTTACCTCTTTTATAAGGCCACAAGCTGAAAACTTATCATACAGTGCGTGCATAACAACTTGACATTATTGTGTGTTCAGACGTAAACGAGAATGCATTCAAGTCAGATTTAGCTCAGTTCAAGCCGTCTTTGCTTCATATTGTTTTGACTCAAAACCTGTTTATTTTGCAGGTAGACAAATTAACTAGAACTGAAAAAGTAGATTTACTTTTCGAAAAACTGAAGAGAAAGAGTTTTAATTTGAGTGAGATCGTTGTTGCTGCATTTAATGAGGCAGAAGCTTACGATGCTGCAAATGAGATACAACAGAAGGTACAACAAAGACGAGCTGAGCTAGCTCAGGTAAGTCTCCGGTGAGGAAGTCGGAATGAGTTTTTATTGGGTGATGTCGGGTGATTGTTCAGTGATTGAGCACTCCTGAGTGTCATGTAAGCTAGCCCGGGTTACTTTAGTGTGAGCGATTTCCCTACCTCTAATTATTGAGCCGGAGTGAGTGTCAAGTGAGCTAACCGGTGTGATTAGAGGGGGTATTTGTTGTGAGTGTCTAATGATTGAGCCTGCATGAATCACAAGTAAATTAGGATTTTTTTCTACGTAACCATTTATTCCATGATATGTGGTATGCTATAATGATAATAATAATAATAATACACTAGATAAAGCTCCCTTAGAGAACTCACTGTCTGTCTAGGCTCTTTACATTTGCTGGTCCTGGTGAGACTGCAATAAGTAAGCTTAGGTGAGTGTTCAGTAAGCTAGCCCTTGTGAAAGTATATACGACAAAAACCAGAGATTTTGCTCATGAGCTAAATATCAAAAGCCTAAATTTATTTAAACCAATATTAGTTTTCTTGCATGGCATTACTTATTCTTTATGCAAAACTTGTTTACTTGAAGTCAAGATTATCTTTGCACTGCGGTTACTTTCGTGATCTGTATCGACCATGCAAAAGCAAGCAATAAGGGACATCGCTGTGAAGTAAACATGGCATGTATATCTACCAGTTGGGAAAACTTCTGGGTAGTAAACTGTTTTGGAGTCACGCATAGATGCACATACAAAGCACACAAAAGAAAGAATAATTATGTTTAACTATGAACTATAAGCATAAATTCTGATTAGAACGGATGACAGCTGGGACTAAAATGAATAGAAGGTCTCTCGAGAAATGGTATAATGACTACATTATAGTTATCCAGTATTGCAAATCCTAAGAGTTAGAAGATCGTATAGGTAAGCCGGTGTGAGCGAATGAAGTGATTTACAAGTCTGACGTAGAATCTAGAAGTGTATCCGGTGTTTGGTTTCGTCCAATAAAGCTCAGGTAATTTGTACTTCTTAGCGCGAGTGGGTAGAGAATCGAAGCTTTGGAAGATGTAAAGGAGATTAACACAATCACATCATCCGAGTTTATGTAAAGTATCTAAAGAGAGTTGTGGTCTCTGGGGTGCTACACGAATGCATTTCTTAATATTATGAATCATTAACGTCTAAAAACAATGCGAAATTTAGTAGCTTCTCGGATTTGCCGTCTTTAATTTAGCTGTGAAATCGCTTGAAATTTTTTCACGTTTAACCATCCTCATAAAATATTGAATTGGTTTAAAAAACGTATGCCCGGCCTGCAGATTGATTCTTTTTCTAGCATCAGCCTAGCGATATTATCATTGATTGTTTTCATTGAAATCTCCAACTAGCTGTCTGTCTTTTAGTCACCTTACCGTTCTTCAAATACATTTTGTGGTCCACAGCCTACTATTTTTGTCAGAAGCCACGACCAACATATACATTTCGCGAAAGCTAACCACGAACTGGGGCATAGATTATTAAGCCATTTCAATTTTCCGAAACCAGGATTTTGATGTTATTCCTTTGCCAACTTAAATGTATCACTTGTAAATTCCTCGGCTTTTACGGGCTATTCTGTTATTGAGTCACTTCACTTAAATAATAAATAAATAAATACTAGCTGATTTAACAGCCTCTTTTGTATAGCGACAGTAGAGCCCTTGTGGTTATTACCACCGCTTGCAGTGGCGATAAAGAGTCGCCAACCGCAGGAATCAAACCCACGACCTCGCGACCGAGGCTGTGAAAGCAAATACCTTACCTAGTAAGCCATTACGGCTCATTTAATGGAGCAAGTAAAACAATCGTTGCATAGTCTGTTAGTGCTATTGCTGCTTTACATGCTTGTGTTATCAAAGACGGTTGCAACAGCTTTGTTATGTAGCCTGCTGCCACAGCTCGCCCTTACTTCTAATCTCTATCCAGGATTAGGAGTTGTATCTGTAATGTATCCCCATCTGTAACTCCACAGAGCCACACAGACTATATGGGTGTTACGGCGAAGATTTTTGTATAGCCCACTCACAGCCTAAGTGGCTTTCGGTATTCATTCGGTAGTTAAGAGACTTCATATCATGCAACGAAGAGAAATTGGGAAGCATAGCAGAGTCAGCGAACCAGTTGAGGTAGTGAGGGGCATGGGAGTAGAAGCTCAGGACTGCTGAAAAGGATGAGCCATCATCGGCATGAGTATAATATTTACCGTCTCATAATTACCTTAGAAGCGAGTTCCACAGTCAGGACCTGCAGAGCTCAAGTTTTTGCAAAAAGCAAAAGGAAAGTACAATCATCAAGCCGAGCCACAACTAATGAGCTAGTTCTCCGCAGTGGCCAGCAAAAATGCAACTAGCTCCTTATTTCCGTCGCGGCTGGATTATTGTAAATCCATCTTATCACTTTACAGCAAATGTAAAGCGCCTAGAGAGAGATTAAGTTCTCTGAGGGCGCTTTATCAAGTGAATTATTATTAATATTAACCGGGATACCGAAAAAAAACTAGGCAGCTGCAGCTGGCTATGAGTATGTTTGCAAGGCTAGTTTGCAAATACCGATGTTTGACCATGAGTTTCCTTTGCTAAAAGAACTCACATAGCTGCCGGTTGGTCAGCCGATACAGAGCAAAGTCCTTAGGCTGACACACACGGCCCCCCTAAGGCTTGGCTCCTCTACAACTAGCTGAACTGCTGCACTAGTTTCAGCCTCCTCATTCTCTCAGCTCTATATGGTCAAGAAATTAGCTGCTCAATTCCTCTGCTTAAAGATTTTTGGCAAAAGAAGCTTCAGCTCTGCAGGTCCTACATTGTGGAACTTACTTCCATGGTGGTTATGCAACGACAACTACTCTTCTGCTTCGGAATATGGCTCATCATTTCCAGTGGTCCTGAGCTGCTACTTCCATGTTTCTCACTACCTCAACTAATGTCCTGACTGTCATATTTCTTCCCATATTCTCTGCGTTGTGTGAAACGAAATCCATTGGCTACCGAATGCGTACCGAAAGATGCTTCGGCTGTGAGTGGGCTATACAAAACTCTCTTGAGCAATACCCTCGTGGTCTTTGTGGCATTGTGGAGTTACAGACGGAGATATAACATAACATTGAGCAAATACTGCTATTGTTAAGAATTTAGGCTGACATGTTTCTCTGGCAGTTCAAAGCTCCCGCTAAGAGATTTAGCAATGTTTTAGTAATGTTAAAAAGCCATCATTATGTAATGCAAATTAATCTTACTTATCTATTATCGGTATAAGAAGTATGTTTGACACTATTCTACAGCGCAGACTGGGAATTTTTTAAACTTGCGTAATAAATTGTGAACAATATACTTATTTATACTTTAAAGAACTGTCATGGCTATCGTAAAATGTGAGACTCTTCAGCTCTCTAGTTTTTTTGGCTCGGCTCAAAATGTTATTGAATTCAAGTCACTGTTTACCATTATCTGGCCTGTACTTGTTTTCCGAAATGATAGCCTAGCTATTGCCAATGTAGTGACTTTTTTCAGGAGGAGGCCGGAAAGAAGTCGAGAGGAATTTGATCAAGGACCTCTAAAGTACTTTGAGGAGTGACTTCCTGCTGTGTAATCAACCGTTTCAACAGCCAGTTATAGAAGCTACTTTGTTTAAAATCACGAGATCTGTCACTGCTTTCATCCTTCAATAAAGTCCGAGCACCAACGTACCACGAATATCATATCACCTTGACTTTTATTTGTGACCAGCTAAGGGCAGTCAGGAGTTACCTTTAACACATGCATTTATGATGCTCCGAACTAAGCATTAGTATTGTAATGTAAAGTTCCTCAGTAAGTGACTCTACATAGCTACAACGAATGAGTGCTATGCAGGAGCTTCCTACTGCCACCCACAGTTTAGCAGATTTAGGTGCTTATTTGGTAAACTAGAGATTTAATCTCCAACAACTGACAAAAGGTATGACGCTTAGCTGAGTAACAAGAGGCACGATCTCAAAAGGATTTCATGTTTGCACGATGTATAGACAAAATAATTAAATTCGAAAGAGGAGCGATACGGTGCTTCGCTTGATGATGGAGTAGATCTGATAGATAGATTAAGAATGAAGAGATATATCAATGCGTTGTTTGATCGTCATTAACATCTACAGCGGCCTAGTCGGTTTCGCTGTCGCCAAAACAGAATTACAATAATACAGCCACCTCTATTGTGATCACGCGGTGACTGTCGCACAACAGAATCATCTGTTGGAAGAGCAGTGATCTAGTCTAGCCGAACTTTTAGAGGGTCAAGTGAGTAGCAATTAGGCTTCGTCATCATTTAGCATGAGGACAATTGAGGGTATCCAGAATCGAATGTCTCCAAGTCAAGCATTCGGGTTATCTGCAGCACATTCCGATGGCGTAAAATACAAATGCGATCGGTATTTTTAGTATAGAAGTTATAGGTGATGTCATAACTTGAATCACTTACTACAGTACCTTAGTTAGACGACCAAAAATGCTTATGTCAACGATGAACCATTTCCTCAACGGCTCTCAGATTAGTCCTTACCTAATATAATGTATCTCCATCTGTAACTCCACAAAATCATCAAGACCACATGGATGTTATTTAAGAGACTTTTTTTTATCGCACTCATAACCTAAGCGGCTTTCGGAACGCATTCGGTAGCAAACAGGCTTTGACTCACGCAACAAAGAGAAAGTTGGAAGCATAGCAGAGTCAGGGCAGCAGCTGACGTAGTGAATAGCATGGAAGTAGCAGCTTAGGACCTCTGAAAAGGATGAGCCAGAGTCAGCAGCAGGAGAGCAGTTGACTGAAAATCCTTATGATAATGTAACCGATCGCTTCTCTCGATTCCTTTTGCAGAAGATAGGCAAGTTCAGGTAGCCTATCACTGCGATGACAACATTCCTCCTAGAATACACTTCTCGATACCTGGCTGCACCTCAACGTCTACATTCGGACAGGTCACTAGTGATCTCGTACTGAAGTTCAAATCACAATCCAAAATCTTCTCACGTTTTATACTCTCAGTCTTGCTGTTGTTATTGCCAGGCACAGTTTAGGCTTTCACTTCTATGCGGATGAAACTCAGTTTTACTTTTGCTTTGAACCCTCTCAGGTTTCGAGCAACTCAAATTCTCTAAACTCACTTGCTGCAAGTATTGGTGACCTCCGCACATGGATGGAAGCAAATTTTCTCGAACAAAACGATGATAAAACTAACCCAATAGTTATGGGCAAACCCAGTGTGATTCAGTAATTGGAAAGGCTGACCCTCAAAAATGGCTCTGCTGGCCTATCTCCTGCTGAATCAGCTCTCGAAATCTAGGTAGCATGTTACAAAGTACGGTTTTGCTAGACGACTACATCAGCTCCACAATCAAGTCTGCCTACTTCAGCTACATAACATTTCTAAAATTCGGGCGTGTTTAGATAAGGATATCACGTCTAAGTTGGTCCATGCATTTGTAACATTCCGTCTTGACTTCTGCAACTCAGTGCTCTCTGGCCTACTGGCATGTGCAATCAGGCGATTACAGCCGGTGCAAAACTCTTCAGCTAGGCTTGTTTGACGTGAGCGTTGCAGTTGCCACATCACACTACTTCTCGCCGACGTACACTGGCTACCAGTCAAGCAACGGATTAACCTCAAGGTTGTGTCACTCATCGTTAGGTGTCATCATGCTTTGGCTCCAATCTATCTCTCAGATGTACTCCCCAACCAGGCCAAGCATAGTACAACTCGCTTTTCGGTAAACAGCAGTTAACCAATACCTCGTGCGAACCTCAAATCCTATGGAGACCATGCATCTAGTTTGCATGTTCCCAAAGCATGGAACTTCCTCCCGACTTTCGTAACATCCCCTGACTTAGCCACATTAAAAAAAAACTTTAAACCATGCCAATTGAGGAAAGCATTTTGTGGATCCCTCTGATTCGTCACTCATGGGCTTATGCGTGCTGACACTGTGCATGCTGCCACTAAACACACTCGTACGCTTACCGTGTGCATGTCACGAATAACCACAGTGTTCATGTTTATCAAGCATAATACTACTCACCATCCAATCGCGTTTCCCGCCGTAGCAAATGTAAAGCACCCAGAAAGAGATTGAGCTCACTGAGGGTGCTTCATCAAGTGCATTACTATTATTATTCTAACAGCAAGCTACTAAGATCGCTTGCAAGCGAGTCACAACGAGTAATTATCAGGTGGCTGAGTTTGACCAACAATCGAAACGAATTAAGAACGACATAAATAATGGTGTGGCCCCGTCCGACACACCGATCGTGACTCCCCGTCTTCAAAGTATGATTATGCAGTCTTTAGTATCTAAAGTAGCATTGAGATCCAAAAGTACATTTGGAGTGATGTTCCCGCCATTGTTGGTGCCTCAAATGATGTTTGTCATGTCTAGGAGAGTTTTTATTTGACTAATTTTGTTTTGACTCAGCACTAATCTTTTTCAAACAATTCAATTGTTATCATCAATGTGCGTTACATGCTGGTTAGTGACAATATTTTCAAAAGTCGCCAAAACATAGAACTAGGCGATATTTTCCTGTTAAAGTGTACAGCTAAAGCAGTTAACATATTTTGACGATCAGTGTAAGCCTGGAGTGAAAGCGTTGAACAAGTTTCACCTCTGGCTAAAGGGACAATTTTTACAACACTTTTCTCACGTGCAGCCTTCAAGGTATCTTATTCAAGGTTTTGGATATATTAAATATCAGTGATTTCGATATAATACCCTAATAAGGAGTGGACGGTTGCTTTGAATAGATTTTTGTACCACATCTAACAGTAGCACCATTAATCATTAAGCAGGAAATATCCGTTACAGTCTTCACTACAGGAGCTATTTTTTTACATATGGAGCCTTTTATACTACCGGTTTGATGGCTCAGATTTTTTCGCACTTACCTACTGTAGGAGAAACCTGAAGTACTGAAACTATGAACGTGTTAACTCTTAAAAAGTCAAATTAGAGTCGCTTCATGTCTTGAGCCTTTTCTGTTGAGGTCATCTAAGCTGAGAAAAAAGAATAGGCACTATAAAAGACAAGCTATGCCTGTATATCTGAGAATTTAGTTACATTCCTAATTCAAACAGATTGGCGGTAGATTTACAACTTTGAAAAAGTAAATTTTTACTTCGTCCAACGCTGGAGAGCGGCATCGAGTGACTCCATGGTGTTTGTGGACCCTAACCTGATTTCTCCCCGATATGAGCCGAAACGTGATTTTGTGTCACAGCTAAGGCCTAGTGCTGCGAACTGCAACTTTGGTGGCTTTATAGAATGCCACGCCATACTGAACCGGCTGGCATTATCTGCGATGCAGCCTGCTACGTGAGGCAGGCTTGGCGCTTGACACAGCTATTAACGTTGAAACCGTCGCTGAGTAATAACAGAAAGAAGCCCAGTATACAGCCCAAACTCGTTTAGCTATAGATGTTGACAAGCTTCGCTATCAGAGTCACACCAAAGGGCTACGTTGTGCTTCTTGCGAGGCTCTTAATCACCAGAGGCCGGACTGTCAACATTTGAAAAAGCATGTGTGTTTTACTCGTTTGCAGTTGAACATCTACAGATTCGATGTCTCGTTTCATCTACAGATTTAAAGTCTTCGAAGGAAAAGAAAGTCGGCGGGCGTTTCATCGCCGGAGTGCAGAGCACCAAAAGCTGCTGCAGGCTGAGTGGGACATTGAGAGCTGCGTCAGGGGCGAAGCAGGACCCCGACACCGATTTCGTACGACACCGAAGCTCGTCGTGCTGAAGATGAAGCAGAAACGATTCACGCCATCGATATTCGGGTGCCACCAACCTAGTTTGATAAATTAGACCGTAGAGTGTCCAGGGAGTAGGATACTGGTTCGAGCCGACGTAGCGATTCCATCAATTGCATATAAAAACGATGCCCACATCTTCCCTCCTTAGTGCAATGCAGCCCAGTCTGCCCAACCGATGGTCGTTAGCTGGTGGGAGAATCGCTGCACTTTGTAAAAATTGCCACAGCGATCACCTGACGACCTTGCCTCTGCTTAAACTGCCGGAGAATGAGGGTTCCTTAGGTTGAAGATAACGCAGAGAATCAGGAACGACGCTTGAGATTACGGTTCCAGCATGAGTTTACCATTCAGCCCGATCTGCCCATCAATGGTCATCCGTTTCTGTGAGAAGTGCTGAAATGTAGAAATCGGAACGACAAGCAACTGACGACGTTACGTTTACCAAAAAGAAATATCATTGATATGCAGAGTACTCTGCTTTGAAAGCCATGACAAACCTTGCAAGACGTGCCTCATCCACAACTGGTTAATGCCAGCCAGTATAGTAACGTCCACAGATACTTACAGCTGCAAGCCAGCAAAGCCCAACTGGAAGACCATTAACGAATAATAAACAACTGATTTTTCGGGTGGCTATCGTTTTTCCAGGTCGCTATGGTGCTCGTAGCAATTGATGTCAAGGTGAAGGTATCAGATGCCTGAGGTCTTTCGGTCGAACCCACTGGCATAGGTGAAGCACCTAGAGGACTCGATCTCTATTCAGGTGCTTCACCTATGCCAGTGGGTTCGACCGAAAGAGTTTACCGGACATTACACACGAGCTCGGGCTCACACACGCTCTCGCGCTCACACACACACACACACACATATATATATATATATATATATATGTGTGTGTGTGTGTGTGTGTGTGTTTGTGTGTGTGTGTGTGTGTGTGAGCGCGAGAGCGTGTGTGAGCCCGAGCTCGTGTGTAATGTCCGGTAAACTTCGTCCCTTCTTTTAGCCATAGTTGAGCAATTACCAAGTTGCTTAAAATAAAACCTGTATTTACTTAGTTCATTAGCACCTATCTGGGTTGCCAGATTTAATTAAATAACTTATTGCTGTTCAAGACGACCAAGGCTAGCCAAATTGCCGGAAATGTATTCTTTTAGAAGCGATCGACGGAACGAAGCAATACAACTACAGATACGCTCACTCACAGAAGCAGGTGATGATGCACTCACTTGTAAAAATAGTAATAATAATAATAATTGTGCACTTGATAAAGCACCCTCAGAGAACTCATTCTTTCTCTAGGCGCTTTAAATTTGCTGCAAAGGGAAATGCTATTGAATGGTGAATAATATCATGCTTGATAAACAACATGAATAACATCGTTAGGGTGACATGCACAGGTTCAGCATGCGAGTGTGGTTAGTGGCAGCATGCACAGTGTCAGCACGCATAAGCATATGAAGGACAAATCACAGGGACCCACTAAATGCTGTCATAAATAGGTAAATATTTTTGGGTAAGTTCTTTTTAAATGTGGTCAAATCAGGGATGTTGTGATGCAAGTCGGGAGTGAGTTCCAGGCTTTGGGAGCATACGAACTAAATGCCCGGTCTTCAAAGGATTTGGCGTTTGTGCGAGGTATAGGTAAACTGTTTCCAAAAAGCAGGTGGTATGATGCTTGGCGCTGTGGGAGAGTAGATATGATGGGTGGCTGGAGCCAAAGAATGAAGTGACCTAAAAGTGAGTGACAAAACCTTGAAGTCCTGGTAGCCAATGCAGGTCGGCGAGAAGTGGCGCCAACGGAATGCCCAAATGATGCATCACGTGGAATACCTAAATGTTGTGGTACATTTATGCACTTTTAGCTTCTTGAAAAGGACTGGAAAGTGACTGGGCCAAGATAAAATATATCTTACCTGTCACAGCCCACTGTGTTGAAAATGCAATCAAATCCTTTAAGCCAAACGTGAACTTACAATCACAAGCGATGAATGGCAATTGACAGCAATGTCCTGGGCCAATACCCTAATTCCAAGCGAATTGAAGAGAAATTGGCAGCTCGGAAGCTACAGTTGTCATTACATATAGTATTCCGCTGGGTCCAAAGTAAAACCGTGGAACCTCAATATGCTATATCTGTTAACTGTCACCGATGCAAGGCAATCAACAACAATCGTGGGGGACGATAGCGAAATCCATGGAGAATTGACAAGACTGGCAGCAAAAAACTACTACTCTCATTCCACGGATTATTTACCTGTGTACACGCATATTTTTTACCCATGGTGCGCGTTCAAGCGACGGCAACCCAAGACTATTGACGGCAATAGCCCGGGGAATTGCGACAATCCATAACGGACAGTTACAAATGCACCGACAGTTACGGAGAGAAGCTCCAACTTTTCTTTCGTATTGCACTACACTGCATTAAAAGTGCAGCCACATCCTTTTATACAATCGACAAAGGCCCAATCAATGGCAATGCACGGCAATCGACAGCAATGGCTCGGTCTCTGCAGCAATCTGGTTCAAATTTGTGGAAATTGGCAGGTTGAACTTGTAATTATCTCACCACCCTACTCGCACTGTGGGCGCACGTACTGTTCTTTTTCGCGTTCACCCTTGGGCAATCCACGGCAATCCATGGCAATCGACGGCCATTTCCCGAGAGAATACAGCCATCTATGATTGTCTGTTACAATTAGAAACAAAGAAGGTGTGAGAAGATCATATTGTTCTTGCGTAACAGTGTGCCGTATTAAAAGTGGAACCACATCCTATAAAAAAATAGTGACGCTCTCATTTAGATCTCTCGTTCGTGTATACTGTATTTCCGGTGCACACCAAAAATTCCATTGATAATGCTAGCTCGCAGTCACTGCATTGCAATTAACGGCAAAGGCTCGTGTCAATACAGCAATCTTCTGCAATCCATCGCAAATCGAATGCACCAACTGTGCAAAGCTAAAGTACGCATTAGGTATTACATCGCACTTTTTTTAAAGTGCAATGCCATTCTCACTGTAATATGCATTATGTAAAATGCTTCTTTGTCCGACTGACTAGGCCCCTAATGGCTTGGCAGTGACCTGCAGACCAAAAGTTTGCACTCTTAAGCACTTTCGCCACAGCCCTTAGGTAGAGGACGATGAATAAATGTCTGTGTATGGGGCAGTAGATCTGAGAGATATGCTGGAGCCAAATAATGTAGTGACCTAAAAGTGAGCGATAAAACCTTGATGTCGATCCGTTGCTTGACTTCTAGCCAGTGCAGGTCGGCGAGAAGTGGCATGATGTGGGAACTGCCACGCTCACGACAGACAAGTCTAGCTGCGGAGTTTTGCACCAGCTGTAGTCGCCTGATTGGACGTGCCGGTAGGCCAGTGAGCAGCAAGTTACAGAAGTCCGGGTCGTTGCAGTCGATTGCAATTCATTGTATGAGAACGCGTGTCCACAATGGAGCGAAATTTTGTGGATGCACTTGAACTGAGTCTAGTCCTATATGCAATGTCAATCACAGCTTCACGTTGGCGATTTGAGGATGGTTTGCAATTGAATAGAGTGGATGGCAGTAGTTTTCCAGGTCATTTCAGGCGATTGCCGCCCATTGCCACTGTGCGAGGTTGCATAATTATTTTTTTTTGGACGTGGTTGTGCACACTTTAATATGCAATACAAACGGGAGCTCGGCGAAATTTATATCGATTTGTATGCAGTGGATTCTATGGATTGGAGGGGATTGAGGTATTGACGTGGGCTACTGCAGTCGATTACAGCACATTGCCCGAGAGCGGCTGTGCCAATGCTAGTGAAATTTTTGTAATGCAATTGTCGCAGAGTGTTGCACTTTAATATGCAATAAAAACTGGAGCTCGGTGAAATGTATATCGATTTTTATGCAGTGGATTCTATGGATTGGAGGGGATTGAGGTATTGACGTGGGCTACTGCAGTCGATTACAGCACATTGCCCGAGAACGGCTGTGCCAATGCTAGTGAAATTTTTGTAATGCAATTGTCGCAGAGTGTGCTGTCATACGCAATTTTTGTGTAGCGTAGTATCCCAGACTTTTTGGAGCAGTTCGCAGCTGATTTCGGGTGGATTTGACGAGAACTGGAGTGGATTTCGGTGGATTTCGGTACATTGCGGTACAGGCGTCAGGCGTCAAAGCTCATTTACATAAATGCTTGTGCGTGCAGCGACATGAAATTTTGTGGACACATTAATTCAAACGTGCAATACAATATCAGCGAAAAATTTGAGCTCGGCAACGCTTACGTCTAGTCGTTGTTAGCCTAATTATAGTGGATTGCAGTGGATTTCGGTGGATTGTGGTAATTCGTCGAACCGGTAGGGACTGGCATTGGAGCTGATGTAAGCTCTTCGCAGCAGACCGTTTTCATGTGGGGGAGGGTTGGGAGCGGCGGGGCTCGCGGGACTGCAGTGCGACGAAGATGAACTATGACCCCACAGGCGACTGGCGGTTTTCACGATGGCTGCATTGTAATGTATCTCCATCTGTAAGTCCATGAAGTCATACAGGCAATGTGGGTGTTACGCAGGAGAGTTTTGTGTAGCCCACTCACGGCCTACGCGGCTTTCAGTACGCATTTGGTAGCCGTAAGACTTCGTCTCATGCAGCAAAGAGAAAGCTGGAAGAAAGGCCAAGTCAGGAGAGCAGTTGCGGTGGTTAGGAGCATGGAATGCATGGAAAGGAAGGAATGGAAAGAAAGGAAGGAATGCAAAGCATGGCTCTGGACCACTGAAAATGATGGGCCACATAAAGGATGAGCCATATTTACCATAGATGCAACTTATCTACCTCTAAAGCTCGTGTAACAGCAATATAGTTACCACCATGGTAAAACAAAGACTAGCTGATTCAACAGCCTCTTTTCTATAGCCAAAGAAGAGTCCTTGCGGCTATCACCATCGATTGCAGTGACGATAAAGGATCGCCCACCACAGTATTTGAAAGGAGGATGAGAAAGGAGATGAGCGAGCGGAGCGCGAGCGTCCGCCGCAGACAGACAGACGTGGACAAGCGGAGATTAGCGATAGCGGGACGTACGGCCCAGCACTGACCCGTCCGTCGCAAGGGAATCCAGTTTGTTTGGCCGATACCGCCACACCACGCGTGCCATGAATTACCGCAATCGACCGCAGAGCACCGCAATCCACTCCAATGAGGCAAAAATCGACCTACATTCTCGTTGCCGAGCTCAGATTTTGGGCGTATATTCGATTTTATCTATACACAAAATTCCATGCCATTGTTCGCAAGCAAGTGCACTCATGCAAAATATCTTCAACGCCGGGGATCTGTATCGCAATCCACATGAATCCACCTGAGTTCAGTACAATTCCACCTCAAATCAGCTGCGAAAAGCTGATAATAGTTTAGAATATCTAACTAAGCTACATGTAAAATGTACCCACACAATTTTGCACAATTCATCTTACGTGTTCTCACGAAGTCCACTGAAATGAAATTGAAGTGGCCCGGGCCAATACCGAAATCCACTGGCAATAAAAGAAATCTGGTTCTAAAACGTAATTTGTCGGTTAACCGTGGACACCTGCCCTCCCCCCGGCCCACTAGCCACGCCTCTGGATTCAACTGGTAGGGCTGCCTACTAATCTCTAATAGCCCAGTAATACCCGCTACTGCAAAATCCCCGCTGATTTCTTATCATCCGCGTCCCGGTTCGATAAACGTTTGGAACTAAACTATTTCCGAGGATTAGCACAATTTGCTAGAAGCGGTGGTTCGGCCGGTGCAGCCGCCCAGTAGTAAGGGGGGGGGGCGGTTCCCTTCAACCCACGCTTTCCCCGTCAGTCATTGGAGTGAGTCGCCAAATAAGCTTCCGCACTTTTGCATCAGCCGGTCACTACAGTAGGCCTAGCCGTCGCTGTGTGATGAATCGCTTGAGCTTGCCGCCCCACAAGTGCTGAGCGCTCACTTGGCGCCAGCCTATACCGCGCGACCGCAACTGTGGTGTGTAATTCATTCGCTGTGAATCGGTCTGTACCGGGTCTGCCCTCAGCTCAGCCTGTAAACTGTAGTGTCTGGTCGTTCTCATTTTAGTCGGAGTCTCGCTGCAGCTAGAGTCTCTGGTTTGACTAGAAAGGCGGGCACATTGCCGCAGCATCGTAATACCAAGGGGCCAAAGCCGATAAGATATATATATAAGATATACTAGCTGATTAAAAACCGTCTTTTGAATAGCGACAGAAGAGCCCTTGCGGCTATCACCAGCGCTTGCAGTGGTAATAAAATATTGCCTACTGCAGGACTCAAACTCACGACCTCGGACCGAGGTCGCGAAATGCAGCTGCCTTACTGAGCCCGCCACCAGCCGATGGGAGGCTTCGAGTGGCTGGCCTAGCAGCTAAGCTGCCGAATTCCTGCTGCCTCTGTGCACCTTTGGTTGGTGGGTGGGTGCGACAGATTTTCTTCCTCCAAATAGAGGGAACAAATATCTATTTAGACCGCATGCGATTAGGCTTTCGAGTCATCCTGTTTCTAAGCTGATTTTGAGATTTTCCGTTGTTAAGGTATTGAATTTGTTTTTAGATAACGCGAAATGCCCATTTCTGTGGAGCTCCCTCCTTCGACTATTGGGTCCACGAAAACGCTCTCAGTTTCTTTTTTAAAGGAAAAGCCAAAGAATCGCTAACCTGGAATGGCAGTGTAGTGAGTGCTGCCAGGTCTTTGAAGCCCTTGAACAGCCGGTTCACTACATTTCCGAGATTTTGTACATGCAGCCGAAGGAAGGAAGCTCAAGGTGCCTTTTGTAGGTCAACCGGTCAGACCCACAGCACTTGACTGAATGTGGTTTGTGGTTCTCTGTGTGTGGCTCAGATCGCCGGCAAACTGCAAACCAGGCAGACCGGTAGGGACAGGCTTAGGGACAGGCTAGTGCAGGGCTGTGGTCTGACGGCTGTGGTTAATCCACTGGCCGGCTTTGTCCTCCCGCCGACTCACGGGATGAGTTATGGCTGGGAGGGAGTAGGGGAGGAGGAAACGAAAACCTGGCAGAGTGCAGTAGTGTCTGCGTGGAGCGCTGCAGGCACACGCGAAATTATACGTTCCTGCGAACCAGCTTCGCTGTGTTCTGCCTGCACCCGCCGACGTACTCTGCTGGAAGAGCACTGCTTAATCTACAACTGAACGGCGGTCTTCGATTCAGGACGATTTCATTTTACAAATTAGCTGTTTAGCCTGAGATGTATAAATACGGCACGTGTGTGCTAGCCTAAGCAATTCCCTCTACAGTTGTACCATACAGCCAAGACGCTTCTGTTTCTCACAGCATTTGCCTGGACCTAAACAAAGTGGAATTTTCATTAATTGCAGAGGGCTATAGATTAGCAATTAGTACATCCGTCGGATACTCTACAAAGCCTGAATGCCCAAAAGGGTGTTCTGCCTGACAGTTTTCTAAGCCGACTCGAAGCCTAAGTGGCTTTTAGTATGCATGGAAACATACTTCATTTCACCCGATAAAGACAAAGTGAGAAGCCTTGCTGAGTCAGGAGTGCAGCTGGCGTAGTGGGTAGCAAGTGTATAGCAGGACACTTCCCTCCCACTGCTATGTGGGCTATGCTGACGCACCCATCTCTGCCTGCCGTTGGATCGGACGATTTCACTTTGTGCCTGTCTCTGTACTAAAATGGTGGAATAATTGGTTACAAGCTGACCATGTGTTAATATCTTCCCGAGTTGGCTTGAATCAGTTGTTAAGGTGCTCGCCCCGACCAAGGTCCGGCTGAGGTCATGGATCTAGCCCCGTAGAGTATGTAAAGTCCCTGAATAGAGATTAAGTTCTCTTAGGGCTTTATAGTAATGAATTACAATTGTAGCACCTTGCTGGCCTTGGCTGAATTTTAGTGCGAACAAGAGCTGTTCGGCGGCGGGCTAGAGCTCCTTTGTCCTGAAGCAGTGAGCCAGAGAGGAAGCGCTTAAGAGCGAGCCAGGAAGCTCTGAGACGAGCGATGGCGATTCGGCCTTTAGAATTGGTCCGGTCCGCGCGGAAGCTGATAATTTATGTTGGCTGGCCTGTCAACCTCCACCTTCACTCGTTCCAAGAAAGAATCGTCTGGAACCCATTTGCTATTCAAGCTGGACAGACGTGCCCTTCCAGTGGCCTATTGATGGTATTGATTCCTTGCCGTAATGGGCCGGGGTGTCGGGCCCAATACCACTAAGCGCTTGCCCCATTGTCTCAGCTAGGTATTTAAGAGTCAAGCGACGCTCGCTCTTGGTCTTGCGGTCTTGTGTTTTTGGTCTCTTCAGGTCTTCTGTCCGGCTCTGCGCTTCGACACCGTCGGGCACTCGTTTCTCTGAAAGCGAGGGAGGAGGGCGGGCTGTCCGCCGACGATGGACGGAACATGACAAGACGACAAGACAGCGCTACGAGAATTCGGTAGACTCCACCGAATACGGTCGTATTGCGCCCGAGCTGGCATTGTGTGATTCTTTTGTGTTTTGTGCGTGCGCGCTAGCACGTGGTCTCGGCATAGGGATCTGCCGGTGCGAGATAGGCGTAGGTGGCGTGTGTGGAGCCCTAGTTCTCCGGGTAGGGTTTAAGCTCCAATTTGAGCTCCGTCTATTTGGGTTGTTTCCCAGTATAGATGTAAATAGCGTAAGTGTGGAGACGTGTTTCCTCCACAGGAGTGCTTATGTTGGCGTGTATGGAGTATTCCTGCCGCACTGGCGGAAACCGAGTTCTAGTTCTCCGGTTAGGGTTTAGATTCCGGTTCACGCTTCAGTGTGGAGAGTTATTCCCTCCACAAGAGTGCTTGAGGTGGTGTGTTTGGAGTATTCCTGCCGCACTGGTGAAAACTGAGTTCTAGTTCTCCGGTTAGGGTTTAGGCTCCGGTTCCCGCTCATTGTGGATGAGTATTTCCTCCGCAAGAGTGTTGGTGCTGATGAGAACGTGCGAGGAGTGGGGAGATAAAACTAAACTAGACGCGCAGCGACTTTGTGCGCTTGCGAATAAAAGTCAGTACAATCCCCAATTTGCGTGTCTCGCTTTCCAATTCACGCCGCGGACTCACTACCCCATTTAGTAACGGTAAGCAGGTCGGCGCAAAAAACGCTCGTTTCGTAGCGGCCATCTTATTGCACGTAGGTGCGCACCGAATGGCAGTAGGCGCAAGGCTACGCCGCTAGGTAAGCTGCAGGTCAAGCCAACCCCGCCGAGCCTTCGGCGTTACACAATCTATCGACGAACGTGAGCACCAACCGGCCTCTTGGGTAAGCTTAAGATCTTGACTATCAATTAGCCGTTTGTGTAAAGTAGCCGAGCTGGATTGGTTTAGCGGTTAAGGTGCTCCCTCCAACCAAAATCTGGCTGAGGTCGTGGGTTCGAGCCCTGAGGCATATGTGAAGCGATTGAATTGATGGGCATCACTGGCACTGCTCTGCAGTGGTTCAGGTCCTATCTCAGTGGAAGACTCGAGAGTATTGATGTGAATTGACAAAGATCATCTGAGCTACCTCTGAAATAAGGGGTACCTCAGGGCTCGATGCTAGGTCTGGTTCTTTTCATGGTTTATACTCTCCCGCTTGCTAATGTGATTGCCAAGCACAATCTAGGCTTTCGCTTCTATGGGTATGACACTCATTTGTACCTTTGCTTTGATCCATCCCTGCCTTCGAGCACCTCAAGTTCTACCAACTCACTTGCTGCATGTGATGGTGACATCCGCACATGGATGGCAGCCAATTTTCAAAAACTAAACGATGATAAAACTAACCTACTAGTTATGGGCAAACCCAGAGTGATTTACAAAATGGAAAGGCTGACGCTCAAAATTGGCTCTTCCAGCATATCATTAGTAGAATCAGCTCAAAATCTAGGTGTCATATTCCGAAGAAACCCCTCGTTAGACAACCATATCAGCTCTACGGTCAAATCGGCCTATTTTCAGCTTCATAACATTGCTAAAATTCGGGCTTGTTTAGATAAGGATACCACGTACAAGTTGTTCCATGCATTCGTGAAAACCCGTCTCGACTTCTGAAACTCACTGCTCGCTGGCCCACCAGCATGTGCGATCAGGCGATATCAGCTGCTGCAAAACTCCGCAGCTAGGCTTGTCTGTCGTGCGCATTGTAGTTGCCATGTTACTCTACTTCTGGCAGACCTGCACTAGTTACCAGTCACCCCACGGATTGACTTCAAGGTTTTGTCGCTCACTTTTAGTTCACCTATTTCTGTGGCTCCGGCCGCTCTCTTAGATATACTCCCCCATCAGGCCAAGCATCATACCACCAGCTTTTTGGAATCCAACAGTCTACAAATACCTCCAACAAACCTCAAAGCCTTTTGAGACCGTGCATGTAGTTTTTATGCTCCCAAAGCCTGGAACTCCTTCTCGACCTGAGTCAGAACATTCCCTGACCTGACCACATTTAAGAAGAACTTAAAAACACACCTATTCAGGATAGCATTTAGTAGGTCCCTGAGATTAGTCCTTGATGTGCTTATGTGTGCTGACACTGCATGCTGCCACTAAGCACACTTGCATGCTGACCCTGTGCATGTCACCCCTAACCATATTGTTCATTTTGTTTGTTTTTCAAGCATGATTTTACTCACCCTTCAATTGCATTTTCCTTTGCAGCAAATGTAAAGCACCTAGAGAAAGAATGAGTTATCCGAGGGTGCTTTATCAAGTGCATTATCATTCCTATTATTAAGCTGCTGCAGTGAATTTTCAACAGTCAAGTGCTCGTATAGTTTTTGATATTGCAATCGCCCTCGTGTTATCTACTGGTATCTCTCGGCTACAGGATAATTACTACGGTTGGAGGCAAGATGCTGGCTTTGCTCATCAGCTGGGCTCAGGCAGGTGGCAGCAGGGTGCTGGCAGTCATCAGAAACTTTCCTTCGGTATTCAGCAGCAGAACACCGGCGTCTATCGGCCGTGAAACCGTGCCTTTTGTTGGCGGCAGGTTGCCAGCTTCTACCGCCAGGATGATGATGACTTCTATTTGGAAGCTATCCTTGTCAATTGGTCGTGAGACTTTAGTGGCTGTTGTGTCACTAATATTCACTGGCATGGGACCTGTCGTCAAGGCAGTGACATCAGCCTTCAGTCGGACACAAGGTTCCGTTTCAGGTGCGACTGCACATCCTGTGTTGAACTTAGGTAAGCGTGCCTTTGCAGTAAATCAATGTGACCGTAAATCCGTAAGCAGAGATTCGACGACACCAGCAGAGCCTGAGAACTGGTAGAGCAAAACCTAAAGTTGCAACCTTGCTTTGGTGCACTATTAGGCCACAAGCACGGCCATAGTCTGCGTTGGGTGTCATTCCCTAAGTTACTGAAAATATTATTCTAACCCCAGTGCATAAAAGTGAAGCAGGTCTTTAATTTTACTAGCTACTTGGAGTTATGCAGTAGGCTACCGTCAGCTGTTCTGTGTGCTGGCCAAGCTCCCCAATCTCCTCCCTGCATCCCTGGCGGTTTGCAAGGGCCGGTGCTAATGTAATCTAGTTGGTGGAAGGCTGTCAGGCTTAACTCAGTTAGTACAGCAGCCATAGCCGTCAGCCAAACTCGTCGGGCTACAGTACCCCACCAATGACGACTCATGAGCTACTCAAAGGCAGGCGAGCATCAGAAAAACTCCACTGTGCCTACAGAAAGCTACTATGCCACTACATCGGACTATAAATATGGCTGTAAGGCTGGTCTTCAAGTCCCAGCGGTTTGATCACGTGTCGCCTTTGCTGAAAGAGCTAGGATGGTTGCCGGTTAAGCAAAGAATACAGAGCAGAGTTCTTACGCTGACCCACAAGACCCGCCACGGCTTGGCTCCTTCGTACTTAGCTGAACTACTACATCAGTTTCAGCCTGTTCGTGCCCTAAGGTCCTGTGTGGACAATAAATTAGCTGTTCCATTCCTCCGCTTAAAGACAGTTGGCGACAGAAGCTTTAGCTCTGCAGGTCCTAGACTGTGGAACTCGCTTCCACAATTCTTGTGCAACGACAACAAATCTCCTACTGCCGACTATGGCACATCTTTTCCAGCAGTCCTGAGCTGCTACTTCTATGCTACTCACTACCTCAACTGCTCTCCTGACTATGCTACGCTTCCCACTTTCTCTTTGTTTCGTGAGACGAAGTCTGTTGGCTACCGAATGCATACCGGAAGCCGCTTAGGCTGTGAGTGGGCTATACAAAACTCTCCTGCGTAACACCCACATAGTCTTTATGACTTTTTGGAGTTACAGACGGAGATACAATACATTACCAAAGAACATACCGACTTTTCCTACATTCAGCTACAAAACGTAGCAGAAATTCGGCCTGGTTTAGACAGGGATACCACATCTAATATGTCGCATGCATTTGTGATATCCTGTCTCGACTTCTGAAACTAACTGCTTGCTGGTCTACCGGCCTTTGCAATCAAGTGCTTACAATTGGTGCAAAACTCTGCAGCTAGGCGCATCTTTCGTAGGGTCGTAGTTGCCACATGTCACCACTGCTTGCTCCCCTGCACTGGCTCCCATTCGAGCGATGCATCGACTTTGAGGTTTTGTCACTCACTTTTAGGTTCCTTCATTCTCTGGCTCCAGCCCATGTGTTTGAACTACTCCCTCACCGGCAAACAACAATACAATTAACGGTTTTACTCGAATCGTTTAGCGATATCTCGCACTAACCTCAAAACAGTTGGATACATTTCCTTCAGCTTCTATACTCCGAATGCCAGGAATTTATCAATGATGCTCGTCACAACGTCCTATCACAGGAAATTTAAAAACAAGTTAAAAATGCACAGTTTCAATACAGCATTTGGTCGCTCTCTGAGATTCGTCTTCTAGGTGCATATATCTGCATACACGTACTTACCTGTGCCTGCTGCTTGTGAATGTTACCACCAAGCATTTGGTAATGCTTTTAAAAAAGCATCTGGAAAGTGCCTAGAAAGATTCAGTGCTCCAAGGGCACTGTATAAACATAACAGTATTATAGTTATTATTATTAGTATTATTGTGCTAGCCACTTTTGGACGAATTGAGAACCATGTCCTCGGATATGTCAGACCTGTGCAAGATAGTACTCTGGCTTACTAGGTATGTGCTGAGCTACTAGTGCAGCATGGTCGTCAGCTTCTTTCTTAGTGATTGGCAGCATCTGGTAGGCCTTCTCCTGCTGAAGGCCTGGCAAATGATGTTGGAGCCCATCCGGCTGAACAGCAAATTGGACCACAGGTCTTTGTGGCTTGTTGGCTGCTATCTTATCTGCTTTGGCAGTCCTTCACGGCTCTCCTAACATGTGGTACTGCATCTGAGCTGCTCCTAGCAGTGCAGGCAGGTTTAATGGAGTGAATGTCCCTCCTCAGTCCTTATTATGTAGCTGAGTTTGCCAGCATGGGGAAAACCCTACTGAGTCACTTATAGCCTTAAATGGCCAGATGCTCTGCAGCTAACTCCCCCATCAAAGCCAGGTGTCCACTTAGCCAGTCACATTCCAAGCTGCGCTGCCTAGCTTCACTATTTATCGTGAACGTGTATACCTTGGTAGTCTCTCTACACAGCTTGTCCGATAGAATCACTGTGTCTGCCGGGAATGATAAGTTAGCTCTCACCTATGCCCTTCCAGCCGAAATCTTACTTTGCATCCATTGGGACACAGCTATTGCCACCGATGCCGTGCTGGTTTGGCCTATTGGTTAAGGTGATCGCCCGGAACAAGGTCTGTCCGAGGTCGTGGGATCGAGCACTGAGGCACATGTTAACCTGAAAAGAGATTAAGTTCTCATGAGGTGCTATGCAAATACATTGTCTTTTCATCGTTAGTGTTAGGCCCCTGATGTCAACGTTCGGCATTCCGTCAGAGTCTGCTCTTCTGTATACATCCATACTAGTATAACCGGGCTCCAGGGGTCAAAGGCTAATTCCCGCCAAACCCCGCCATACTCTGGTCAAGCTGCCGCTCGCCATGCCGCCGAGCTAGGGTAAGACGAGCGGCCATCAGGTTAAACATCTTTATAACGCATGAGCCAACAACAACAGAGCAACTAAACAAGTCTACTGGGAGGGTCCTATACACAGTACACTACGCGGGCGCAAGACGACGCAGCAAGCGCGAACAAACGTGTTAGTTGGGGTCAGTCGGCTTCCGCAGTCCTGTCGTTGTACCAACTCCGAGTCCAACAGTACGAGCATACGCCGTCCAAAACCCGACTGGCTGAGTAACTGCTGGCTAGTCCGAGTCGACAACTACCACAGTCGTAAGCTTCCACCAAAATACGCCAACACACTGGGGGGGTGGTCACGAACACACTACACAGGGGGGGGACGCGGTATAAACAAGTCAACAACGAGCGAGCTATCCAGCTCCGCTCATGCCTTGGGTACTAGTTCCCTTGCGTGCGTGGCAGCATCGCCGGAGCACGCCTGCCCGAATCCAGGTGCATAACTCGGCGAGACCGGGAGCCTCCAACACCACGACTTACTTGGCCAACTTCCCGTACCCAAGAGCCCGGGTGACCTCTCGTCACCACACATCCGGAAATGCATAGGTCTGACCACGGCCTAGCCGGTGACCCTAACCCTCACTATAGCCGTCCGGTCCCAGCCAACCAAACCCAGCCTGGGTACACTAGCAACTAGTCTAGTTTAGGACCAAGCAGAAGACATTCTTGAAACACAAGTCTTTTTAGCCACTTCATTGTGCACAGTCTTATACTGAATCGTTTAGACCGATCAGGTTTTAATTCCAGGATCTTGTGCTTTGGTAACTTCTAATCCATTTTTCGTATTTAGATAAGTAAACAACCAAGTAAATGACGATAGATACTGAGCTGTATCCCTAATTGGCCAGCCTCGTCTTCGAGTCTAGCAATAGGCTCGCTGGAAAATAGAGGTGCCAATGCAGGAGTCGAGTAGGCCGACGCCTGTCTGAATTGACTCAGTTAGTTTATTGTAAAATACCCTGGGTTGGGAGTTGTTGGTGTTTGTCGCCACGAGACCTAAAGCTCGGTCGTGCTACTTAGCCTTATCCTTGGTCAGGACGATATGCTACTGAATCCATTTGTCATCCAGGCAGTATGATTCATGCTGCATTGAAAGCAAAGAGGTCAGCTGTGCAACATGAAATTTAAGCACATTTAAATGGTTTAAGCAAGAATTGGCCGGTTGAATTTGTTTATTGTGGCTGCATCTGCTAGAGGAACAGTTGAGACGAACCTTTCAAAATGTAAATCTAAAAGATAGGCAGTAGTGTTGTTGCTTTCTTTACTGCAAAGATGTAAGCAAGGCAACTTGACAGTACGACATATTTTGATGGCCATACAAAAGGTTAGGACCGTTGAATTGGTTCACTGTGGCTGCAGCTGCTAAAGCTGCATGTTAGTCAGACCTTAAACCCAAGCCACTTTCACGATATCTACTATCGATCTCAACTAACCAGTTGATATCTACTAGTCAGCAAACAACAATGCTGCTGCTATAACAGCTTATGCATGCTACACCATTAATTGGGGAGTTTCCCAACTTTTATTACGGTATGCTTGCCTATCTGGAGAAATACCCTGCTGCAGGCACAATTGCAATTGCATGCAGTAGCTCATATTCCCCTCCTAATGGCAGTAGAAGTTCTTCAAAATTAAGGGACTGATTGCAAAGGCAGCGAGACCAGTAAACAGTTTGCTATAAAAAGAGATTTGACATGTCAAAAATGAGCAGAAATATTTAAATGTAGTATCCTTGCCTTAGCATGCCAGAATTCTTGAATACTATGTAGGTAAAAGTAGGAGACTTTACTTCGGTCAGCCGAGATGGCACAACGGCACCATGCTCAGCACGGCATTTGAGAGGCTACTGGTACTTTTGCTTCAGTAGTTTTACAGCAGACCGGCCGAACGTCTCTTGGCCCTAGCTATTTAACTTTAAAGCAGGCAATCAAATCGCGTGACATGATCATGCTGAGAAGGCTAAAAGCTGATGCAATTGCAAAGTCCTTAGAAAGGGAGAACGAGCACTCCAAGGACGCTATATCAGACGTATTATTAGTTTTACTTGGCCATCGTACTTCTGACGGTCAAAAAACTAACCCCACTAGCTTAGTTAGATCGTATACAAATCCGATCACTCGATGACAGCCTTAGTAACAGTTCCAATGCTTTCTTTTTGATTTCTCAAATGAAGTAATTTGGCTACCGGATTTATTACTGAAAGCCGATTAGGCATGGAGAGCTCTACAGAAAACCGTCCAGTGTAACAAGTACATTGCTTATTTTTCTTCACGAAATTACAGATGGAGATGCATATGCTTTCCATTCTATGAATTGTAAATATTTTTAAGCCTACCGGGATCAGAGGGTTCCTTTTTAGACGATACGAGCTTTCAGCAGCAGCTGCAGGTTTAGTAGCCAGCTGTGAACTTTAATAGTAATTATAAAATAATAACGCACTTGATAAAGCAAATTCCGAGAACTCAAAATCTTCCTAGGTGCTTTACATTTGATGCAAACAGGAATGCAATGGAATGGTGGGTAATATCACGCTTGATTAATAACAGGAATAGCATGGTAAGGGGTGAACTGCACAGGATCAGTATGCAAATGTGGTTATTGGCAGCATGCACAGTATCAGCGCGCATAAGCTCACGAAGGAAGAATCACAGGGACCCACTAAATGCTGTCCTAAGTAAAGTAAAAGAAAAAGTAGCGTGCAAAGAAAAGTAGGTGTGTTTTTAAGTCCTTTTTAAATGTGGTCAAGTCAGAGGATGTTGCGACGCATGTTTGGAGGGAGTTCCAGGCTTTGGGTGCAAACGAACTAAATGCATGGCCTCCAAAGGATTTAAGGTTGGTACAAGGCAGTGGTAAACTGTTGAATTCCAAAAAGCTGGTGGTACGATGCTTGGCATGGTTGGTGGAGTAGATCTGAGAGATAGAGTGGAGCCAAAGAATGAAGGTAATAAAAGTGAGCGACAAAAATTTGAAGGCAATCCGTTGATTGACTGGTAGCCGGTGCAGGTTGGCGAGAAGTAGTGTGATGTGGCAGCTGGGACGCTCACGACAGACGTGCTTTGATAAGTGAGTACTGAAATTATGCGTCGCTACATCAGCCACATTATGACTATTATTACAGCTATTATTATTGATTATTACAGATTTGGAAAGGAGAAAGAGGCAAAGGAGAAGGAAGCAAAGGAGAAGGAAGCAAAGGAGAAGGAAGAAACGACTAACAGAGGTGTGGCCGAAGCTTTGTACTCCGGGTGATATTTCTGCCGTTGTCTACTAATTGCACGAGCTCTAAAAACTGCAGCATATCCTTTTTTTTGACAAAATCCGATCAGCATCTAGTCATTTCACAAGATGGTAGTTCCACTGTATCTAAATCTTTTGAGGATCGAGCGTTCCGTTACTCTGCACACAAACTAAATATTGGTCTGCTAGAGAAGGTTATTAACTGAGACGACCTAGCACCCTAAGAGTGTCAGCTCAGTAACAATTGCTCCGGTCATCTCTGCGTTCACTCTACCGAACTGGTCTTGCTTTTTGGAGAATTAATTCGTTTACACACATGTGCAGGATGTAGTGTGTATTACAAACCACAAGTCTTTTAACCTGGCTGCTCCTAATTTAGTAGACTTAGTTTCTCACCGAAGAGTCCCCATCGTCACACTTTACTTTCTCAATTTCAAACGTTTAGCAGATCCTCCAAGCCATCCTACAAATCTCTTTTATCATGTCTATTTAAAGTCAACTTTCCAGTGGAGGCAGTATATGGCCAATAGTTACCAAGTTCTCCTTTATCAGGGATTTGTGCGATTTTATTTCGATCTGATATCAGTTTGACTTCACGTGTTTTGGTCACGGTCCGAGACATTTATTATTGATTGAAACGCTGCTATATTTGCAATCCAATGGCTAATAGCTGCTTCGATTGCTGAAACGAGAATACCGTGAATTGCCGATGAACCTCAGATCCAGCTAGCAGCAGCCGACCCTCGACTACAGCACTGTATCGGCTGCTAGGTTCGGCCGTTTGCTGCCGTCAATCATTTGATCGATCAGTTTGAGTTGGCTTAAACTGCATGGCTTGATCTGGTTTCAGAATAGTAATATCATCTGCTTACTGGATCTTATTTGGTATGTAGGTCACTTACACATCCGAGGTTTCAGAGGCTCCATACTAGATGGCCCTTGCCTGCTGGACGATGGGGCATGGCTTGCCTGCAGGTTAGAATGGTTGCCGGTTGATCAAAGGATACAGAGCAAAGTTCTTACGCTGACCCATAAGGCCCGCCACGGCTTGGCTCCTTCATACCTAGCTGAACTGCTGCATCAGTTTCAGCCTGTTCGCGCCCTCAGGTCCTGTGTGGACAATAAATTAGCTGTCCCATTCCTCCGCTTAAAGACAGTTGGCGACAGAAGCTTTAGCTCTGCCGGTCCTAGACTGTGGAACTCGCTTCCACAATTCTTACGCAACGACATCTACTCCCCAACTGCCGACTATGGCACATCTTTTTCAGCGGTCCTGAACTGCTACTTCTATGCTACTCACTACCTCAACTGCTCTCCTAACTCTGCTATGCTTCCCACTTTCTCTTTGCTGTGTGAGACGAAGTCTGTTGGCTACCGAATGCGTACCGAAAGCCGCTTAGGCTGTGAGTGGGCTATACTAAACTCTCCTGCGTAACACCCACATGGTCTTTATGACTTTGTGGAGTTACTGATGGAGATGCATTACATTACATTACCATGCTCACCTGTAAGCCGCTAACCTGCTTATTCTCATAGCTTCTTCCATGGGGAGAGGTGTGCAGCGCACTGATGAATCTCCAGAGTGTCAGCCAAGCTTTCTCAGTGTCCACCCTGGGGTAGCCCGGGCCCTGCAGGGTGCCCAGATACACAGCTGTTTTGCCTTCGGGAAGGCTGCGAATGTCATTCAATGCAGGTGCCACTTACCTTCGAGCTGGCAGTCTGAGCGACATTTCTCGGGGGTGAAGTTGGCTAGAGTTAGGAATGTTGGTGGCCTCCTATTGCTGAGACGCATTCCTCTAAAGTTGCCCATCCGGAAGCCTGAAGCCTTTCATGCCAGGATTGATCTCACGATTGGTTCCATGACCACTTCAAACAGAATGGGCAACGGAGGATCACCTGCTGTGGATGAAACAGCGTGAGGTCTTTGTTGCTCACGTGCAGCATCATCAATGCATCTGTGTATAGGCAATCCAAAAACCTACAAAAGACGAGGCTGGAACCCTGACCCGGGGCAGGGCCTGCATGAGAAGGAGTGCAGGATGCTTCCAAATGGATTCTGTAGGTCTAGGCATATAGGGAGAGGCTGTCGAATGACCGTTTGTCGATGGTAGTGCTAACGGCTGCCTCGATCACGAAAAAACACACCTATCTATCCCAGCATTTCGTGAGCTCCTGCGATCCGTCTTTTATGTATGTTGGGATCGCAATAGAGAATGCATACGCCAGCCTATGGCGCAGCATATGCTTATGCGCTCCGACACTGAGCATGCTGCCACTAACCACACTTGCACGCTGGCCCTGTGCATGTCACCCTAAACCATGTCATCCTTGTTGTTTAGTGAGCTGGCTAACACCAATCATTAGATCATGCTTGCTTTGCAGCAAATGTAAAGCGCCTAGAAAAAGATTGAGTTCTCTGAGGGTGCTTTATCAAATGTATTATTGTTATTGTAATTATTATTATTATTATTAGTTATATCATAAGAAGCACTACTCGAGGCAGACCTGGACACCTGGCAGAAAGTGCTTCTGCTGCTCACAGAGCCATCCATCAGCTCGTAGGTTTTCGAAAAGTCTAGCAGCCAAAGGGCCCCCAGCATGAGTTTGTAGAGCATCGGCAGGAGCATGATGGGTCTCAAGTTCACAGGAAGTGTGGCTTCTCCACGCTTGTGCGTTAGGATGGTCGAGCCAACCTTTCACGATGGAGGAGCCTCTTGAATGAGCAGGCTTTAAAGACAGTGGCTATAAGACTGCAGCCTGGGTTGAGCAAGGGGATATGCCTGTATTCGAGGTGGTCCGACCCCAGTGACGTGATGTGCGCTCGACCCAGGCTTGCGTTCAGATCACCGTCCGAGAACAATCACAGGAGTTGGCCATCATCTTAGTCTGTCCTCCTAAGCAGGTGGTAAAGCAGCGCATCAACCTTGTCATTGATGTCGTTGCAGCACATCGCTCACAATGCACAGTAAGCCTCCTGGTCACCCTGATAGGTTGTCTGGCTGCCGGTTTCAGGATGCCCTGTATGGCTCGGGGCCGGTTGGACTGCTACCTCTGCAACTAGGCATCTGTGCATATCTGAGGTGTGTATTGGTCGGTGAGGCGCGAATGTTGTGCCCTTGCTGCGCTGGAGTGCCTCGATTGGTCTGACTCTGTGTCGGTTGGTGTGGTGGCCTTATGGCACTGAGGAAGGGAGCGAAGCCTACACAGCCCAAGGTCAGTCCTATGCTGCACTTACAGCTGACAGTGGCAAATAGGTTGATGTGCCAAGGGAGTAGACCCTATGGTTGAAACGCTGCTATGTTCGCAATGAAATGGCTAATAGCTGCTTAGATTGCTGAAACGAGAATACTGTGAATCGCCGACGGCCCTTGGATCGAGCAAGCAGCAGCCAACACCCCGACGCTCGACTACAGCATCGTATCGGCTGCTAGGTTCGGCCGTTTGCTGCCGTCAATCTTTAGATCGATCAGTTTGAGTTGGCTTAAACTGCATGGCTTGATCTGGTTTCAGAATAGTAATATCATCTGCTTACTGGATCTTATATGGTATGTACGTCAGTTACACATCCGAGGTTTCAGAGGCTCCATACTAGATGGCCCTTGCCTGCTGGACGATGGGACATGGCTTGCCTGCAGGTTACCATGCTCACCCGCTGCCGTAAGCCGCTAACCTGCTTATTCTCATGGTTTTGAAAGGCAATGCACACCACTCAGACTGATTGGATTATCGACGTTCAGAGATCGATCTGAAATGAGAAGCTACGAATGTCAAAGAGATGAGGACCGTCTGCTAGTGCTATCCTTGCATACAGCCAAAGCACCCAAGCAGTTGGCTTCATTGGCACCTGTGTAAGTAACCGTGCCATGCTCACGTTCAACGAGCCTCTGCCTGAATCTTTCACCTTGCACTCGCTTTGATTTGGTAAAGCCATAGCAGTGTGAAAATCATCAGAAGAAGTCGGTGTCGAAAACAGCCCGACCACCCAAAGAATGTCTTATCGCGTCACCGGGTGAAGTGATAACGTGTAAGGAGTGGCATTTTCTGGGGGCTAGTCTGCCCTTGTGTAGCTTGCCCATGTCGTCACCTGTCGGGGTCAGCGACCGGACGATTGTAACTGGCAGCTATAAAACAGCATACCGACTTGTGCACACCACTTGGGGGACGACGTTGATTACCAGCTCTGCTTATGTGTGTCCAGCCTGTACGTGGCAATGCTGCTTAGAAATACACGGCTGAGCAAACGTTGTTCTTGTATATGACGGTCCTCCTGTAGCTATCTCCTCCTAAACGACCGGGACCTCATAGCGAATCACAATACGAACTGTGCCTCTAAGCTCAGCCTATCGGAATTAAGAGGCTGGCAGAACTTCCTTACAGTCACTAGATTTGGAATGATGGTTGAGGGTCTGCAGAACAAACGCTCAGTTGGCTGAATCGATTGCCCCTCTAGCTGAAAACTTACTTTGCAACCTTCGGAAAATATATTGCTACTGCCGCTAGTCTTATGCTTCTTAGCACAACATCAAGTATTCGGTCACTTTGAGCCCTGCACTACACTTCAGTCTAAGAAAGTAGTCTCGATTATCGATGTTTATGAGAAGGTGGTATTGTGGCACATATCGTTTTAACCTCAACTCTATGCAGTAGGAGATGCTGATGGAAAAATTAAACAGCTAAGATTTGTTTGCTTAGGTACTAGGGACTCGAAAACTAATTAGCCTTTTAGCTAAGTTAGATCACTTTCAAATCCAAGTACCTGCTGATGATGGCACTTAAGGTTCAATAATTAGCCTGCCAAGTCTCCTAGTCTAGCACTTTAATAATATTGATAGAGTTCTACAGCACTTTCAGATAACCGTTTCTGGTCACTTTACATGTGCTGTACAGGAAGCGTAGTTTTCCGGTTAGTGGCAGCAGCCTCGATAACAACAGGCATTTCAAGGTTAGATGTGACATGCACAGTATCAGCATTCAAATAGTGGCAGGATGCAGTGTTAGCATGCATAAGCACTCAAAGTTGGACAAAGCTAGACTGAGAGCCTGGCTGTGCCACCTAGCCTCTAGCTAGGTCTGTCCAGAGTGCTGTTGCAGTAATCTAAATACCATCTAGTCAGTGCCGTTCTAATTTTCTTGAGAGCAACAATGTCGGTTAGGAAATTTGACAGTATGGCATATTTCGCTGGCCTATGCTAAACCAAGAATGTTGATTCTGTTCCTTGTGGCTGCAGCTGTTTAAGCAACGTGAGAGCCAGACCTTCTACCTGAGCCCTTTCGACTTTATTACTTCACAAATGCTGCCGTGCTAACTTGTGCCAGTTTTGCTGAGCGACTTCACTGGTAAAGAGTCCAAATGTATTCAGAATCGGAATATGCCACTGTTTAATAATTTAACGCATGTAATTTAGATTCGGGTTCTATGGCGACAAACCTATTTAAATTAAGCGAATGGACACACCGGATACTCATGTCGTCTTGCATTTGAGCTCGTCTTAGCAGTGCAGGCAGCTTTAGTGGAGATAATCTCCCTCCTCAGGTTATGGTCAGTTTGCCTGCTGGGCTGTTACCTGGTGAATAATGCTTAACACGGCATATGGCTGTTTGTCCCACACTCACTCCACCTGAAAGATAAACGTTGGTATAGTGAACTGGAGACTTGGCTTTGTTGCCAAGCCCAGCCTTTTAGGATGATGGGTTGGCTACTTGGAGCTTCATGATAATGATTTGCTAAGGCTGTCTAGCCGCTCCCTGGAATAGTGGCCCGGGAGCCGAAGAAGAGTCGTATCCCGGCGACCGGTCGAGTGAGTTCAAGAACTTCCTGTGTGTGTATGTGTTTGTGTGTGTGTGTGTGTGCGCGTGTGCATGTGGCAGCAGCAAAAGTGCTCACCTTATCGCTGCCAGCGATACTGAAGCTGACGCCCTTCAACACAAGTGGTCCGTCTGTCAAGTATGGCAGACTGATTCGCCGTGCTTCGATGCTGCCGACTTGCAGCCAGCCGGGCGGTGGTCTGACCTGCTCACTAGCCCTCAGTGCCTCGGGCGGTAGTGCGGCAGGCCATGTAGCCTATCCTTGGAGCTGCCCGATACAGCTTTTTGGATTTTCAACAGTATGGATGAACCAACTCACAGCTTTGCTCACTCATGCGCCTTGCCAGCAGAACACTTACATTGCAGCTAGTGTATCAACGATGACTGGATTGTCACGGCTTGGCTCCTTACCTAGCTGAGCTGCCGCACCAGTTTCAGCCTCTTCGAGCCCTTAAGTCCTGTATGGACAATAAATTAGCTGTTTCATTCATCTGCTTAAAGACCGTTGGCGACGGAAGCTTTAGCTGTGCAGGTCCTAGACTGAGGAACTTGCTTCCACGATGGAATGTAATGTAATGTATCTCCTTCAGTAACTCCACAAAGTCATAAAGACCATGTGGGTGTTACGCAGGAGATTTTTGTATAGCACACTCACAGCCTAAGCGGCTTTCGGTACATATTCGGTACCCAACAGACTTCGTCTCACGCAACAAAGAGAAAGTGGGAAGCATAGCAGAGTCAGGAGAGCAGGTAAGGTACCGAGTAGAATAGAAGTAGCAGTTCAGGACCGCTGAAAAAGATGTGCCATAGTCGGCAGTTGGAGAGTAGATGTCGTTGCGTAAGAACTGTGGAAGCGAGTCCCACAGTCTAGGACCTGTAGAGCTAAAGCTTCTGTCGCCAACTGTCATTCAGCAGAGGAATGGGACAGCTAATTTATTGTCCACACTGGACCTGAGAGCACGAACAGGCTGAAACTGATGCAGCAGTTCAGCTAGGTATGAAGGAGCCAACCCGTGGCGGGCCTTGTGGGTCAGCGTAAGAACTTTGCTCTGTATCCTTTGCTCAACCGGAAACCATCCTACCTCTTTCAGCAGAGGTGTCACGTGCTCAAACCTCTTGGACTTGAAGACCAGCCTTGCAGCCATATTCATAGTCCGCTGTAGTGGCATAATAGCTTTCTTTGGTAGCCCAGCGAAAAGGGATTTACAATAATCAAGCCGAGACAGAACTAAAGAGCTAGTTAAATTTTTTACAAGCCCCTGTGGGAGACAGCTTCTAATCTTGAATAGGGATCGGATGTGATGGCTAGCTGTAGAGGCAGTCTTCTGAATGATGCTTTTGAAATTGAGGCAGCTGTCGAATACGACACCTAGATTACGAGCATGTGGTGAAGGTCGCACAATCGCATCACCTTTTAGAGCAGCAAAGCCTTTTAATCCAGCCACACGCTTAGGGTGTCCTATGAGAAGCAGGATGCTTATGCAGCAACAACTACTCTCCTACTGCCGACTATGGGTCATCTTTTCAGCAGTCCTAGGCCGCTACTTCCATGCTGCTCACTACCTCAATTGGCCTCCTGACTCAGCTATGCTTCCCACTTTCACTTTGTTGCGTGAGGCAAAGTCTGTTGGCTACCGTATGCCTACCGAAAGCCGCTTAGGCTGTGAGTGGGCTATACAAAACTCTCTTATGTAACACGCATGCACATAGTCTTTATGGCTTTGTGAAGTTACAGACAAATATACATTAGATCACTTTCAGGGGGGTAAAGTTACAGCGCCATTACCGATTGTAAGGCTCTGAAGCAAATGACCCGCATTCAGTCAGTGTATGACCAGGCAATAAATTTGTGCATGCAGCTATTCTTGATTAGGACCATATACCAGCAGGTTTCATTGCCACTCAAGTCATTTTAACCGTGCCATTACACAGTTTTTATGCTGTATGAAAAAAGAAATTTGTTAGATTTTTGGGGAATGTTCTTTCGGCTGTAGAACTTTCGAACTAAATTAGGGGGTTCTAAATCCAACGAAATGATGGCCAGACCACAGGATAACTTATTAGCTTAGGGAAGTCGTCTAATCAAGCCAGTGGCTTGCTGGAAAGTATGCTTGATAAGGCAGGGATATTTGTAAGTGACAGCCATATGTTTATTAAAGAATCAGTTTACCAAAGTGATTATAGGATAAACAGCCAAGCTTTGGGGTTTGCAGAAGTTTCAACTTGGCCGTGTTTCTCAGCTTGCATACAGTTCTGGCTAAACGGATGCCAAATCTTAAGTTCATCCAGGCTGTGTAATCCGTGCTTTCTTAGGCAAAAATGTGTAAGCTAGGCTACTTGATTTTTTTTATTCTATTTAGCTATATTCTATATAGCCGCAGCTACTAAAGCTGTGGTTCGGCATACGGAATGCTGGCCCAGAACAACGCCAACGGTTTATTGTACAAGGCACGGAGCAGCAAGACGCACGACTGCCTTCGCCCCCTTCTCACACTAGAGTCTCTCCTCCTCCACTCCTCTGGTTGACCCCGATGATTCATCGAGGACCACAACTGTGCAGCAGCCGACCCTGATGGTGAATCTACCATCTGGCCACCAGCTGTTACCGGCCTGTGTCCATGCCACATCACAGGCTCATTAGAGGAGCCGGCATACAGTCAAACTACACGCCCCCTTAACCTTAAGGTCACAAATTTGCAGCACCAACACACGTAGCTGCAACGTACAGGGCAGCATGAACGAGCCTATCTAAGCAGCAATGAACGGGCCTCTCTATGAACGATGCAAACTAGACCCTACACATCCTCGACATAGCAGCTAGCATCAATAGCTGACCCCACAGGCTACCTGACGGCTGATCGCAAGAGGCGAGCTGGTGCACGGCCTTTTGTGACCAGCCGGCAACGTGAGCCACCGACCATCGTCATCGAGCTGACGTCCACGGCCACTGTTTTCCGGACACCAACCGCCGTCGCTCCATCCGCCTCTGCTGATTCTTCCGCAGCGTCTCCGATATACGCAGCTGCTTCTCCGTCCTGCGTACCCTCTCCAACCTGAGCAGTCTCTCTGGCCTGCACAGTCTCAGTGGCCTCCACAGATTCTCCCTCCTGTACAGTCTCTCCGTCCTGTGCAGACTCTTCAGTCTGCACACACTCTCCGGCCTGTGCAGAGTCTTCGGTCTGCACACACTCTCCTGCCTGTGCCGCGTCTCAGCCCACTCGGCTGGTCGCAGGCCAACGTCACCTTCATGGCCTTCGCTGCATCGCCGTCCACTACCTCTCTGACGGACGCCAGCGACTCTGCCGCGGACGCCACCGCCGAATCTGTCGCGGGGGCCGCCACCGCCTTCCACGCGGATGCCGCCGACTCTGCCGCGGACCCCGCCGCCAACTCTGCCGCGGACGCTGCCGCCTTCCGCGCGGACGCCGCCAACCATGTCGCGGACACCGCCGACTCTGTCGCGGACGCCGCCGCCTTCCACGAGGACGCCGCTGCCTTCCACGCGGACGCCGCCGCCTCTCCGTGTACCGTCTCACTCTCCGTCGCCTCAGCCACACCGCTGACCGTTGCCTCGCACAACGCCGTTATATCGTGGAACACCATCGCAGCCTGACCAACCGTCACCGCTTTGATAGCCGTTGCCTGCCGCCACGGGGTGGCAGCCTGACAAACCTCTGTCGCCTGGCACACAGTCGGTAGCCGCTGTAGCCGCTGCCGGTCGCTCTTGTCGGCCCTCTAAGTCCGACCAGCATTTACCCGATCAGCGTGCAGCAATCGCGCTCTACCGGCAGGCGATGTGAATGCCCTCACTAGGGCCTCACGATGCTTGGAATAGTCATCCTGAACTTCCTGCGGGAGCCCCGAGGCAAACGTGAAGGCCCCACCTTGCATCGCAAGAAGCAAAAACAAGTGGCACTCACTCTGTTCGTAGCCACTTTTCTCGATCTCCATCTCGAAGTTCAGCAGCCAGCCAACGAAGTTTGCGAAGCCATCGAAGCCAAGGGACGCTGCACAAGACTTTTATCCAGGGCGTCATCGGCTCCATCCCACGAAATAGCTTGTGGTTCGGCATACGGAATGCTGGCCCAGAACAACGCCAAAGGTTTATTGTACAAGGCACGGAGCAACAAGACGCACGACTGCCTTCGCCCCCTTCTCACACTAGAGTCTCTCCTCCTCCACTCCTCTGGTTGACCCCGATGATTCATCGAGGACCACAACTGTGCAGTGGCCGACTCTAATGGTGAATCTACCAGCTGGCCACCAGCGGTTACCGGCCTGTGTCCATGCCACATCACAGGCTCATTAGAGGAGCCGGCATACAGTCAAACTACAAAAGCAACACGTGAACTCGACATTTAACTGGAGCCACTTTGAAGATATCGATGACTTCTCATGCAAAAGTGCTTCCGCCGTGAATGCTGGTGCTCATTTGTCCGAATGAGTTCACTGGTGGATTGACAAAAAGGGTTATATTACTAAACGATAAAAAGACTACAGAAATAGCTAGACACCCTTTCAAGTTGTACTGCATCGGACCTGCTAGTAGCAGTGCATGCGGCTTTAAAGGAGGGAGTTTCCCTGACGCTCGGTCTCTTTCAGGTGGTTGTTCAGTAGCTAAATATCACTAAAGAAAACTCGGCCACTTAAAAATCACAACCGGAGTTCTGCTGCATAGTCTTTCTCATATCGTGAAAATGTATATCTTGTTGGCCTCTTAAGGCAGTTTGTCTGATCGAATCAGTATGACTGCGGGAACTGAAAAGTTAGCTCTCTGTCTCATGGTCTGCCAGCCGAATGCTTACTTTTCACCCTCTGGGAAAGAGTTACTGCCACTAAAGCTAGTGCTAAGCCTCTGCCTTCGTCCTGCATTCGGTCAGAGTATGTCATTCGCGATACAAGTGTGCTAGTAACTAATCTTTTACCAAAGTGCAGCACGTGATCTTGCAACCCAAGTCTTGTTTGCCTCATCGTTGTGCAAATCATTATAATGTGTCGGTTTTAAGCCCAGGCTCTTGTGGCTTGGTAGCTCCTATCTCATTTTGGATATTTATTTCAGTAAACATCCAAGTATTCAGTAAACATCCTAAACACAAAACTTAAAAGCTCAGTCGTGCAGCTTAGCCTTATACTTGGTCGGACGCGGGAGTGTTGGCTGTAAAGGCAATACAGACAGTATAGTTCTTGCTGTCTTGAAAGCAGAGAGGTCAGCTGTGCAATTTGATAGTTACGCTGGCTTCACTGGCCTAAGCAAAAATAGGCCCGTTGATTTGGTTCACTGTGGCTGCAGCTGCTAAAGCAGCAAGTGTGCCAGACCTTTTAAACTTAAAATTTTAAAGCCATCTAGGCAGTGTTGTTGTCGCTTCCTTCAAAGCAAAGATGTAATCAAGGCAACTTGACAGTACGACATATTTTGATGGCCATAAACAAGGCTAGGACTGTTGAATTGGTTCACTGTGGCTGCAGCTGGTAAAGCTGCATGTGAGCCGGACCTTTGGCCTATTTCGACGATATCTATCGACTACACTAGCAAAAAATGCTGCTGCACGGTAGTGTATGCCAATTAAGCAGTACAGAATTGCAGGCAGTTACTTAAATTTGGGATTAATGATTTAAGTACTTTAAAATAACGAATCGACGCACTAGATACTAATTTTGTACTGCTTCTAAGCCAGTCTTAGCAGCATAAGACGAATTAATTGAGAGAATTACAATCCTTTATGGTGGGTTTGCCGGCTGGGGAAATATCCTGCTGAGCAATGCCTAATGCCTTATATCACTGGTGTCCTGCAACCATCTTCATCCAACAAGACACGTTCACATAGCAAATCACATTCCGAAGCTACTAAACAAACTTTGTCAGATTGTCAGAGTATGGCCGAAATAAGAGTTCAGCTATCTAGCTCCAATACCGAGCCAGCCGAATACTGCCTTTGCACAGAGCATTTCATGAATAAGATCATAATAGAATCGCTGCACATAGTCCACCAGTAGAGTTCATTCTCTGAAAGCGTCTTCCACAGTCTTGAACAATAAGTCAACCGCTAGATTATTCGTATTGTTACTCGTTCGCTACTGCTGTATGATAAGAATGCCAAATGCCCATTGTTGGTAGTTTTAAGCATGCGAGTCTGACTTCTGTGACATGGTGAGTGTTTGTCCTGCACCATAAGTCAGTCCAAGGGGATAATCTTAATTATTAGCAGTCTGTATTACTAATTACTTTTAGGAGCTGGTATTAGTATAGGAGAAGTCTTTCATCATTGTTAAGTAGGATGTACTGCCTGGAGAATGATAACGGTGAGGTCATTTGCATAGGTGCTTGTATAAAAAAAAAACTTTTAGCTGAGTTAAGTTGTTTCTAATCTGAGTAGGTATTGATGGCTCTATAAAAGCTTAAACAGTGAGCCAATAACAGTCATTCAATCTGGCCTGATGCTTTCTGGAAAGTTTATGTTTAGTTTTGAGGAACATGATTCGCATACACCGACTACCTTATGTAATTCAGAGAATTGGCTGATACGGTTGCTCTTATAACACAATTCCAAACTTTGATGAGTAATAGATATAGCAAAACTGCTTCTTTCAGGCACCGGTGCTACAGCCATTTATGTAATTCCGGTCTTGCATTAAAAGTTCACTGGCAATAGTTAACATGCTTACAATGTTTTGTTTTCCATCGCCTCTTATAGAGTTAATGTAATTTTAGACCGAGATCTTACAGTCGTAGAACTGGAATTATGTTAATGGATAATGTGTCGTATTGCATCTGAACTCGTCTAAGCAGTGCTTTCCTGCAGATAGAGTATGAGGGATACTGAACAATAATAATAGTGTTAGTAATCATAACAATACTTTTAACATGTTGGGATAGCACCCTTAGAAATAATAATCTCTTTCTACGCACTTCACATTTGCTGCACATACGCATGGTCGAATGGTTAGTTGTAGCATTCTCAATGACAACATGGTTGAAATGTATTGTATCTCCGTCTGTAACTCCACAAAGTCATAAAGACCACGTGGGTGTTACGCAGGAGAGTTTTGTATTGCTCACTCTCAGCCCAAGCGGCTTGTAGTACACATTGGTAGCCAACAGACTTCATCTCACACAACAAAGAGAAAGTGGGAAGCATAGCAGAGTCAGGAGAGCAGTTGAGGTAGTGAGTAGCATGGAAGTAGCAGCTTAGGATCGCTGAAAAGGATGAGCCGTAGTCGGCAGCATGAGAGAAATTGTCTTTGCGTAGGATTTATGGAAGCGAGTTCCACAGTCTAAGACCTGCAGAGCTAAAGCTTGCACTTGGTCAGCTTGCAAATGGTTAGTGGCAGCTTGCAGAGTGTCAATACATAAAGGAAGAATCACATTGACCTGCTAACTGCTGTAAAAAATAAATGCGTTTGTAGGTTGCAGGTGGGTTAGATGTGCATTGCGAAATCGAAAGCGTGGAGCTGAACACATTGTCACAAAAAGTGTTCCTTACCCAGGATCGTCCTTACCCAGGACCCTTACCTTACCCAGGATCGTCAAGGCCATATTTCGAGACCACGAGGCTTGCATGAGTGCGCTTAATGGATCAAGACAATAGCAAGGCATCTTTTGCAACAGATTGTGCAACGGCAGCATCATAGTCGAGCTGCAAGTGTTCACTCAGCTAGCTCTCAACCGGCTGCAACAGCTATGCGACAGCAAACTGCCGGTGGTGATGATGGAGTAAGCACTTGTCACCGGTCACGTGCTTGCCGTGTTCGAAGCAACTTCCATTCAACTGCGAGTATACGTCGACGAGAAAGACTTTGAGCGATGCCGTAACGAGCTTGAAGACCTGCAGGCAGGTCTGTCGACTGCTGCCATTAAGACGACTCTTGACGATGGTACCACGGGTGCATTGGACGAGGATGAATCAGGAATGCAGATCGCGGCCGAAACCTTATACTTGGCTGTGCTGATAGGCTGTTTATTTCCTTCTATAATATTGTTTATTCTTACGATTATTGCTACACTTGATCAGCTATCGAAGCTCCAGCATTCTATTCCTGACATACTACGAATGCACAGTTTGTTTTTTAGAGATCCACGTACTACAGGGAGTATTACTGGGTTGATGTCATAAACCATAAATAGAATAAGCATAAGCCTAAGTCACGTAGGCTGCTGTCAGCAGTGCTCAAATATTTGAGCAGTTTAATTCCAGAACTTCAGTAAAACAGTTCAGCAGTACTTTGGGCATTGCATCAGCATCGTGACATGCCGCGGCTAGTGCTGGTCACCTGCAACCTTGATGGGTTTGGGATTGTGTGATATGACCTCTGAAGTTTTAATTCCGACGTACTGTCGCTTTTATTGCTGCCTCTTTTACTATCAATACTCTAGCTTGTACTGACATCCAAGTCATTATAAGTTACTCAACACTTCAGGGCTTCAGGTTGTCCCCCGGGCTTCTGGTATATTTTTGCTTCGGCAGGGACTGAAACCATTAAGAGCATCGTGTTTTAAGGCTAGGGAATTTTGTGCAGAAGCTACTGCACTGTATTTTAAAACTATATTCACGTACGTAAAGAAGGAATGACACAGCCTTGTATTCCGATAGCCATGCAATCGTTTCGTACTGTGTTGGGTGAACTGATTCAGGTTTATTCTTGACCACTAAAACCACATGGTTTTTATTAGGTGACTGTTGATGACTTCATAGTTCACCTCTGCAGTATAAATTGTATCCATCTATAATAATAAGAGCTAGAGTTGCCACTATAAAATTGGTAGAACAACCGCTTATTCCAGATAGCTCTGGTCTAACTCGCGGCCTTTGGTATCATGCTAATTACGTTTCACTTAATTTTGAGCCTGCAACAAAAAGACAGGATTACCCGCATTGATTTAGCAGTCGCTTTGTTACAGCGCAGCAGCGAAAGCTAAAATTCAGCGACAAATGAAGAGTTTGTATGGCAGCTTAAAGGAGTGTAAATGAGGTATGATTTAAGTTTAGCCCCGAAACTTAAGCAGGTCAGGCAGGTGCTTCAAGCTGTTGATTTAGCTAATGCCACAACATATTTCCCATCAAGTATTTGTGAAAAATTTTGAAACAGATTTAGTTCTCTTAAAACGCAGTAACATAGTCATGTCGTTGCAATTACAAGACTAACCTATGATAAGCTACTTATTTATTTCTTTAATCTTAGTCACATCCTCATGTTTATATTAAGCTCTTTATAGGATATTTATAGTATTACCTTGATGGTACAGGAATTCTGAGTGTCCAGTCAAAAAATGATAGGCCATATACTAATTCGTATATGTAGCTGCAATCGAAGGATCAATATAACAATTATAATACAATTTATATAGTGCCCTCAGAAAACTCAATATCTTTCTAGGCATTTAACTTGTACTGTAAATGGTGGGCAGTAGAATACATAGTGGCAGCATGCCCTGCAACAACAAGAATAACATGGGCAGGGTGACACACATAGGCACTCTTCCAGGCGAAATTACACACTTAAAAGTAGAGCTTTACTGGATTGTGAACTAAGAAAAGTGGTTCAAAGAGCTGTTGCATTCCAGCAGCTTGCCCTCTCTGCACAACGACACCCATCGCTGTCACCTTAAGAGACGACTGGTGAATAGGTCCTTCGCTGTTTTTGCCGCCGATTTAGCATACAGTAAAGCTGTCCGAGTAATCTAGACCGATGAGAAATCTTTGGTAAGCGACGAGTAAGATCTAAAATATCAGCTCGTAATTCTTCGTGGATTTTCTATGCGGTTTTTATTACATTCTGACCGATAATCAGCCCGTTTGGTGCATTCTAATAATACTAATACGAGTAAAACTACTCCTGCTGCTACTTTTACTACAACTAATAATGATACATTTAAACCAATTGTTATGGACCAGGATCCCCGCAAAGTCGCATACTCAATGTGAATGGATAGCAGATTTTCTAGAAAATAGTAAAAATTGTAGAAAAACCATAAGAACCTCATAATAATAATAATACAATTCATAAAGCACCCACAGAACTCAATCTCTTTCTAGGCGCTTTGTTTTTGCTGCAAAGGGAAACGCAATTGAATGGTGAGTGATATCATGCTTGACAAATAACATGAATAGCATGGTTAGGGGTGACATGCACAGGGTCAGCATGCTAATGTGGTTAGTGGCAGCATGAACAGTGTCAGCATGCATAAGCACATGAAGGACAATTAACAAGGACCCACTAAATGCTGTCCAAAATAGGTGTGTTTTCAAGTTAATAATAATAATAATAATAATAATTCACTTGATAAAGCGCCCTCAGAGAACTCAATCTCTCTCTAGGCGCTTTACAGTTGCTGTAAAGTGATATGCAATTGAATGGTAAGTAAAATCATGATTGAAAAACAAACGAGATGAATAATATTGTTAGGGGTGACATGCACAGGGTCAGCATGCAAATGTGGTTAGTGGCAGCATGCACAGTGTCAGCACGCATAAGCACATCAAAGACGAATCACAGGGACCCACTAAATGCTGTCCTAAATAGGTGTGTTTTTAGGTTCCTTTTAAATGTGGTCAGGTCAGGGGATGTTTTGACGCAGGTCGGGAGGGAGTTCCAGGCTTTGGGAGCATATGAACTAAATGCACGGTCTCCAAAGGATTTAGGGTTTGTATGAGGTATTTCTAGACGGTTGGATTCCGAGAAGCGTGTGGTACCATGCTTGGCCTGATGGGGTAGCATATCTGACAGATAGGCTGGAGCCATAGAATGAAGGGACCTAAAAGTGAGCGACAAAACCTTGAAGTCAATCCGTTGCTTGACTGGTAGCCAGTGCAGGTCGGCGAGAAGTGGAGTAATGTGGCACCTGCGACGCTCACGACAGACAAGCCTAGCTGCAGAGTTTTGCACAAGCTGCAATCGCCTGATCGCACATGCTGGTAGGCCAGTAAGAAGTGAGTTGCAGAAGTCGAGACGGGATGTCACGAATGCATGAAATAACTTGGAAGTATTATCTTTATCTACACAAGCCCGAATTTTAGCAATGTTATGAAGCTGAAAATAGGCAGATTTGACTGTGGAGCTGATGTGGTCGTCTAACGAGAGGTCGCTTTGGAATATGACACCTAGATTCCGAGCTGATTCGACAGGAGATATGCTGGCAGAGCCAATTTTGAGAGTCAGCCTTTCCAACCTCTGGATCACACTGGGTTTGCCCATAACTAGTAAGTTAGTTTTATCATCTTTAAGTTTTAGAAAATTTGCTGCCATCCATGTGCGGATGTCATCAATGCATGCAGCAAGTGAGTTTAGAGAATTTTAGGTGCTCGAAGGCTGGGAGGAATCGAAGCAAAGGTACAACTGAGTGTCATCTGCATAGAAGTGAAAGCCTAGATTGTGTTTGGCAAGTTCCTTTTAAATGTGGTCAGGTCAAGGGATATTCTGATGCAGGTCGGCAGGCAGTTCCATGCTTTGGGAGCATATCAACTAAATGCACGGACTCCAAAGGATTTAAGGTTTGTTTGAGGTATTTGTCGACTTTTGGATTCCGAAAAGCGGGTGTTACGGTTCTTGGCCTGGTGGGAAGTAGATCAGAGAGATAGGCTGGAGCCAAAGAATGAAGGGACCTACAAGTTTTAAGTGCATTATAATTATTATTTTTACAAAACCTTTAAGCCCTCATGTTTAGTTATGCCTCTCACGTTAAATACGGTGGTTGGCAGAGCAGTTTCTACATCAGTTCACGGAGCAGAACACGGAGTTTGCACAAAGCAACTGGCGGTTTTCATGTCGAAATGCGGAAGAAGCACCCATGTGCCCGAAGACAAGCTCTGCAGCCTGGCCAGACCTCACTCCAGTCTTTCCTCGCCGACAAGTTTAGAATAAAAACTAATTACCATCAAGCCAGGGAATGTCCTAACGTAAGTCGGGAGCGAGTTCAGGCTTGCAGAGCTTACCAATTAAAGGCACCGTCACCAAAGAATTAGATTTTTTGAAAACCTATAGTTAAAAGACGCTGGTGCCGTAGAAGTTGGTGGTACGATGCTTAGCATAGTTGATGAGTTGTTCTGATTGGTTGGCTGGAGAGAAAGAATAAAGAAACCTAAAATTGAATGACAAAATCTTGGTCGATGAACCGCTTGATTGGAAGCGAGTTCAGATCGCCGAGAAGTAGTATAAAGCGGCAATCGCACTGCTCATGACAGGCAAGCCTGGCTGCAGAGTTTTACAAAACTCTAAGCACCCAATTGCATTGGCTATTAGATCAGCAGGCAGCGAGCTACTGAAGCCGAAACCAGATGCAAAAAATGCAGGCACTAATTCATATATAGCATCCCAGCCTAAGCAGGCCATACATTTAGCAATTTTATTTCGCTGAAAGTAGCCAGACTTAACTGGAAAGCTGATGCGGTTGTCTAGTGAAAGATCTCTTTGGTACGGGATACATAGAGTTCCTGCAGATGCAACAGGAGATATGCTGGCATAGCCGATTTGACCCTAAAGCATACCAATTACTTGGTTTGCGTATAACTAGTACATTGGTTATACGCAATTTAAAGGTAGCTGATTCCCTACCCGGTGATGATTTACTGAAATCAGATGTGTCTTTGTCAATTTGTGAAGAGTATTGTCAATAACTTTTAAATATGTTTTCTTCTTCTTCCTTTCCCGATCTATTAGCAAAGATCTAAAAGCTTCGAAGTTACTGGGATAAAAAATAATTATAAGAAATTTGTACAACGCTCAACGAGAAGTCATCTCTATTTAAGAACTGTACGTCTGGCTGCTAGAGAACCAGTGGCATAGAAGCGGCAGAACCTGAGGTATCATGCTTGAGCAAACAATCTAAAACCACTCAATGATCATGAAAAGACAGCACTCATAAATTTCCTGTTAATTTTTTTCTGCCACTCTGCGAAGCTTTAATTTGCCTTGGCATTTATGGAGCAAGGGTGCGTTCAGGGACGCTCTGGTAAGTTTGTCGACTTTAATAGACTTCAGAGAGCTGACAGAGCACAGCTGTGAGCAGATAAGTTAGAAAAGTACGTGGTAGGGGTTCAGGGACGTTCCGAAAGTTCTCGTTAAATGAGGTCAGATAAGTCTATAGCCAAGTGACATTCCTGAATTTATGCCAGCTCTTCAGCACGTGACGTCTTGACGAGTTCCTTCGAGAGAAATTTCTCCGAGCCTAACAAATCAGCTGGAAAGTGCCGCTAAAATAAGCCTAGTGCAGTTTTTCTACAAGTGTGTAGGAGCTACTATTACAAGTAATCTAATTACTTATCCGACCGTTAGTCCTTAGTTAAGCTTAGAATGCTTCCGTAAGATAATTCAGCATCAGCACATCTATGTCATCGTGAAAGTTTGATGTATTCTAAGACGCAGCTTGTTTGTTGGTTTGATTCTGCTCTTGTAAAACCGTCTCTGCGTTACTTTTTTCTCACTCTGAGCCTGCCTGCTTTATTAGGTACAGCACACATCCATGGAAGCAGCTTCTTCACTACTGGATGTCTTAATGAAGAAGAGGCAGAAAGACATTTTTGAATTGGTTCCTGCTCTTCGAGATGTGGAAGCTGACGACCTAGCAGATCGTATCTAAAACGAAGTGGCGGTATTAGCTGAGCGAGCTGAGGGGAGTATCCGATGAACCAGCCCAGGTCAGTATTCCACCTACAAAGCAGTGTCATTATCTTACCTGTGATGCCAGGTGTATCATCGCTGAGTAAGACCGTGTGGTCCAGGATGAATCAGGCCAGAAGAGTCAGTTATGAGTCAGTGTCCGCTAAATTAATGCAATATTATTCAACCTATCTCAGTTTACAGCTCAACTAATGCAAATAACTTTATGTCACCCGAGAGAGTTTTCCAAAGTACACTTACAGTTTAAGCGGCTTGTGGAAGGCAGGCCTAAAAATATAAGCTGAATCTCACGAGACTGAGCGAATATGAGAGGCATACCTAAATCACGAGGATAGTGAATCAAGTAAGTAATTGTACTGTTAACTATAGGTTTGCATTGCGACCACACTGAAACCATGTAAAGTGCGTAAAAAGAGATTGAGTTCTCTGTGGGAACTTTCTCAAATGTGTTAATATTCCTATTCTACATTTGTATCTATATTGGCACTTCACATTTGAAGCTGCCGAAGTAAGCTCAAATGATAACTCGTAACCAAAATGTGGTTTTCATTCTCGGCAGCAGAGAGAGTGTAAACTGTGGAAGAATGATTAATAAACACAATGCTATAATGTAGATTGTACTTTTTTGAATCCTTTGATGACTTTAGACCTTCTATGTTAGGTATAACCTGCAGCATTATAGTGCTGGGCAATTATGTCCAGGCGAGATGATGGGTACTCTGGATGGACTTGTTCCTAAATATAGTTCGTTTGAATAGCATCAAACGCATCCGCAATATAGAGCAAAACACACCAAGAGACGTAATAATAATATCAATGATACATTCGATATAGCGCTCTCAGATAACTCAGTAATTTCTAGGGACTTTAACTCTGCTGCAAAATAAACACGGTTGAATGGTTAGTGGTAGCATGCTTAACGGCAAGCATTACATGGTTGTGGGTGATATGCACAGGGTGAGCATGCAAGTATGGTTAGTGGCAGCATCCGAACTGTCAGTTAAATAGCACGACTTCACGTAAGTCTACATTTCTGAGATCTTCAAATTCAGAAGTAGCATAGCTGGATTAATTAGCTGTAAAACCAGAGTATAACTTACTTGCCAGGTTTGAAGTTCCCCTACAAAATTTAATCGCGTCTGCCGCACCCTAGGAGTGATACTAGGTGGAAGCTGCTCCAGTTTTCTTCTCCTAGTGCTGCTTTCCTAAACCCAAAAAAACTTAAACCAACAAAAAGCCTTTTTGAAGGAGGGAAAGACATTTACTGAAGATAAGGAGGTATTTATTATTTTGGCAATGCGTGAAATTAGCAGACCAGTGCTTCTCGGAAGAAGGACGGTGGGAAAATAATTTTTAGAACTCTTAGTCATCTGTAATTGGTAGTTGATTTTCAGATTGAGGTCAGTCGTCGCTTGCTTAAATATAGACATTGAGCTAGTGCTGAATTGAAGGACGTAAGTCCTGCATGTTGGTATTAATGAATAAGCATTGATATGGAATGCTGCTACCTTTGGGATGCAGGTGTAGACCTTGTATGTTTTTTTACAAAGCCAGAAAAGCAATTACCTAGATCAAAAAAAGGATCTCCAGGTAAGGATCTTACCTGGATAAGATCGAGGCAACACTTGACGTTTGACAACTGCCTTATTTCTAGTGTTCATTTGGATTTCCACAATAATTGTTTAAGCTATAATTTACTGCTGTCCCAAGTTGGACTGTAAAAAGAACTGTCAATCCTGACCTTTGGATTGCTTTCTCAAGTTTACAGTTAGCAGACCAAGCTAGTTTAAGAGAAGAGATTAACAGAAGAACATGTGGGCGAGGTCACACAGTGAAGATATTGGTTAGATATGTAATCTCATCGAGAATGTCACCCGGTGTCGTTTTCCACGTCCTGCAAATGATAGGAGGATGGAAGTGGGATTGAGCAGCAGGGAATAACAAAATATCTTCAAGCTGAAAAAAATATGTGCACGTACATAAGGTTACTTGATTCACATACGATTTCTGATCCCGAGTAGGTCAAAATACGTACACTAAATGATGTCCAATAGTGGTCAGCTAAACGAGATTGGGGGTACACGGGAAGATGATAGATAACTATTGCGAGAACTGCTGCATCAGCTTCAGCCTGTTCGGGCCCTCAGGTCCTGTGTGGACAATAAATTAGCTGTCCCATTCCTCCGCTTAAAGACAGTTGGCGACAAAAGGTATAGCTCTGCAGGTCCTAGACTGTGGACCAGGCTTCCACAATTCTTACGCAACGACATCTACTCTCCAACTGCCGACTATGACACATCTTTTTCAGCGGTCCTGAACTGCTACTTCTATGCTTCACTACCTCAACTCCTCTCCTAACTCTGCTATGCTTCCCACTTTCTCTTTGTTGCGTGAGACGAAGTCTGTTGGCTACCGAATGCGTACCGAAAGCCGCTTAGGCTGTGAGTGTACTATACAAAACTCTCCTGCTTAACACCCACATGGTCTTTATGACTTTGTGGAGTTACTGACGGAGATACATTACATTAAATTACATTACATATGACTGAATATATTACTCTTGTTGTAAGAAGGTCATGACCATGAGTAACCAAAGAAAATGAAAGACCAGTGAACGTAATTTGGCAGTTGAAGGGTCGTAGAGGTTTTCAAAATAAATGTTTGAATCAATGACAGCAAGGTTAATTTTTTGCGATCAAAATTGAAACGCGATCAGAGAAATCTGAGATAAAGGATGACTTAGTAATTGAGGGTGATAATTTACTGCCAAGTTTGGCAGCTTGCTGATGGACGAATTTAAAACGTGAGATTTAAAATTCTGCTTGAGGACGCATTAAATGGTTTCATGTTGAGGGAAGATTGTGGTGCAATTAAGTCTCCACCAGTTTAGTCTGATCTATTTGTATGAATGAAAGAAAATTCTGTTGGAGTGGCAATGGTTAGGACTAGGTAGCAAGTCATTTTTAGATAAGTCTCTGCCTAAGAAACAAGTTGAATTTGTCTTCTGTAGTGATGCCGCTTATTATTAGAGTTTAAAGTACAATTTGTGAGAAATCTAGAGACATCCCTAAGTACGGGTCACAGGGATTATAGCTGTCAAGACGACCACGATGTTTGTAGTGATTCACAGCAACTCTTTAGGATTTATTTGCCTGTCGGCTCAAGACAATGCTTGAAAAACAAGAAGAGCTCGGTATCCGGCAGCCACAGTGGCTGCACCTGAGTCTTTCGTTGGAAATCGCGATGCAAGGACCCTGGCAATAGCAACCGCGACAGAGCCTACATTTGGACGTTAAAAGAGCAATGATGATAAGTAGCGATGATGATACTGTGAAGGGAGTCTAGCCTGGTTTTAGCCTATAATTCACAACAAACCCTATAGACTACAATTCGTATTTGGTTCTGGTATGACGACTCTGCAATGCTTTTGAGAATTATTTTGCATAGGGGAGAGCTGCATCTTTTAACTTCTTATACCATAAAATGTTCGTTAGTAAACGCTCGTTAGTAAAATTCAAGCGATTATTTTCAGTGGGAGCTCACGTGAAAGCGTAATTTTGAACCGTACGTGAATAATCCGTTAAAAAGCTGTTTTTAGCTATGCTTATAATAATAATAATAATGTACTTTATAAAGCGCCCTCAGAGGACTTAGTCTCGTTCTAGGCGCTTTACATTTGCTGCAAAGAGAAATGCAATTGAATGGTAAGTAAAATCATGCTTGAAAAACAAACTAAATGAATAACATGGTTAGGGGTGACATGCACCAGGTCAGCAGGCAAATGTGGTTAGTGGCAGCATGCACAGTGTCAGCATGCATAAGCACGTGAGGGATGAATCACAGCGACCCACTAAATGCTGTCCTAAATAAGTGTGTTTTTAGGTTCCTTTTAAATGTGGTCAGGTCATGGGATCTTCGGACGCAGGTCGGGAGGGAGTTCCAGGCTTTGGGAGCATACGAACTAAATGAACGGTCTCCAAAGGATTTGAGGTTTGTACGGGGTATTTCTAGACTGTTGGATTCCGAGAAGCGGGTGGTACGATGCTTGGCCTAATGGGGGAGTATGTCAGAGACATAGGCTGGAGCCATAGAATTAAGGGACCTTAAAGTGAGCGACAAAACCTTGAAGTCAATTCGTTGCTTGGCTGGTAGCCAGTGCAGGTCGGCGAGAAGTGGAGTAATGTGGCAACTGTGACGCTCACGACAGACCAGCCTAGCTGCAGAGTTTTGCACCAGCTGCAATCGCCTGATTGCACATGCTGGTAGGCCAGTAAGCAGTGAGTTGCAGAAGTCGAGACGAGATGTCACGAATGCATGGACCAACTTAGACGTGGTATCCTTATCTAAACAAGACTGAATTTTAGCAATATTATGAAGCTGAAAATAGGCAGATTTGACTGTGGAGCTGATTTGGTCGTCTAACGAGAGGTCGCTTTGGAATATGATACCTAGATTTCGAGCTTATTCAACAGGAGATATGCTGTCAGAGCCAATTTTGAGAGAGCCTTTCTAATCTCTGAATCACACTGGGTTTGCCCATAACTAGTAAGTTAGTTTTTTTTTTGTTAGTATTGCTTATGACCGTTTCTAGGCTAGGCCGTAGAATCCCAAACCACTGCTCCCATGTGGGAAGGCCCTAGCACTATTGGTCAACGAGTTTAAGTGGCCGTAAATGCATACATTCTAACGAGTTGCAGTCGATGAAGAAGCAAATATGCTTAAAACCAGTCATAGCTGTACCGGTTCACGTATATGATACTTTCAAAAACTTTGACGACCATTTTCAATTAAATTCTATCACACACAAGGAGATCTGGTAGCACTTGTAGTCGCAAGGCAAGAGTAGTCTGCTAAAAATAATAAATTTTCCTCAGGTTGACGCAAGAAAAATAGTCACAGCCTTCATTGTAAGTCACACAACCGGTCTGTACGACGGTAGCCTGGTAAATGAGTATTTTAAAGAGATAGGTTCGCTTTGGAGAATGAAGGCAGCTAAAAGTGAGTGATTGAAAACAAAACTTGTGTAAGTGTATTTTTCGCATCAAATTCTTTATAATAAACGTGATAAAAAATATATCTAATATAGTGCCATCAGAGATTTCAATCTTTTTCTAGGCACTTTAAATTTTCTGCAAAGGAGCAAAATCGACTGGTTAGTTGTAGCATGCCTAATGAAAACAAGTATAGCATGGTTAGGGGTGACATGCACAGGGTCAGCATGCAGGTACGATTAATGGCATCGTGCACAGTGTCTGCAGGCATAAGTACATACAAGAAGAATCAGAGGGACCCACTAAAATCAGCGATACATATTAGGTTATGTTTTAGTTTCTTTTTAAATGTGTTCAAGTCAAGAAATGCAGCGATTCAAGCGGGAAGTAAGTTCCAGGCTTTGGGAGCATACAAGCTAAAGGCTTGGTCTCCTGAGGATTTGAGGTTTATACAAGATATAGATAAACATTTAGATTCCGAAAAGCACGTTATGCGTCGCTTAGCCCAGTCGGGAGTAAATCTGATATGTAAGCTGGGGCCAAAGAAGGAAGAGATATAAGGTCACTCCTTAAATGTAGACATGAGGTGCTGCACGGAGCAGAGGAACAGAAGTTTAGTTAAGATGCTTCACCCTAAGAATGTACTCTCTGATCTTGTCAATTTTTTTGACATGGAAACGAGAGAAGCAAGGAAAAAGCTTACCACTAGGATCAATAGGTAAAGAGCTAACCTGGAAGTGTTTAAGGCGGTCATTAAGTATTGTCTTTTACTTATTCAATTGAGCATCTGTAACTCAGCAATATCTTCTCATAGAAGCTAGACGTGGCCGTAACTACAATTTATTGGTTCTATCTACTGTAGTCCTTGAATGACTTCAGGTAGACAGTCATTCTTGATCTTGTATATGGTTTTGTCGATTGGATTTATTAGGCCGATGTAGTTTAAGGTCTTCAGTAAGCAGTTGGGCGGCTGGTCGAGGGATCACAGTGAGCTAAGCAAGGATTGCTAGCTCGTCGACTATGTCGTGTTGTATCATTAATAATTATAAAAATTTTAATGCACTTCATAAAGCGCCCTCAGAGAACTCAATCTCTCTATAAGCGCTTTAAATTTGATGCGAAGGGAAAGGCAATAGAATGGTGAGTAATCATGCTAGATAAACAAACAAAATGAATAACATGGTAAGGGGTGACATGCACAGGTTCAGCATTCAAATTTTGTTAGTGGCAGCACGCGCCGCGTAAGCACCCATAAGCACGTGAAGGACGAATCACAGAGACCCACTAAATGCTTTCCTAAATAGCTGTGTTTTAAGTCCTTTTTAAATGTGGTAAAGTCAGGCAGAAGAATTTCTGACGCAAGTCAGGAGTGAGTTCCAGGCTTTGGGAACTAACGAACTAAATGCACGGTCTCCAAAGGATTTGAGGTTTGTACGAGGTATTTGTAGACTGTTGGATTCCGAAAAGCGGGTGGTACGAGGCTTAGCCTGGTGGGGGGGGGGCAGATCTGAGAGATGGGCTAGATCCAAAGAATAAAGTGACCTAAAAGTGACAGACAAAACCTCGAGGTCAATCCGTCGCTTGACTGGTTACCAGTGCTGCTCGGTAAGAAGTGGTGTAAATTGGCAACTGCCAGGCTCACGACAGACAAGCCTAGCTGCAGAGTTTGCAACCAGCTGCAATCACCTGAACGCACATAATGGTTGGCCAGTAAGCATTGACTTGCACAAGTCGAGACGGGATGTCACGAATGCATCGACCAGCTTAGACGTGGTATCCTTATCTAAACAAGCCTGAATTTTAGCAATGCTATGAAGCTGAAAATAAGCAGATTTGACTGTTTAGCTGATATGGTCGTCTAACGAGAGGTCGCTTTAGAATATCACACCTAGATTTCGAGATGATTCAAGCGGAGATTTGCAGGCAGAGCCAATTTTGAGCATCAGCCTTTCCAATTCGTGAATCACTCTGGGTTTGCCCATAACTAATAAGTTAGTTTTATCATCGTTCAGTTGTAGAAAACTTGCTGCCATTCATGTGTGGAAGCCATCAATACATGCAGCTAGTGAGTGGAGAGAATTTAGGTGTTTGAAAGCTGGGAGGTATCAAAGCAAAGGTACAACATAGTGTCATCCACATTTAAGTGAAAGCCTAGATTGTGCTTTGCAATCACATTAGCAAGAGGGAGAGTATAAACCGTGAAAAGAACCAGACCTAGCACGGAGCGCTGAGGTACCCCATATTTCAGAGGTACCTCAGACGATCTGTGTCCATTCACGGCAATACTCTGAAGTCTTCCACTGAGATAAGACCCAAACAATTGCATAGCAGTGCCAGTGATGCCCAAGCGAGATGAGAGGCACTCTAGAATAACTTTGTGATCGATAGTATCAAAAGCTGCTGAAAGATCGAGCTAAACAAACAGATACACTCTACATAATAATAATGATAATAATAATAATAATAATGTACTTGATAAAACACCCTCGGAGAACTTAATCTCTCTCTAGGTGCTTTGCATTTGCTGCAAAGGGAAATGCAATTGAATGGTGAGTAGAATCATGCTCGATAAACAAAAAAAAAGAATAACAAGGTTAGGGGTGACATGCACTGGGTCAACTTGCAAATGTGGTTAGTGGCAGCATGCGCAGTGTAAGCACGCATAACCACATCAAGGACGAATCACAGGTACCCACTAAATGCTGTCCTTAATAGGTGCGTTTTTAAATTCTCTATAAACGTGGTCAGGTATGTCCACATTCTTAAGTAGGTCGTTGCCTACCCTAAGCAATGCTGACTCTGGAGTGATTAGTTCTTAAGCCTGAATGGAACTTACTAGCAAGGTGTGAAGTTTCGATATATGAATTCAGCTGGTCAACATGACAGGTCGAGAGGAGGATTGCCTAGCTGGGGCACAGAATTTTTTTTTCGTGTGCACTGCATCAATGTCAAGGGTCTTGCTGTTTAGCGAGTCATATGGGTCTTGAGATGTGGAGGACGGTACACAATGTATGCTGATTAATTTATGAATTGTGACAGAAAAAAAATTGGTAATAATAGTTAATGATATTAAAATTTATATGAGACAACTTTGCGTATGATCCGTAATGTGAATAGGGACATTCGCATGAGCCTAAAGCTAAAATTTATCAGTCAGTTTACTAAATTCGTGGTGTTATAGAATTCATTCTTCAATGAAAATGTTTGAGAATGTCACCTACGGTCGCCTAGTCACAGGGTATAATATTGCACGAATAATTAAAAGACGGAAGTGGGATCAAGCGCATCGGGAACAAGATATTCCAAGAGGACACAAAGGATCAAGGAAATTAAAGTTTCACTATTCACATATGATTTTGGATGATAAGGAGGGGACACTCCGTAGACCGAATGATGTCCAAATCTGGGCAGATTAGCAGAGTTTCGTAATAATATTTGCGGATAGCATACAGTTGTAATAAAACATTATGCCGAGTGTGTAACCGTGGTTGTGATTAGAGTCAAGCACATGGGAATCGTGAGAGAACGATTCAGTCAGTGCATTAAATTCGGCGCTAACGTATTTAGGTAACTTGTACAAATAATCACTTACACCACACCACGGAAAGATGGATTCGTTGCAGTTATAACAGACACTAAGTCAGAGAATCCTGGGGAAAAAGAGGACTTGGTATCTGAGAGCGATTGATGACCGGCACTTTTGGTAGCTTGTTGTCGGAGATACTCAAAACATTAGATTCGGGAGAGCGCTTAAAGGGGACACGGAACGGCGTCAAATAAAGGAAGGAATGAGCAATAGCGTAGAAACCCCTTGTTTAGATTGATCTAGACGTACGGTAGGAAAAGCCTGTAGGAGTGGCTTTCGATGCAGTCAGGGTAGTGAGCCAATCTTAATCACGATATGTTGGCAGCAATAGGTCATTATTGTCTTAAATAAGAATCTCGTGGGTTATTAGACGTTGATTGCAAACTTAACGAGACTTTTAGACTGCCATAAATATCGTGCGCAAGGGATGTAGTAGGTCTGATCACCATTAAGTTAGAGTGATTCACAACAGCTCGTGTGTAGAGTTTCAATTGTGGTATGAGACATTGTTTGATTACTAAATGTACACGGCATCGGGGCCACCACGGTGGCAATAACTAAGCCCTGATCAGGATATGAACGATATATGGACCCGTCAAAACAATTAATGCGTTTGGATTATGAGAGGAAAAGGATAATTGGCATTCACAATTGTACCTAATAAAGAGGTTAAAGGCGGTGGGTCATGACAAAGCCACAGCTCTAATCGCTTGTTAATGCTAGTCACATTTGACCACTGGCTGAAGTCGTGAGCATTTACATGACCTAGATGCATCATTTCTTACACCGGTGGTCGAACAGAAATAGATACATTTAAAGGCTTTATATTTTTCCGTTTCCAGACGATGATGTGAGAATTTTGATTTCATTATGTAAACTTTGTAGAGGACAAAAATGCTGGTAGGTGAGAACGAGTGACTTGAAAGGATGCTCTTCAGTAGGCTACACGAGCGTATGCATCGCTGCCTTTATTTCAAGCCTTGAAAGCAGGTTTTAGGACGCCTTACGTGAGAGAGAGAGCATTTAAGATTGGCTGGTTTGAGCTTGTGAATAAAAATAAGCCAGACGATTTTGTTAATAGTCATCAACACCATGTTAGTGCATTTCCTGGACCAAGTTCTTAAGATGTCAAAGCGAGGTTTAAGCTGTCCTATACTTTTTTAAACGAGCTACTGCTATTAGTATCCACATATAATATTCATTATGCATACAAGAGAAAATATTTTAATTAACGGTTCAAGAGTTGCTGGCTTTATAGAATCCTGTCAATGGGAAATTAAACTATGCTTACTCAACATTTTAAATAACAGAATTTGTAACCAGAGCCTTAATAGCTCTCGTCGCGTTTTTATAATGAGCTCTTTATTTAATCGCTATGGCGTCTCGTCAAACGACAGTAGATGTTCCAGCAGAGTGCCGACATTGATCTTATCATGATATTGACGCTAATTAAAATTTAAAAGGCTATCCATTTAAATGCTTTGCTAGAAATGTTGCATCGTGTCGTAAACGCATGCAGCAGTCGGCTCTCAACTGCCGCTAGAATGATGATTAGGGTTAAGCAGGCGTGCTGTTAGAGAAACATTAGCAGCCTCAAAAATTTTATTTCAAGAGATCAGCATTGTAAATCCCTTATTTCCAGACGAGGAAGCACCATCTAGCACATGTAGATTCACCTGAATCACCACTTTACGTCGTCTCTTGATTAAGCTGGGCAGCCATTCGGTCAATCATCGCTGAATTTCTCTTCACCGTCATCTAAAATATTATGCTAGAGATCGTAGCAGCGGTTTTAAATTTAAAAGTGAATTGGGAATACACTGCAAGGAAATATGACGCAGCGACTTAAATTCAATGAAGTTCAAGGCCGCTTCACAAAATTGAAGAAAACTAACAACATTGACTGAGCATTCCATCATGCTTACAGAACTAAACGCTGTTGACTTCTCTTCATGACGAAGCTCTGACAGGCCATAGCTAAGTGGCCTTGGCCTATGGGCCTAGGTACACGTGATAAGCAGCCTAAGTAAAAGGATCTGCAGCTCCGAAAATAGATGTGGTGTTCTGAGTCAGTCAGTGCTGCACTCGGGTCGAGGTGAAACCGCTCGGCAGAAGAACTGAAGCTGATTCAGCCAGTATATGTTTACGCTAGCGGGTGGTTTAATGCCGATATAAGTGAAGTATTTTATGTGTGAAGCCTAAACAGTGGTTCGACGACGCGGCGGAGGTTGGTAGTGACTGCGGCCGAGTTACAAATTTGCTTTGACCATGGGAGCTTTAACAAACGACCTCCATCTGTTGGCTACCGAATGCTTACCTAAAGTCACTTAGGCTGTGAGTGTGCTATACAAAACTCTCCTGAGAAACACCTACCTAGTCTTAATGGCTTTGTGGAGTTGCAGATGGAGAGACATTACATTACATTGACACACTCAGAGGCCGTATTTTATAACCCGCTGTGCATGTTCATGAATTTGGTAGGTTAACCCAGATTACCATTTTCTTTAATTGGAATCAAAACTGCAGTTGAAAGACGCCTAATAACAGGACGGCAGTTATAAAGTTGTCCTAATATTTTAAGCATGCCTTGCCTTTCAGGCTGTAGCATAAAAATGTTTATACCGGTACTCAAATAAATGAAATTGAGTGGGTATACAATGAATGCTATTTTGTGTACTCTACATTGAAAACCACCAATGTGCAAAGCTTACTAAGTTAATGAGAGCTATATCGAAGTTCAAATATCTAGGGAGGCTGGTTCGCCAGTACTATTGGATGTATCAACATTAGAACGCGAATGAGCAAAGTCAGGGAATAAGGTGGGTAAACACGGAGCACTGTTTCCCTTAATGCTATATCAAAACGGCAGTTTTGTTTACCTTATTATTGAAATGACAGCTGTTTCACAGATCGCAAAATATGTATAACTATGTATAACTTATTCGTACTGCACCCTTTGGGTGTAGGGGTATTCTCCAGCTTAGTGCCCGTAAGGTTAACGAGCACGTATGAGGTGCAGCAAGCACCGATAGCAAAAGGAGTCACTGACCTCTCTACAAGGTGTAATCAACCAAATTCGCAAGGCTCTTAACGAGAAGTACACTTCCGCGAGCCGGAGATGGACGACACGTCCACCCGTGACTCCGGGAGCTGAACAAGAGAGTGGCGGAAAAAGATCGCATCACTGGGTGGCCATTCAATCAAGCGTCCACCCAATCAGTGGTAGGCTCCCGGCCGCAGAGACGTTATGCAATCCTACCCTGTCAGGCTAGGGCGGGACAACATGGTGGCGATGCTATGCCCACAAAGGCTCCCCCCCAGTCACTTGGCTGAAACCAATGTGACGACATCAAACGATATAATCCGCTAAGCGGGCGGGAAAGCGTACGCGGCGCCCGAACCGAGTTTCGTTTGCAGAGGCAAAGTAGTGGGGTCGGGAGGCTCTGACGAAGGCGATTGCCCTAAAGTTGGCGTTGGTTATTCTTCGGAGATGGTGCAACCGACGGAGATTCCTGTAATGACGTGGGTGTGCCTGCCGCCTCTTTGATTTGGCTGTCCTCGACGTATGCGGGGCTTCAGCCGGTCGATTGAGAGATCCATTCGGCGGCCGGTGACTTTAACGGAAAAATGTTTTTCTGCCCGTTGAAGTACAACGTATCGGCCGTCGTAGGGTGGCTGAAGTGGTAGGGTGGGTAGGGTGGCGAAGCATCGTGGCGGACAAAAAACTTGGCGCCATGCTGCAGGTCGTCGGGAACGTAAGATGGGTGGGGCCGAATTTCGAGGCGGTACAGCTCGAAGGCGAAGCATGTGCTCCGTGAGCGTCGTGACAAATAGTGCTACGTCAGAGCTGTCAGCAGGTGCCTCGGGTGCACTGAAGAAACCACCGGGCAAGTGAAGGGTCTCCCCGTACACTAGCTCGGTTGCTTAGTGGCCGTCGTCACGCTTTTCAGCAGTGCGGATTCCGAGGAGCACGAGGGGCAGCGCCTTTCGCCATGAATGTGGCGGGCTACTTGCCATGAGTGCTGCCTTGAGCTGTCGGTGCAGGCGCTCTACCATGCCGTTAGAACTCGGGTGGTAAGCGGTAATTCGTACATGCCGTATTCCCATGGCCTTCACGAGTTTGACCCACAGAAACGACTCAAATCGTCCTCCTCGGTCGGAAATGAGCAACGCGGGAACGCTGCAGCATGATATCCAACCATCAACAAATGCTTGTGAGACGGTGGACATGGAAATGTCGGTCAGAGGAAACGCTTCAGGCCAGCGTGTGAAACGGTCGACGACCGTAAGTAAATAGGTCGCACCGTCGGAGTTGCGTAGCGGCCTGACGAGGTTGACGTGAACATGACTAAATCGACGCGATGGGGTGGGAAACTGCCCAACGAGCGTCAAAGTGTGCCGAGCTACTTTGGTGCGTTGGCATCCGATGCAGGTTCGGGCCGAGGAGCAAACGTCGGAATTCCTATTCAGCCACACAAACCACAATGCGATCAGACACAGTGTAGCTCGTATTCCTTGGTGTGCGAGTGCGCGCCATTTGTTGAAGATTCGTCGACGGGAGGCAGCAGGCACGTATGGGCGATCGCGGCAGGTAGAGCGGTCACATACAATCGTTCCCTGCGACGTCAGTATTGGAACCGGTTGAAGTTGCAGGGAGGTAGTTGGTGCTGCGAGGATTTCGGGCTCTTGAGCGGCGGTGAGCTCACTGTAATCGATAGGATGGTCGTCCGTATCGAAAACAGCATTAGCTCGTAAAAGTGCGTCGGCGACGAAATTCTCAACACTCTTCAAGTATCGGATGTCGGTAGTGAATTCGGAGATAAAAGCGAAGTGCCGCTGCTGCCTAGGTGTGAAACGATCAGATGATGAAACGATTACGTAAACGATCGGGTGATGATCGATGAGCTCCGAGAAAGCCCGGCCTTCCACAAAGGAGCAGAAATGTCGGAATGCAGGGTAAATAGCTAGCAGCTCTCGGTCGAAAGTCAAGTAGGGAGACTCTGTGGGTGAGCGTTTTCGAGAGATAGAGGCTAACGGCTTCCATGCCCCGTCCAGTAGCTATTGCACAGCGGCGCCGATAGTGGTTTCCAAGGCGTCAGTCGAGATTGAAATCGGTATGTCGGGTGCTGGATAGCCAGGCTGTGTTGACTCGGTCAACGCAACTTTGCTGCGCTCGAAGGCGGCGGCGTCCTCTCGAGACCACGTGAGGTTGGCGTCGGCTTTTGGGCTGGTCGGGAGGAGCGAATAAAGCGGCGCCAGCAAGCTAGCACAGCTAGGGATGAATTGGCGGTAAAAATTGACCATGCCTAAGTAGCGACGAAGTTTTCGCGCTGTATCGGGTCGAGGGAAAGAAACGATCGACCCAACTTTTGATAATTGTGGTCGAAGGCCCTCCGAGGATATACGGTGTCCGAGGTAATCAAGTGATGGAACACCGAAGACGCACTTAGATGGATTGATGATTACCCCATATTCCTCGAGGTGACGGAAGATTGCTTCCAGGTGCGTGCCATGCTCGGCTTTGCTGACAGACGCAATTAAAAGATCGTCCTGGAACGAAAAATAGAAACTAAGCCCCCGAGTTACCTGGTCGATGAAACGTTGAAAGGTCTGGGCAGCATTCCTGAGGCCAAAACTCATCCAGTTGAATCGAAACAGCCCGAACGGCGTGATTACGGCGGTTTTAGGGACGTCGTCGGGATGAATGGGTATTTGATGATATGCTCGCACGAGATAAATTTTAGAGAAAACCACCTCGCTGTGTAGAGACCGAATGCGAAATCGTTTAGCAGCAGTACAGGGTAATATTCGTGCTTGGTGATGCAATTCAAAGCACGATAGTCACCGCAAGGGCTCCAGTCGCCGTCCATTTTGGGTACGAGATGGAGAGGACTAGCGTACTCGCTCATCAACGGCTCTATTATTCCCCGCTGTAGAATACGCTCAAATTCCAGGCTAGCTGCTCTCAGGCGGTCTCGAACCAGGCGTCGAAGGCGGGAGCGGGCAGGCTGGCCGCTCGTGACGATGTGGTGGCGAACTGAATGCTTGACCGGTGCAAAGAGGTTTCCAGGTTGCGTGATGCTTGGGAGTCGGCAAAGCTAAGCAGCGTAGTCGGCCCGTAGAGTCTAAGGGATGCAGCAGAGATGATAGGGCTTAATCTAGGAAGTAAGCTCGCACCTCTTTTGAAACTTAGTGCGACCGTCGTATAGTGAGTGGGGCTCGAGGTCTACGATGAGCCCGAAATAAGCAAGGAAATCGGCGCCTGTGAGAGGGTACGAAACATCGGCTACAGAGAAGACCCAGGAGAGACTCCTTCGAATACCTAGGCTCAAGTTGAGGAGTCGTGAGCCGTATACTGCAGTTAAAGAGCCATTAGCAGCCTGTAGATGAGACAGGGCAGGGCGTAGCCTCTCGGCAGCTATCGGTGGGAGGACACTAACCACCGAGCCCATCAGCATTTGGATGGCTGCAAATTTTCTAAAACTAAACGATTATAAAACTAACTTACTAGTTATCGGCTAACCCAGTGTGATTCAGAAAATGAAAAGGCTGACGCTCAAAATTGGCTCAGCCTGCATAGCTCCTGTTGAACATGCTCGAAATCTAGGTGTCATTTTGCAAAGTGCCCTCTCGCTAGACGACCATATCAGCTGCCCAGTCAGGTCTGCCAACTTTCGGCTACATCAAATTGATAAAATTCATGCTTGCTTTGATAAGTATACCACGTCTAAGATGATCCATGCATTGGTGACATCCCGTCTTGATTTCTGTAACTCACTACTGCTGGCCTACCGGCATCTGCAATCAGGCGGTTACAGCTAGTGCAAAACTCTGCAGCTAGGCTTGTCTGTCGTGAACTTGGCAGTTGCCGCCTCACACCATTTTTCGCCGCCATGCACTGGCTACCAGTCAAGCAACGGATCCATTTCTAAGTATTGTCGCTCACTTTTAGGCCAGTTCATTCTTTTGCTTCAGCCTATCTCTCAGATCTACTCCCCCACCAGCCCAAGCCTAGTTCCACCAGCTTTTCAGAATCTAACAGTTTACCTATACCTTGTACGAACCTCGAATCCTTTTGAGACCATGCTTTTAGTTCGCATGCTCCGAAAGCCTGGAACTCCCTCACGACTTACGTCAGAACATCCCCTGACTTGACCACATTTAAAAAGAACCTAAAAACACACCTATTTAGTACAACACTTAATCGGTCCATGTGATTAATAATAACAATAATAATAATGTACTTGATAAAGCGCCCTCAGAGAACTTAATCTCTTTCTAGGCGCTTTACATTTGCTGCTAAGGGAAATGCAGTTGAATGGTAAGTAAAATTATGCTTGAAAAACAAACTAAATGAATAACATGGTTAGGGGTGACATGCACAGGGTCAGCATGCAAATGTGGTTAGTGGCAGCATGCACAGTGTCAGCATGCATAAGCACGTGAGGGACGAATCACAGGGACCCACTAAATGCTGTCCTAAATAGGCGTGTTTTTAAGTTCAGATTAATGTGCTTCATGTTTGCTGAAGCCGTGCATGCTGCCACTAACCACATTAATGCTGACTCTGTGCATGTCATCCCTAACCATGTGGTTCATGTTGTTTATCAAGCATGATATTACTTAAGATTCAACCGCGTTCCCCTTTACAGCAAATGTAAAGCACATAGAAAGAGATTGAGTTCTCTGAGGTTGCTTTATTAAGTGCATTGTTAATATGCATTATTATAAATAACGTCTGACCCACTGACCTTGAAGTGTGTGCGATGACCCTTTTGGATCGTTGCTTGGTCTTTTTCACTGTTCCCTCTCCTTTGTATGTACATGATACTGTCGAACCTGTCCAGAGACGTAAATAGAAAACCATTGTTAGTGAAAAAGTTTTTTAAATCTCTAGGTAATACATTTCTTCTTGATCTAAGCACAGACTCAACCGACAGCCTCGATAAATTAGATGTTCCATTCTTCCACTTAAATACTGTTGAGACAGAAGCTTTAGCTCTGCAGGTCCTAGACTGTGGAACTCGCTTCCCCAGTTCTCATGCAACGACAACGACTCTCCTACTGCCGACTTATGGCACATCTTTAACCGTGATCCTGAGCTACTACTTCCCTGCTACTCACTCTCTCAACTGCTCTCATGACTCTGCTATGCTTCCCACTTTTTCTTTGTTTTTTAAGTTGAAGTTGGTTGGCTACCGAATGCATACTGAAAGACGCTTAGGCTGTGAGTGGGCTATACAAAACTCTCCTGCGTAACACCCACATGGTCTATGTGGCTTTGTGGAGTTGCAGAAGAAGGTGCACGAATCCACAACTATAGTCTTCTAAACGTAGCTTTTAAAATAAAGACAGCTGTCGAACACGACACCTAAATTTCGAGCACGTGGTGATGGTCGTGCACTTGTATCGCCTGTTAGAAGCGTTTAAAGATGAGAGGCTAAGCACCATTTTTCGCAGCCAATCAACTGAGCTGGTCAGATTGCCACAGTATGACCCAACTGAGGCATACATTTGTGCATTCTGATGCAATGCCAGAGAAATATTCACTTTGCACTCAGTGGGGCATTGTTACTTCTATTATAGCTAGTTTTAAGCCTCCGGAGCCAAAAGTCCGAGATTCGGTCAGTGTATGTCTTGCACTAGAATTTTATTAAAAAGCATATTATTAATACACTTAATAAACTGCCCTCAGAGAACAGTTGCTGCTAAAGTTTACCAAATGCAAAAGCATTAAATGATTTTGTGGTGTTTAAGTGCTTCAAACACCTGAACCTGGTTCACTGTTTGCTATGCTGACTTTGAGTGCATTATAGTTAAAAGTGAAGACCAAACAAAACATGCTTCAAGTGATACAACTTGCTCTGCTACTTATGTAATCACTGATTGGAAAGATAAGTTATCAGCACTTCCCCACATTTTGTCCAAATTGTGTTGTCGATTCTCTGAATAAATTATTTGAAGTACCTGACTTTCTGACAATTCGTCTCTCCGAGGAGGATTCAAAATAAAAAATGAATCCATTAGCAGAGGATAAAGAGAAATGTGATAAAAAGGCTTCATTCTGATGGATGTGCCAAAAGCCGTTTAATAATTCAAGAGAAGGCTAAAACGAAGTTAAGGATTATTGCCATCTAACAAATAAATACAGAGGAGCATTACATCCCGACTGTAATTTAAAATCTGCTGTTGACTATCCGAAATGGCCACTTCCAGTGTTCTTCCAAAACTTCAGAGGATACGATTCTCATATTGTCGTTAAAGCACTCGAGAATTTCAGCATTACTATTGAGCCTATAGCAAACCATTTGGAGAAATACATGATGCTCCCCGTTGGGAATTTAGTAGGGGGTAAGTCCGGCAGTATTGGGAGTTATCCCCAAAAATGGCCGCCAATAGGGGAGTTGTCCCTCCAAAAGCATGTTTATAAAATATTGTACAAAGACCAGTAAACTGATTGGCATGAAAATTGGCATGAAGAACACTGGTAGCATTAGCTATCATTTGATGTACAATAGCTGCTGTTTTGACCTTCTTATGACCTTTAAAAGTCCAAGGTCACGTTTAGCATTGCCGGTAAAGATCAGCTCCGAATTTTTTCGATTATTAAATCGTAATTGTAGAAATATGGCAAACCGCTCAAAAAATGCAAGACAATTGACTGGAGACTCACAGCCCACAAAAAAGTTTTAAAAAAAAATTGACATCTTAAACTGTTGACTGTCATCACGAACACAGCACACTGACATTTTGTCACAGGCACCTTATATGCATACACACCTATCATGCATAGGTGCACAGGGGGTGAGTGTCAAGACAGGTGAGCTCCACCTATATTTCAAGTTTCATACAGATCGGCCCAGTATCGACCAAGTTGCACAACTTACCAGGTACCATGTACTACTGCTGTGACAGCACTCAGAGAAGCCGGAAGCCAGATGTGCCAAAGCATGTAGGTGACATGGAATAACAAGTGTTACTATATTTGTCGCCATACAACATCAAAACACATACTTAGGAGCATGCACTTCGCATTTCACGTTGATTGGGTCACAAGTAGCCAAGCTGTGACATTTTTAAGCCATGTGAGTGAAAGGATGACAAAGGCTCAGCACGACAAACACTTCCAGTTTTGACCAAAACAAGTCTATCTAGTGAGGTCCAATATGCATGCGAGAAGACTGGAATGATTATGTACCTACAATCAATCATATATTCCAAAGTTTAAGATTATCGGATCATTATTTTAGGAGATATGACATAAATGACAGCAGGCATTGGAAAGTCGTTTGCAGATAAACTTGAGAACTCCAAGCTATAACCAAGAGGCAGCACTAGGAAACGCTATCATCGCACGCACATTCAATATTATTCAACCTTCAACATATTAAATAAATAGATAAATATGAATCTTAGGAATAGGTTAACCTAACAAGATCCTTATACAGCCTAAGCAGATCATATCCGCGATAGGTCTCATACCTCAGGCCGGCAGCCCAGGCTACAGCCGGGCGGCTTACCGGCATTCGCCAATACAAATATCTAACTAGTAACGACATAAATGAGAACTTGAAATCACCTAAATTTTCCTTGAACAGAAATGAATCAACATTTTCACATTGGCTTCCAGTAAACGACGCTGTAGTTCCATCCAAGTCACCACGCTGACCGGCCGCCGAACGAACGACCACTCCCGACCGTCGCCTCGTGCGTTATGGTGGCTACAGGAACTGGATCAGCTGTCCCAGGATTCATGCGGTACCGTGATAATGGACTCCTTAGTTACGGCGGCCCCGGCAGCAGCAAATTCTCAATACATTATCCCTAATCTTCGTCTACTGGCCGAATGACAGTCACTTCCGGTTTGTGATCCGATGTAAACATACCAATGTAAACAGGCTTCTGCTAAGTAAATAAAGAGTGGGCCTTGGAATGCCGTTTACCGCCGGTTGCTATGGGCAGGGCGGGGAAGCAGAGGCAGGACTAGGCACCCTGCCGATAGGGGGTTTACTCTTTTATGATATTGTTATACTACCAGTTGGACGTGTGATCTCAAGGGGCGTGTCATTTCCGGGAAATTTTTACGTTTTTATCATTCTCAAAAGCTATTTTTTGAGAGTCCGTTTAGGGCTGAGTAGCTTATATTCGCAGAGTTCGCCAGAAAACCGCAGTTATTTTGTTGAGCTCGATGTACGACTTCCGGTTTAAATACGTCTTACAAAATAATTTTATTGACCATGTTCCAGTCATCTTACAACCACCAAAATTTGAGCATGCATATAAAACTAGTTTCTCTATAATACGCGAATTTAAAAAAAATTGACATTTTTTGTGGACCTACCCCCTTATTTCAGACTTTACCCCAGCATGTCATTAATTCTTGGTACTTTAGAGACTATTGCTTTAGCGCTTGGTGAAACTATAAAGTGTTTTCACATTACTCAAGAATACTTAGCAGAGAAGTATGAAGTCAGCAATTTTGTACTCGCTTGTCTTTACTTGCAAAGCAAAAAAAAGATGTTTTTGTGTGCTCCGATTGAGGGAATTTCGGAGTTTAGTGATCCAAGTTTGCCGAGGTATCCTATTAGAAACTATCAGTACCGTGAGTTCTACCAAACTATTGGAGCAGAAACCGACTCGATAACAAGCAAGTAAGTAAACTGCACTGAAACATGCTGTTACCTTAAAGCCTTCTGTAGTCACGTCGCGACCATAGCGCCCCTGTACTAGTATAAAGTTCAAGGAAATTTGTCAGGACTTGGAGATCGCATCGACCTCGCCAATCGACAAAGTAGAGAGGGCGATTGGGTGTTAACTGTTTGGTGTTCCGTCCGTTGGGTTGCAGGATGAAACTGCAATCCGGAAGATGTGCGTGAATCGTCTCCATTTCAGGGCGTTTATAACGTAAAAGAACCATCTGCAGAAAGATTGTTAACTGCTCGCCCATTCATGAAGCGTCGTACACTCGCTGTTCTGGCTTATGTCGTTCAGCAATGCCTCGAAGCAGACGAAAGTCCTTTGGAGATTGTGCCTTCAGTTTGTATGCTCCCAAAGCCTATAGTAATAATAATAATGTTAATACATTCCTATTGTGCCCTCAGGGAATTTCTTTCTAGGTGCTTTACATTGGCTGTAAAGGAAACGCGATCAAATGGTGAGTGGTATCATGCGTGATAAACAACATGAATAACGAGGTTAGCGGTGACATGCACAGGGTCAGCATGCAAATGTGGTTAGTGGCTGCTTGCAGTGTCAGCACGCATAAACACATAAAGGACGAATCATAGGGACTGTGATACATAGATGCAAGTCTGGTTTCTTTTTAACTGTGGACAAGTTAGGAGATGTCGCGACGCAAATCGGGAGTTGATTTCCAGGCTTTGGGACTTGACAGTGCAGCTGACGTGGTCGTCTAAGGAAAGGTCACTTAATAAAAATGATAATAGCAATAATGTACTTGATAAAGCGCCCTCAGAGAACCTAATCTCTTTCTAGGCGCTTTACATTTGCTGCAAAGGGAAATGCAATTGAATGGTAAGTAAAATCATGCTTGAAAAACAAACAAAATGAATAACATGGTTCGGGACAAGACTAAGATTTCGTGCTGATAAATCGTAGGAGAAATGCTAGGAGATATAATATAGAGAAGGTGGAATGTAGGAGATCGTGCTTGCTCAGCCCATTTTGACGGATAGGTTTTCCAATTTTTTAATTAACACCAGGTTTGATTAAAACCTGTAAGTTGGTTTTATCGTCATGCAATTTTAGAAATCAGAGAAAGTTTTTCACCATCAAAGTTCGAATGTCAGCCATGCATGCAGCAAGTGACTTGAAAGAGTAGGAAGTGCTGGGCGGCGGCGGCAGTGAAGGATCAAAGCACAGATGCAGCTGTGTATCGTCTACATATCGAAATAGATGCCTTGCTGCGCTGGAAAGGTAGATCAGGGGTAGATAGGCATGAGATGGACTTACAATGCGTGCTATGACTTAGCTCCTTCTTAACTAGCTGAAATGCACTAGTTTCAGCCCCCCTCGTACATTCTGGTCATGGACAGTCAGTTAGCTGTTTCATTCCTACGATTAGACAGTTGTGACCGAAGCTTTGGCTTTGAAGATCCTGGAATTTGGAATTTACTGCCGCAATTATCACAAAAAATGGGCTCTCCTGCACCCTACTACATCCTACATCCTACATCCTATTTTCATCATTTCATACATATCTCCCAAATCCTACTGTGGCACATCGTTTACAGCCACTGTTAGCTGCTACTTCTTTGCAGCGTATCTCTTCGACTGACCTCCTGACTCAGCCATGCTTCTTCTTTCCCATTTTTGTGCGAGATGAAGTCTGTTGACTATCCCATGCATACCGAAAGCCACATCGGCTGCTTGTGCTCAATTAAAAACTCCAGAATAACACTACTAAGTCCTGTTGGTTACAGAGGGAGATAAGTTATGTCCTTCGGGAATAATAAAAATAATAATAATACACTTGTTACAGCGCCCTCAGAGAACTCAAAGGAAATACAAAGTGTAAATTCCGACTCCTAGTAGTACGAGCCAGTGGGAGAGAGAGAGAGAGAGAGAGAGAGAGAGAGAGAGAGAGAGAGAGAGAGAGAGAGAGAGAGAGAGAGAGAGAGAGAGAGAGAGAGAGAGAGAGAGAGAGAGAGAGAGTTGTGCAAAGGTATATTAGCAAAGTTCTAGTTCGCCTGCTATCGGTGGCCAAACCCCTCGATGATTGTCTCCCTTGTGGGTGCCTTATGTAGAAGCTAGTGCACAGTAAGCATTTTTATAGCGAGCAAGAAAGTGCACAGTAAGCGTTTACTTGCTTAATAATGCAAACTTAGGTATAATAATAATAATAATATTGCACTTGATAAAGCGCCCTCAGAGAACTGAATCTCTTTCTTGGGCACTTTACATTTGCTGCAAAGGAAGATAAAGTATCTAGTAGTAGTAGTGGACGACTTGCTAAGGAATGCAGACTTAGGGAGAGTATCTAGTAGTAGTAGTATCTCTGCTTGTTTCGCTCAACGTTTTGGTAGCTTTTGATACTATTGATCACCAAGTCCTTCAGCGACTCTCATGTCGCCTAGGCATCACTCGCACTGCAATGCAATGGTTCAGGTCCTGTATCAGTGGGAGACTCCATAGTATTGATGTGAATGAACAAAGATCATCCGAGGAACCTCTTATATATGAAGAACCTCAGGACTCCTGCGCATGGTATATCTCTTTTCACGGTTTATACTCTTCTTCTAGCCGATGTGATAGCCAGGCACAATCTAGGCTTTCACTTCTATGCAGGCGACACCCAGCTGTACCTTTGCTTTGATCCCTACCAGCCCTCCAGCACATCGAATTCTGTCAACTCTCTTGCTGTATGTATTGATGACATCCACACATGAATGGCAGCAAACTTTCTTCAATTGAATGATGATAAAATAAACTTACTAGTTATAGGCAAACCAAGTGTGATTCAGAAATTGAAAAATGTAATGCTCAAAATTGGCTCTGCCAGCATACCTCCTGTTGAATCTGCTTGAAATCTAAGTGTCATGTTCCAAAGTGATCTTTCATTAGACGACCACATCAGCTCCAGTCAAGTCTGTCTCCTTTCAGCTACAAAACATTGCTAAAATTCGGGCTTGTTAAGACAGGGATAGCACGTTTAAATTGGTCCATGCGTTTGTGACATCCTGTCTTGACTTCTGTAACTCACTGCTTGCTGGTCTAACGGCCTGTGCACTCAGGTGCTTACAATTGGTGCAAACCTCTGCAGCTAGGCTTGTCTCTTGCGAGCGGCACAGTTGCCACATCTCACCACTTCTTGCCAACCTGCACTGACTTCCAGTTTCTATGCTCCCCATGCCTGGAACTCACTTCCGACTTCCATCATGACAGCTCCTGACTTGACCACATTTAAAAAGAAAACAAAAATGTACCTATTTATGACAGCATTTAGTGGATCCCTGTGATTCGACCTTTAAGTTCCTGTTCGTGCTGACACTGCTTGCTACCACTTACCGTACTTGCATGCTGACCCTGTGCATGTCACCCCAACCATGTTATTCTTGTTGCTTAGTCAACATGCTACCACTAACCATTCGATCGTGCTTCCTTTGCAGCAAATATGAAGCACCTAGAACGAGATTGAGTTCTCTGAGGGTGCTATATTAAAATAATAACAATTAATATTATTATTCTGTATGTCGGTTTTAGGGGCTTTCATCGGATCTATCTGTTGAAGTGCGACCGACTATCTTAGGCTGAAGGCAGACAGCTAGCATGGCTGCACTAGCTGCCGAGTGCTACTCGTGCGAGCAATGTGGGCAGAGCTATTCGCAAGCTCAAAGCATGAGACGTCAGGCGGCAACGCATGGCGGCCCGGGCATGCATTCTTGCAAGGTGTGCGGACAGAACATGTCGAGAGCCTGTCACTTGAAGCGCCATATGATGTCGCACAGTGGCAAGAGACCTTACTCTTGCCACCAGTGTTTGCAAGCATTTCGTCATAATGGGACCCTTAGGACTCACCTGGTGGTGCATGCTGGCATCAAGCCGTTGAAGTGTCAAGCCTGTGGGCACATCTTCTCCCAGTCGAGCAACCTGAAAAGTCACATGGTGACTCACACTGGCGACAGGCCATTCGCATGTCAGTATTGTGAAAAGTGCTTCAAGCCTCAAAAAACTCGACACTCTCATGAGATGAGTCATACGGGGCACAAGCACTGCATATGTGATTACTGTGGCCAAGACTTCTTGCAGAGCAGTCATTTGAAGCAGCATGTAATGACTCACACTGGTGTGAAGCCATATCCATGTGGCGTTTGTGGCAAATGGTTTAGGCACCCGAATACGCCGAGAGGTCACTTGACCACTCATTGCTGTTCGAAAAAGTCAGCTCACGCCCAAGGAGAAGTTAAAAACAGAAAATAGCATGATGTGCCGGTCTCCTTTTAACCTGTGCGTGACAAATGCGAAGTTTTGCTTACATCTTATAGTTTTCCCATGTGATCCTCTTTATTGGAAAAATAAAACTATCCTCAGCTAAGCTGCTGAATCTATAGATTTTTGCAGCTCAGCATCTTTTTTTGGACAGTTATTTACCGTAAAATGCCTTGTCGCTGATAACTTCTATTGCCTCGTATAAGTTGTCCAATTTAGTTTGCCTGCATGCTTAGGATGTAACTTGAAAAGTTAAGCTATGGTTAGCTGAGGCAACAGCCAAATTATTTTTGCAAGCTGAAAAACCATAGCTGCTCTCACTTCCATTTTATTGATAATCAATTTTGCTGATTTAACAGCATTTATATAGCTGCAGAAGAGCCTTAACGGCTAGCATTACCACTTGCAGCAGGCAATAAAGGAATGCCTGCAGGAGGACTCGAACCCAACTTTTTTGGGGACGTTGAATGCGAGCACATTTCCCCAAAGGTAAGACCCATGTTCATGATATTTATTGGCTTGCACTTTTCTTAATTTAGTTCTTATTATAATGTCGCCAAAAATGCCGGTTGAGCGGTCCTGGTCTAAAGTTTCAAGTTTTCAAAAGTAGGCGGTCTTGCCGCCCGTTATAGTATGTGTTATTACAATAGCATTACAATTGCCGGTTATACGTGAAAATATCAATTTTGTAGATGAGATATAACTGAAAATTAAAAAGTGAAGTTTTTTACAAGTTTTTCCGTAGTGAAACGGCCCCTAAGAGTCAAACAACAGCTGGAAATTCCACCAATAATTGCAAAGACTGGGCTATGCAAGGAAGTGCAGTGATAAAAAGGGGAAAAGAAGTTACCAGGTCTTGCCAAGTTTGTTCCAAGTTTGGTGTTGCGTGATTTCATTGCTCTCTGGTCACCGTCAAAGATGTAGCAGTTTCAGCCGCTCCCGCGTCAAATCGCTGCTGAAACAAAACCATCGCACCCTTTGGAAGTGGGCTCGAGCACCACTAGCCAAATCCTTCAACTCACTACTGACCGAAGTTGCAAAATCCCCTGATGACCGGAAAGTAAAAAAAAAATCTACCTGTTATTTATGTGGTTGTACGTTCGTGGCTTAGCGTGTCCAGTTGAAATGCATCTTCTCCAGAATAGTCAAACTGCCTAGAAAGAAATTATATTCCATCGAGGATATATTTCAAACACACTGTTCAATATTATCATTTGTATTACCAAGGACGGCAATATCTTACCATGGTATCAGGCAGTGCGCTTTGTGCTTTCCACCCAACCACGGTGCAGAGAGCTGTAAAGTGCTCATTAATACCACATTTTATACGATGATAAGTCGCACTCAAGTATACGCCGCACCCTTAATTTATGGACGTTTTGAAAAAACTGTATTGAAAAATACTATTACTGAATATATAGCTAATTTTTTAATAATATCAATTTGCTTTAATCATCAGAGTTATCAAGAAACTCTTCATCAGTGATACTGCTAACATCTCTATAGCCTTCTATAGCTTGTCAATGTCTGAATCGTCACTTTCCTTATAGATTAAATCATCTTCAGTTCTACACAAATTATTGTAATGGAAAATAGTGCAACTTGTACTTGTAAAAGTACGATAAATGTGGGCCCCGGATGTTGCGAAAGTCAGAACTGAGTGCCTGCAGACGACCCGAGTCTAAATGCTGTCTACGTACGCATTCAAAGATGATCTTTTTTTGCTAAAAATTTAAAAAAGGAAATTCATGAGGGTCAAATTGAATGCCTTCCAGTAGTAAACTGGGTCTGACACAAACCTAGCCACGTTCAATGGCTACAAACAGTATGTGTCTACACCTGGAAACTGGGGAGAGAGGGAAGGAGAATCTCTAGCTGGTGGTGAAAGTAATCGGTAGTACTTAAGAAGGAAGAAATGCGTAATAGTAGCAGACAACTGGCATTAGCCTGACCACGCTATGCTACTGGTTGTATAGCCGCCTCAGCCGCTTTGGTGGACTTGAAGTAGCTGACTGACTTACTTCATCTCGTAATACAAACCACTAGTATGGGAAGTAGGTTAACCTTAGAACAGTCGAAGAATTCATAAGCGTCAAAGTGTGAACGCATGACGGGGCTGGAAAGTATGCGACCGAGAGTCGACAGCAAGCGAGCAATAATGCAATGTTGAGTAAGAGCTGTGAAAGTAATTTCCGCAGGCTAAAACTCGCCGAGCAACACGGAATAGCCAATATATGATACAATCTATTTGTATAGTGCTCAAAGATAACTTAATCTATCCAGGTTCTTTACATGCGACCAAGGACTCAAGCCGACGACTGTGGTCCTTAAAAGCGAGCACCGTACCCTCGTTTCGAACCATTCCTCATTGGGTCTAAGGGCACGGGGAGGCTGAAACTGGTCTGAAGTACCTAAGTAATTGCCTTGCTTGCATTACGAAATCTTCCTCTGTATTCGATATATTAAATGTTACGCGGAGCTTGAAACCAGCTGATTGTGGTGGATCGAATGACAATTATAGTTAGATATCGTTGGCGAAGAAGTGGCAGCCGATACCACGAGCCCGAAATACTTGCTATGACACAATGGTGAGGCATGGAAAACGGCAGTGGCCGAGAAAAGACCTCTTCTGTAGCACCACAAGAGACTTGACTGCTAGATCAATACGATCACCGCCATACAGGACACGCTGGACACGATCGGGCACGACCGAACACAGCGGACACGCTGGGTCTAGATCAAACAGACTGGAGACGATCGGTCCAACGGAACATGATCGAACACGATCGGACAAGCAATATTCTAAGAAGGCCAGAGCTGCTTCAGCCAACCCAGTTACACAATGTAACGCAATTTTTGTACCTTAGCAATACATGTTCAGTCCTAATTACACATGTTTCAAGAGTATAGAAAACTGCTTATAAAACAATACGTACCTACAAGCTCCATCCCACATGGAATCCGCTAAAAGTTTCGCATTTAGACAAGCGGTATTTATATATAGGTTTCAACATAAAAATGAACGCAAGTGATAAACCAAGCTTCATTGTGCATCGGCATGCATACGGCGATCACTGTATGAAACGAGACAAGAAATTACACTAATAGAAGCTTGGCACTCACACTAGCTAGTTGCTGGACTTCAATGACACCGGATATATTCTTCCCTGAACCGAAGAGTAGAGCAAGTGGATACATGCAGATACACCGCCGCCCGAGCCCCTCTCTAGCTTCTCCCTCACTGAGGAATTATGGGTGGCATGGATCGAGCCCCGCTTCTCCCTCAGTGCGAAATTATGGGTGGCATGAGTCGAGCGCCGCTTCTCCCTCAGTGGGGAATTATGGGTGGCATGAGTCGAGCGCCGCTTCTCTCTCAGTGGGGAATTATGGGTGGCATGGGTCGAGCCCCGATTCTCCCTCAGTGGGGAATTATGGGTGGCATGAGTCTTGCGCCGCTTCTCTCTCAGTGGGGAATTATGGGTGGCATGGGTCGAGCTCCGCTTCTTCGTCCTACGTCTCTGACACTTTACCTTCCACTTGATCTTAAACTAACTTCTTTAACTAGCTCTCGGTCAGGCGGGCTGAAGTCAATCGAATTCTCGTACTCATCGAAGCTGCCTTCTTCGCCTAGCATTGCGAAGAAGAAGGTGCTGAGAAGGACACGAGTGACAGGAGTGAATGGCTCGAGAAGCTCCGAGTGCACTTCCACTGGCCGTGATCGGAACTCCGTGATGCAGGTGTGCGACACTTCCAGCTCTGTACTGTCCGCAGATAGTCCAGCACGGCCGTAATAGCGGCGATTGGTAGAAGGTTTTATTTCAGAAGGCGATTTCTTAAGTCAGTATATGGATTGCAGTACTCAGATACTCTTAAGGACACTTGGTCGTGAGACTGACTCTTTCCAAGTCTGTAATGAAATGAAGAAGCTGCCTGTTTCTAAACTTCAACTTACCTGCTTGAATTATTTCGTGATCTATATTTTGACAAAAAGAATTTATAGTGGCAGGGAAGTAAATTTGCCTCAAGCACGAATATTTGCTCGACAGTAGGCGTGCCCCTAATCATTCGGAAAAGCTCTACGTATGGTAGTAATAATGTCTGTAATAATAAAAATGCATTCACAAAGCACCCGAAGAGAGCTAAGCCTTTTTCTGGGCAACTTACGTAGCGATGTGAAGGAAACATCGAAATTGTTAGCGAAAGCACACACACCATCAGCACACACAAGCGCACGGATAAATTCTCACAAACACCCGCTAAGACAAAAATAATGCGAGAAGCATTATTTAGCTTCTTTTTAAATGTTCACAAATCAGGGAGCATTATGACTTCAGTCAGGAGTGAGTTCCAGGCATTCGAAGCATTCGAACTAACGGCGCACCGTCTCTAAAGGATTTGAGCTTGGTTAGAGGCACCGCTAAACGACTTCGAGTTAGAAGAACGGGTGGAACGATTCGTGGTTTGATTTGGAATAATTTCTAATTGCTAGGTTTTAGTCGAAGAATGAAGTGAGAGGCAACAACTTGTCGCAACTCTGCTTGATAGGGAGCCGGTGCAGGCCGGTAAGGAGTGGTGCAGTATGCAGGCAATTTCCGCTTTCCCGAGAGACTGCGATGCCGAGAGCTGCAGATTTTGGACCTCTGTAAGCGTCTAATTGCATAGAACGAACATCTGCGAATAGTGAGTTATAGAAGCCGAGAGGGGATTTTACAAATACGACAACTACTCTCCGACTGCCGACTATTGCACATCCTTTTCAGCGGTCCTGAGCTGCTACTTCTATTCTACTGACTACCTCTACTGCTCTCCTCACGCTGCTATGCTCCCACTTTCTCTTTGTTGCGTGAGACGAAGTCTCTTGGCTACCGAATGCGTACCGAAAGCCGCTTAGGCTGTGAATGCGCTACACAAGACTCTCATGCATAACACCCACGTGGTCTTTATGACTTTGTGGAGTTCCAGACGGAGATACATTACATACATTACATTACACGGGTGATCCTGCATTCGGCATCACTGCCCAAAGCAGCGTTTACACGCAGAGGAGCATTTGCATGGTAAATGCCTGCTTCCGTCTTCCTTCCTGTAGGCCAGTTATCCACCTACGGCTTGCTTCCCACTTGCTAGACCGGCACTGTGGTAATCTGAAAGTTGCTTTTGGTCGGGAGGTAGGAAAGTAGGGACCCTTGAGACCCGAGCCAAGCCGAGATGCTCCTCATCGTCCGCTGCTTCATTATTTGTAGTCTTATCCGATGACGTTGTGTAGCCTTTCATAGTTAGCCACCCTCGTAAAACGCTATACTTATTACGCTGATCTAGTTCTCCGCCAAGCTTTGAAAACAACAAAACGCGCGTGCCCGTGACGGCACCCACGATCGGTCGCTTCTTCAATCTTGTCTAGGTCTTTGCCAAGAATTAAATTTTTGAGAACATGCGATCAATGGTGGCGGAAACGAGTGTTATATTTGCCCTGAAATTACCATTTGGCCGCTGGCGTTTATGGTTATGTTATTCATACTTTAGCCCATTTACGGCCAAGCGGAATTTATGGCGCTGCAGCCGGTTTATGGCGTTGCCGCCGGTTTATGGCGAAAGGGTTTATGAGGGCGGGCGGCGGCCCCTGGGAAGGAGTTGGAACTCGGCCGAGGTGAAGGACTGCTGTGTTGGGGAGCACTAGGTACGCCCGCAAGAATACACGTCTCTGCGAGCCCTCTTCGGCGTCCGGCGTGTTGTCGCGTATGTACTGTTAATAATAATAATAATAATAATGCACTTGATAAAGCGCCCTCAGAGAACTTAATCTCTTTCTAGGTGCTTTACATTTGCTGCAACGGGAGGAGAGCATTAAAGTATATTGACATATTCACCAACGACTTAAGCAGGACAAAAGCATGACTCGCCATATAAACTCGGCCTAAGCATAATTCGAAATCTACGCAGTGTTAGTAGGTGAAAGTAAGCAAATGTGTTTTCGGAGCTAAAGTGGTCGCACAGTGTAAAGTCATTTTGTAACAGAACACTCAGATGCCAATTCAACAGGAAACACCCTGGCCAAACCCATTCTAAGGGTTGGTTTTCCGATTTCTGGGTATCGCTAAGTTTTCGTACAATTTGAGTAAATTTGTCGCCATCCAAGTTCAAATATTAGCAACGCAAGCAGAAATGAAGCTGAGAATTTGACATGCTGATGGGCCAGCGGGGGGGGGGGGGGGGGATGAGGGGGATCAAAGCACAAGCAGCAGCTCTGTCGTACGCATAAAAAAGAAAGCCACGAGTGTGCTTGGCGATTATAGCGGGAAGAAGGCGGTATAAATTGTGAAGAAAAGTGAACAGAGCACAGATCATTGAGAAAGCCCGTACTTTGGTTCCTCGGACGACTGTTACCCTTGGACATAATTGCTCTGGAGACTCCCACTAAGATATCACCTTAACCATTGCAATGCTGTGCCAGTGGTGTTACCCAGGCGAGATGCGAGCCGGTCAAGATAGTCCGGTCGATCAATAATATCACATGCTGCTGAAAGATCCTGCAAGACAAGCCGAGAGCCTCTAATTACTCCACATTCCTGAGAACGTTGCAATACACCACTGCAGTACTGAAATGGAAATGATTAACTAAAAAAATATAACTGGAGCTTTCCTGATAGGTTTAAAGTTTTGACTTTAGAGATTAACTGGTCCGCCATTACTCGTTCCAGTGTCTTTGATAAGAACGGCAGTAGGGATACCGCCAGGAAGTCCTCCCGATCCAGTGTTGCCATCTAAAAGAGCAGCCTATCACCAGCCTTTTTAATAATTATAATAATAATGCATTTGTCACAGTGCCCTCAAAGAACTCAATCTCTTTCTAGGCACTTTACATTTCCTGCAAAGGAAGCACTATCGAAAGGTTAGTGGTAGCATGCTCAATAAACAATAAGAATAACATGCTTAGGTGTGGCATGCACAGTGTCAGTATGCAATTATGGTTACTAGCAGCATGCACAGTGTGAGCTCGCATAAGCACATAATGGGCGAATCACAGAGACTCACTAAATGCTGTGATAAATAGATGCCTTTTTAGCTTCTTTTTAAATGTCGGCAAGTCAAGGGATGTCGTGACGAATCTCGGGAGTGAGTTCCAGGCTTTGGGAGCATACGAACGAAAGGCACGGTCTTCAAAGGATTTGAGATTTGTACGAGGTACAGGTAAACGGATAGATTTCGAAAAGCAGGTGGTACGATGCTTTGCCTGATAGTGGAGTAAATGTGAAAGGTAGGCTGGACCCAAATAATGAAGGGACCCAAAAGTGACATAACTTTTTGAAAGATGTTGAGACAAAACAGGGATATTTATTTTGTAGTTGTGCAGAGCAGCATCAAGGCTGTCCATTTCAGAAAGATGACTCGGGGCGTCGGGTGTAGAGGGCTAGCAGTCTTCTACAGCTAATACTGCACGGCCGACTTTCCTGACGTCACGATGTCGCTTCTCTACTCCAGGCCATCTATGACCGTGGGCCGGAGATAGCTGTGTGGGCCGAACCGAATCGCCCAGACTCATCGACAAATTAGACCGTGCTTAGCCCAAATCGGGCCGAATCAGCACGACTAATTATGAGTCAGTGCTACCAGGGTGGCTGACCATTCCAAATAAGGCACGACGGTTGCCGGAAATGTAGGCCCTGGGTATTAGCCATGAAGGTGAGGTGCTCGTGGGTTCGAGTCTTGCAGTGGCCGATTCTTTATCGCCTACCACAAGAGGTGGCGATAGCCGGTAAAGGCACACTTCTGCCACTACGTAGAACGAGGCTGTTAAATCAGCAAGCTTTTTTTGGGCGGAGGGGGGCCGAGGGATGCCTTATCTAAGAGCCCCACTGACCAGCCCTGGTCAGTCCACACCCTCTGCAGAGAAGAAACCACCCACTGTGCATCAATATTCAGTGATAAATCGGTACAGAATCGCTGTTGTTCAAAATCGGCAAATCTGCAGCATTGCCTCAGCTGTAGACAGGGAGATAAACATTATGAGTCCTTGGGAAAGGGGTAATGTGGTCGCTTCTATCGACCGAAGTCGTGGGTTCGAGCCCTGAAGCATATGCTAAAGGCCTGAATAGAGATTAAGGGCGACATACAAATGAATTATAAATAAATAAATACAATATACTTGTAGAGCACCTTAAGTGAGCTCAATCTCTATTCAAGCGCTTCACATATACCACGGGGCTCGAGCCCATGATCTCAATCAACTACATTCACCTTGACCTTCGACGAGGATAGAGCCTTATCCTTTGGTCCAAACCAGACCGGCCCATTTAGATAGCCACACGGATCAGTAGGTAAGGTGCTGACGTGGGAGCAGTTTTGGATTCTGCATCAGTGAGTTGACCATGCTTGTACTGAACTTGGATTCTTTACTTTTTTACGAATCTAAAAGAGAGAAAGTTGCCACACGGATCTGCTTAGCATGGCAGCTGTGCACTGCCCCCTAAACGTTGGCAATGCAATCACTTGGCCGTAAGACATTAATACGCCGCCCAAGAGCCGTCACTCTAGAAGTCTCTTGTCGAGAGCAAGGTTCATAAGCACACAACATCGGTTGAACATGTAATCTACACCAGACAAAGCTCAGTTTTAATGCATGGCCATGCATTTTTTAATTATTATTCGCTACTGTTGCCTTCCCAACTCAAAGCAATGTGTGTTTCGTGCTTCGAAAAGCATAAGAAGCAGAACGGTTACATGTAGTTTACTAACGACACGGCTAAACGCTTTCAAAGCGAATCAGCAGCACCAAAGGAGACAGAAAAGCATGCTGCTGCTGCATGGTCCCAATCTGACAGCTTCATTGTTGGGACCATGCAGCTGCTTGTGCACAAAGACCAGTCCAGTTCTGCTTGGAACAGTTGCCAGTCTACAGGCTCTGCTCGCTTTGACAGCACCACCAGTCAGAACAAACTTATTAAGACTTCTTGCCTGATGCAACTTCTCGCACCGAGCAACAAGTATTGCGCCGAGGGCGAATCAGCTGATGCTTCTCCAAACGTTCAATCGTGAAGAACCGACGATCACGGATAATCAGCAAGCACATGAGGCGCCCGCGAGTTGCACTTCTTCTGATGAGTCAGCGCTGTCGTCGTCATCCCACTCTGTCACACAGCTGTACCAGCTCGCATTCAGCAGAAGAGTCCGGTTTTTGACCAATGTGATTCAGTCTATGCACTTTCAGACTAGCTCATTTTGAGACGGCTGCACTTGCAGGCGACGGAGAACTCGGATCGAGGCCAGCTCGAGCGTTTGCAGGACGCTTTTTACCCGAATGCGTCCTCATGTGAGCTCGGAGATTGCTCGGACTCGCGAAACCCCTGCCACGTGCGGGTTGTCGCCCGTGTACGTTCTCATGTGCAGCTTCAAGTGGAAGGACCGCCCAAACCTGTTTCCACAGACGTCTCATGCGTGGCGTTTCTGCCCGGTGTGGGTCAGCTGACGACCTCTTAAATGGCTGGATTGGGAGAACCACTGCCCGCACTTATCGCAGGCGTACGGCTTCGTGCCGGTGTGACTTAGCCGGTGCACTATCAAATGGCTGGCCTGAGTGAACTTTCGCTTGCATTGCTGGAACTCGTGCGGCTTCATGCCAGTGTGACTGAGCTCATGAGATTGAGGTGGCCAGCGTGGAGAAACTTCTTCCCACACTACCCGCAAGCATGGAGCTCGCGTACAGTTTCGACCGCTGCTGCCGCATCCATCAAGAAAGTTCTCTCTCGGCTCTACAACGAGTAGCAAGATATTCCGAAATACGCTATAAACGCTGAAAAAGCATGCAGGCGAAGGATTTTTGTTTCAAGGTCACTGAACGACAAGAAATAGCATCCGGCATGAAATTCCATAACCTGCATAAGCCAAGCGTGCCTGTAATTCTGCTAAGCCAATAATGCTGAATGGACAGGCAGAAAATTTAGCAAAAGGCTGCCAGGGTCGTTTAACATGCACGGCTCATTCACCGATAACGTTCGAGCAAGGGTTTGCCACCAACCAGGAAGGCAGCCGGCACAGCTCGGCTGCTCAACAAAGCCCCCGACGATAATAGACGTCTACAGCAGCTGTGCTGGCTTTTTTGTCTGCTTGACCAAAAGTAGTGCTTTAACAGACTAAGGGAGCAGCATCGATAGCTGTCGATATGGGCAACGCGCGGCATTTGTCAGGCGACACGGGGCTAGGGCTTCGTCGGTATTTGAAGGGAGTCCGGAAGGACTAGCATAATAACAGTAACAATACGTTTGATAAAGCACCCTCAGAGAACTCAATCTTTTTATAGGCGCTTTAAAATATATAGCATCGTTAGGAACTCTGGTTTCGCATTTCTAATTCGACTATTTAGCCGACAGGGACTAGCACGGCATTGATGGCTCGCCACACGGCATGGATTTGGGCAACTCATAACTACTCTCGTTCGTTTTCTATTGCCAATGCAAGCGGTAGTGATAGCCGTAAAGGCTCTTCTGTCGCTATACACTCCCTTTGCAGCAAATTTAAAGCGCCTAGAAAGAGATTGAGTTCTGAGGGTGCTTTATCAAGTGCATTATTATTATCATGGCTCTATGTGAGCAGAGCCTACTAAGCAAACGTTTTTGTATGGGTCCAAAACGGGACAGCACCAGCCAATCACCTAAAGTCAATGGCTATACATTTGAAAGCCGCTGGAGCCGATTCTGATAAATTATGACTGCAAATTAATGTTTTAAAATACAGCCTTCCTACTATAACGGAGTGGATTATAACAAAATCCCAACCTCGAACATCAGTGAAAACAAAGTTGACACTTGTGTATTACGGCTGCACACTAGCAAACCTATATAATTGCATCGCCAAGTGCTTAATCACCACGAAAAATTCAGTTTAGAAACTTTACTGAAAAAAGATAAGCTGATCTAATAACCGCATTTATATAGCAGCATAATAGGTAACAGCAAATAGAAAATATGACCATCCCTGTCTGTAAAATATCGATTCCTTTTCAGGCTAAACCAATATAACAAGTAATCAGCATGCAGCGACGTCATAGCAAGTAATCAGCATGCAGCGACGTCATAGCAAGTAATCAGCATGCAGCGACGTCATAGCAAGTAATTAAGCATGCAGCGACGACATCATTGAAGGCAAAGAATGTCGGGCACTTGAGCATAACTGATAAAATGATAAAATCATTAACCAAAGGAGGTGACTAAACTGCCGAGAGACACAGTTTACCATTACAACACCATGACAGCGAGAGCTTTTTCTGAAACGGTGGTTGTTGTGAAACCAAGCCAATCAGAGCCTGCTACTCACTGATTGGCTAACCTATACTCTTACTATTCTGGCTGTTGGTTGGCTTAGCCTCATGTACGTTCTTTTCTCGTACGTTTACGCGGTACATGTTTCTGTAATAATAATAAAATGATATTCGTAACATTTAATTTTATTATTTCCCTTGTTTTGGCTGTTAGATTGGGCATTAGAGTGTAATGGTTACTGGAGAGATGTGGTTTCATGTCCAGGGCTCTATTAATGTTAAAATCAGTATTTAGAGGGTCGTGAACAGGTTTTCTGTGCAATTTATCACCTTCTGGAACTCAAAAAAGACTATGTGGGTGTTACGCAGAAGAGTTTTGTACAGCCCACTCACAGCCTAAGAGGCTTTCGGTACGCATTCGTTAGCCAACAAACATCATCTCCTGCACCAAAGAGAAAGTGGGAAGCCTAGCTGAGTCAGTAGAGCAGATGAGGTAGCGAGTATTCTCTAAGAAAATTATAGATTTAAAAATAAGGAATCCTAATCCACGGAAATTCACTTACCGCAGTAATGTCTATGACTGATTTACCACGACATTCGAGCGACGACTGTACGCGAGACTGAGATTAAGCATTGAGGTCCCGGCTAATCATATGCTCCGATACGTATTTCGGTCTTTGCGTTGGATTATCAAACACCCTGATACATATTTTGGACCTTCTTTAACTTGACACTGCTACGTTCCCATCCCGCTCAAACGTGGACCCGTCCCGTCGGCCGGTGTGTGAGTCCGTCTGTTGTGGGTCAACTTTCAGGCGTGGCCACGCCCACACAGCTGCCATTGGGGAGCGAAGCTCAGGGCCGCCACGGCAGGCTAGTGCCACAGAGACTGGGTGGCGACCAGGCAAACATTTCCGCCTCTCGTTTACTTAGAGAAAAGATAGTTGCTATATGAAACTTTCGTGTCCGGTGCATGGTTGAAGAAGCGACTCGGCTGGAATCGCTCTGACGCGATGAAGTTGCACTGCCCGGTAGGGTCTGGGATGGAGCGCTGCAATCGTAGCTGCCTGCAGCTAACGGAAGAGGACTATTAAGAGAAGAATTAGCTACCGGTAAGAGAACAAAAAGCAAGAGGGTCATCGTCAAAGGCTCCGCTATGATCGAGACAGCAACCGCACTCTCCCGGACAACCAGGGCACATGGCGGCCATCGTAAAAACGTGTACGGTAACAGTCAGCAGACCCTGCTCACAGAAGGCTTGTGAGTGGGTTTCACGTGCGTATGAAATATTTATTAAATATTCATTTTTAAATTAAAAGATGCTTGATTGTCACTGGAAATTCATTTTCGGCCTACCAATAAGAGCACTTAATCCGGGCCTTCAAGGTTTTCAGATACTGAGGTAGCCGTTAATTTGGAGGTTATCTCTTTATCGAACTATTGTTCATCTAGCTTCCACAAGGTAAGTTGATATACATCTGAAAGAATAATTTTTATGTCGTCAGCCAATGTGTGTTTTTGTATGATTGCTTACTTCACCTTCATTAAAAGACGCCAGTATGCGCTTTTACTACTTGTGTCTGATGCTGGGTGAAACCAAACGCTGGGCCTCGACTTGCAGAGGTGCTTAATAATTGCAGCACGGCCGCATGGTAGAAGACTTTTACTGATTCCAGAGTGGCTTGAAAGTGTTTTGTCACAAATGATAGTTGGTGCATGCCTGATTTTGCTCGGGAGCTCAGCAAGGCAGCACTTCCTGCTTTGTAGGAATTGGAACGGTCCAGACCGATCAAGCTTTTCGAAACTCCTCGTCGTACGATACTCTTACTCCGTATCACAGGTCACGGGTGCTGGCGGCAGGCAAATTTTAATTACCCTCTGCAAGCTGGAGAGTTAGCCACCGCCTGGTCTTTTCTGCAGTTACATACACTGACTTTAATCAGCAAACCGTAACTCAGTGCTTTTAATCCTTTTACTCATGAGTCTCTTAATAATAATAATAATATTATTATTGCACTTGATAAAGCGCCCTCAGAGAAGTTAATCTCTTTCTAGGCGCTTTACATTTGCTGCAAAGTGATATGCAATAGAATAGTAAGTAAAATGATGCTTGAAAAAAAAACGAAATGAATAATATGGTTAGGGGTTACATGCACAGGGTCAGCATGCAAATGTGGTTAGTGGCAGCATGCACAGTGTCAGCACGCATAAGCACATCAAGGACGAATCACAGGGACCCACTAAATGCTGTCCTAAATAGGTGTTTTTAAAGTTTCTTTTAAATGTGGTCAGGTCAGGGGATGTTCTGATGCAGGTCGGGAGGGAGTTCCAGGCTTTGGGAGCATATGAACTGAACGCACTGTCTCCAAAGGATTTAAGGTTTGTATGAGGTATTTCTAGACTGTTGGATTCCGAAAAGCGTGTGGTACGATGCTTGGCCTGATGGGGTAGTATATCTACAAGATAGGCTGGAGCCATAGAATCAAGAGACCTAAAAGTGAGCGACAAAACCTTGAAGTCAATCCGTTGCCTCACTGGTAGCCAGTGCAGGTCGGCGAGAAGGGGAGTAATGTGGCAACTGCGACGCTCACGACAGACAAGCCTAGCTGCAGAGTTTTGCACCAGCTGCAATCGCCTGATCGCACATGCTGGTAGGCCAGTAAGCAGTGAGTTGCAGAAGTCGAGACGAGGTGTCACGAATGCATGGACCAACTTGGACGTGGTATCCTTATCTAAACAAGCCCTATTTCTAGCAATGTTATGAAGCTGAAAATAGGCAGATTTGACTGTGGAGCTGACGTGGTCGTCTAACGAGAGGTCGCTTGGGAATATGACACCTAGATTTCGAGCTGATTCAACTGGAGATATGCTGGCAGAGCCAATTTTGAAAGTCAGCCTTTCTAATTTCTGAATCACACTGGGTTTGCCCATAACTAGTAAGTTAGTTTTATCATCCTTAAGTTTTAGAAAATTTGCTGCCATCCATGAGCGGATGTCATCAATGCATGCAGCAAGTGAGTTGAGAGAATTTGAGGTGCTCGAAGGCTGGGAGGGATCAAAGCAAAGGTACAACTGAGTGTCATCCGCATAGAAGTGAAAGCCTAGATTGTGCTTGGCAATCACATCAGCAAGAGGGAGAGTATAATCGGTGAAAAGGACCGGACCTAGCACAGAGCCCTGAGGTACTCCATATTTTAGAGGTACTTCAGATGATCTTTGTCCATTCACGTCAACACTCTGGAGTCTCCCCCTGAGATAGGACCTGAACCACTGCAGAGCAGTGCCAGTGATGGCTAGGCGAGACGAGAGGCGCTCCAGAAGTACTGTGTGATCGACGGTATCAAAAGCGGCCGAAAGATCGAGCAAAACAAGACTCTTATCGTAACCGGAATAGTCACAACATACGTTGCCGAATAGAGAAATGAATCACCTATCCCCTAGGCGATTTAAAAGTTATTTAGTGTAGGTTTGAGTCTGCAAGTGCCTTATGACTCACTATTTAGTGAGCATAATTAAATAAATAAATCCTAGCTGATTAAACAGCCTCTTTTTGTATAGCGACAGAAGAGCCTTTACAGCTATCACCACAGCTTGCAGTGGCGATAAAGGATCACGACATAGCAATCACCAGGAAGACGTGAGAATAGCATCTATCTGCTTTGATTTACCGGATATCACTGCAGCTTTTTTTCTGACATACATCATGTTGAGCACCAGGATTCATGCCACTGATGGGCAAGCATTTCTATAGCACATATCAGTACACTAAGACGGCACTGACACAGCTCATTAGTGGTTTAGATCCTTGATAAGTGGCATGTTATATGGCATACGTGCAGTTTACATCAATTTCCAACGTTTATCAATCAAATCATACTATTCATGCTATTCATGCTATTCAAGCATGGGCCATCTAAAGAGTCTCTACCAGTCTCATTATTTTCACATGTATTAAAGCTCCTCGTGCTAAGCTAGTCGTTGAATACAAGCTAGGCTATCGTTTATATGCACCCGGTACACTGCTAGACCTGTGCTGCGATTAAATTATGTCTTTCAGCACTTCAAACTGTCACCACCCTTGTAACATGCACTGCAATCATTCTTGTACAGAAGTCGGGCTTCTTCAGTTAAATAATGATTCAATCATTCTAGCAGTTAAGGCAGAATCACTCATAAGCAGGAAGGCCTAGTGCTCGAAGATAGTTCTGCCAGCATGTCACCGGTACTATCAGCTTGAAATCTGGATATCTTGTTCCACAACGATCTTTACCAAATGACCTCGTCGTCTTTACAGTCAAGTATGCCCACTTTCAGCTGCTTCATTTGGTAAAATTCTGGCCTTGAAAGGTGGTCCAGGCCATTTTAAATCACATTTATGCTTCTATAACTCACTGCTTTCAGGCCTCTGTGCCTGTGCAATAAGATGGCTGCATATTCCTCGTAGTACTTGCTGTGTTCGTGCGCACTGTCATTTACCCGGGGTTGCATACAGAAACCGTACGTTTTGTCGTCAATCTTTTGGCATTCTTTTCCCCAGCATTTGTAATGTGCGTGGATGAATTTTATGCTGCTACACATGTGTTAGGTTAGTCTTATCGCAGGTATGTAGTGTATCAGCAATTGCGTGGTAACAGTCGCAGCTATTTATTGTGCCCAGGTTCTACTGCAGATGCTGTCACGGAGTCAGAATTATTGCTTGCAGTAGCATCTATAACTAGCACTCAGTGGCCGAGCCAATGGGCAGGGTAATGATTGTCCCTCGTGGAGAAATGGAGGTACCTAAATCCTGGAACACATTTCCTCATACCCAAAGGATGGAAGCAGTGGGAAGACACAAAAGGAACAAGTCGAATGGAATTGTCAATTTTTCCAGTAACTGTTTGTATGTGCTGCTTATGTCATTAAGTATGAAGGAGCCAGGAGCTCCCCTTTCTAAACCTGAAAATCTCGTCTACTTACCCCTGCAAGCACTCCGGCCCCATCTTGAATGATAAGCCCTTCGGCATATCTACACTAGCAGCCGTATGTTTGCCACACCCACCACAACTATGGCCACCTGGTTGACTATTGCTTTATGCGGTGTTAAAGTCCTCCCGGAGCTTACAAACGAATGAAATTAATGCCACAGTAAACAAAACAGGCCAACACAGAATTTCTTTAACACGACAACCGCAGCAACGGGAGTACAAACACCAAATCTAGTAGGATGTGGCCCCTCCCCGATTAGCTACCACTTCTCCTATTCGGACTGTCATGGACTCGACGAGTTTCATTGTTATGTCGGATGGTATAGCATGCCATACTGCTTGCAATTTGTCCCATAATGTGCAGTACAACTTAGGCATTATGCTTTTGATCGATGACCCGTTGAAGCCTGAAATTCAGCCTAGCAGTCTGCTTTTCTATACACCCGTTTTATAAGTGTCTGATTTACATATTTGTTTCATTTCTTCTGTCACAATTTGTCTTCGTGATTAACGTTTGTAGCTCATCCACCAGGCATACTTTTGGTATATGCCTTTTTGAGACCAGCCATGGCACAAGATATGCTTCCGATGCACCGACTTGCATCGATTGACGAACGCCTGCTGTCTTGCATCGCCTGTGGACAAATTGCAGAGCAGCTGCTGCTGCTGCGCTGCTTGCACAGCAGCTGCAGTCGCTGTGCAGACCAAGCCTGCACAGCAGTGGGCTCAAAGAGCATGCTCTGCCCTGCTTGCAAAGTAGTCACCGACATCAGTATACCAAAGCATCACAACGGCTTCATTGCCAACTTGGGGAGACTTACAACAGCTGTGAGAGATGCCGGCAATTGCACTTTTCACAGAGAGGAGGGCAAACCCGACGAGCAGGCTGACGACTGGTGCATGCAGTGCCAGAGATCCGCGTGCTCAGCCTGCTTGCCAGGCCATAGCCGATGCAATCCCGATCACGTGATTGTCGCCATCGATCAGATCAAGAGCATGAGTGAAGTGCTGCAAGCCTCAGGACAGCAGCAATGCCTGCAGCACCGGAAGCCGCTAGATCTACTGTGCTTTGACTGCAAGAAAGCCAATGCACCGACTGCCTCACACAGTGGCTGGGCCCGGGACACTCGGTTGCAGAGTCGCTAAAAGAACCGAAAGCCGAAGTTTTTTGAAGGATGCACGAGAGAGTATACAGCATCTCATTCAGGGTGTGAATGCAAAGTCTGCACAGCTGCTTTGGGCCAGAAGTCTGGTCAGCAACATCCGATCGGCTCGTGCCATTCACCTAGACGAGCTGAGGACGAAGAAGAAGTATGCTGTGGATGCTCTAAGCAACAGCTTTAAAGAAGCAAAGAGCAAGGTCAAGGACTGCTATGACCAGCTCGAGGAGAGTGCTGTGGCCCTGCAAAGCTTGGCCGAGCAGCTGAACCTGTCAGTGCAGCATGCCTCAGCATACACCAGCAGCATCACAGATTTGGCCAGCAACCCGGATTTCCTGGACCAGCAGGCGACCTTGAGGTTTCGGCTCCAAGTGCTAGACAAGCAGCTGGATAGCTTCAGTGAGACAGCGGATGCTGAAAAGCTTGTGGCCCTGAATGGATCTTTGCCTGATGACTGAGATGGTGTGGTCACTTCATGGATAGGAGCTCCAGAGCTGACCTCAGGTAGCTGCTTGCAAAGCTCTGCTGCTCATGCATGCCCTGGCTCGGAGTGCTGGCACCCAATCTTGCTGAAGTTTGTCACTTACACTCTTTGAAGATCTTTTCCTTGTAGACTAGGCTTGTCTCTCGTGAGCATTGCAGTTGCCACATCACAACACTTCTCACCGACCTGCACTGGCTGCCAGTCAAGCAACGGATTGACTTCAGGGTTCTGTTGCTCATTATCAGGTCACTTCAATCTTTGGATCCAGCCTGTGTCTTAAATCTACTCCCCCATCAGGCCAAGCATCGTACCACCTGCTTTTCGGAATCCAACTGCTTACCAATACCTCGTACAAACATCAAATCCTTTGGAGACCGTGCATTTAGTTCGTATGCTCCCAAAGCCTGGGACTCACTCCCGACTTGCGTCACAACATCCCCTGACATGACCACATTTAAAAAGAACTTAAAAATACCTATTTAGGACAGCATTTAGTGGGTCACTGTGATTCGTCCTTGATGTGCTTATGCGTGCTGACACTGTGCAAGCTGCCACTAACCACATTTGCATGCTGACCGTGTGCATGTCTCCCTTAACCACGTCGTGCATGTTGTTTATTAAGCATTATATTTCTCATGATTCAATTGTGTTTCCCTTTGCAGCAAATTTAAAGTGCCTAGAAAGAGATTGTGTTCTTTGAGGGCGCTTTAGCAAGAGCATTATTATTATTATTGTTATAGACTGGCTTGACCGAATCCTAGCTGAAGCTAGCTAGCTCCGATAAGGATGATGCTGGTGGTAGTAACGTTGCAGGTGAGTTCACATTTTTGGAAGGCAACATGCCAGCCCAACAGCTTTCAGATTCCTAGCTACTAGTTTGGTAGCCTGCACGGCTGTGAGTAAAGCTGCCAGGACTGCATGCATGGTTGCTTTTCCTCTCATTATTGACAATGCAGTAATTTCTAGGAGACCCTTTGCTGGATTCACTGCATTTGTACTTCAATGAAATCTGCCTAGTTTCATTTAGCTGCACCGTCAATTATAATGAATGCACGAAAGATGAGAATCTATTGACGTGCACTTTTGTGCTTTCCACGATGTAGGTAAGAGATATCATTGGCTTGGTAGAGAGGCTAGAGTTGACATATTAGCATGGCAGGATTGCTAGTGCCAATAACTAATAGGTCAGTGCATCATAGATGGGTTATGTGATGTACCTTGTTAAGGCCTTGACTGGCTGCAGTGGTCTCACTGCAGCAGCACGTTTTGAGCCAACAATTTCTTATTTGTCAGTGCATTTCTTGATGCCCCTTGCCCAAAGCTGAAGCATAATTTCCAAAAAATAGAAAGTACATTCAGCGGGGAAATATCGCTGAATACCTTCTATGACTACTCTCAATTCGACTTCATAAGTTATTGGTTAATTCGAAAATGTTGTCATTGAATTTTTGATCGAGTACTGTCTGCAGTATTACGATCTTTCTGCACTATGTTTTTTTAAATAGGGTTTGGGGTTTCCTTGCTGCCAGTATTCAAGCTCTCCTCCGTTTGATTGACGGCTTGATCATCACACCCACGGTTCTGATAGACACGTCAGTGGCATTCGAATCATTGGACTATTCGACCATTCTTAGACGTCATGAAACCTTGATAGCTGAGATTTAGCTTGGCATGAGCAAGTGAGGGGGGAAGATAGGGGCCACGTATGACAAACTGAAAGCACAGCCATGCATGCTGCCTAATGTACAGGCAAGCAATTAAAAACCATTTTAATATATAGGCTTCATATTATTATATAAGCAAATATAAAATAAGCAAATATGTATAGGCGGGTATGCAAACGACTTGATGAGCCGTATATCTGCCAACTTTTTTTATTTTAACAGCAACTGAAATATGATTGACATACATATGGTACTCATCATCACATCATCATTGAATATCTTCAAGCTCAATTGTTCCCTAACCTACCAGAGTGTGGCAGAGTAGCTTGTGCTTGAAGCCGGTAGCAAATGTACGTTGGATGTACAGCATAGTAAATATTCCAATGAATAGGAGATATTCGTGCTTTCTAGCTAGACAGCAGACACACTCTGCACAGACAGCTCTCTGTCGCTGCCTGCATGCACAGAACCGTCATTCTTCGTTGTAGCAGAGGAGCAGCCAGAGCTGCTGCACTTCGGCCCGGCCTCCAGCAGCTTGCAGACGCCTGTCTGGTGCCACGACCTATCTGTGACGTTTGAAGGGCATCTGCTGCTTGCTGCCTGGGAGCTCGGCCTGAAGGAATACAGTCAGAGCGGCAGAAAGCTGAGCATCTGGGAACCTGCGAGGCTGAGCAACGGAGGGAACGACTGGGTCTATGCAGTCCAGTCCCTGCAGGATGGACGTGCAGCTGTAGGCTTGCTTTACTCACGGCTCGTCCTGCTGCTCAGACGCAGCTGCTCTGCTGCTGAACGCCTGCGCTCACGGGTCGGCCAGCTGCTCAGACGCAGCTCTGCTGCTGCTGCTGCTGGAGAGGACCAGTGGCTCGTGGACCCTTGTGCTTGCTACGCTTCGCGGCCATCTTTTAGGCACATCGATCAGCCAACGCGACTGCCCGCGGTGAGTGAGGTGCCGCAGCGGCAGCAGCAGTAACATTGCTGCCTGGATGCCGGTACCACTCGAGCCAGCGGCGCGGCGCAGGGGGCCCTGCTCTGTGGGGACCGACGTGTCGCTGTGCTGCCCTGGTCTCCCAGGAATCTGTCCGTGCTCGGTGACCTGCTTGAGTGTGACCGTGGGCTACTATGTGGGGGGCCGAGTCTGGCCGAGGGCTGCAGCTAGTGCAGCTGAGCTCGGGGCAGCTGCTGCACAGCAGTGAGTACGAGTATCGCATACACAGTGTGGCTCTCACTGCTGCTGCTCTGGTCACTGCGAGCTGCAGCAAGGTGAAGCTGGACGATGGCAGGGAGCTGTACGTAGTGGACAGCTGCAGTCACCGAGGTGACAGGCAATGGAGACACGAGCTGAGCAGCGAAGAGGAAGCGCTGGACGTCTGTGCTGCAGGCAGCATCCTGTACGTGGCTATGCTAGGGCTGCAGGAGGGAGACAGGAGCAGGACTGTGTGAAGGCGCTCTGTGCTGTGACTGGGCGGGTGCTGCAGCAGGTGCTCTCCTACAGCAGCCACTGACTGAAGCGGCCTCGCTACCTGTCACTGGGCGGAGGACAGAGGACCGTGCTAGCCGTGCTGGACTGTGACGGGCAGACTATGACCGTGCAGCAGCTGTTGCAGCTGAGAGCAGATGATGAATAATAATATTAATAATAATAATAATTCACTTGATAAAGCGCTCTCGGAGAATTTAATCTCTCTCTAGGCGCATTACATTTGCGGCAGAGTTAAATTCAATTGATTGGTGAGTAATATCCTGCTTGATAAACAGGATATATACGTCTTGATAAATAACAATAATACTAAGTGCATATTTATATCCAGAATCATTAGGCATGAATAAAAACTGAGTCAGGATTGAATTTAACTTCTTTTTTCTTTCATTTAGATTTTAAATGACATTCTATAGAGAATGAAAATATTTTGTGAAACATGTTTGAATACATTTAATGAAACCGATTATCTAGAAGGAAAACATCCTTACTGTCATCAAGAAATAAAGAGACCAAAAAAAAAATATGAAATACGTTGCGACATCTGCGATAAAGATATGAATGAAACATAATTTGATTCCAGTCTTATGCGCAATGATGCAATTATAATTTGTTCATATTGTAACATAAATACTAACTCACTTAAAAAGAGAGACCAACTAAATTATATTCATTAGTTAAGAAACCCTTAAAAACAATGTTGCTCTACTCTATTGCATCATTGAATAGACCATGAAGCTAATTGTTCTATATCAAAACTAATCCCTCTTCTTAAAGGTAAACGTAAAGAAACAAAGTTAAAAGAGCTAATAATTTTATATATAATGTATACTATTCAGGTGGGTACATAACTGACCAAGATATTTACTCTTAGTTTTTCAGTTGTATTAATAAAATAATACTCTGTCGGTAATCTTGTAAAATAAACATAATACTTTAAATCCACACCTGTTGGAGAAGTATTTATTGCTCTTATATCTACAGGCACAGCAGTTGTATCACTATTAGGTCTTAGAAACAAACAACTAGATGCTCCAACCACCATAACATTTAATATCATCACAGGATGAGCAGTTTTGTTTGTCCCTGAATAAGGTGTTGATAAATTAAGTATTGAGTTCTTTGCATTGAGATCCATTGATGGAGCTGGCACTTCTGTTATTTTTTAACTGTTTGATCTACATAAGATTTAGTTGCAACATCAAGAGGATTAACAGGATTTGCAACGTTTGTTATTGAATATCCTCCCATATCAATATTTGTTGTTGAAGGAAAGCCTTTAAGTAAAAAATCCCTCTTCATTGAACCATAAGTCACTCAAAACACATCATTCAATACTACTGGTTTAGTATTACCTGAATTCCAATAATTAGATGTTATAGCAAAACCATTCATGTTTAAATCAGATAACATTGCATCACCAGCTTTTTTAACATAATTATTTATTGTGAAACATATACTGCATCAGTGGGATTTATTCCATTTCAAAGAATAGTAATTATTTTCCACCAAGATTTAAACTCGTTCCTGTATTAACAACAAATTTAGAATCTGCATAAGATTTTGAAACAGCATCTGAATCATTAATTGGTTCAGATAAATTTATAATTGTATTACCATTAGCATTAAGATCAGATAGTATTATGCCATTAACTTTTGATACGAAATCATCACTATGAAACTTGGACATTTTCTATATAAAAATATCTTACAATTTTTTTATCTTCATCTAATTAATATTTAAAATTAAGTTTTGTAAAATCTAAATGGTGTTCGATTGCACACATATCATAAGCTTCAGCAGCATCCTCCTCATTATCAAATAGTCCAATGTGCTTACATTGTTCATCTATTCTAATATTTGCTTGCCCTTTATAATGATCTTTATGCCAACATACATCAATAAATTTCGAAGACAATCCTTTTCGTTTTGCTTCATTTCTCATATTTTCAGAACGTGTCGCCTCACGTAAATTATAAAAACAAATATTAAGTTTATCATTGTCAATGTGATCTATTACATTAAGTGGAAATCTTCCTGTTTGTATTAAAAATGCCAAACGATGACAAAGATAAAATTTTCCGTCAATTCTAATAGTTCTATAGCCCGTTCTTATATTTCCAGCTTCTTCTCCAGCTCTTGCTTTTCCTCTATCAACTTTCCATTAACATTTTCCAGTAAAAGCATTATATGCTAAAAATTCCAGTACTCTTATCTCCAAAAGTATTAATTTCTTCTTGATTCATTTATTGTACAATACTTTTTAAGTATTTAAAATAATTACTGTGAAACTTTTTGTTCATCAATATATTTTTCAATCAATGTTTTGCTTTTATCTAATATCTCTTTTACAATTGGTACAGTCTTTACAAATCTTCCACAATCATCTTCCTCAGGTATTTGTATTTCTACTTTTTTAATATAATATTTAATGTCATAACCAAAACCCTTTTTATTGTTAAATATACCATAATCACTTATCATATCAAAATAAAAATCAAAGTATTTTTCATCTTTAAGTAAATACATAAACAATGGTTCGCGTATTGGGATATCAAAACCATAAATTGTTGGAATCCTTACAGTCCCAGCTGCTACAAAATCTTTAGGTTCATCATCTCAATTCAATCCAGGAACAAAGATTTCAAATTCACTTTAAAAACATCTACTTAATTTTAGTACATGTAATCCGAATAAGCACTGTGATAAATAATTTTTTGGAATACAATCTTCTACAGTACTACGACTCCATCAGCACTTTATCTCAACTAATGTATCTTTATCTGTAATACCGTCTGGAAATATTTATAACCACCATCACTAGTAAAACAATCATTTGCATTTTCAATAGTTCTATCTAATTTCATTTATAAATGCTTAGCTGCTATTGATTCAAATTCTTTACCAAATAACATTTGAGGAAAACGCATTGGTTGAGAATTAGCAATATATTTTTTTAGTTTTCTAGTAGCAATTAGTTCAACATCATAATCAGTTTGATCGCCAAAAAATAAATCATTCCCAAGAACTGAATAAACTTCCGATCCACCAATATTTACAGAAACAGCCTTCTTCCTCTCATCAGACCCCTAAATAAAATTTGTTTGTTGCATTATATTTTAACATTATAATTTTATTAAAAATATTTTCCTTCGTAAACTATGTTCCCCCTACTACAAGTGAAATTTGCACCAGAACCATTAGAAGTTAGTTCGGCACTATTCTCACAAATAGTCAAATAGTGGATTATTAGTGTAGTTCCAGCAGGCACAGCACTATTAAGTTCAACAGTTACATCAAGTCTAGAAGTCACTCTAAGAGGCTCATCATTTTATTGTAAGTCAACAACGTAAATAGGATAAAGTGACATTTATTCTGAGAAAGAAACACCAGTGGGATTAGCAGGCTCATTATCACCAAGATATAGTTTTCTGAAAGTCGTGAAATCCATATATGCAGGTGCATGATAACCAAGTTTTGGCCAACTAGATCTTGGAACTGCAGGATATTGTTTAGATCCATTAGCAAGAAATAAAACACTTTTAATATCACAATGATTGTAAGTACAAGGGTTACCAGTGTAGCTATCGTATTTATTAGAATTTTGAGCAGCAACTATCAACCATCTAACTTTATCAATTGTATTTTGAACTGATAGAGTTTTAGAAAATTTAAGATTTTGATTGAAAGTATTTACAGTAATGTTTTCATAACGTCTAACTCTGTACTTTAGTCTAATTTTCTTTGATCTCTCACTTGAAATATCTGCAAGTGCTCTTTGAATACTTTCTTTTAGTGTTACACATGCTACGACAAGTCTCATTTTTGACATTGCAGTTTTGAAAGCAGTATAGACACCTTGTCCATTACCAATAGCAACTGCTTTTGTAGCAACCGCATTATTTGTGTCATTTGCACCTCCACTTGTTCCGGTCAACATAATATTTCTATCAAATCCACCAACACGAGTCATTTCAAAAGTAAATGGAATATTATAAATATTATTATTCAAATCAGCACAGAATCCAGAGATTCTTGATAGAGGCAATGCAACAATGAAATTTCCAACCTCGTCAATAGTGTTATTTATAACTCCTCTTCTAACTACATATCCAATATTTGAAGCACTAGCTTTAGAAGCATCAGGACTCACATAAGAAGTAAGACTTGTAGATACATCTTCAATTCCACTTGCTTCATCTTTTCTCCATCCACTAGCAGGACCTTCAGTTCTGTTATATTCATTAGGATAACATAGAAGACCCATTAGTGTTGAAACACTTCCAACTCCTTCCTTTGGTGGAAGACTTTCAATCTCTTCAGTTCCAAGTCTAACTCTCATACTACTAAACATCCATGCACCAGCATTATTAACAAGACTGAATGCGAGATTTCTATGAGGAGTAGCAAAAGCTCCACCGTCTGCAATTTGGACATGTATTAGTCCTTCAAGTAAAAGATAACTATCAGATAAGACATAGCACGTTTGTTGTTCACCAGGAACAACGGAACTAACTAATTTGCTAGTAACATTATCAGTCTCATTTTCATTACCTTGATAAAACTCTCTAAATTGAGAGTCTTTAAGTTTATATTCAGGAAACTCAGGATCTCCAAGTTTTAGTATACTATCGATAGGTGCACTTGCCATTTCTTTTCTATATATAATAAACTACAATTTTATTTTTATTATATAATCCAGCAACTAATTTTCTCTTTATGCTTACACCACAAGTATCAATCCTAGGATTAGCATAGGGAGCAGCAGCTTTAGTGTTAATTACTTTCTCAATTTCTTTATATGCTTTAGAATCATTCTCTTTAAAGTCTCTGAATAGTCTTCCACTTCTGGATCTTCCTCTTCTATTTTTGCCTTTCTACTTTTTTTTTAGATTTTTTCTTAGTAACCTTTTCAAGCATAACTTCTTTTAGTTTAATATCCATCTCTTTCATCTTTCAGTCATGTTCTTCATCTTTTCTTTTTTTTCTCAAGCTCATATTCAAGTTCTTTCTTTCTCTTTTCTTCTTTAAGTTTGTCATCCATTTCTCTTCGTTTCATGGCATATTCCTGATCAGTCTTTTCTTTCTTTGTTTGTAGTTCAGTTAGCTTTCTTGCTTGATGCATTTCAATACCTTTGTTGGCAATACTTAATCCTGCATCAGCAGTTTTACTTGTAGTACCTAAAACTTTATTAAGAATATCAAGAGCATTATCTACTCTTACTCCATATCCACGGTATTTACCTCAATGTATTCTATGATGACCAACTCTTGCATAGCTACCCATTGCTCTATATTACTTTTAAATTTCTATTGTTGCAACTACATCAGTAATAATAATTACATGATTTCCATTTTGAACTATTAAACTTATCTTAAAACTATTTATTCCATCTACATCACCACGTGTTGGTAGATATTATACATGATTAACATGTAAATCAACCTTTTCACCTGGACTAGTATCATCAATATCAATAAAGTATAAATATGTACATGCTCTAAGAATCCTTATCTTCTTTCTACATAATCATTAAAAGGATCAACTAAATCACAATCAACACTTATCCATCGTATTCCCTTATTGTCTGGCAATAAAATTTTATTCCATGCTTTAAAGATTCCTGCAAAGTACATTGCTTTTTTCTATTGCTTCATATGGTGTTCCACCAACTAGAGCACCATCAAAAGTTCCATGTTGATTTGAATTGAAACCAAGAGTATCACCAATTGAATTTACAGCAACATTAGAATTGCTTCCAAGTAGAACAACATAATCACCAAATATTTGCATTAGTATTCTATCATCTGTATCAACACAAAGTTTTATACCTGTACTATTTCTTTTAGTTGTATCATAAAATGCACTAGTAGTTGATGTACTTTTTGTTCCATCTTGTCCAACAACAGTTTTTGGTTGTGGATCTGATAATGCTTTATTCAGAGCAGCAGTTCTTTTATTTGAATCATAATAACCAGGAGGAATTGTAATATATGCAGGTGATGCATCAGTCATTGACCAATTAAACCAAAGTTTATCATGATAATCTTTAAGTATATTTAATACTACTTCATTAGTATATGTAAATTCTACTCTATGTAATCCAATTGTATTCTAACCTGAATCAGATCCAAGCATAATCGGTGGATCTAATGTTTTTGATTCTGAACTACTTGTTCCAGTTGATCTTATTGACATTTTCTATATTAAACTTCAATAATTTCTATAGCAACTGTAATATTTTGAGAATTAAAATCTATTAGATTTTCGTTTTGATCAGTAATAGTCATTACTATATCAGATATAGAATCATGAGTGACATTATGATACTCAATACTTTTTGGTTCATAAACCATTAGATTCCATGGATAAGTAACATAAGGAAAACTAGCTAGTACTTGTGATTCCGTTCCATTTATGAAACTAGTTCCACTTGCTACCATGTTACAATTTACAACTATAAAATCAATATTAGTAGCAAATACTTCATTCTCAGAATCAAACTTAGTGTTAGGTGTACAAACAATTGGTGTAATATCAGGATACATCTTAGCAAAGTCAGCAGCAGAAAGTGAAGTATAAGCTGCAGCAGTAAATCCTAACATAGTAGAAAGAGTAGATTTACTTGCAAGGAATGACCAACCAACAGGTAACATAATCCACGAGTTTGTAGTTGTAGATTCAAGCCCCATTTGAGACTTATCAGTTGTTGCTCCAGATTGTGTAATTGAATTATTAATTGTATCAGCAATTCCAACATTTAAATAATCAGTTGTACCGCCATATATTCCAGGTCTTAATGTTATAGTTTGTTCTGAACCACCAGTAACTTTATAAAAAAAAGTATTATTAGTTTCAGTTATATTTCTAATAGAGTTAGTTGCAACGAATTTCTTAAAACAGATCTTAAAGTTTTTACCTCTTAGTAATATTGGTGTATTAACCCTAGCACTAATTGGATTAGCAGTTCTAGTTATATTAAAAACATATCCTTCTTTACTTGCTTGACTACTTCTTCTAATACTTTCAAGATTCTTTAATATATCACTAGCAATTTTTATGAAGTCACTCATTTCTATATATTAAATAAAAGATTGTTGATCTTTGCAACATATTTTGTTGATGATTTTCGAGACTTAGCAAGATAAACAGCAGCAGAACTTATTGAAGGTATTACATCTCTATATTTCCAGCAGCAAGTTCACTTAACCATAGATCAAGTTTATCAAGTACTTCTTTTTCACTTCTTGCAAACAATGAAACTATCTCTATTCCTTGTCCTTGTTTTGGATTCAATTTATCTCCAAGATATTCAACAATCCTACTTTCATTAGGTGATTTGTTTGGTTTAGAATTTAATTCAGTATAAACATTGAAAAGACCTTCTTCATACAACTCTTTGCTACTTTCATTAAGACTATTTAGTGATTCTCTCAAATTTTTACTCATCTTTTTTTTAGCAATATTAAGAATTACTTCTTTCTCCCTTTTTTGGGCTTCTATTGCAAGAGGTTCAACAACTGGTCTCAACAATTTTTGCTTTAACTCTTTTTACTTTTTTAGTTCCTGTAGATGGATTAACATTAAGGATTTAAGAAATAAATTGTCTAATATCTTTAAGATATTTCATTGTTTCATTATTAGGAGCACTTGTAATTGCAGCATTAATTAAATGTAGTGCTTATTTTGGATAGCTGTAACCGCTCTTGAAAATGCTATTGAAATATCTGGTGTTGATTTCTCTTCAATAGCTCTCTTTGCTACATCTAATACACTTTGTATTTCTTCTTTAAATTCTATCATATTTTTAAACTGGTTATTATAATATAAATTCATACTGTTCATCAAACTATTTAGTTTATCACCATATTCAATAACATCATAACCCAATGCTTTTTGTATTTCTTGTTTTTGTTCCATTTGAACTGCAAGTGAAGGTCTGATTCTTTTTAATTTACTAATACCAGAGTTATCAGCTGATTTCTCTAACGCACGTTCATTTAGTTCGTGTTCAACTCTATCTCTTGCTTGAAATTCTGCTTCAATCCTTTGTATCTCTTGAACATTATCAAGTATTTCAGCAACACGCAGACTTTCTAAATTAACAAGTTTATTTTCTAAATCTATTGCTTCTTGAACACTTCCTTTGTAAGGTTTGTTCTTACTCGCATATATTTTACCGTTAATAATTTTCTCCTATATTCAATTAAAAATAGTTTTTAATTGTTTACCTGCATTATCAACTGACCAAACTCTTGCTTCATCTCCAGTTTTAGATTGATAAATAACACAATAACTATATCTTTCCCTTGTATAGGAGTTTACCCATTCTCTAAATTGTTTTTTATCAATATCACCAACATATAAATCACGAATATATTCTATATCAGTATTATTCTGCTTAAAGATTATAATCATATTGATATTGTTTTTTAAATCCCTCCTAGGAAAATTAGTAAACCCTTCAGCAAAATAAAATATATTCAATCCTTTGTGTCTTCCTCTAGTAAAAAAATCCAATATTTCAGATTGATCTTTTGTCATTAAGTTATCTAGTACAACAACATTCTTACAATTCTTATATGAACCAACTTCTGGCATTGACTCAATTCCATTATTAAAAACAAATGCAGGCTTTTCTTTAGTCATTGACATAAGACCACGATATAACTTTTGATCTAAACATGAAGCAATATTACTACAAGTATCATAATTAAGTTTTGAAGAAAATATACAATTCAATACTGTAATGTAATGTAATGTATCTCCGTCAGTAACTCCAAAAAGTCATAAAGACCAAGTGGGTGTTACGCAGGAGAGTTTTGTATAGCACACTCACAGCCTAAGCGGCTTTCGGTACGCATTCGGTAGCCAACAGACTTCGTCTCACGCAACAAAGAGAAAGTGGGAAGCATAGCAGAGTTAGGAGAGCAGTTGAGGTAGTGAGAAGCATAGAAGTAGCAGTTCAGGACCGCTGAAAAAGATGTGCCATAGTCGGCGGTTGGAGAGTAGATGTCGTTGCGTAAGAATTGTAGAAGCTTGGTCTACAGTCTAGTACCTGCAGAGCTAAAGCTTTTGTCGCCAACTGTCTTTAAGCGGAGGAATGGGGCAGCTAATTTATTGTCCACACAGGACCGGAGGGCCCGAACAGGCTGAAGCTGACGCATCAGTTCTCGAAATAGGTATCTATTATCTTCCCATGTACCCCCAATCTCGTTTAGCTGACCACTATTGGACATCATTTAGTGTACGTATTTTGACCTACTCGGGATCAGAAATCATATGTGAATCAAGAAACCTTATGTCCGTGCACATATTTTGTCAGCTTGAAGATATTTTGTTATTCCCTGCTGCTCAATCCCACTTCCATCCTCCTACCATTTGCTGAACGTGGAAAACTAGACCAGGTGACATTCTCGATGAGATTACATATCTAACCAATATCTTCACTGTGTGACCTCGCCCACATGTTCTTCGGTTAATCTCTCCTTTTAAACTAGCTTGGTCTGCTAAGTCCAAACTTGAGAAAGCAATCCAAAGGTCAAGATTGACAGTTCTTTTTGCAGTCCAACTTGGGACAGCAGTAAATTATAGCTTAAACAATTATTGTGGAAATCCAAATGAACACTAGAAATAAGGCAGTTGTCAAGCGTCAAGTGTTGCCGCGAGCTTATCCAGGTAAGAGCCTTACCTGGAGATCCTTTTTTCGATCTAGGTAATTTCTTTTCTGCTGTTGAATGCGGAACCTAGATTACGAGCACGTGGTGAAGGTCGCACAATAGCATCTCCTATTAGAACAGCAAAGCCTTTTAATCCCGCCACACGCTTAGTGTGTCCTATGAGCAGTAGTTCGGTTTTATCGTCATTTAATTTCAGGAAGTTTTCCGAAATCCAGGATCGAATATCAGCAAGGCAAGCATTCAGTTTCTCAGTTGCTGCAGCTGATTCCGACGATTTAAATGACAAATACAACTGAGCTTCTTCAGCATAGAAGTGATATCCTATTCCATGTGCCTTGATCACTTTACCCGAGGTCGTGTATACATGGAGAACAGCAAGGGACCGAGTAAAGACCCTTGATGGACTCCACAGGTGACCCTTCTCATGTCTTGGACCTGACCCCCACACGACACGGATTGAACACGATCAGAAAAGTATGATTTAAACCACGACAGTGCTTCGTCTGCCAGACCGATCGTTGTTCTCAATCGTTCAAGCAGAACTAGTCATCACTGGTAGATTGCTACAACGCGACACTAGCTGACACGCTCGACGATTTTGCACCTCTGACAAAGCACACTGTGCGCCCCCGCCCAGACGGCCAATGGTTTATTACGGACATTAAACTAGCCAAGTCTACTAAACGTAAGCTTGAAAAGGCGTACAAAAGATCCGGACTAACTGTCCATCGACAAACATATGAAGACTACTGTAGGTCGTACCAATCGATCCTAGCAAAGGCCAAGTCTAGCTTCTATAGAAACATTGTTGAATCACAAATGCACAATCCAAAAATGCTGATGTCGACAATAAACCATCTCCTCAACTGTTCCTAGGTTATCTCCTTACCTAGTGATCCTTGTGATGATCTAGCCGATCGCTTCTCTCGTATCTTTGTGCAGAAGATAGACAAGATCAGGGAATCCGTCCCTGCGATGACGACCTTCCCACTAGAATGCTGTTCCTCGGTTCCTGGCTGCGCCTCAATGTCTGCATTTAAGCAGGTCACTAGTCATCTAGTCCTAAAGCTCGTATCTTAATCAAAGAAGGCAGCAAGTCCACTGGACCCTATTCCCACTGTCCTGCTTCTACGTTGCATTGATCTGCTGCTGCCATGCATAACCAACATCATTAATATGTCATTAGCCTCAGGTCAGGTCCCAGCACCTTTCAAAAAAGCTGTAGTCAGGCCACTTCTCAAGAAAGCTACACTAGACCAAGAGAACTTAAGCAACTACCGCCCAGTCTCCCTTCAACCATTCCTATCAAAGACACTGGAACGGGTCGTGGCAGACAATAATAATAATAAAAATAATTCACTTGATAGAGTGCCCTCAGCGAACTTAGGCTCTCTCTAGGTGCTTTACATTTGCTGTAAAGTGAAATGCAAATGAATGGTAAGTAAAATCATGCTTGAAAAAACAGACGAAATGAATGATATGGTTAGGGGTGACATGCACAGGGTCAGCATGCAAATGTGGTTAGTGGCAGCATGCACAGTGTCAGCACGCATAAGCACATCAAGGACGAATCACAGGGACCCACTAAATGCTGTCCTAAATAGGTGTGCTTTTAGGTTCCTTTTAAATGTGGTCAGGTCAGGGGATGTTCTGACGCAGGTCGGGAGAGAGTTACAGGCTTTGGGAACATATGAACTAAATGCACGGTCTCCAAAGGATTGAAGGTTTTGTATGAGGTATTTCTAGACGGTTGGATTCCGAAAAGCGGGTGGTACAATGCTTAGCCCGATGGGGTAGGATATCTGACAGCAACCAGCTGAACTCTTATATCGAAACCTCACACCTTGCTAGTCAGTTCCAGTCTGGCTTTAGAGCTAATCACTCCACAGAGTCAGCATTGCTTCTGGTATACAACGACCTACTTAGGAATGCAGACATGGGTAGAGTGTCTCTTCTTGTTTTGCTCAATCATTCGGCAGCTTTTGATACCATCGATCACAAAGTACTTCTAGAGTGCCTCTCATCTCGCCTGGGCATCGCTGGCACTGCTCTGCAGTGGTTCAGGTCCTATCTCAATGGGAGACTCCAGGGTATTGACTTGAATGGACAAAGATCATCTGAAGTACCTCTAAAATATGGAGTACCTCAGGGCTCTGTGCTAGTTCCGGTTCTTTTTCACCGTTTATGCTCTCCCTCTTGCTGATGTGATTGCCATGCGAAATCTAGGCTTTAACTTCTATGCGGATGACACTCAGTTGTACCTTTGCTTTGATCCCTCCCAGCCTTCGAGCACCTCAAATTCTCTCAACTCACTTGCTGCATGCATTGATGACATCCGCACATGGATGGCAGCAAATGTTGTAAAACTAAACGATGTAAAAACTAACTGACTAGTTATGGGCAAACCCAGTGTGATTCAGAAATTGAAAGGCTGACTTTAGAAAGTGGCTGTGTCAGCATATCTCCAGTTGAATCAGCTCGAAATCTAGGTGTCATATTCCAAAGCGACCTCTCGTTAGACGACCAAATCAGCTCCAAATTCAAATCTGCCTATTTTCAGCTTCATAACATTACTAAAATTAGGGCTTGTTTAGATAAGGATACCACGTCCAAGTTGGTCCATGCATTCGTGACATCCCGTCTCAACTTCTGCAACTCACTGCTTACTGGCCTACTAGCATGTGCGATCAGGCGATTGCAGCTGGTGCAAAACTCAGCAGCTAGATCGGTCAGCCGTGAGCGTCGCAGTTGCCACGTTACTCCACTTGTCGCCGACCTGCACCGGCTACCAGTGAGGCAACGGAATGACTTTAGGATTTTGTGTCTCGCTTTTAGGTCCCTTCATTCTATGGCTCCAGCCTATCTTTCATATATACTACCCCATCAGGCCAAGCATCGTGCCACCAGCTTCTCGTAATCCAACAGTCTGGAAACACTTCGTACAAACCTTAAATCCTTTGGAGACCGTGCATTTAGCTTGTTTGCTCCCAAAGCCTGGAACTCCCTCCCGACCTGCGTCAGAACAACCCCTGACCTGACCACATTTAAAAGAAACTTAAAAACACATATTTAGGACAGCATTTAGTGGGTCCCTGTGATTCGTCCTTGATGTGCTTATGCGTGCTGACACTGAGCATGCTGCCACTAACCACATTTGCATGCTGACCTGTGCATGTAACCCCTAACCATATTATTCATTTCGTTTGTTTTTCAAGGATGATTTTACTTACTATTCTATTGCATATCACTTTGCACCAAATGTGAAGAGCCTAGAAAGAGTTTAAGTTCTCTGAGGGCGTTTTATCAAGTGCAATATTAATATTATTATTAACTTCGTGATCAATGGTGTCGAAGGCAGCAGACAGATCTAGTAGAGCTAGGGAAGTGACATTCCCGTCGTCGTTGCCACGTAGAATGTCACCGTTAACCCTGAGGAGAGCAGTTTCAGTAGACTGCTGCCTTTTGAAACCTGACTGAAATGTATCTGACATCCCATTATTTTCAAAATGTTCAACTAGCTGCTTAGCAACATTTTTTCAAGAATCTTTGATAAAAACGTAAGAAAGGAAACTGGAGGATAGTTTGCTAGGACCTCTGTGTCTAATCCAGGTTTCTTAAGAATATGTCTAACGATTGCTGATTTGAAGGACTTGGGGACGACCCTTTTTCCCGAAGAAGCAATACAAAATCTTGGTTATGGCAGGGCTAAGTTGGTCTGCAAGTGAAGACCACAGAGATGAAGGTATAGGGTCTTCAGGAGACGAGCTCTTTTTGCTAGACCTTATTAAGGCAGCCACATCACAGGCAGAAACTTCGGAGAACCTTTTAAGAAAGGTCACAGGTTGAGGAACGGCGATTGCTTTGGTCGGAGGTCGCAGTTAATAGAGGCACGAATGTGCACAATTTTTTTAGTAAAGAAAACTGAAAACTTTTCGGCTGAGCCCTTAATATCTGGGGAGTCAGACCTCACAGCATGGGCCAGTAAATGGTTTACTGTCTTCTAAATCTGTTTAGTATCCGACTGGCAGGAATTCAGCTTTCTAATGAAAAAAAAGCCCTGGCTTTTTTAAGCTTTTGAGTGTAAACTCGAAGGAAGTCTTTAAAATTGACTAGGTCTGCCTCAGACCCCTATTTCTTGAAACGACGTTCTGGCCTGCGCTTAACCGGCGCATCTTTAGGAGTTTTTTGTAAATTGAAAGGAATCTCGATGTTATTTGAACACGGATCGAGCGAACAGGAGCATGCTTGTCAAGAGCACTCCTGAGTGTCATGTTCATCGCATCAGTGAGGGTATCGAGGCTGCCGGTCGAGTCTGAATGCAGATCAAGAAGGCCTGCATCATAAACAGATTTAAAAAACTTGTCCCTGTCAATGCTTTGTAAGTTACGTCGCATTACTAACTGAGATTTGCGTGTTCTGATAGGTCTAAGTACTAATGATCCAATTGGTACTTTAGGTAACGGTTCTTTATGTCCTGTATCCACATCTTGTCCATAATTGAATGGTTAAACTTGCAAAGACATTTTCCTATATTATAATAGATATGGAAATATATTGTTTGAAGTGTAAAAAACAAACTCATACTATACATCAAGAATATGTAGAAGTAGATGGTACGAAAGGAATGAGAGGAATGCTTGAAGGTGTTTGTACAATTTGTGATAGTACGTAGTCAAAGTTTGTTAAGTTGAGATCTGGTTCAATGACACTTGGTTCAACGACAGTTGGTGCAGGTAGACATCAAGTAAGTAAAGGATCTGGTAGACAACAAGTAAGCAAAGGTTCAGGTAGACACCAAGTGAGCAAAGGTTCAGGTAGAAGACGGGTAAGTAAAGGAGAATCTGTTCCAACTCCTGCCCTTTTTGCAGCAATATCAAATGCACTTAGTAAAAAATTCTCAGGTAGTACTGATAGATATAGTGGTTCTGGAGTTGGTGAATGTGCAGATAAAGAACAAATGATTGCAGAACGGAAAACGACTATTGAAAAATTAAAAAAAAGTAAAATCATCAGCTTTAACGGATATAGAAATTAATGATTATATAAAATAATTAGATATAACAAATTCCAGAGGTTTTTTTGCAAAAGATGAACTAACAAAACCATTAAGAAATGAATGCCTTATTTATAATACTGGTGAATCATAAAAAGCAATATATCACTGGGTAGCACTTAAAAAAGAAGGAAACAAATGTTTTTACGTTGATTCATTTGGTGCACCACCTTTACGCGAAGTAATAAAATATTTTGATGTTATACCAACATTAAAGAGTTTTAAGTTACAAGAATATAATCAAACAGATTGTGGAAGGTGTCTAATCTTCCTAAAACTAATGCAAGTATTGGATTTTGGATCGACAATGGAATTATTAATTTATTTAAACATTTTCTTTTCCTTGTATTGAAATGGAAATGGAGAATAAAAAATTTGCTCTACTCGAAAATGCCGCAGTCGTAATTCCTAAAGGAAAACAAGCACGTATTCACATTGAAGAGAAAATTAGTAAAGATTCTAAGCCCTACTTCAAAGCATAGATGTATATTACAGAAGATATGAGACCTGTACTTGAAGATTTTGCTAATGGAGCAAGTATGAAGCTTGAATACAGTGGTATGATATGAGTGCTCGTTCAGCTATTGGTATAAGAACTGTATTTGGAAATAAACCAAGTATATTCTTCGATCCAAATAACAAACAAATTGAGTTACTAGTGTTGCTGAAATATTTCAAAAGTTTGGAAATAACTTTGCTGTTACTGGAATTCTAGACGGTTCATATATTACTAAAGATACTTATAACTCAGAAGAAAGACTTAGTATTAGATTGAAGATTGATCAAGTTAAAGTTTATAATATAGATCAAAAACAATCACAAGATAAATTCAATCCTTCAGATTATTAGATACTAAAAACACTTATAAAATAAAAATTAAATAAACATAAAACAAAATAAAATTTAGATTACATCTTTTTTTACTTATAGATAACATCTTATCAACTAATGTTTTAGCACAATTATTAATTTTACTAATACTTGACGGATTACTTCCTTTATCTTTTAAGAATTCCATTGCGAATTTACTATCAAGAATACCAACACCTACTTTAACAATCCCAAGATCTAGTTTAGCCTTAGCAGCCATAATGGCAGCAACCGGTTTTGCGTCTTCTCTGACGTAATTCGGTTGTCTAGGATCGAGTGCAATCCTAGCAGCAGATTCAGCAAGAACAAGGTCAGATAAGTTTGTAATTTCTGTTCTTTTTGATTCCGATTCATTTGAAGTCTCAATATATGTGTGATCATGGATAAGAAGTCTTGCATCAAGATCATTGATTCCAATATACCCTTGTTGCATCCTTTTTTTGAATTGTGTTCCTGGTCCTGCATAAGAATATTTTCCTGTACTGTTAAAACTTCCATTTTTTCTATATATTCTGATTTTATTTCTTTAGGTATATTTAAATGCATCTCCCGATTTCCAGTTAATTTATTTATTAAATCTACAATTCCTGAACCTGCTCTTCTATTTGCTTTCAATTGTTTCAAAGAAAGGTTCAATTGTAAACCAGTATTTTTTGATCTACTCTTTTCTTTTTGTTTAGTTGTGTAAGAGTAAGAAGAATGGGATTAGATCCTTTTAAATCTGAATGTTTCAATCTGATTTAAATTGGTTCTGTTGATTTGTGTATAAGTTTTACTTGATGGTCTGATAATGATAGTTTTGCTTCGTGATACATAATTTCTATATAGAATAAAAATATTTTAAACAGATAAAAAACAATATATAGACATGTCTGATAATTAAGAAATTGATAATTTTGCAAAATTTAGAGAACACGTTATGAATTCATTGGGCTATAACGCTTTCACCGGGAAGTTTGTTTGGAAAGTGGATAGAGGTAAAAAAGAAAAAGCAGGAGATAAAGCTGGATCAATCAACCAAGATGGTTATAGACAAATACAAATTGATTGAAAAAATACTATGCACATCATCTTGCCTGGTTAATATGTAAACATGAAATACCTTTACAAGAAATAGATCATATTAACTTAGATAAAAGTGACAACAGAGTTTGTAATTTAAGAATTGCTACTCATTCTGAAAATAATAAAAATAAACCAAAAAGAGAAGGATTGTCATCAAAGTTTATGGGAGTTCGCTTGTATGAGAAAACAAAGAAAAGGAAAGCACAAACTATAATAGATGGAAAAAAGAAGCATTTGGGATATTTCGACAATGAGGATGATGCTGCAACAGCAAACGATTTCGCAGTAATAAAGAAACATTTGGAATTTGCAAGATTGAATTTCACTAGTACATTAGACGACGATAATAAAATAGTTAGATATAGCGACTACTAATTATTACATCTCTTTTTCATATCTGGTAAAAGTTTTAACACTTCTTTATTAATTTCATCACTTGATTTACCTTGAGCCAACAATGTTGCATTAAGCATAGCACTCTCACTTTTATAATCACATGACTTTTTCCTCCAACAAAAGTACTTTCAAGTTTTTTAATATCTCTTTTTAATTCCGGTGCAAAATCCACACCTCCATTTATTACTAGTGCTCTTCCTTTATCTTGATAGTCCAATCTGTTTTTTACTTCTTCTCTTTTTACTTTCGCTGACACATAAATGCCAACTCGACGATCAATCAGTTTTACCATGTTCTTTAAAACATTTATTGCTTTTCCTAATCTTTCACTTTGCAAATTTAGTGTTTCCATCCTTTGCTCGTGTGTTTTCACAGGTGGTTGTTTACCAACAAACATCGTTGTATGAACTAACTTTTTTATTAGACTTGCTAAAAAAAAATCCTACCTGATTAAATAGTCTTTTTGTATCGCGACAGAAGAGCCTTTACGGCTATCACCACCGCTTGCAGTGGCGATAAAGAATCGCCCACCACAGGAATCGAACCCACGACCTCAGGAACGAGGTCGTGAAAGCAACCACCTTACCTAGTGTGCCATCACGGCTCACTACAGTAACTGCTATCGAAATTGCAGTACCTACTCCTCCAATAATGTAATGTATGTAATGTAATGTAATGTATCTCCGTCAGTAACTCCACAAAGTCATAAAGACCATATGGGTGTTACGCAGGAGATTTTTGTATAGCTCACTCACAACCTAAGCGGCTTTCGGTACGCATTCGGTAGCCAACAGACTTCGTCTCACGCAACAAAGAGAAAGTGGGAAGCATAGCAGAGTTAAGAGAGCAGTTGAGGTAGTGAGTAGCATAGAAGTAGCAGTTCAGGACCGCTGAAAAAGATGTGCCATAGTCGGCAGTTGGAGAGTAGATGTCGTTGCGTAAGAATTGTGGAAGCGAGTTCCACAGTCTAGGACCTGCAGAGCTAAAGCTTCAGTCGCCAACTTTCTTTAAGCGGAGGAATGGGACAGCTAATTTATTGTAAAAACAGGACCTAATGGCGCGAACAGGCTGAAACTGATGCAGCAGTTCAGCTAGGTATGAAGGAGCCAAGCCATGGCGGGCCTTGTGGGTCAGCGTAAGAACTTTGCTCTGTATCCTTTGCTCAACCGGCAACCATCCTAGCTCTTCCAGCAAAGGTGACACGTGCTCAAACCGCTGGGACTTGAAGACCAGCCTTGCAGCCATATTCATAGACCGCTGTAGTGGCATAATAGCTTTCTTTGGTAGCCCAGCCAAAAGGGAATTACAATACTCAAGCCGAGACAGAACTAAAGAGCTTGTTAAATTTCTTACAAGCCACTGTGGGAGACAGCTTCTAATCTTGGATAGGGATCGGATGTGATGGCTAGCTGTAGCGGCTGTCTTCTGAATGAAGCTTTTTAAATTGAGGCAGCTGTCGAACACGACACCTAGATTACGAGCACGTGGTGAAGGTCGCACAATAGCATCACCTATTAGAGCAGCAAAGCCTTTTAATCCAGCTACACGCTTAGGGTGTCCTATGAGAAGAAGTTCGGTTTAATAATTGATGCAATCAATCCAACAAGTGCTGGGATTGTGGAGAGAAAACCTCCTGATCTCACTTCTAAAAAGTTCTTACTCCAGGATTTAGGATCTAATTGCGTTGGATCCCAATTTACTTCCATTCCAAACACCTCACTTAAATATTCTTTCGGATTCAAAAACCAAGGATAATTATCTTTTTCTGCTGCAAGTAATACGTCATTAATTGCAAGATCAATTTCCAGTGATTCAATCATTTGCATTCCTTTTTTTTTCTGACATTGCTTTCCAGAATACTTGCCCGTATTTCCCACTAGTAATATCGTCTACTTTTTGTTTGATTAAAAGACTGAGGTCAATTAATCTTGTAAAAGGACTAAGAAAACCTCTTAAAACATTTGTTTTAGCTCCAATAACTTTAAGAGATTGTAATACTTTAGAAACAGCTGTTGCAATTTCTTCAGTTGCTTGAAGTGATAATCTTGCAGCGAGTTTTGGCAATAACTTTGTAACTGCTTCTTCGCCTATTTTTGTTGCAGTTTGTACTCCTTCTAACACTTCTTTAGTTGTTTTAATCCCTCCTTTTAAATCTTTTTCCACTTTTTTACCTTTTCTTGATTTTGAATTTTTCTTCATATATTATAAGTAATGGAAAACGTTAGAAAAGTTAATGGTAATATTTATACTAATCTTGATGCAAATAATAATAGTATAGCTAATTTAGGATTTCCTGGTAATAGTGGTGATGCTATAAGACTAGATTATGCTCTTACTACAAGTGCACGTAACAATATTATTAGTAATCCTTCAGGAGAAATTGCAAAAGTATCAAGTCTAACTGATTTACTAATAAAGAGTGGAGCAGTAATGAAATCACAATTGAATTGTAAAAATATTGTTGGTATATCTGGTAACTTTGCAGATGGAACTGTATACCCAGATTTAAGACCTTATACAGTAATACACTATGGATTATTTAAAAGTATGACAGCAGTGTTTCAAGGTAAAGCAATGTCAAGTAACGATATGGAAATAAGAATATTATGAATGTTAAAGTTTCTGATGTAACAACAAAGCAATATGTTGGTAGTAATAAACAAGTAGCATTTAGTTATTTAGGTATGAATAAAACTTATCCAAGTATATTTTATCTTGATATGTTATGTCTTAATATTACTGCTAATGGAAGTACAGGTTTTCATTCTCAACAAATTACACCTGGTGATATGCCTGTTGTTACAGCTACTGGAAAAGTTGTCGCATACAATACTAATCTTAAAACATTCCTTCCTGGAGTATTACCTAATTTTGGAATGGTGTCTAATATTATGTATGTGACTAATAAAACTAATTCTTATGTAAAGTTAACTAGTGATAATACTTATGGAGTAAGTGGTACAGTATTTTTAATAATTAACATTGATGGGACGTGTAGATATGCTATCAATAGGTTTACAGTTGCTAGTGGAATTACTTTTATAGATTTTATTATTAGTATTGTATAGAAATGTTTGGAAAAACAAGTAGAGGAAAAACATCAAAGAATTGTATTAGAAAGACTGGTGATATACTCATTGAAAATCTAAGCATGAATTCAAAATCTTATAAGAAATTTAGGTGATCCTGTTGATGCTGGTGATGCAGTAAATAGAAAATATACAGATACAAAATCTGCTACTAAGATTTCTAGATCAACAAAGAATGATGGAGATATTGATATGAATGCGTTTTACAATAGTAGATCTTGCTAATCCTATACATCCTAGTGATGCTGCAACAAAGGATTATGCTGATACTAAACTATCTATCACTGGTTGAAGAAATAATGGATATTTAATTGTAGATGCTGGTATTAGTGCTAGTGCTCCTCCAGATATTGATTATAGCGTAGTAAATAAAATTAATATTGATACAAACTTTCTTAGAGTAAATGGTGGGATAGTTAACTGTAATCTAGACATGCAAAATAATTTCATTAGAATTGTAAATGATCCTGTTGATACTAATGATGGTGGTGATCTTGGTCATCTAAATAAAGTATCAGATGGAAATGTTGCAAGAAGAACATTTAATGGAGTAATACATTCAGCACAATCAACGGATGTTTATGGGACTAATTATCAAGGAAAATGGAATGTTGTTAGTGATAGTATTGTACTTCCTCCTAGATCTTTATTTGTAATTTCAACGGTGTACGCAGGACCAAATTGATCACTTAGAATGCTAATTCCTCTTCCACCAGCAGGAACGAATGCTAATTATTCACTTCATTTATGTGGAAGTTATACTATTGATTTAAATAACAAATTAGTAGAAGCTTCACCAATTATATCTGGACAAGATTTATTTGATAAAACAATAACTGTAACTGTTTATATCGCAATATATTAAAATGCTTTCTAGAAAAGACTTACAAATGTATGGAACATTGAACTTTGATTCAAACAGAATAATAAATGTTGGAAACACTGTCGATGAATTAGAAACACTTAATAAAGCGTTTGCTGGTAACAATTATCTAAGAAAAGATTCTGATCAATATATAACTGGTAATTTATCTGCAAACTCAAAAAAAGATGTAAGAATATCAGATCCTGTCAATGGAAGAGATATTGCAACAAAAAAGTATCTTGACACAAAATTAGATAGGTATATGCGACCTGTAAGAATGAGTGGAAACTTAAGTGTTAATTTAATTAATAATGAGAAGAAATGAACCAAAATTTGATGGTTATGGACCAAATGATTTAATTCGTTTTAAATTCCTTCATACTTTTTACTTTTTACTAAAGTGTGAAAATTATCCATATATTTATAATATTATTACTAATATACGTTTTATTTTATATTTCGGTAATTTAACTGCAAACAGTGTAAATATTATCGGAACACCAACACAAGCATTTTCTTCTTCTAATAATAGACAACAAGTTTTAGCAAAACTATCATATGTAAACATAAGAAACCAACATACTCAAGAATTCAAATAAAAATAAAAGACATTGATGACAGCTAATGGAGTTTTTGATGATATTGACAGTGAAACTATATATGTGACATATAACAGAGCAAATATTACTAATTCATTTTTATTAAAAGATGATAATAGAACAAGAGTAAACTATAAACTTGTAATATTAGGAATTAGTACAAGTGTAAAAAAACAATTAGATAGTAATATTGTATTCCTAAAATGTAACTATAAATTTAATTCTCCAAATCTATACACTTCTAATTTACTTAACATAAAGTATTATAATGTTGAAAATAATTATATGCCTGTGTTAAATGAATCAATGTTTAATGTAACAATTTTTAATAGAGAAAAAACAAAACAATTGCTTTCAATCTTGTTTATCCTGTTTTAAATTTTGGTACTATTTCAACACCAACTGATTTGGACTACATTGAGATTTTCTTAGTTAATGGTGTAAAGTATTCACAATAATTATCAAAAGATCTTGGTCCTAAATATGCTGATGATTTTCAAATCATTGGCACACGTCTGATAGAATGGAAGAAGGAGCTCCAATTACAGATGTAAATGTTATTATAGATGGTCTTCCTACAACTAGAGCGGATTATGGTTTTCCTTTGGATAGTCCTCCTACAACTACAACTGGATATGATCCTGCGGAAGACGTACCTATTTAAATCTTAAAATACATAGTCCTTTAATCAACTCTTCAGAAGTATCAAAACTGTCTAGTTCTTTCATTTTTTTAGTTAGCTCTATTTTCGTAGAGTAAGCTTCAGACCTCATGCCATTTATTTTTTATATTTTTAAGTCTTTAAGGAACTCTTCAAAAATTGAACCATCTCTAACTTTAACAAATATATTTGCTATTTCTGGTTCAGATTGGTTATTTCTAAGTGCTTTATATTCTAAAACTAGTTTTACAGCATTTAAGAAAGTCGATCTGATGTCTTCCATTCTACCCATTGGATAAGAACAGATTTTAAAGTTTGAATACTGTTGCCCTGTGATTCTTGAAGACAGTCTTTACTTCTTGTCTCGATGTTCATCTTCTATATATTGTTTTTATATTTCATTTAATTTAATTAAACTACACTTGGGTCTGGTTGAGCTAGTGGTGCCTCAGCGGCTTTTTGTTTTGCACTCTTACCATCACTAAAACTTAGTAGAACTGCATAACACTCATCTCTAACAATTCCAGAGATGTCAGGTTTAACACCAGATACTCCAGATATGACTGTAGAGTCTGTTGGAAGTTGTGCTGAAATCCAAGCAGTATAACTAGTAATCTCACTAGGATCATCGAGAAGAGCATGAACTTTAGATCTATCTCTTTTCTCAAGTCCCGATAGAACTTCAGTTTGACCAGCACTAATATTCTTGTGTGCTTCAGCATCTACTTAATCAATATAGAATTTCTTAACTGAAGTATCAGTCATACCAGCAAATTAGAATTGAGCATTTGCTCATCATATGCTGTCATTCTTGACCTAACAAGATAATCAACGTAAGATGTAAGTGCTAATGCAGAAGTTGCTAGCATTGGATCAGTAACGGCTTCCATTTCCTATATAATAATAAAAAATACAATATTAAAAAATTTACTATTAATACATTTATAGATAGTATCTATTGAATCATTACACTCTCGTATTTTATCATAAAGATCACACATTTTTATTAATTCCGCAATAAGTGAATCAGGTAGTTTATAAATATAATAATGAAAAAAATTCTATCTATATTAAACCTAAACATTGCTAAACTAAGACTACGTGCCAAAATTACAACATCTTCATGACTTAGAATTCTTGCAATATCAATTTCCTATATATAACTTATAAAATTATTACTCCAAGTTTTGTTGTTGGTGTTTTAGATTTTTTATTTGCTTCCTCGAGCATCTCATTATCTTACTACGACTCTCCATTAGTTTGTCACATGTATCACATATATCTATAAGAATACTAATATAAGAACTATCAATATCTGGAATGAGTTTGTCTAGTGAATGTTTAACTATACTTTGATCTTGACCTTTATGTTTTTGAAGACAGATTTTTACTGCCATTTCTCTAGATTGTTCACAACTTAAAATTCTTGAGACATCCACTTTCTAGATATGAAAATAAAATCTTATTTGATAGAAATTAAATCTCTTCGCCTTCAGCCAATGATTCAAAATACTCTTTGTATACTTTTACTTCCTCATCAGTGAAATCTTCATAATGTTTACCAAATAGAAGTTCTTCTAGATATTCTCCCTCTTCTGATTCAGATACTGATTCGATGTAAGATGAAGCTTCAGACTCGTAAGACTCAGATTCTGATTCTGTTTCCATTCGATAATCTGGGTCATCAGTTGAATCCTCTGAACACTCTGACTCACTATCAGAACTGGTAATATTTATTTCTTTTGAATCCATCCTATTATAGTAAAAATAATTTTGTTAATATACATTTAATTTCTCCATTGACTCGTATAACTCTACTTCTTCTTGTATATCAATTAGTTTTTATCGTCTTGCTTTTTCTTTTTATCTGAAAATCCAACTCTCTTTACAGGTAATAGTTTAGTATTTTCAATCTTCCTTTTCGGAATCTATACTAATATTAAAAGTCTTACAGTGACCTGGATTAGTACCATTGTTTAATGTTTCTGCTATCTTGCAATAACCATTTGCATAACTAAAACAACCGCAGTCTAGCCAGTAACGTTTTGATTCGAATACTGATAGTGCTCTTTTCTTAAGTTTCTTTGTAATAATATTATGTTTACTTTGTGTCATATGATAGAAATCTCTATCAAGTGTTTCATCAAAAGCAACAGTACTACAATTTTTTTAATAATATCATAAACAGTAGTTAGACATTGAACGTATTCATTGCGTGTTATCTTTGAATTCTTAATTACTTCTTTTGGAACACCCTTTGCTTTCATAAGTGGTTTCTTTAAAGCAATAGAATACAATTTTGGTCTTGATGCAATAAACTCATCAATTCTTTCACCTTTCATCTCATCCTTGAATTTACCAAACTCGCCACTATGAAACCAACCTTTAATATCATCCATCTCTTTCTCAAAGTTTTCACTTTTAATATCAACAACTAATGAATCAGTATCTGTGTATAATAAAATTAATCTATCATTAAACTTAACTTTCAATGAGTCATAGTAAAATCTTTTACATATGTAATTTTGATACATCAAGAACTGCAATTCCTATGAACATTGGTTTATTTAGGAGTGTAGTCTTTCTTGAATGATAAAACCTTTGTATATATTCAATTTAAATTCATCTTTCTTACAATCAAACTTAATCTTTTCTCTGCACATATATCAATGAAAGTTTTTTCCGATGGTTCTTGATTAACTTCCTGAAATTAAATGACGATAAAACCAAACTGCTTCTCATTGGACACCCTAAGCGTATGGCTGGATTAAAAGGCTTTGCTGTTCTAATAGGTGATGCTATTGTGCAACCTTCACCACGTGCTCGTAATCTAGGTGTCGTGTTTGACAGCTGCTTCAATTTCAAAAGCTCCATTCAGAAGACTGCCTCTACAGCTAGTCATCATATCCGATCCGTATCCAAGGTTAGAAGCTGACTCCCACAGTGGTTGTCAAAAATTTAACTAGCTCTTTAGTTCTGTCTCGGCTTGATTATCGTAATTCCCTTTTGGCTGGGCTACCAACGAAAGCTATTATGCCACTACAGCGAACTATGAATATGGCTGCAAGGCTGGTCTTCAAGTCCCAGCGGTTTGAGCACGTGTCTCCTTTGCTGAAAGAGCTAGGTTGATTGCCGGTTAAGTGAAGGATACAGAGCAAAGTTTTATGCTTACCCACAAGGCCCGCCACGGCCTTGCTCCTTCGTACCTAGCTGAACTGCTGCCTCAGTTTCAGCCTGTTCGCGCCCTCAGGTCCCGTGTGGACAATTAATTAGCTGTCCCATTCCTCTGCTTAAAGACAGTTGGCGACAGAAGCTTCAGCTCTGCAGGTCCTAGACTGTGGAACTCGCTTCCACAATTCTTACGCAACGACATCTACTCTCCAAGTGCCGACTGTGGCACATCTTTTTCAGCGGTCCTGAACTGCTACTTCTATGCTACTCACTACCTCAACTGCTCTCCTAACTCTGCTATGCTTCCCACTTTCTCTTTGTTGCGTGAGACGAAGTCTGTTGGCTACCGAATGCGTACCGAAAGCCGCTTAGGTTGTGAGTGAGCTTTACAAAACTCTCCTGCGTAACACCCACATGTCTTTATGACTTTGTGGAGTTACTGACGAAGATAAATTACATTACATAACGTTAAGTATATCCGGTTTATTTTGGGCGAGCTAGGCAATTTGATCACGCTCCCTTTACAGCACTAAGTAACTGCCTAAAAACCAGTCAGTTCTATGCGGGCACTATTATTCGTATCATTACTCTAAATCCTTTTGCGTGATGTTCGATGAAAGAAGCTATATCTTTTTAGGCGGAGCAAGGGTAATTTGGGCAGGACAGGGTGTCGGCTGTACTAAGCTAAAGCGAGCGAGGCGACGCGTCTTGGGGTTTAGCGAAGCTTGGCGATACCCTTCGAAGTCTCACTGGGCGCTTTAAGGTTTAACCCGCGAGACAAAGTTTTATAGAGGGAAGCAAAGCTACAGCAAGCCGAGAGCTGTGTCACTAGGCGAGAGGAAGTCTAAGCAACACATCGTTAGGTTGAGCGAAACTCAAGCAGGCCTGGCAAAGAATTAAGCTGAACCGATGCATTGCATTTGTTAATGAGGAGAGAAGCTAATGAGTGAGAGAAGCTAAAGCGGAAAGGGTGGCATTTTAGCGCCAGGGGCATTAACTTTAACTGACTGAGGTAAAACATCTTCTGGCTTAGTGAAACTCATTTGAGTAGGACTACAATTATGCTGTATGGTGCAGAATCGGACAACTCGACGATGCTTTTTCGCGTATAGTGAAGTTACAGCAGGTCCGGTGTAGAGCAAATTTATTTAAGGCACTACCAGTCCTAAGCGCCATTGGCTTCTTACTCTTGCCGTTGTTTTTCGTCTTTTTTCGAGTGCTTAAGTTCTTATCCTATGCCAGTGTTCAATTGTCACACTTCTTTTTCAGTGTCCCAACATTGCCTAGGAAGTGTTTATTCCTCTCGGCTAACCAAACCAATGGTTAAGAAAAATAATAATTTAATTAAAATACATTTACTAAAGCGCCACCAGATATCTCAACTTTTTCTAGAGAATTTACATTTGCTGTAAAGGAAGCATTATCGAATGCTTAGCGGTAGCGTGCTCAATGCACAACAAGCGTAATGTGGTTGGAGTTGACATGCACTGGGTCAACATGTTGATAGGGTGAGTGGCTGCATGCATAATGTAGGCATGCATAAGCACACAAAGGACATTTCACATGGACCCACTAAATGACGTCATAAATAGGTTAGGTCTTTAGTTTCCGCTTAAATGTGGTCAAGCCAGGATACATCGTAACGAAAAGAGGAAGTTCATTCGGCGAAGCCTTTGCATTCAAGGTCGTGCTGCCAGAAGATAAAGTTAGCCTCTCTATACTTCAGGATTAAATTATACTGAAACCTTACACAAATTCTTGATTTTCAATATTTCCCAAAGACGACCGGTCTCGTTAGAGGAAGTGCTTCACCACTGCTGAAGCATGCCACGCTCTCACACATGGCGATACGGAGCGCTGGTGCCCACGCTAGAGCGTTTCAGCCGCCCCCATCCGCCCAGTTCTACCTACATTCACCTTCAGGATTGCGAGTTCACTGGCGTGCACAAGAATAAGCTAAAAAGTACTAATCGGGGGTTTTACCGAACTGCATTCGTACTGTCTAGTCTTATCATCATGCTCCTCACAAACACACGAAGACAGGCGCGCGAACCTGGTCATATCTGCTGAGAGCTCTTATGGTGGACAGCAGCATCTCAGTACTTAGGTCGTCTGCATCTAGGCTGGTCTGCGACTTACATAGATGATGGACCAAAAAAAAAGAAATGCAAGACTAGAAACATCAGTTCGAGAGCGTGCTGCGGCTTCAACAAAAACCCGCGATCGTCGTGTCACCGAACTCGAATTCCTAAATAGAAGAGACGCTTCCGCTTCTACCTCCCACATGAAAGAAAGTAAAACTGAGAACTGTTTCTTTTAACGAAATCATCGCTCCTTCTGCCATTCGCACGGTATCAAGTACCGTACCCTAAATTAAACCGTGCAAAGCCGAATCCATAGCCTCTCTGACACTTTCTTATTCCAACTCCATTTTTGACACTCCGTCCATGTCATTTTCTCGATATCATCCTCTCTTTCTCAAATTTTCTCTCCCTGTCTGTCTCATTCTGCTCGTGTTTGCTGTTGCGTTAGGCAAGTGCCCGCTATTTGATTGTAGTGTGACTGTCAATCGCTTATAGTCCGTAATAGTGGCCATCGCACACACCAGCTCTTAAGCCCACACAACGAGCAGCGACGCTTGCATCGGGAAGCCCAGCCCCTCGTTTTACTGTTATTTAATTTCACCGAATTTAAGCAGAACGCCCACCTTAATACAGTAGCCTCCCGCTTAAGTAGGCACCGATTTAAGTTCGCATCACGGTTAAGTGCGAATATTTTTCCCTAAACCCTTGGGGTTCAAGATTTATTAGTTCAAGGCGTCATGAATCGCCAATTGGTACAGGTTTTGAAGTTTCTTGCGTTGGGCTTTGAGAAAGACTCTCTAATGATTCAAAAAATTGCTTAAGATTGTTGGATGTATCTTCAGCTTTAATTTGAACTTAAGAGTGGAGCCGTGATGGGCATCAGTTAAGGTGGTTACTTTTTATGACCTCGATCCCGTGGTCGTCCGTTCGAGTCTTGCAGTGGGCGATCCTTTATCGCCGCTGCTAGTGGTAGTGATAGCCGACAAGGCTCTTCTGTCGCTATACAAAAAAGCAGTTAAATTTGCTAGTATTTTTTGCTTAGCAGCTGATTATCGATGTTGATAACCTGCTTATAAAGTCATTCCAAACCCTGAAATACAACTCTACTTTCTAAATCGGCATTGACATTTTAAGGTTAACGTCTTCATCATCACCCATCACACTTTCAACCATTTTCATCGACTCCAGAGGCTCGCCAACAACGATATTATAAAGAGCTTTAAACTAACGGCCGCTCGTCTTACCCTAGCTCAGCGGCATGGCGTGCGTGCGGCGTGGCCTGAGCGGCTACAGAGTGCTTCACGGCTGCTGAAGCGCGCCACGCTCTCCCAACGGCGGTACGGAGCGCCGGTGCGAAACAAGTAGGTCGTCTTGCCGAGAGCGTCTCAGGCGCCAAGTTCTATGTACCTTCACATTCAGGGTTGTGAGTTTGCTGGCGTGCACAAGATTGAGCTACAAGATACTAATTGGGGGTTTTATCGAACTGTATTCGAACTTGACTTGCACAATGTCGCCGGGCGTACAGTTCAGTCATATTATCGCGCTCCTCAATAAACACTCACGAAGACAAGCACGCGGACCTGGTCATATGTACAGAGAGCAGTTACGGTGGACAAGAGCACCTCAATACTTAGGTCTGTGTCTGCGTCTATGCTGGTCCACGGCTTACATACACGAAGGGTCAAAAAAATAAGAACCCAAGGCTAGCGACGTCGGTTCAAGCATGTGGCGCCTTCAACAGACACCTTTTGATCGTAGTGTCAAAGGACTTGAATTCCTAAATAGAAGAGGCTTCGCTTCTACTACTCACCTGAAGATAGTGAAATTGAGTGCTGTTTCTCTGAACGAAACCATTTCTCCTGCCACCTGCACGGTATCAAGTATCGCCAAATTACAGCACACGAAGCCGAATCCCTTGCCGAGAACGAGCTCGCTCCCACACAAAATGCTAGCCCCGCCCCCAGCGTGGCGCTACACTAATGCATTGTGCTGCGTCCGCCGTATTGTCCTCTCGTCGCTGCTTCTGGCTCCTCCTCCTGCGTGGCCGTCGATCGCTGGTGATCGAGTGCCACGCCCCGATCTCCTACGTAGCGGTAGCAACTGAGTCCCAGAAGGTAGGGCGACGGCCTTGAGCAAGCTGTTCGTGATTCCTTTGCTGCAAATGCAAGGCATCTATAAAGAGATTGAGTTCTCTGAGGCTTGTGCTTTATCATTATCATTATTCCTGTTCTTATTTGCCTCGCACAAAAGGCGAGAGGCGATCATGCTCAATGACATTGCGGAGTGCTTCCATATGGAATAGCTGGCATTAATCGTTAGGCACGAACGCCCACGTGCCGCTCGTGCGACGACGCAGAGGGCTGGCGAGACAATCCTCTACGACCAAGGCAATGCCACGAGGCTGACAGATGAGCCGACATAGACGAACCGCTGAAGGTGCTCGCCGCGATCGTGGTCTGGCTGAGGGCGTCAGCTCGAGCCCAGAAGAATACGTGAAGCGTCTGAATGAGATTAAGTTCTCTTAGGGGTCTAAGCAAATGAATTTTTTTTTATTTATTTTTCCTTCCGGAGGCAAGCCCTCCAAATGATCCAACCTTAACTGCTGCGCCCTCTTGCTTAATACTAAAAAGTAAAAAGAAATTCAGTCAGACCATTTCGCTGTGCCCTACAAAGTAGGCCAGCCTGGCGATACGATAGGAAATGGCTCTCTGACCTATCACAGTCAATCAGGACCTCAATCTAAATAAGAAATTTTGCGTGCCAGTCGCTAAATTAAGAATCTTGGGTAAACAGTAGCCGGCGGATTTGCTATTTTTGCATGATTTTATAATTTTATATTTAGTAAACAGTGATTGTAACAGTTGCTATTGATGGCAAACATCTCAATGGTAATGACAATAAATTTAGTGCATGCAAATAAAAATGCACATGAAACGATACGAGTATCGATTACAGTATCGAGCAATGGCAAGCTCAGCTCAAAACGAAGTCGGTCTGCTCCGAATGAACGAATGGTGGTGAATGACTCGTGTTGCCTTATTGGCAAACTCCCCACCCCTTATTGCCAGAGTAAGACCATTGCCTCTAGTGCAGTTATTACGTTGGCGGCGACATGTCCTACATTTCAAGAAAAGTCCTGCTTTCGCGAATCTGTCAATCGCCGTTTCCTCATCCGGTCGGAGCTGCTCACAGCTCCGTGCACATTTACGCGAGGAATTGTAGCGGCGAGTGCATTCACTAAGGAGATTACTGGCGTTATTGGGGAAGATCTCTTGAGCGTATCCACAGTCGCACGGAGCTAATAGGACGTACGAGCCAGCTTTACAGTAAAGCTCAGTTCGAGAGAACCACTATTTGATGGAGCTCATTGATATTAGGTCGGCAGCGTCAATGTAGATGAATTCAAAGAGGATTGCATTTACACGTGAAGAAGAACGTGCAGAATGTCGTGTGCAAGCCAAATCGATGTTCACATGACCGGCGCCAGTGCGGAGCCAAGATTTTTATAAGGGTGGGCAAGATATTAAAAATCTTGATGTAGGGGACGAAGGTCCGCAAGATTCTCATATAAGAGAGACTAGATCTGCAATTAATAAAATATTATAGCAAAATATCACAATACTTACTCGACACGAACTGTAACTGTCAGCAGTAACTCGTTAACTGGTCGCTAAGCGTAGGGATAGATGTCAGTGCAGCTCTCTAAGAGGGAAGGGAAGCAAATGCCCTCGCCCCCACCGCTGCTGACCGTTGTCGTCATAGGTTGACCCGTTGCTAAGCTTGCTTAAAGGCAGCAGCAGCTTCTTGTGGCTGCAGTGCTCGGGGGCTGCTGCTGATCCGGGCGCTCGAACCTGCTGCATGGGGGGATAATAGGGAGCAGTGACATTTAGTCCAGCCTCAGCAAATAAGATATGCTTTACACACCGCCAAGGTAGTATTCTCAAAAATTTATCTGGAGCGGGAAAATTATCAAATACCCATTCATCCCGACGCCGTCCCTAAAGCCACCGTAATCCCGCCGTACGAGCTATTTCAGTTCAAGCGAACGAGTTTCAGCCTTAGGAATGCTGCCCAGACCTTTAATATTTCATGGACCATGTCACCCGAGGACCTGATTTCTGTTTTCCATTCCCAAACGATCTTTAAATTGCGTCCGTCAGCGAAACCGAACATGCCACCCACCTGGAAGCAATCTTCCGTCCCTCGAGAAATATGGGGTAATCATCAACCCATATAAGTTCACCTTCGGCGTTCTATCAGTAGACTACCTCGGACAACATACATTTCTATTCAATTTCTACCGCCCCAATTCATCCCGAGCAGTGCTAGCTTGCTGGCACCGCTCTACACACTATTTCCGGCTGGTGCAAAAGCCGACACCGACATCACGTCGTCTCTCAAGGACGCCGCTGCCTTCGAGCGCAGCAAAGTGGCGAGTCCGAGTGACCGAGTCAACAGTGTTTGGCCACCTGACGCACCGATTTCCATCGCAACCGACGCATCAGAAACTGCTATCGGCACCGCTCTGCAACAGCTAATGGACTGTTCGTGGAAATTGTTAGCCTTTTTCTCTTGGATACTCTCACCCTCAGAATATCCCTACTCGAATTTTAACCAAAAGCTTGTAGCTATTTAATTTGCGATCCGACATTTCTGCTACTTTGTGAAAGGCCGTGCTTTCTCTGTGCTCACCGCTCATTGCCTGATTGTGTACGCCATCGTTTCATCCTCCTATCGCTTCACCCCTCGACAGCAACGAAACTTAGCTTTCATCTCAGAATTTACAACCGACATCCCATATTTGAAGGGTACCGAGAACTGCGTCGCCGATGTACTTTCACGAACTAACGCTCGATTACAGCGAACTCGCTGCCGCACAAGAGCCTGAAATCCTTGCTTCACCAACAATTTCCCTACACTTTCAACCGGTTCCAATAATGACGTCGCAAGGAACCATTTTATGTCACAGCTCTACCGGCTACGATCTACTATACTCCCCCATCAGGCCAAGCATCATACCACCTGCTTTTCGGAATCCAACAGTCTGCAAATACCCCGTACAAACCTCAAGTTCTTTGGAGACCGTGCATTTAGTTCGTATGCTCCCAAAGCCTGGAACTCCCTTCCGACCTGCGTCACAACATCCCCTGACCTGACCACATTTAAAAAGAATTTAAAAACACGCCCATTTAGGACAGCATTTAGTGGGTCCCTGTGATTCGTCCTTGACGTGCTTATGCGTGCTGACACTGTGCATGCTGCCACTAACCACATTTGCATTCTGACCCTGTGCATGTCACCCCTAACCATGTTATTAATTTTGTTTGTTTATCAAGCATGATATTACTCACCATTCAGTCGCTTTTCTCTTTGCAGAAAACGTAAAGCGCCTAGAGAGAGAGAGACTAAGTTCACTGAGGGTGCTTTATCAAGTGCATTATTGTTATTACGATCCCCCATACGAGCCGGCCGCCTTTGGTCGACGAATCTCAGACAAACTGCACGAACTCGCACACTCCGGAATACGCACTACACTGCGTCTGATCATATCGCGTTTTCCGGGGCCTACTGTGAATTCAGACGTTCATTCCATCGCCCGAACCTGCATCGCATGCCAACGCACCTAGGTAGCTGGACACACTTCGACGCCAGTCGAGCAGTTTCCCACCCAGTCGTATCGATTCAGCCATGATCACGTTGACCTCGTCGGCCCGCTACCTCGCTCCGATGGAGTTACATATTTACTTACGGTCGTCGACCGTTTCGCACGCTGGCCTGAAGCGTGTCCTCTGAACGAAATTTCCGGGTCCACCGTCACACAAGCATTTGTCGACGGCTGGATATCGCGATACGGCAGCCCCGCTTTGCTGACTTCTGACAGCAGAGGACTGACACCCCTCGCAACCACAGCCCTTTTCCGGTCGAGAACAGCAAACCCACTTTTGGGTACGCTCAGCTGTTCGTCCGGGCGGTGGTAACTCAAGCCCGGCTACTCGTTCTGTTATAAACGGCGCCTACCTGAGTCGTCGTTTGCTGTGCGCGACTGATCACATAAATCAAGCAGTGGTGGCGAGAATGAAGATCGGAAAACAGGCTGTGTGGAATACGGAAGGATCTCAGACTAGGCTACCGTCGCTGAGAGGATGTGATGGGAGAAACGTATTTCAGAGTCCCGACGAGAGGCAATGCTCATAAGCATCCTTCACGGTAAGTGGTATTCTCTAATAAGATATACAATTGGCGCCGCCGCGTTAACCGGTGGACCTCTAGCTAGCCTCTCTTGCATTTGCATTATCATATCTTGCATTCCTCCCCTCGCTAAAGAGCGGCCTCGGGCGACTCCTAGAGTGGTGTGGACCTTTACTTGATTTCTCCGTAATACCTTCGGGTATTCCGCTGCGATCTTCGCTGTGACTATTTATGAGCTGTCCTCGGATATGCTACACAAAACAGGACCTGCTTAGCATAAGATGCGATGTCGCCATAAGTCGATACCTACCAGTGGGCCTTCTCTGGCGGGTCAGCAAGAACCTACCCGCATCCTGCATTCGCCCCATCAACAGCTCAGCTATCAAACCTACGACTCGTAAGTTTAAAGCGCTAAATAGTACTTGTTGCGGTAGTAGCCCACCCGCTGTAGCCCAGCACGTTGTGAAACGTCGTCCCACGGCCGTTACCAAGGTCCAATTCAAATTCGGAGAGCCAGCGTCCGCCTGGCCGGACGCAAACGGTTAAGAATACGAGCCACCTCATAGCCGTCGCCCAGTTGTTGAACAGCCTCTTAAATTCCGCCTACTAAATGTCCGCTCGCTAAAAACCAAGGGGTTACTTATCTGTGATCAGGTGGTCCAGGAGAAGCTAGATGCATTTCTGCTTACCGAAACCTGGATGACTTGTTCCAGTAGCTGTATTTCCGAGACCACCCCACCCGGGTTCTCATTCTATCAGTCCATGCGTTTTGACAAGGTTGGGGGCGGGGTTTCAATTGTTGTTCGCGAATCGTTTGGCTATAAAATGTGCAGTTTCTCGCATGGGTCATCGTTTGAATCGGTTGCTATCAGGTCTTCATCAAAGACAATGCCTCTCACTGTGGTGATATACTGGCCTCCTTCTGGCTGTCTAAACTTGTTTATATAGGAGTTTTCAGAGTTCCTCGCTAAAATATTTGTGTGTCACAGGCCGCTACTGATTGTAGGAGACTTCAATACTCACGTTGACAACCCTAGCAACAGCCAGGTCCGCTCATTTCTTGACTGTCTGGAGAATTTTGGTTTGGCCCAACACGTTAATCATAGCACCCACATCGGTGGGCACATTCTAGATCTCGTGATCACTAAGGATGTCCTGCCCACTGACTTTGTGGTGTGCCCACTGAACCTCTCAGATCATTGCTCGGTCTCGTTTACTGTTCCTGCTCCCTCGCACATGCAGGGTAATGTCAAATTTGCCAAACGACGTAACTTACAAAGCATTGACTTGAACAAGTTTTTGAAATCTGTTTGTGATGCAGGCCTTCTTGATCTGCATTCAGACTCGACCGGCAGCCTCGATACCCTCACTGATGCGATGAACATGACACTCAGGAGCGTTCTTGACAAGCATGCTCCCGTTCGCTCTATCCGTGTTCAAAGTCGTCGAGATTGCTTTCAATTTACAAAAAAAAACTCCTTAAGAAGCGCCGTGTTAAGCGCAGGTTGGAACGTCGTTTTAAGGAATCGGGGTCTGAGGCAGACCTAGTCAATTTTAAAGACTTCCTTCGAGTTTACACCCGAAAGCTTCAAGAAGCCAGGGCTTCTTTTTTCATTAAAAAACTGAATTCCTAACAGTCGGACACTAAACAGATTTATAAGACAGTAAACCATTTACTGGCCAACGCTGTCAGGTCTGACTCCCCAGATATTAAGAGCTCAGCCAAAAAGTTTTCAGCCTTCTTTACTGAAAAAATTGTGCACATTCGTGCCTCTATTAAGCACCCTCCGACCAAAGCAATCGCCGTTCGTCAACCTGTGACCTTTCTTAAAAGGTTCTCCGAAGTTTCTGCCAGTGATGTGGCTGCCTTAATAAGGTCTAGCAAAAAGAGCTCGTCTCCTGAAGACCCTATACCTTCATCTCTGTGGTCTTCACTTGCAGACCAACTTAGCCCTGCCATAACCAAGATTTTGTAATGCTTCTTTGGGAAAAGGGGTCGTCCCCACGTCCTTCAAATCGGCAATCGTTAGACTTATTCTTAAAAAGCCTGGATTAGACACAAAGGTCCTAGCAAACTATCATCCAGTTTCCCTTCTCCCGTTCTTATCAAAGATTCTTGAAAAAATTGTTGCTAAGCAGCTGGTTGAACATATTGAAAATAATGGAATTTCAGAAACATTTCAATCAGGTTACAAGAGGCAGCACTCCACTGAAACTGCTCTCCTCCGTGTTAACAATGACATTCTACGTGGCAATGACGACGGAAATGTCACTGCCTTAGCTCTGCAAGATCTGTCTGCTGCCTTCGACACCATTGATCACGAAGTTCTGCTTGAAAGATTGAGAACAACGATCGGTCTGGCAGACGAAGCACTGGCGTGGTTTAAATTTTACTTGTCTGATCGTATTCAATCCGTGTCGTGTGGGTGTCAGGTCTCAGACATGAGAAGGGTCACCTGTGGAGTCCCTCAACGGTCTGTACTTCATCCCTTGCTGTTCTCCATTTATACGCAACCTCAGGGAAAAGTAATTAAGCCCATGGAATAGGATATCACTTCTATGCTGAAGATACTCAGTTGTATTTGTCATTCAAACCGTCGGAATCTGCTGCAGCAACTGAGAAACTGAATGCTTGCCTTGCCGATATTCGATCTTGGATGTCGGAAAACTTTCTGAAATTAAATGACGATAAAACCAAACTGCTTCTCATAGGACACCCTAAGCGTGTGGCTGCATTAAAAGGCTTTGCTGTTGTAATAGGTGATGCTATTGTGCGACCTTCACCACGTGCTCGTAATCTAGGTGACGTGTTCGACAGCTGCCTCAATTTCAAAAGCTTCATTCAAAAGACTGCCTCTACAGCTAGCCATCACATCCGATCCCTATCCAAGATTAGAAGCAGTCTACCACAGTGGCTTGTAAAAATTAACTAGCTCTTTAGTTCTGTCTCGGCTTGATTATTGTAATTCCCTTTTGGCTGGGCTACCAAAGAAAGCTATTACGCCACTACAGTGGACTATGAATATGGCTGTAAGGCTGATCTTCAAGTCCCAGCGGTTTGAGCACGTTTCTCCTCTGCTGAAAGAGCTAGGATGGTTGCCGGTTGAGCAAAGGATACAGAGCGAAGTTCTTACGCTGACCCACAAGGCCTGCCACGGCTCTGCTCCTTCATACGTAGCTGAACTGCTGAATCAGTTTCAGCCTGTTCGCGCCCTCAGGTCCTGTGTGGACAATAAATTAGCTGTCCCATTCCTCTGCTTAAAGACAGTTGGCGACAGAAGCTTTAGCTCTGCAGGTCCTAGACTGTGGAACTCGCTTCCACTATTCTTAGGCAACGACATCTACTCTGCAACTGCCGACTATGGCACATCTTTTTCAGCGGTCCTGAACTGCTACTTCTATGCTACTCACTACCTCAACTGCTCTCCTAACTCTGCTATGCTTCCCACTTTCTCTTTGTTGCGTGAGACGAAGTCTGTTGGCTACCGAATGCGTACCGAAAGCCGTTTAGGCTGTGAGTGCGCTATACAAAACTCTCCTGCGTAACACCCACATGGTATTTATGACTTTGTGGAGTTACTGACGGAGATACATTACATACATTACATTACATTTGCGTATTACGGATATTATTCATTCTTGGTTTGGCTCTGTAAATGCCTTATGACTCGCTACAGTAACCGGGTTATCACAAGGAAGAGTATTAACTTAAGTATAGTCTATTTGTTTGGTCAACTTAATGTTCCTTCAGCTTTTCTACCCCTTTTGAAAAGAAATTTCTTCTGGAGCACATGTCAGCTCACTTAAACGTCGCTGACTCAGACAGCAACGAAGTGGTTTAGATCATTTCTTAGTGGGATATTATAGGGCGTGCATGCAGTACATGTCAACTTTCCATGGGTCATCCACATAGCCTTTTAAGTATGCGTCATCCTAATGATCTTAATCTGAACTTTTTTTAATTCAAATTTAAACTTATTGCGCTTCAAAATAAACAATTCAAATTTAAAATTTAAAATCACTTTTTTCACACCGGATGTTACGTATCCGGCCACGGATATATAGCTCTCATAGGATACTATGCACAGGTTTAGTTACTGATATGACTCATGATCTGTGTGCAGAAGTGTCACTATCATTTCAAATGTTTGCGTCTGTTTTTTGTCGCTCTTTAGTTTTGCACCAAATGAAATCATGGTATTAAATTCATTCACCTGAAGTAACTTTCGTCCTGACTCGATGATGTCTGCGATTAGAGGACCCAGTGATCAGTACTTCTGTCCTCCCCCCAAGTGAAAGCCCCAATTAGATATTTCCATGTTATTATGCAACAGTAATTTTGTGAAATGTTTTGTTTAACAGAGTGGCGATTGATCCTGCAAACGGTTCCCTCTATCTGCCCATGCTTATGCCACGATGTCCATATAAACTGTGTAATTCATCTATATAGCACCCTAAGTTAAAAGCAAATTATTTATTCGGGCACTTCTGTGCTTCCTTTGCAGCAATTGCTATACACAGCTGCTGCTCGTGTGCTAGCACTCGCTTGTTTGGGTATGCTCACTTAGCCTATCAGTTATAGACAAACCTGGCGTCACCCGAAAGTTAGAAGATCTAACCCACAAGATCCGTTGAGCTTGCATCCATCCACTGACTTCATCCCTTAGTCTCGGTGCATTATGCTACAAAACCTAGATGGATTGCTGAGCAGTTCTAATATGAAGGCTGAAAGATCCACTATGGTATTTCCCTGCGGAATGTTTTGTTCAACCGAGCAGCGATTAATTCTGTATTCGGTTCCCAATGGACCTGCAAGGAACTGACAAAACTTTAACGTCACTGCTTTGCTTGAAAGGGATCCACTGCAGGTCGGCTTGAAGGGATGAAATGTGGCAACTGCGAAGCTCACGATAGACTAGCCTAGCCATAGATTTTTGCACCAACTGTTACCACCTCATAAAATGAAAAAGTATATAATTCATTTCTATAATGCCCTAAGAGGACTTATTTCTTATGAGGTGCTTCACGTATGCCTTAGGGCTCAAGCTCACGACCTCGGCTAGACCTTGGTTGGGGCGAGCACCTTTAACGGATGGTATAGGCCTACAGGCTTGCAAGTAGTGAGTTGCAGTAATTGGGATGGGATGGCATAAATGCATTGACTGACTTCGATGCAGTATCCCTGTCTGGACAGGCCTATATTCTTTTAGTTGTGCACTTTCTCCAAGCATTGGCTCCAGCTTGAAAAGAAATTCAAGACCGAGATGCTTAGCCAAAGCATTGTGCATGAAAAGTTGTTTTGCCTTCACAGTAGAGGAAAGCTCCATCCGTGTAGTTTTAGCTGTTTATATGCTGCTGCAGTCTTTATTTGCTTAAACACTTGGTTAATGGATTTTTAAGCACAGTCAACAGTTAGCCGTTTCCAAAGTATTTCTCAAATCGTCATTTATGTGTGTTTTTGTCATTTGCTTCTTTAGTAAGTCGTTGTAACATGCCAGAGGAATATAAACTAATGCAAAGAACTTCGGCTGTTACCGGGCCTTACATGTGTACCTGTGTGCCGGGGCCACTGCACTGGCACAGTTAGCTGCTGCAGCTGCCTCTGCTACTGTTGCCTCTGAAGCCCCGCCGATACTCGTGCTGCTTGCGTGCTCCTTGTTCTGATGACACGTGCTGTTGCTGCAGAAGCTCTGAAGCCCAGTGAAGTCGGCTCTGCCAGCATATCTCCTGTTGACTCAGCTCAAAATCTAGGTGTAATGGTCCAAAGTGACCTCTCCCTAGACGACCACACCAGCTCCACACTCAAGTCTGCCTACTTTCAGATACATAACATTGCTAACAATTCGGGCTTATTTAGATTAGGATACCAAGTCCAAGTTGGTCCATGCATTCGTGACATCCCATCTCGACTTCTGCAACTCATTGCTTACTGGCCTACCAGCATATGCGATTAGGCGATTGCAGCGGGTGCAAAACTCTGAAGCTAGGCTTGTCTGTCGTGAGCGTCAAAGCTGCCACATCAGACCACTTCTCGCCGACCTGCACTGGCTACCAGTCAAGCAACGGATTAACTTCAAGGTTTTGTCGCTCACTTGTAGGTCACTTCATTCTTTGGCTCCAGCCTATCTGTCAGATCTAATCCCCCACCAGGCCAAGCATCGTACCACCCGCTTTTCGGAATCCAACAGTCTACAAATACCTCGTACAAACCTCAAATCATTTGGAGACCATGCATTTAGTTCGTATGCTCCCAAAGCCTGGAACTCACTCCAGACTTTTGTCAGAACACCCCTGACTTGACCGCATTAAAAAAGAACTTAAAGATACACCTATTTAGGACAGCATTTAGTGGGTCTCTGTGATTCGTCCTTCATGTGCTTATGCATGCTGACACTGTGCATGCTGCCACTAACCACACTTGCATGCTGATCCTGTGCGTATCACCCTTAACCATGTTATTCATATTGTTTATCAAGCATGATTCAATCGCGTTTGCCTTTGCAGCAAATGTAAAGCACCTTCAAAGAGATTGAGTTCTTTGAGGGCGCTTTATCAAGTGCATTATTACTATTAATATAATTTACCGTGCAAATTCCAGAGCAGACAATTCAAAGTACCAGCAGTATCTACCAGCTGAAGAAGGTAGCTTTATTAATTATATCTATTGATGAGCATAAGTGGTGCATTGCAGTTGCAGTTTGTTATCCAGTGTCAATGTAGAAGGTTACATCTTTGCTTAGATGCCAAGCTTAAATAACTAATACTAGCTTATTCACCAGCCTCTTTTATATAACGACAGAAGAGCCTTGCCGGTTATGACTGCCACTTGCAGACAGGATGACAAATGCAAGTAATCATTAGTTAGGCTAAACTATGCCTAATCTGGTTTTATAAGCAGACATACTAGCGCCTTAACTGTAGGCCATGACCTAGTGACAGTAGAGAAGTAAATCGTGAATCTGTCTGGCATGTGACTTGTGCATGGGCCTGTGCTCGTTGGTGTGACCAGCTGGGCCCAACGAACCACAGACTGTACCTAGTACTGGCAGACATCGCTTATTACAATGCTTATCAGTGTATATATATATATATATATATGTATATATTCTGGGGAATGAATGATAATAATAATAATAATGCACTTGATAATGCGCCCTCAGAGAACTCAATCTCTCTCTAGACGCTTTAAGTTTCCTGCAAATAGAAACGCGACTGAATGATGAGTAATATCATGCTTGATAAATAACATGAATAACATGATTAGGGCTGTCATGCACAGGGTAAGCATTGTAAATGTGGCTAGTGGCAGCATGCATAGTGTCAGCACTCATAAACACATGAAGGACGAATCACAGGGATGCACTAAAGGCTGTCCTGAATAGGTATTTTTAAGTTCTTTTTAAATGTGGTCAAGTCAGGGGATGTTCTGACGCAAGTCCGGAGGGATTTCTAGGTTTTAGGAGCATACGAACTAAATGCACGCTCTCCAAATAAATTGAGGTTGGTACTAGGTATTTGCAGACTGTTGGATTCCAAAAAGCAGTGGTACGATGCTTGGCCTGGTGGGGGAGTAGATCTGACAGATAGGCTGGAGCCAAAGAATGAAGTGACCTAAAAGTGAGCTACAAAACCTTGAAGTCAATCCTTTGCTTGACTGGTAGCCAGTGCAGGTCGGCGAGAAGTGCTCTGATGGGGCAGCTTCGAGGCTCACGACAAACAAGCCTAGCTGCAGAGTTTTGCACAAGCTGTAATCGCCTGATTGCACATACCGGTAGACCAGTAAGCAGCCAGTGACACAAGTCAAGTCGGGATTTCACGAATGCATGGACCAATTTAGACGTGGTATTCTAATCTAAACAAGCCCGAACTTTAGCAATGTATCTGAAAGTAGGCAAACTTGATTGTGGAGCTGGTGTGATCGTCTAGGGAGAGGTCACTTTGGAACATGATACCTAGATTTCGAGCTAATTCAACAGAAGATAGGCTGGCAGAGCCAATTTTGAGCATCGGCCTTTCCAATTTCTGAATCACACTGGGGTTGCCCATAACTAGTAAGTTAGTTTTATCATCGTTTAGTTTTAGAAAATTTGCTGCCATCCATGTACGGATGTCATGAATACATGCAGCAAGTGAGTTGAGAGAGTTTGTGGTGCTTGACGGCTGGGAGGGAGCAAAGCAAAGGTACAACTGAGTGTCATCCGCTTAGAAGTGAAAGCCTAGATTGTGCTTGGCAATGACATCAGCAAGAGGGAGAGTATAAACCGTGAAAAGAACCGGACGTAGCACGGAGCCCCGAGGTACCCATATTTCAGAGGTACCTCAGGGCTCCGTGCTACGTCCGGTTCTTTTCACGGATCTTTGTCCATTCACTACAATACTTTGGAGTCTCCCACTGAGATATGATCTGAACCATTGTATCCATATATACACGTGTACATATATATATATATATGTGTGTGTACATAAATCGGTAACATGCTGGCTATGCGACTGAGCCATGGCCCCCTTTACAGCGCAGCACAGCAGACCTGCAGCTGCTGCATGTCCAGCTGCATAGTGGCATTATTGGCTGAAGCCTGGGAGTCGTGTTGCTCATTTTTGCTTTTATTCTTTGCACATTCTTCTTTCCGGCTGTTACTCTTTTTTTAGCTATTGCAACTGTGCTGTTCTACTTACCTCTCCATTCAGACAGATCGCGCTGGCTGTGCAATAATCGTTCTGCTGCTAGCTTAGCAGCCACTCTAGTTGTTTGTCAATGTCCGTGCCCCTGGGTTTGCATTGGTTTGAGGAGGAGGGTACCATCGTATCAGGCCGCTATTGGCTGCCGTCGTTTCGATGGTCTGTTTGGCCGAGAGCCTGTCGATCACATCGAGCTGGAAGTACTTGTATGATCACCGATCCTCCTCCAAATCAGCATGCTTGGATTATCGGCATCGTCAGCATCGCCGTACCTTAGCTACTGGCTGTGAGCTGACATGGCTGCCCTTGGCATCGACACGCCTGGACACGCCTCAAGAGAGAGAGACAGAGAGAGAGAGAGAGAGAGAGAGAGAGAGAGAGAGAGAGAGAGAGAGAGAGAGAGAGAGAGAGAGAGAGAGAGAGAGAGAGAGAGAGAGAGAGAGAGAGAGAGAGAGAGAGAGAGAGAGAGAGAGAGAGAGAGAGAGAGAGAGAGAGATATTTGTGTATTTATTTATTTAGATTTATATATATATATATAATATTCATTTGTATAGAGCTCCAAGAGAACTCAATCTCTATTCAGGCGCTTCACATATGACTCGGGGTTCGAGCCGTGACCTCAGCCTGACCTTGGTCAGGGCAAGCACCTAAATCGCAAGACTGGACCAGACCAGATCGCCTGATTGAAATCGCCTATCAAGCCTCGAGCTCGTGTATGGGGGTGCACGTGTGTGGGCGTGTGTGCATGGGTGTGCAGGTGTATGCATGTGCTTTCTGTCACTGCATATGGGAGCACTCTTGATCGCTGCTTTTACTTGAACCGAGGCTGAGACCTCTGCATTTTCCTATGAGTCGAAGTGGAAGATGGCAAGCATCTAAGGGACCAGTCAAAGTATAGATCCGATTATATTATAATTATTATGCATTGTTTGGCAGTACCCAGCCCTTTTTATATTAATAATAATAATAATAATATTGCACTAGATAAAGCAGCCTCAGAGAACTTAATCTCTTTCTAGGTGCTTTCTATTTGCTGCAAAGTAATATGCGATTGAATAGTAAGTAAAATCATGCTTGAAAAACCAACAAAATAAATAATATGGTTAGGTGTGACATGCACAGGGTCAGCTTGCTAATGTGGTTATTGGCAGCATGCACAGTGTCGGCACTCATAAGCACATCAAAGACAAATCACAAGGACCCACTAAATGCTGTCCAAAATTGGTGTGTTTTTAAGTTTCTTTAAATGTGGTCAGATCGTGGGATCTTCGGACGCAGTTCGGGAGGGAGTTCCAGGCTTTGGGAGCATACGAACTAAATGCACGGTCTCCAAAGGATTTAAGGTTTGTACGTGGTATTTCCAAACTGTTGGATTCCGAAAACCGGGTGGTACGATGCTTGGCCTGATAGGATAGTATATCTGAAAGATAGGCTGGAGCCATAGAATCAAGAGACCTAAAAGTGAGCGACAAAACCCTGAAGTGAATCTGTTGCCTCACTGGTAGCCAGTGCAGGTCGGCGAGAAGTGGAGTAATGTTGCAACTGTGGCGTTCACGACAGACAAGCCTAGCTGCAGAGTTTTGCACCAGCTGCAATCGTCTGATCGCCCATGCTGATAGGCCAGTAAGCAGTGACTTGCAAAAGTCGAGACGAGATGTCACGAATTCATGGACCAACTTGGACTTGGTATCCTTGTCTAAACAAGCCCTAATTTTAGTAATGTTATGAAGCTGAAAATAGGCAGACGTGACTGTGGAGCCGATATGGTCGTCTAACGAGAGGTTGCTTTGGAATATGACACATAGATTTCAAGCTGATTCAACTGGAGATATGCTGGCAGAGCCAATTTTGAAAGTCAGCCTTTCCAATCTCTGAATCACACTGGGTTTGCCCATAACTAGTAAGTTAAATTTATCATCGTTTAGTTTTAGAAAATTTGCTGCCATCCATGTGCGGTTGTCAATAATGCATGCAGCAAGTCAGTTGAGAGAATTTGAGGTGCTCGAAGGCTGGGAGGGATCAAAGCAAAGGTACGACTGAGTGTCATCCGCATAGAAGTGAAAGCCTAGATTGTGCTTGGCAATCACACCAGCAAGAGGGAGAGTGTAAACCGTGAAAAGAACCGGACCGAGCACAGACCCCTGAGGTACTCCATATTTTAGAGGTACTTCAGATGATCTTTGTCCATTCACGTCAATACTCTGGAGTCTCCCACTGAGATAGGACCTGAACCACTGCAGAGCAGTGCTAGTGATGCCCAGGCGAGATGAGTGGCACTCTAGAAGTACTTTGTGATCGATGGTATCAAAAGCTGCCGAAAGATCGAGCAAAACAAGAAGAGACACTCTACCCATGTCTGCATTCCTAAGTAGGTCGTTGTATACCCGAAGCAATGCTGACTCTGTGGAGTGATTAGCTCTAAAGCCAGACTGGAACTTACTAGCAAGGTGTGAGGTTTTGATATAAGAGTTCAGCTGGTCATCCGCGACCTGTTCCTGTGTCTTTGATAGGAATGGTAGAAGGGAGACTGGGTGGTAGTTGCTTAAGTTCTCTTGGTCTTTGTAGCTTTCTTGAGAAGTGGCATGACTACAGCTTTTTTGAAAGGTGCTGGGACCTGACCTGAGGCTAATGACATATTAATGATGTTGGTTATGCATGGCAGCAGCAGATCAATGCAAAGTAGGAGCAGGACAGTGGGAATATGGTCCAGTGGACTTGTGTTCTTCTTTGATTGAGATACGAACTTTAGGACTAGATCACTAGTGACCTGCTTAAATGCAGACATTGAGGCGCAGCCAGGAACCGAGGAACAGCATTCTAGTGGGAAGGTTGTCATCGCAGGGATGGATTCCCTGATCTAGTCTATTTTCTGCACAAAGAATCGAGAGTAGCGATCGGCTAGATCATCACAAGGATCATCAGGTAAAGAGCTAACCTGGGAGCGGTTGAGGAGATGGTTTATTGTCGACATCAGCATTTTTGGATTGTGCATCTGTGATTCACAAATGTTTTATAGAAGCTAGACTTGGCCTTTGCTAGGATCGATTGGTACGACCTACAGTAGTCTTCATTTCCCTGTCGATAGACAGTTAGTCTGGATCTTTTGTATGCCTTTTCAAGCTTTCGTTTAGTAGACTTGGCTAGTTTAATGTCTGTGGTAAACCATAGGCCGTCTGGGCGGGGGTGCACAGTGTGCTTTGTCAGAGGTGCAAACTCGTCGAACGTGTCAGCTTGAGTCGGACCCCCGCTGTATCTGGTTTTTGACACTGGCACGCAGATGCCTGAAACCTCGGCTCAGGCGCAGGGAGGAGCTGACTCTGCAGCTCGTTCTGTTGTACCTTCAATGAATAGAGAGCGATGGAAGAATTCCGAGTCTCTTTTAGATGCAGCAGCAGCAGGCCACCTCAGGCTGCCCATATGCAAGCTAGCCAAACGTTTTAATGAGGTTGTTGCTATACACTTGTTAACTCGACTTGCAAGAAGGCCATGCAGGATGGACGTTAAGCCACCGGACGAGCTGCTATGCTCTGGAGACTGGAAGGTAACCCTGAGCTTCTCTGAGCCTTGTACAGCCTCGACCTTCGGCAGACTCACGTAGTTGGATGCTCCTCTGGGTGGCATGCTCTGCCGGACAAAGTGAGCAAATGAGAGAAATGCTCCAGTTTGCATTTTAAAGACGGTAGGCATCGAAGGTGCTAGGCATTTAACAGCATTCAAGAGCAGGTGGAGGGTCGGGGGCAAGGGTCGTGTAAGCTGGTAAGGCAGCCAGTCCTACCTAGGTGCTCTGCTCTCCTGTAGCTGTAGCCGTGTGGTGGCACTAGATACCTAAGAGGTGATTTCTTGCTTCAACTACCGAGAGCAGGAACAGATTTGGCTGGCTGCCTAAATAATTGTTTATAAATAATAATAATTATAATTAGACATTTGTAGAATGCCTGAGAGAAATAAACCTATTCTAATCACACCACGTATCATTGGCATGGACCCAGCAAATGCTGCAGGAACACCTTAGTTTTCAGCTCCTTTTTAAATTGTAAGTAAGTATCCATACACGAGCAGAGTCAGAGCCAGAAGGGGGCAGCAGAGGAGGCTGAGAGCTAAGATGGCTGCCGGTTGATCAGCTGATACAGAGCAGAGTTCCTACACTGACCCACAGGGCCATCCACGGCTCGGCTCATACATACTTAGCTGAACATCTGCACCAGTTTCAGCCTCCTGGTGTCCTCAGGTCCTGTATGGACAATGAATTAGCTGTTCCATTCCACCGCTTAAAGACCATTGCCAAAGGAAGCTTTTCCTCAGCAGGTCCTTGACTGTGGAGCTCACTTCTACAATTCTTGTGCAAAGACAACTACTCATGCTGCCGACTATGGCACATCCTTTCCAGCTTTCCTGAGCTGCTACTTCCATGCTACTCACTACCTCAACTGCTCTTTTGACTCTACTATGGTTCTCACTTTGTCTTTATTGCCTGAGACGAAGTCTGTTGGCCACCGAATTTGTACTGAAAGTCGCATAGGCTGTGAGTGTGCTACAGAAAACTCTCCTGCGTAACACCCGCATGCCCTTTGTGGAGTTACAGATGGAGATAAATGATAATAACTTGTTTCCTTCCCTTCCTGCATCGGGGCGGGGGACCTGGGCCTGTAGGGGCTCGTGGGAGTGCGCGATGGAGGCGCTGCGATGAGCAAAGTCCCCATAAGGGAGTTGTTGCATTGTCGACGACTGCTGTATCTTATCGTACGCAAACAATGCCAACGAACGAGTGTACGTACTAGCGTATTGGCCGTCGTGTGTGCTGCTCCGAAGCACGTGGTGATGAGACAGAGGAGAGTGGATATCGTGGGCACCGACCGACTTATAGGCAGAAAGTGAATTGTGAGGCAAGGAACAAGCCACATGCCAGCAACGAGCATGTCCGGCAGGCAGACGGAACGTTGGCAGGGGGTATGCCACATGATGGCAATGACACGGCCACAGGCCGACGGCCACTATTCCTACGCTTATGTATCTCCGTCAGTAACTCCACAAAGTCATAAAGACCATGTGGGTATTACGCAGGAGAGTTTTGTATAGCGCACTCACAACCTAAGCGGATTTCGGTACGCATTCGGTAGCCAACAGACTTTGTCTCACGCAACAAAGAGAAAGTGGGAAGCATAGCAGAGTTAGGATAGCAGTTGAGGTAGTGAGTAGCATTGAAGTAGCAGTTCAGGACTGCTGAAAAAGATGCGCCATAGTCGGCAGTTGGAGAGTAGATGTCATTGGGTAAGAATTGTGGAAGCGAGTTCCACAGTCTAGGACCTGCAGAGCTAAAGCTGCTGTCGCCAACTGTGTTTAAGCGGAGGAATGGGACAGCTAATTTATTGTCCACACAGGACCTGAGGGCGCGAACAGGCTGAAACTGATGCAGCAGTTCAGCTAGGTATGAAGGAGCCAAGCCGTGGCGGGCCTTGTGGGTCAGCGTAAGAACTTTGCACCTTGACAGCGGCACCAACTATGAAAGTACCTCGTAATTTCACTCGATGACCAACTTCTGAGTTCGTATTTGAATACGCAATGATTTTGCTATGCACTCCTCAATAATTTTACGTCTAGCCCTACCTGCACGAAATTGTTTTGGACCTTGCCCTCTACATAAAGCATGTGTGTGCGTCTTTGTGTGTGTGCGTGTGTGTGTGTGTGTGTGTGTGTGTGTGTGTGTGTGTGTGTGTGTGTGTGCATACGCGTGTGTGTAAACTTGTGTTTGCGTGAGAGCGAGTGTAAAGCACTGTTGACTTAAATGCAGCCACTAATGCCAATAGGCTTGCCATCAGCTGTTGCTTTAACTTTGACCTTACTTTCTTGGAGCTTAAGCAGCATGGAGCGATTGCTGCTGCTCGAGCTGCCGATCGCATGTCTCTACTTTTGCCTTGTGGTCACCTCTTCAGGCTCTCTGTTCGACAAGTAGAATACACCTCTCAGAGTGGAGATAATGCCGGCATTTCTAATTGATGACACCAATTGCTTCGTCGACTATTTGTATCTGATCAAGAAGCTCATCGAGAGTAGGAAGTTCAAAGTCGTCGTGCCTCTCGTCGGTAGGGCCCCTGTGCCTTCCCAGTCCGGTTGTATTCGCGAGCAGCACTTTAGCTGGAGCACTCCTGGCAGCAGTGGTGGCAGAAGCAGCAGTTCTACATGCCGTTTGGCTCGCATGTATTTGCAGACTGCCGCACTGCCAGCCGGCTGTTGCACCAGTATATCGTCTGCATTCAAGACTTTCTGTTGATGTCGACTCGTTGTCAACATCTTTGTTGATACCTATTGTTTTCGTTTGTAAATGTTCCTATCACTCTGTTTCGCGAGGTTGTGCTGCTGACAGATGACAGGAATCTATGCTTGAAAGCACAAACATACAACGAGCCAGTCAAAGATATCGTATCTTTTATAGAGTGGTCGAAAATCTGCTGTTATAGAAACTTACATTATGGAATCTTAATAACTGTGATTTTGAAATTTCTAATGCAATACAATATACCGTCGTAACGAATCTTTATTTTAGAGCATTCCTCTCCGAACTCTTCAGGTTAAACCCAAATTTTAATGAATAGCAAAAAGCATCAACGCCCACGTTCAAGTCTAGTCTAGCCTTGCTTGTTTCGTTTAATGCCTCAATGTGACCCAAGTCGCAATAATGCTTAGAAAGCAATTTATATGTCATGCACCTCCTTCCGAAAACTCCTCATAGCCGAGAGGACTGAATGGATGCTAAGCTGGAGACATTTTCTTGTAGCACTCTTATTAAAGTCTAGGCAGCTTTTGGTGTGCATACCATTAGGACGTCTGGAAAGTATGTGCAGTAGTCGGCAGCAGGACAGTCGATTCGTTTCGTAAGAATTGTGGGAGTTAGTTTTGAAGTCGAGGATTTACAGAACTAAATATCTGCCGCCAGCAGTCTTTAGGAAAGTAATTGAGTAGCTAAGTAATATAACCTGGAGGACTGAGTTAGTTTAGTGGGTGATTGAAGTGTAGGCCTACATTGTGCTTGACAATCACATTTGCAAGAGGGAGAGTATAAACAGTGAAAAGAACCAGACCTAGCACGGACCCCTGAGGTACCCCGTATTTCAAAGGTACTTCGGGTGATCTTTTTCCATTCACGTCAATACTCTGGAATCTATCACTAAGATAGGATCTGAACCATTGCAGAGCAGTTACAGTGATGGCCAGGCGAGATGAGAGGCGCTCTAGAAGAACTTTGTTATCGATAGTATCAAAAGCTGCCGAAAGATCGAGCAAAACAAGCAGAGACACTCTACCTATGTCTGCATTCCTAAGTCGGTCGTTGACACCCTTTTTAATGTATTGGAATGTATCTCCACTACTCTGCAACTGCCAACTATGGCACATCTTTTTCAGCGGTCCCGAACTGCTATTTCTATGCTACTCACTACCTCAACTGCTCGCCTAACTCTGCTATGCGTCCCACTTTCTCTTTGTTGCGTGAGACGAAGTCTGTTGGCTACTGAATGCGTACCGAAAGCCGTTTAGGCTGTGAGTGCGCTCTACAAAACTCTCCTGCGTAACACCCACATGGTCTTTATGACTTTGTGGAGTTACTGACGGAGATACATACATACATACATACATACATACGAAGCGATAACAGCAGCTGACGATCATAACTAACATGCAGGTTACTAGCCGCCGGCGTAGCTAAGGCTGCTGGCGTGGGAGACCCAGCAGCCCGAAGCATTAAGCGTTTAGATATCCATAGGCACGTAATTTCCTATGTGCTACGGTGAAATAATTAGAAGAACTTAAAATGGGTCTTAGCTGTATCGTTTTCGTATACGATGTTCGCAAGAACTTCGGTTTTCTGAAGAATTCCGCAACGAACATGCATTAGAGCGCTCTATATCAGGAGGCGAAAACCAATAAGAATAGTAATGTTATTACATTTGCATTGTGCCCTCAGGTAACTGGATCACTTTCTTAACGCCACGCAGATGCTGTATGGAAAACATTACCAAACAATTGATGCTAAGATAAGCAAGCAGCCGGCATAGTGTAAGCAGGTGCATGCACACGAATAACAAATTACAACAGGTGTGTAGCACTTTACCGGCATTGGCTGAATTTTAGCACAAACAAGAGCTGTTCGGAGGCGGGCTAGAACTCCTTTGTCCTTGAGCAGTGAGCCAGAGAGGAGCGTCAGGGCGGTTAGAGAGGAAGCGCTTAAGAGCAAGCCAGGAAGCTCTCTGACCAGCGGTGGCGAGTCGGCCTTGAGAATTGGTCCGATACCCACGGGAGCGGCTGATTGATGTTGGCTGACCTGTCAACCTTCGCCATCACTCTGTCCAAAAAGAATCGTCTGGAACCCATTCGCCATTCAAGCTGGACAGAGGGGTCATTCCTGTGGCCTAGTGCCGGTATTAATTCCTTACGGTAATGGGCCCTGGTGTCGGGCCCAATACCACTAAGCTCTTGCCCCATTGTCTCAGCTAAGTATTTAAGAGTCGAGCGACGCTCGCTCTGGGCCTCGTGTCTTTAGTCTTTGGTCCGGCTCTGCGCCTCGACGCCGTCGGGCACTCGTTTCTCTGAAAGCGAGGGAGGAGGGCGGGCAGTCCGCCGACGATGGACGGAACAGGACGAGACAGCACTAGGAGGATTCGGTTGAACTCCACCGAACACGGTCGTATCGCGCCCGAGCTGGCATTTTGCGTTTCTTTTGTGTCGTGTGTGTGCGCGCTAGCACGTGGTCTCGGCATGGGGATTTGCCGGTGCGAGCTAGGCGTAGTTGACGTCTGTGGAGCCCTAGTTCTCCGGGTAGGGTTTAGGCTCCGGTTCGTGCTTCAGTGTGGAGAAGTATTTCCTCCGCAGGAGTGCTTGAGTTGGCGTGCGTGGAGTATTCCTCTCGCACTGATGGAAACCGAGTTCTAGTTCACCAGTCAGGGTTTAGACTCTGGTTCGGGCTCCGTCTATTTGGGTCGTTTCGGATTACACACGTAAGCAGCCCCAGTGTGTAGAAGTATTTCCTCCGCAGGAGTGCTTGAGTTGGCGTGTGTGGAGTATTCCTGTCGCACTGGTGAAAACCGAGTTCTAGTTCTCCGGGTAGGGTTTAGACTCCGGTTCGCGCTTCAGTGTGAAGAAGTATTCCCTCCGCAAGAGTGTTTAAGTTGGCGTGTTTGGGGTATTCCCTCGGCACAGGTGGGAACGGATTCTTAGTTCACCGGTTAGGGTTTAGGGTCCGGGTCGCGCTTAGTGTAGAGGAGTATTCCCTCTGCAAGAGTGTTAGTGCAGCTGAGAACGTGCGAGGAGTGTGGAGATAAAGCTGAACTAGACGCGCAGCGACTTTGTGCGCTTGCGAATAAAGTTCAGTAAAATCCCCAATTTGTGTGTCTCGCTTCCAATTCACGCCGCGGACTCACGATCCCCTTTAGTAACAGTAAGTAGGTCAGCGCCAGAAACGCTCGTTTCGTGGCGGCCAGCTTATTGCTCGTAGGCGCGCACCGAACGGCATTAGGCGATAGGCTACGCCGCTAGGTAAGCGGCAGGTCAAGCTTACTCCGCCGAGCCTTCGGCGTTACAGGTGTATTTCAAACTTCTTTTCAAATGTCGTCGTGGCTGGTGATATTGTGACACACAGTGGTAGTGAGTTCCCGGTTTTGGGAGCGTATGAACTAAATCCACGATCTCCAATGATTTGAGTCCGAAAATAGCAATGCTTCGCCTAGTGGGGAAGTCGTTCTTACGGGTACGCTGGAGCTATAGAGTGAAGGGATCTAAAAGTAAGTGCTAGAAGCGTGAAGTAGATGCACTGTTTGATTGGGAGCCAGTGCTGGTTGGCGAGATTAGTGCGATATAGTAACTAAAGGATAGAGTCGATAGACCACAACAACTTTGCTTTGGATCGAACGTGCATCCCTTTAATCACTCACCATTAATCCGTGTTTGACCATAGCTGCCAAGATTTTGGTAGTGTAAATTGATGTCTCGATCTCCTTAAGTAGGAGCTTGACACATTTCCAATGCTTACTACTCAGCAATTTGTATTAGCAATATTATTTTGACCCATCATCATTGGTGATATGGGAGTGATGACTAAAATCATCTGGTGAAAAGTGAGTAATGCACTGGGGGCGATCGTAGGGCCACGTGATCCCCTACACCAATTCGACGGCACCGAAGGCGGTAGAGTTTGTATCAAGCTGTTGTGCTGGGCTGGGAGCATAAGTTCGCTTTCGTAAACCTGGAGCACCTAATGGGTGTTAGTGTTTGCAGCTGCCAGAAAAATACAAATGGTGCTGGCGCCTTGCACGGCAATGACATGGGTTCCATTTTCATAAATATGGACAGAAATAAACAGTCGTCCCTAGCCACTTCGCGATTCAACTTTCGTGGCTTCGCTTGATCGTGGTTTTCCAAATAGTTGTGTAATAATATAATGATAATGCTAAATTGTATGTGTTGCCCTCGGAGAACTCAATGTATTTACAGGCACTTTATATTTGCTGCAAAGGATGCACGATCAAACTATTAGTGGTAGCATGCTCGATATACGACAAGAATAACGTGGTTAGGGGTGACATGCACAGGGTCAGCATGCAACGTCGGTTAGTGCCGGCATTCAAACTGTCAGAAAGCATAAGCATATAAAAGACGAATCGCAGGGACCCACTAAATGCTGTAATAACGCTATGCATTTTTAGCTTCTTTTTACGCGTAGTAAAGCTAAGGAATATTGTCGGCATTACAATATTCTGGCAGAGCTGATTTTGGGCGTTACCCATTCCAATTTCTGAATTACACTTGGTTTGCTCATAAGTAGCAAGTCGGTTTTATCATTCAATTTAAAAAAGCTTGCTGCCATCCATGTGCGGATGTTGTCAATACCTGCAGCAAGGGACCTGAGAGAATTCAAAGTGCTGCAGGATGGGGAGGGATCAAAGCAGGGGTAGAACTGAGTTGTCATCTGCATAGAAGTGAAAGCCTTGGTTGTGCTTGGAAATCACATCGGCAAGAGGGTGAGTATAAATCATACAAAGAACTGGACTAATCACAGAGCCCTGATATGTCCATTAAAAAGTTATCGAGATAGTGAAAATGAAGCAGTGGGCCTGGTTGTTTAAGACCGTAATACACCTCTGTATCGCAATAACAATTAAAATTACAGTAGGCATGGGCTGTAGGCCTATGCATTCGAGCAACCTACAAATCCTGCTACGCCAAGCGCATCTACTCGTCCAATCAACGAGTTTGGGTGAGAACTTTTTCCGAAATACTGGCTTTAGCTCGAAACCAAGCCAACCAGAGGCTGCTGCTCACTGATTGGCTAACCTGTCCTCTTCCTGTCCTGGCTGCTGGTTGGCTCGGCCTGATGTAGTTTTGTTTCTCGTATGTTTGCATTGTACCATGTTTCTGTAATAATAATATGATATTTGTAAGCTTTTAGTGTCCTAATTTCCCTAATTTTAGCTATCATATTGGGCATTTGAGCGTAATGGTCTGTGGAGAGATGTTGGTTCATGTTCAGAGCTCTAATGTTTCAGAGCTCTAATCTTCAGAGCATTAATGTTTAAACCCATATTTAGGGGGTCGTGAACAGGTTTTCTGTGCAGTATATCCTCGGCTGTAATTTCGATATGATCTCTTGTTGTAATGTATCTCCGTCTGTAACTCCACACAGTCGCAAAGACTGTGTGGGTGTTAGGCAGAAGAGTTTTGGTTCAGAGCACTCACAGCCTAAGCGGCTTTCGGTACGCATGGGGTGGCCAACAAACTTCATCTCTGGCAACAAAGAGAAAGTTGGAAGCCTAGCTGAGTCAGGAGAGCAGTTGAGGTAGTAAGTAGGCTCTAAGAAAATTATAGATTTAAAAATAAGGAATCCTAATTCACGGAAATTCACCCACCGCAGTAAAGTCTATAACTGATTTACCAGAACATTCGAGCGACGACTGTACGTGAGAGAGAGATGAAATATTGAGATCCCGGCTAATCATATACTCTGATACTCATTTCGGTCTCTGCGCTGGATTATCACACACAGCAATACCTATTTTAGACATTCTTTAACTTGACGCTGCTACGTTTCCATCCCGCTCAAACGTCGACCCCCCCCCCCCGTCGGCCGGGCCTGAGTGCTGCTATGGTGGGGGTTAACGTCGCGGTGTGGCCACGCCCACATGGCTGCCGTTGTGGACCGAAGCTCCAGACTGCCTTGACATGCAGCCCACGGCTGGCTGGTGCCACAGAGAATACCTGGCAACCAGGCAAAACTTTCCGCGTCTTGTTTACTTATAGAAATGATAATTGATATTTGAAACTTTCTTGTCCGGTGCATGGTTGCAGAAGCGACTTGGCTGGAGTCCCCGATGAGAGGAGGGCATGTGAAATAGAGGTAGGGTCTCGATACGGGGCGCTGTAACCGTAGCTACCTGCCTGCAGCCAACGGAAGCGTAATATTAAGGGAAGAATTAGCGACCGGTTAGAGAACAAAACTATGGGCACGAGGGTCATCGTCAAAAGCTCCGCTACGATCGAGACAGCAACAGCTCCGGCGGAATACAGTCGCCCCATCCAGGCTTTCTCTCACTGACAGCCGAGGCATGTGGCGGCCATCAGTAAAAATGCGTATGGCAATAGACAGCATATCCTGCTGCAGACAGACGGCTCTTGAGTGGGGTTCGCGCGGTATAAAATATTTAAGTAATATACATTTAAAAATAAAATTTGACTTAATTTTCACTGGAAATCCATTTGCGGCCTACCAATGAGAGCATTCAATCCGGGCCTTCAAGCTTTTCATATTCTGAGGCAGCCATTAACTTACAGGCCTTCTTTTGTCGAACTATTGTTCCTCTAGCTTCCACAAGGTGAGTTGGTATACATCTTACAGAATAAGTCATAATTCGTCAGCCAATGCGTGTTTTAGTCTGATTGCTTCCTTCACCTTCTTTATAAGACGCCAGTATGAGTTTTTAGTACCCGTGTCTGATCCTGGGTGAAACCGAATGCTGGGCATATTAGCAGAGGTGCTTAATAATTGCGGCACGGCCGCATGGTATAAGACTTTTACTGATTCCAGAGTGGCTTGACAGCTTTTTGTCATAAATAATATTTGGTGCGTGCCTTATGTTGCTTAGTAGGAGTGAGGGGTGGTAGTGAGGGGACTTAGGGTGAGCTCAAGAAGACAGCCCTTCCTGCTATGTAGAGATTCGAACGGTCCAGACCGATCAAACTTGTCAAAATCTCTCGGGGTAAGATACTCTCACTACGTGTCACAGGTAGCGGGCCATAGCAGTAGCCAAACTTTTATTACCCTCTGCAAGCTGGAGAATTAGCCGCCGCCAAGTCTTTTCTGCAGTTACATACCCTAAGACTTTTTAATCAGCAAACCGTAACTCAGCAGGATAGCCTCTTATCGTAACCGGAGTAATCACATAGCACAGTCACCGCATAGACTTATAAATCACCTATCACCTAGGCGATTTAGAATCAATTTTGTGTAGGTTTGTAAGTGCATTATGACTCACTATTTAGTGAGCATCACGACACAGCAATCACCAGGAAGACTTGAGATAGAGCCTATCTGCTTCGGTTCACCAGATGTCACTATAACTTTTGTGTGACTTCCATCATGTAGAGTACCAGGATTCATGCCACTGATAAGCAAGCATTTGTACAGCACGTATTAGTACGGTACTTATGAGTACACTGGCTCACTAGGTAAGGCGGTTGCTGTTCCGGACCTCGGCCCTGAGGTCGTGGGTTCTAATCTTGTGGTGGGCGATCCTTTATCGCCACTTCAAGCGGTGGTGATGGCCGTCAAGGCTCTTCTGTCACTATACAAAAAGAGGCTGTTAAATCAGCTAGTATTTTTTGACACTAATACGGCACTGAAACAGCATATGAGTGGTTTAGACCCTTGATCAGTGACAAATTACAGGGCATACGTGCAGTTTAAATCAGTTTTCGACGTTCATCGATCAAATCGGCAATTCAAGCATGGGTCATCCAACGTATCTCTATTAGTCTTCCTTTTCTTGCAAATTCAAGTGCCTCGTGCCGGTTTAGTCGTAAAGTACAAGCGAGGCTATTGCTTATATGCAGACGACATACTGCCAGTCCTGTGCTTGTGCACTTTCAGCCGCTGAATCTGGTAAAATTCTGGCCTTAAAAGCTGTGTTTTTGCAAAAATTAGGCTTGCTGAGTAAAAAATTTCACGGCCAAGCTGATCCCTTCCTTTGGTGAAATCTAGTCTTGATATGTTTAGCTCCCTACTCACAGGTCTTCAGGCCTGTAGCCCTAGAGATTTATCCTTAAAAAGCTTTCAGTTTTTGGAAATCTCTACAGGCAGGCTGATTTGTTTTGAATGTCTGATCCACTAAGTTTATTACAGCTGACATGGAGTGGCTCACTATCAAGCAGGGTATCGACTTCTTGCTGGGAAGTTCCTCTATTCTCTTGGTCTGTATTCTATGTACTGTGTAACATTTATTTAGGCATTTAAAAAGAAGTTAAAAGCACCTCTATTTATGACAGCATTTAGTGAGTCGCCGTGATTTGTCCTTTATGTGCTTATGCATGCTGATACTGTGCATGCTGCCACTAAACAAACTTGCATGCTGACCCTATGCATACTTGGCTACCAGTCAAGCAACGGATCAACTTCAAAGTTTTGTCGCTCACTTTTAGGTCACTTCATTCCTTGACTCCAGCCTATCTCTCAGATCTACCCCCACCAGGCCAAGCATCGTACCACCTGCTTTTCGAAATCCAACAGTTTACCAATACCTCGTGAAAACCTCAAATCCTTTGGAGACCGTGCATTTAGTTCATATGCTCCCAAAGCCTGGAACTTCCCCCGGACTTGCGTCAGAACATCCCCTGACTTGACCACATTTAAAAAGAACTTAAAACACACCTATTTAGGACGGCATTTAGTGGGTCCCAGTGATTCGTCCTTCATGTGCTTATGCATGCTGACAATATGCATGATGCCACTAACTTTGGCTCGAGGGTTAAAGACTTATATTGATCCCAGAGTGACTTGCAAGCATGTTATCACAGAGTTAAAAGTGAGCGACAAAACCTTGAAGTCCTGGTAGCCAGTGCAGGTCAGCGAGAAGTGGTGCAATAGGATGCGCAAAGGATGCATCACGTGGAATAACTAAATTTTGTGGCACATTTATGCGCTTTTAGCTACTTTTTAAATGTGATCAAGTCAATGGATGTTGTGACCCAAGTCGGGAGTGAGTCTGCCACCGCAAGGTGAACGCCTACTGTAGTAGTGGCGCCATCATTCTGGATCAGCTTCGTAGCGGCCTCGTAGGAGCCTCTGTGTCCGTCTCACAGGTGGCCTTGCGATGCGGGCGTTTTGACATCTCGTCGTGCGCCCACCGAGCGCTGCCTTGGGTACCGTTAGTAGCGTCCCCTTCGTGCACTTCGACCCTGACCTTCTCGACCTGCTTTTCATTCTTCTCGCTACCCCCTCGCTGCGAGGCTTCGAGATTCGAGATACCTCCTCTCGCTACGTGGTGGCACTCCATCATGCTTCTTACCGCCGAGTTTTGCTCTCCCGCCTCTCGTCACCGCGCGCGACGTCCAAAAAGGGTTGCACCTGCCTGGACCTGCCTGGAGGGTGCGTCCACCGGCCGGCGGCTTGACGCCGCGGACGCGTCGCTGAAGCAGTTCACGTTTCGACTTTTGCCATCGCAGGCTGCGCCGCCGACGCCGCCGCCCTTCGGAGGCTGCTGTACTAACACTGTCGTGCCACCCTCCAGTTGAGGATCTTGATCGCACGCCTCTTAGCCGGCTGGTAGCGAGCCGGCTTAGTCACGTGCTAGCCCAGTTACCAGTCGGCTGGTGGGTTCGATTTCGCGGCTTAAATGCAGCCTGCAGCCCATATTTTTCAACCTTCAGCTGGTAGTTACAGCTGGATTACCCGCTTCAATGAGGAGCTGGCAACCGGTGGCAGAGCTCGCCTGCTCGGCCAAGGTCATGGGTTTGAATTCTGCCGAAAGCAATTCTTGTTTGCAGCTCAAGCGTAATAATTGTCACCGAAGCTCTGATGGTACAAAGTAAAGTGAAGGTGAAGGCGATTCAACTGCCTCAGCTATGTAGTGGCAGGAGAGCCTATCACTGGCCGCTGGTACTGGCCAATAGAGAATCGACAACTGCTCAGCTGATGCCAACGACTCGGGTCGTGAAGTGCATTGCCTTACCCCGTCCGGCTTGGGATCAGGGGGGGGTTCAAAGTTCAAACTGCGAAGTTCAGCTGGTCTGAGGTTTTAAAGCTCGCGGCCACTCGTGGACGGGACCACACAGGGAGGCGTGCTTCCGGCCGCTGGTACTGCACGTAGTGCCGAGCGGATGCCGTCGAATTGGCTAACCGAACATTTCTCACGAAAGGCGAAGAATCGTTAATTAATAAATAGGTTTTAAGCTCCTTGCAGTGTGCTAACTTTTAACTCAACCTATAGTGCTGATAAGTCACTAGCTTACTGCACTCGCTATCACGCGGGCACCAATAGGGTAGTCGTAGTTGCTTTTATCCGTGGTACTGTTTGTTTAATGTTAATAGCTCTACCACCCTATCGTCAGTCGGACTAGATGCACCGTGGCACCGGAGCCCTGGTCAGCAAGGTCAGTTGGCCAGAGAGGTCAGCGGCTCTGTGCCTCCGACCCAGGTCCATTTGTAAATGCTGCCTGCCAACCATATACTAACGCCCGGTGACGTGAGTCCGAGCATGAAACTGCTGCAAAGTAAGATTTGCCGGGCAAAGCAGGGAAATAGCGACGTCTCGTCATTGTCAGGTTAGCGGGTCGTTACCACTGTTCCGGCTGCCTGGCGGCAGACTGTCTGACGCTCTCTTAGTGGTTGGCTGCTTAACTTGGCGACTTCTCTTGTGCATACTGCCATTAACCATATTTGCACGCTGAACCTGTGTATGTCACCACTAACAATGTTATACTTGTTGTCATTGAGCATGCTACCACTACTCGTTCGATCGTGCTTCCTTTGCAGCCAATTTAAAGTGCCTAGAACGAGTTTGAGTTTGCTGAGGACGCTATATCAAATGTATTATTATTATTATTATTGCTATTCTCTGTTGTGTCTGTAGTCGGTGCCAGTCCTTCGAGCTATGCCTCAAGCTGCTGCTGTGCTACCGTTTGTGCATTTTTGAAACCTTGTGTGCTGAGAGGTGGTTTTGTAAGTGGCTCAAGTTGTTAACCCTCAGACAGATGTAAGCGGGTCCGCCAATCGTCGCAGATTTCAAACTAGGTCGATATTGCGATTTGGCGCCTAGTTTGTGCTCTTGGTTATTATTGGGCCTCTTTTGATGTTAAATATCGCGTTTCAGGTGTCGTTCGTGCCAACAGTAGTCCAGAAATGGCCGCCAAGCAAGCTCCGAGCCAGCAGCAGGTTTCGATGCCCGACGGCATCGCGAGCGATGGTGGCGGCGTCGGCGTTACATGGCAGCTGTCTTTGTCGCCTGAGAATGACTCGGCTCTGCGGGACAATTCAGCTGCCAGCAAAACGCTGTCGGCGGCAGCGTACGACCAGCCGCCACCGCCCGCGACGACGACGAAGCAGGAGAAGCACTCGGCCGACGGCCACCGTGCTGAGGCTGCGGATCCGGTTCGCTACCCGGTAGAATACGATCACAAAGCGCTCGCTAAAGATATGACAGAAAGACTGTGCCCGGCAATGCTGTTGGCGGGCTCCAAGGACAACATTACCACTATGTTCATTCTCTTCCCAGCCGTCCGCATTTGACGGATTGCAACCGATGCGTCGGCCGACGAGCTGAACGTGGACCGCTGAATGCGTACCGAAAGCCGCTCAGGCTGTGAGTGCGCTATACAAAACTCTCCTACGTAACACCCACATAGTCTTTATGACTTTGTGGAGTTACGGACGGAGGTACATTACATTACATTACTGCTGCAGCTCATGTCCGGCTAGTGTTGTTGATGACATCAACAGATGCCTAGATCGGCCGTAGCTAATTGGACGTTCAATTAGCCGCGAGCTCTAGCTCCTGCGTGTTGCCTCGCTTTGATTTAGCCTTGCTTTGGATCGGTTTCAATTTTTATCGGCACTGGGAGGGCCCTACTAGCTAGGCTCTTGTGTCTAGCACCCTCATTATACATCGCTCTCGATTCGGCGTAGTTTTACCGAATAAATCGTCTCCTCTGGCTTCTGCTGATTTCCGAAGAATCCGTTCAGTCCACACATCTTTATTTCCCTTATTTTCGAACAGTAATTTTTCCTTATTTTCAATAATGATAATACAGTTGCATAGCGCCTTCAGAGACTGAATGTTTCTCTAGGCACTCTAACAGTTGAGCTCGTAGCTTCATAGGCAGGAGCAGAGCAGCTGCATCTTATAAAATTACTTAAATGAATGGTTGTGGTTGCAGTAATAACGATATCCATAAATTTGCAAAGTATGGTGAGCCGTGATGGCACACTAGGTAAAGCGGTTGCTTTCATGACCTCGCTCCCGAAGTCGTGGGTACGATTCCTGAGGTGGACAATTCTTTATCGCCACTGCAAGCGGTGGTGATAGCCGTAAAGGCTCTTCTGTAGCTATACAAAAAGAGGCTATTGAATCAGCTAGGATTTATTTGTTCACAGAGAACTAACTATTTTTGGGCAGATACTATGGCACTCCATCAACATCTTGTAATGTGCTCCCAAGCGAATCGCGACGAGCGCGTCGATATCGATGGCAAGTGTACTTTTCCAAATGCGTCCGAGGCGATAGACTGAACGCCGTCTAAAGGACTGCCGCCTCTCACTGCCGTAGGTTTCTTAGTACTGCAACCTACTTCATCGCCCTACGATCTACTTCTCTCTACTCCTTCGAGTTTGTCTCCGCATTCGTTTCATTTGTCACGTCACTTCCTTGACTACCGGCTGCTAGTATTAGCCCAGGGTTGAGCTGCTCTTTCTTCACGACCCAGGTCACGGGTTCAAGTCCTGCAGTGAGCAATTCTTTATTTATTCCTGCAAGCGGCACGCCGCTGATCTAATTTAAGGGTTTCCATTGCGCAATATAATTGAGGTTGTTGAATTAGCTAACTTATCGTAACTGGCTTGATCTTTTCGCATTTATTGATGTCCGAGTTTGGATGTGAATGGCTGCCGGCCGTCCTGGGAGCGCTCAAAGAATGAAATACCGTACACCAAGTACCAGACACCACTCGGAACACCGAAGCGGGCTCAAAGACGTTTATTCACTAGGACGCAGCAGTGGGTCTGTACGCTACTGCTCTACCCAGAGTCCTCGACGTTACTCCCCGGGCCGTTGCAGCCCGTTACTTAAATATGGCTGCCATAAATTACAACAGCCCATAAACCAACGACAGTGTTATAATCTCAAAATAACCACAATGCATAACCAAGGATTTTCATGTAAACGCTTCTAAGCCATTATATTTGAAAAAACATGCACAGTAAATATCTCGGCGATCGTAATTCTCCGATTTAGCATGCCGAAGTTTCCCTACCGCGTTGCTACGAAAACGGCGGCGCCAGCTACACCAGCTACACTAGCCAAATTACGGCGGAAAAAAATTGTACGTGATTGTGCGATAGTTTATTGCCGAGGCCGTATAAAAAGCCTGTGCTCTAAGATAGGCGGGCAATCAACATTCAAGACTCGGGACATTTGAATTGGGTGGTAACGACTAATTAAACTGGATTTTATCTTGATGGTTCAGTGTTGGGTCGTACGATCCGCTAGTCCTGCAGGGACAAACTCTCTGCCTGTTTTTGTCTGCCTCTATGCACACTACCCACTCCCTTTCATCATCGTCGCACTGCATCCCAGTTCATCATCGTTGCACTGCAGTCCCCTGCTCGCGAGAGCCCCGCCCCCAAACGCCAACGGTCTGCTGTGTAGAGCTTTCGTCTGCTCCAATGCCCGTCCCTGACGAGCTTGTAATTAGCTCCGCCCGCTATTCGTACTCAGAAATGAGCCCTGCTGAGGGGCGGCATTGAAACAGAGCCGAACAGCAAGCTTGGGACCGGAAACGTTGCCGACCGAGACCGCCGAGTAGTGGCCTGTGCAGTAGTGACGGGAGGGGGGGGGCACCGGTTAATCGAGGTCGGTCGATCGGTCGCCGAGTTTCTTAATCGACTCATAATAATAATAATAATTATTATTATTCACTTGATAAAGCGCCCTCAGAGAACTTAATCTCTCTCTAGGCGCTTTACATTTGCTGTAAAGTGAAATGCAATTGAATGATAAGTAAAATCATGCTTGAAAAACAAACGACATGAATAATATGGTTAGGGATGACATGTACAGGGACAGCATGCAAATTTGGTTAGTGGCAGCATGCACAGTGTCAGCACGCATAAGCACGTGAAGGACGAATCACACGGACCCACTAAATGCTGTCCTAAATAGGTGTGTTTTTAGGTTCCTTTTAAATGTGGTCAGGTCAGGGAATGTTCTGAAGCAGGTCGGGAGGGTGTGCTAGGTTTTGGGAGCATATGAACTAAATGCATGGTCTCCAAAGGATTTAAGGTTTGTACGAGGTATTTCTAGACTGTTGGATTCCGAAAAGCGGGTGGATTCTGAAAAGCGAAAGAGAGAGAGAGAGAGAGAGAGAGAGGGAGTATAAATGACAGGACTGACAGAACTCAGGGCTGCAGCTTCAGTAGTCGATGCGGGACTACGCTTCGAGAGCACGAGAGGCGAACCTATGGCGACGGACAGCTAAGTGCAACTTAGACTGCACAGTTGTGTTCTGCCGGCTACTCAGTTAGCCGTGTTGTAAGAAAAGTACCCTTTTAGGACAATTCCCTTTTTAGGACAATTCCCCTTTTAAGACACCTCATGTTCACTACGTTCACATTCCATGTCCAAAAAAGGAAATTGTCCTAAAAAGGAAACTGTCCTAAAAGCATGGTTTTCCTCCAACACTAAAAATTTTGTCCTATTATTTTTATATCTTTTTTCTGCTAATGTATAGCATTCTATCAACAATGCCTCTGGCATACTTTTTTATCTTATTCAAACTTGATGGATTGTTTACTTTATCTTTAAAGAAATCAGTTGCAAATGAATCGTCTAACATTCCTCCAATACCTAAACCCAATTTTGCCTTTGCTGCCATGATAGCTGCCACTGTTTTAGCATCTTCCCTAACATAAGCGGGCTGCCTAGGATCAAGAGCAATACGGGCAGCACTTTCAGCAAGAACAAAGTCTGACAGATTCCGTATTTCTGTTCTTCTTGGTTCTGGCATTCCACCAGTCTCTGTATATGTATGATCATGGATAAGTGCACGATTATCAAGATCATTAATGCCTTGGTAGCCTTGTTCCATTCTTTGAGCGAATTTAGTTCCCGGACCTGCATAACTACATCTATTAGTATTATTAAAACTTCCGTCTGGAACAAATTCTGATTTTACTCCTGGTGGCAACTTTAAGTGAAATTCTTTTCCTCCAGATATCTTATTTATTATATCTACAATACCTGAGCCTTGTTTTCACTTTGCTTTTAGCTGTTTAAGACTCAAATTCAACTGCATTCCTACTCCTTTAGCCTTATACTTTTCTATTCTTCTTTTTTGAGTATCAGTTACAAAAATAGACTTAGTACCGTTTAAATCAGCGTGTTTTAATCTTATAGAAATTGGTTCCTTAGATTTATGAATAAGATCAATTTGGTGATCAGATAGATTAAGTTTGACTTCTTTATACAGTCTATATAAACTAAAATTATATTAAACATTTAGAAAACTATGTATAAATGGATCAAGATGAAATCACTTCTTTGAGAGAACGTGTCAATGAATTATTATCTTAAAATGCTTTTACAGGTTAGTTTGTGTGGAATGAAATTCGTGGGCGTATTTCTAGAGGAGAAGAAGCTGGAGTGATAACAGTTGGTGGTTATAGACAAATAAAATTGATGGAAAATCATACTATGCTCATAGATTAGCGTGGCTGATTGTAACTGGTAAATTCCTTTTGAATCGGATTGATCACATTGATAATGATAGACACAATAATTCCTTTAATAATTTACGTGAAGCGACTTGTGGCGAAAATAAAAGAAATAAAAGAAAACTAAAAAATAATAGTTCTGGCTTTATTAGTGTGAGTTGGCATAAATGTTCAAAAAAGTGGATGTCACGAGTAGAAGTAAATAAAGTTTCTTATTATATTGGTTTATTTGACGATATAGAGGAAGCAGCTGTTACTAGGGATATGGAAGCTATACGTTTACATCTCCAATTTGCGAAACCTAATTTTACATATAGTTTAACAGAAGATAACAAAATAGTTCGTCACACTGACTATTAGGTTTTACATCTTCGTATCAGATCATCTCTAAGTTTAATCCTTTCTTTATATATTTCTTCTTGACTCTATCCTTGTGCAAAAAGATTACTCAAGAGCATTGCACTCTCAGCTTTATAGTCACATGTTTTACGACCACCAACAGTAGAAGCTTCTACTTGTTTTATGTCTCTTTTTTAAATCTTCACTCTAATGAACACCTCCTTTCTCTACAAGCTCTCTTCCCTTATAAAGATAAGTTAATCTGTTTTTGACTTCTGAATTCTGTACTTTATCACTTAGATCTATATCAACCCCTTTTTCAAGTAGTTCTATCATGTTTTTCAAGTCTACAATAGCATTATTTAATCTTTCTCTTTGAAGTGATAAAGCACTCATTCTCTCTTCATGAGTCTTCATTTTAGGTGCTCTAGCAGTATACATTGTTTCATCTACTATTTGTTTTATCAATCCTGCAACTGCTACAGTTATTGAAACTGCTAAACCAACAGTTCCTATTACACTTGCTATGCTAGCGATGATAACTGGAATAGCAGGTAAAAAGCCTCCTCTTATTTCAAGAAAGTTCTTCTTCCAAGCTATTGGATCAAGTTGAATTGCATCCCATGAAACTTCATCTCCAAATGTTTCAGATAAAAACTTACTAGGATCTAAATACCAATCGCTATTTGCTTTTTCAGCTTCTAATAATATCTCATTAATGTAGAAACCAACTTCTAAACTTGCAACCATCTTTGAGAGTCCTTCTTTTTTATCTGACATTGTTTAGACTTGTCCATACTTTCCAGAAGATATATCATCAAAAATTTCTTTTATAAACAAACCAAGATCTACAATTCCTGTTACTCCTGATAGAAATCCTCCTAGAGCCTTTGTAGCTGTTCCAATGACATTGAAAGATTGTAATACTTTTGGAACGATCTTTGCGATCTTGTTTGAGGCCTGTAAGGACAGCTTCATAGCAACTTTAGGTACTATTTTTATATTTGCTTTATATTCTATTTCTGTTGCTGTTGTAATACCTGAAACCACTTCCATAGTTGTATCTACTCCTTCTTTTATGCTATCAACACCTTTTCCTTTTTTATTCTTCATATATTATAAGTGAATGGAAACAGTTAGAAAGATTATTGGTTCTATTTACAGTGATCTTAACGCTAACGGAAATAGAGTAACAGACTCAGCATACCCTATTAATGCTGGTGATGCAATACATTTGAGCTATGGATTTAGTTCAAACTGTGGAGGAAGTGTTGCTACAAATGTTATAGGCGAATTAGCAACCGTTTCAAGTATGTCAGGGTTCCTTTCAAAGACTAATGGAAAGATGACATCACAGTTGAATTGTAAGAATGTTTTTGGTATATCAGGAAACTCTGCTGATGGAACTATATACAGTGATTCAAGACCTTATAAAGTGATTAACTATTGACTCTTAAAAAATATGACACAAGTGTTTCAAGGTAAAGCAACTGCAAGTATGAATATGGGAAAAAAGAATATTATCAATGTAAAAGACTCAGACACTGTAACAAAACAATATATAGATAATAATAAACAAATATCGTTTAGGTTTTTTGGAGCAGGCTCTGGTACTTGTCCAAATGTATTTTATCTTGACATGCTTGGTTTAAGTATTACTGCTAACGGTAGCACAGGAAACAAATTTCAACTGCAACAACTCACACCAGGTAATAAGCCTATTGTAGCAACCACTGGAGATGTTGTTGCGTACATGATTAATCTTAAAACATTACTTTCCGATGTATTACCCAACTTTAAAATGGTGAATGGTGTTATGTTTGCAACCGAAAAAACAAAGTCTTACGTAGAGTTATCTACTGATAATACTTATAGAGTTAGTGGTACTCTAGTTTTAATAGTTAACACAGATGGAACGTGTAGGCATGCTATAGATAAATTTACTGTTGCAAGTGGAATAACTTACATTGATTTTCTTGTTTACTATTTAATAGAAATGTTTAGACCTAAAAGAAGAGGAATTGGTATAACAAATCACATTAAAAAAGCGGTGATGTGCTTACAGGTAGCTTAAGTATGAATGGAAATTTAATAAAGGATTTAGGTGATCCTGTTGATATTGGAGATGCGGTAAATAGAAAGTATATAGATACCAATTTCGTTACGAAAGTATCAAGAGGAACTACGGCTGATGGAAATATCGATATGAAAAATTATAAGTTGATAGAAATGTCAAATCCTGTAATCCCTAGTGATGCTGCAACTAAAGACTATGCAAACAGTAAATTATCTAAGGCTGGTGGAAGTATTAATGGAACACTAATTGTAAATGGAAATGTATCTGTTGTAGGACCTCCTACTTCTGAAAATGACATTCCAAATAAATCGCATATGGACTCTAACTTCCTTAAACTAACAGGTGGAACTCTCAACGGAAATTTAGATTATGAATGGATACTCTATCTCTTTGAAAACGAACCTGTTAATCCTAATGATGGTGTAAACTTTAAATATCTAAATAAAGTATCAGATGGAAATATTACTGTAATACGTTTTAGAGCAACCGTAGATGGGTCTTTAACATAATATTTATATGGAAAAACAATTAATGGTCGATGGATCTCAACTTTAAGTGATACCACTATCCTTAGAGGTTTACTTGTTGTTACAACATTGTATGAATATACAACTGGAAAAAAGGTATACTACAACTCCTTCCAGAAACATTAGTACCATTACAAGACCAGTTATACGGTGGGTATGTACTTAATGCAAATAAAAAACTTGTTCAATCGTCAACTTTTATATCTGGTTCAAACTTATTTGATAAAGCAATTAAACATCTTTGTTCATATAGCGACAACGTAAAATGCTTAGCAAAAGATTATTAGAAATGAATGGAACTCTAAATCTTGGCAAAAATAGAATAGCAAATGTTGGTTCTACTATTAGTGAATTAGAGGTACTAATAAAACGTTTGCTGATAATAATTATATTAGAAAAGACTCTGATGATATTGTAAGAGGAGACTAATCTGCTAGGTCAAAGAAATATGTAAACATAAGTTATTCTGTTAATGAAAAAGATTTATCTACAAAACAGTATGCTGATACGAAGGTTGGAACAGAAGGTGGTCAAGTAATACAGGGAAATCTAGAAGTAGATAGATTAATTGGTAATAACACAACTGACTGTTCATACACAAAAGAAAGAGCTCATACATCATTTCTTAGAATAAGTAGACTTTTTAACCACGAGTCATTGATTCTTGAAGGAATAATATGAGCTAAAAGTATTACTAATTTATCTAACAACACCACTGACATAACACTAGCAAAACTATCTGACATTAACTTAAAAAACCTCTATACACGAATAGAAAAATTAAAATAACAGATATCAATAGAATAAATAATGATAATACTAATATTGTCAATGATAATACCTATTATAATGTTTATGGAAGAACAGCTGAAAATAATTCATTTGTTCTAAAAAACTATAACATGACTAGAATAAGTTATAGAACTATTACGTCAGCAGTATCTATAACGGTGGAAAAGTTATCTGAAGAATACGATAATATAATTACTAACTGCTATCATAGGTTCTGCTCAGCCAACTTTCTTCCTTCAAATTTACTAAATACACCTTATTCAGGTGTTGAAGATGATTACATGTTAACGTTTAATAATTCTACAAAAAATCTTGCTATCATTGAAGAAAGTAATAAAAAAGTTATAACATTCGATCTTAGTTATCCTGTTCTATCTTACGCAGGATTTAAAACACCTAGTCCTTTAGATGGTATTGAGATAAGTTTAGTTTAAAAAGTTAGAATACAGTGATATTAAAAAAAATTAATTAACCTAACTATTTTTTTTTATTTTTTTTAATAATCTAATAATCAGCAGGATTTAGTTCTCCTCTTTTTACAGAGTCATAGACTTAAACTTGATCAAGCTTCAATCTAATATTAAGTCTTTCTTCAGAGTTGTAAGAGTCTTTAGTAACGTTACTATCATCGAGAATTCCAGCAATAGAAAAGTCACTTCCAAATTTATGAACTACATCAGCAATAGAACTGAACTTCAACTGTTTATTTTTTTGATCAAAGAATATACTTGGCTTGATACCAAAAATAATTATAACTCCAATTGTAGACCTTTTACTCAAGTCATATCCCTTGAAATCAAGTTTCTTACTAGACCTTTCTGCAATGTCTTTAATAGATGGCATTATGTCTTCAGTGATGCATAACCACATGTTGTAATATTGCTTAGAATCTTTTGAAGTCCTCTCTTCAATGTGAACTTGAGCCGGTTTTCCTTTTGGAGTTATGACTGAAGCGTTTTCAAGAACTACAAATTTCTTATTTTGGATTTCCATTTCTATAAAGGGTAAATAATTTGTTTAAATCAAATCAATAATTCTATAGTTGTTCTAAAATCAGTCACTTCCATTAGTTTTAAGAAGATTAAACACCTTCTTCCACAATCTTTCGGATTGAACTTTAGTAATTGAAATGATTGAAAAGATGGTATATCATCGAAGTAACTTATCACCTCCGAAATTGGTGGTGCTCCAAAAGAATCAAAGTAAAAACACTTAGGTCCTTCTTTCTTTAATGCGACCCAGTGATATTTTGCAAGGTCTGGCTTTCCAGTATTACAAAAAAGACATTCATTCTCTAAAGGCTTTGTCAGTTCATCTCTTGCAAAGACAACTCAAAAGTTTTTTATATCGAATTCTTTTATATAATTATTTATTTCTATATCTGTCAAACTGATAATTTTATTTTATTTAGTTTATCTATCGCGCTTTTAATCTCACCAATTATTTGTTGTTCACTTGCTCCTCTTCCAATCCTTCTTCCTTGAGATAAAGATCGTTCATCAACACTTCTTCCAATCCTTCTTTCTTGTGATAATGATCCTTCACTAGCAGCAACTGGAACAGCAACTGGAACAACAACTGGAACAGCAACACTACTTCTTAGTTTAACAAACTTTGATTTCTTTTTTCTACAAATTGTACAAATTCCTTTTATTATTCCTCTCATTCCTTGTCAGCTATCCACCTCAACATACTCCTCATGGATTGTATCAGTCGACTGTTTACACTTCATACAATAAATCTCCATATACAAATATAATTTTTTTTAATATAGAATGTCTTTAAAAGTTAAACCTAATGACTTTGGACAGGATACTGCAACAGGTCATGAGGAACCATTACCTAAAATACCTATTAGAGCGTTAGTTTTAGGTCCTAGTGGGTGTGGTAAGACACAATTAATAATGAATTGGATATTTTCACTAAAATTAACGTATGATGCTTGTACTATTATTGCAACAAGTTTAGATCAACTAATGTATCGGGGATTTATAAGTATGACAAAAGAAAACCCTGCATTTGTTTGGGTTAGTGGAGTAGATAAAATGCCAGATGTTGATTCATATAAGAAATGTAAAAAAAAATTTTTGTGTTAGATGATGTTATAAATGAAGATCAAAGTACAATATCAGATTATTTTACTAGAGGAAGGCATAACAAATGAATATATTTGATCGTTCTCAAGGATTTACAAATGTTCCTAAAAGAACTATAAGAAGCAATGTAAACTTTATAATAATATTTAATCAAAATGATATTGATATAGAATATATACGACGTTCATATGTTGGTGATATAGATAGAAAGCAATTTAAAGATTGCGTTGATTCTATGACAAGGGAAGAATTTGGTTATTGTGTTATAGATTCCAAATAAGACTGAAAAAAAAGAAGAATTTGGTCTGTTGATGAAGAAGGAAAACAACTAATAACTATTTTCAATAGTTAATAGGAAAGGAAAGATTAAAGGAAAGTTGTTTCAAAATAAAAATAGAAAATACGAAGGTAGTGTTCAGGAAGCTCTTGATTTAGAAAACTTATATAGTAATTTGGACAAGTTAAATGTTGCAACCATACTTAACAATGGTGAAGAAATAGCAAGAATAGAACTGAAATTGTTGCTAGAGATCAGATAGAACATAAACTAAATGAACGAGCTTTAGAGCATTCAAAACAATGATTCAGGCGGTGTTGATTTTAATAAACTTAGAGTAATGAGACTTAAACTTGCAATACAAATGGAGACTAATAAAGTAATTGAAAAGGCAATAGAACCTAAACCTAAACCACCTCAAGATTTTTCTTTCGTTTTGGAAAAAGCAATTGCTGATATTAAATCTGGTGAACCTAAAAAAGCAATTAAAAGAATAAATCAAGCAAAGATTCATGCAGCTAATCCAGAAATAGGAGAAATTCTTGATGGTGCTCAAAAAACAGTGGCAGAGGGTTTTAATGTTAATCCATCTACTGGTACTCCAAAGATTAATAAAGAATCTATAAAAGAAGTTGAAGAACCACCTGCTAAAAGTACCCCAAAGAAAAGAGAAAGGAAAAAAATTAAAACCGCTTTACCAATTGTAAATGTTATAGAACCCGATGCAAGTGTTATAGAACCTGCTATAGAACCTAACACACCTCAATTTACAACTGCTATAGAAGCTACTTTACCTACAATTATTGAACACCCGTGGGTTACTAGACAAAAATTATTTGAAATTAGCATTAGACCTAATACAGGAAGAATGTCATCCAAATGAAAGAAGATATAAAGAAAATTACAGAAGTAAATTTTGTAGAGAGTCTTTCTAATATCAAAGAACAATTAGAGAATATAGAAAAAAGAAGTATAAAACAGCAAAGTATTCTTGACCATATAAAATCACTGCAATCTAAGTCGGGAGAAGGATTAAAAATCGTTCCAGTGTTTGTTAAGAGTGATAAAGAAATATTTAATAAGAGTGATTTATGGTTGAGAGAGCTTGCTGCTGGAAATAAAGGAGTTGTAAATTCAATAAGTGCTGCTGTAGATTATTTAGCTAGATCTAGGAAAGCCCCAAAGTCATACGTTGCAAAAATAAATAATCTATTATTTAATATATAGAAAAATGAAGGATCTTTTAGGTATTACAAAAGACATACTTAAGAATGTTGAAGTTATTAGAAAAAGTAGTCAAGTAAGTAAGGAAGATTATGTGTTCAATATTATTGGAAATTCTAATCCACTTGGTCTACATATTAGTACTAATATTTTATTGAGAAACAAAAACTTAAAAGTTTGTTTTAAGAAGTTTGTTGGAATCTATTTCATAAAAAATGTTACTACTTCTAATAATAATTTTGTTTATAGAAGTGCGGGTGGTTCAGAACAAACTGTAACTATAGTACCAGGAATTTATACGGTTGATATTGATGACTTAAGCACTGGTATTGTTGATAGGATTAATAATTATATTACTCAAATAGGATCTACAACTGATAAGTTTATAGTTGGTGTTGATACTGGTACTTCGCACTCATGGATTAGTATGCCTGTTGGGAGGAGTTTTATTGCAAGTAAATCCTCTATTTCTAAAGTACTTGGGTTTACTAAACCTGCTTACACAACGGATAGCAAGTTTTTAGAGTCATATCCAAATATTATACCCACTGTTTGTACTCCAAACAAAAAGTTCTATTCAGAAGAGCAGGTAAGTATTGCAGATGTAAAACTTGTTCTTGTTAATTGTAATCTAGTTGCTCCTGGAATACGTTTTATAAATGGAATTGAAAATCAAGCTTTAAGAAGTATTGGATTTGACTTTTACCCATGGGATACAATGGTATATGAACCAAATTCTCCTGAATATCACAATGCTTCTACTGAAATTATTAGTGATATAAATATTACGGTTACTGATCAAAACTTGAAGTTGTTAGATTTTGGTGGCGAACAAATTGCTGTTGTTATAGAAATTATAGAAATATAATATAAGGAAAATGACTATACGATTAAGTGGAACTTCGTCTTCTGACTATAAAACATTTTATCCCCCAATTAATTTAGGTGAAAAATCTGGATACAATAAACTTGGTTTAAGAAGGATTAAATTTACATATGTAAATAGAACTATATCAAATCTCTTTACGGGTGTAAATGATAGACTTTGGTTTAAGTTTTCTCTTGGAGATGTTGGTAATCTTCAATATATTGAAATTGATTTTGGAAAAGAAGCAAATGGTACTCCTAAAATTTCAGGAGCTTATGACACTTATAGGATTGTTCTTGCTTTAAACACGGCTTTAGCACTTAAGAAGAAAGATACAACTTCAGCTCTGTATAATGGAAGAAATGGAAATAGAATAAGATTTAGTGATGATACAGATGATAAGAGAGTTATGCAAGTAGCTGGTGATAGCGTTGTTTTTCTTGGAGCCATCTCTTTTATTGAAAAAACCTGCATTTTATAGTATTGGAGATACACTAGGTTTTAACTCAAAGGAACAAGGAACGTTTGACAGCGACATGGTTGGTGGAACAGTATATGAAGCAGTTGAAAAAGCTATGTATTTTGCTGGAACTTATAAAGCATGGAACAAAATGATTCAACCTGATAATACAGGTGTAAAATTGATCAGTGTTTATTGCGACTTAGTTAATGCAGAAAACAATTATATAGAGAAGAGAAAAGGGTTTTCAGAACAGTCAGGATCTCTATATCTCATCGACACAGATGATATTGCTCCAGGTCAAAAAGTTGACTTACATATTCCCAATGTAATGTACTTACCGACAATGGGTGACATAGTAAAGTTGGGTGTTTATAAAATTGCATTAACAGATCAAAATGGAAATAGGATTAATACAATTACAGATGTTGTATCTACAATAGTTATTAGAAAAGGTAAAACAAGTATAGAAAGGAGTATAGCAAAAAAAAATTAAAACAACTCTGGAAAAGAGTATAGACAAAATATAGAAAAAAGTAAAATAAATATAGAAAATGAGGATTAGGTTAACAGGAACTTCCGATATAGACTGTAAAAATAACTATTCCACAATAATGCTTGGTCCTAAATCTTGGTATACAAAAGTTGGTTTAAGAAGGATAGAGTTTACTTACACATATAAAAGCATTGTAAATATTGTTGCTCTTTAAAACGATATGCTTTAGTTTGAAAATAATCCTTCATCAGCTAATAACTATTCCATTTCTGTTCCTCCAGGTTATTATGATAGTGCTAGACTTGTTGCAGCACAAAATAGAGGATTAGATGGTGCTGCATCACTTTACAATCCTACAAGAAGAGATAGTACTGGAATTATTTTTAGTGTTGGTGAAGGTGATAAAATAGTTAGAAAAGTAATGGGTGAGTATGTTGTTTTACTAGCGAGTGATATCTCCGGCGTTATTAATAACATTGGAGATACCCTTGGTTTTAATACAAAGGAACAAGGAACATACGCCCCTGATTACGATTATGGTGATGGAAGAGAAGAAGATAAAAAAGATGAAAAATCACATTACTTCGCCGGAACTTACACAGCATGGAATAAAATGAAATCCTCTAATTTCAATGACATTGAATGGATCAGTGTTGACTGCGACTTGGTCAATCCAGAACCTAATTATATAGAGAAAAGAAAAGGGGTATTTAGAAGAATCAGGATATTTATATATTATTGGTGTAAAAGATATTTCCCCAGGAGAAAAAGTTGATCTACATATTCCAAACATAATGTATCTACCGACAAGGGGTGATATAGAATCATTGAGTAGTTTTATGATTACTTTAAAAGATCAAAATGAAAAATAGACTAAATACAATTAAAGATGTTGTAGCTACAACAGAAACTTTTAAGTAGTATAGAGAGAGATTGGTAGCTATATAAGGACTGATCATGGAAATATGAGAGGAAAGTATCATGGATCTGGTGTTTTAGATAAAGTACTCGATGATGTTGGTAAAGTAACACCTGTTTTAACAGGATTAACTGGTCTAAGCATGGACATTGCTAATAAAGAAATTGAAATGCATCAAGCAAGGAAGATTTCTGAATTACAAACTAAAAAAGAAAAGATAGATCAAGAATACGCTATTAAACGAAGAGAGATGGATGATAAACTTGAAGAGGAAAGTAGAAAGAAAGAATTATATTATGAAATTGAGAAACGAAAAAAAGAAGATCATGAAAGAAAGATAAAAGAAATGGATCTAGAGATTAAACGTGCAATGCTTGAAAAATTTAAACCAAAAACTAAAAAGGTAGAAAAGTAAAAATAGAAGAAGTAGAAGACGATTCAGAAGCTCTTAAAGAAAATGATCCAAAAACATTTAAAGAAGTTGAGAATGCAATAAAATCCATTATACCTACCGGAGAGAGAACAAGACCTGATGGATATAGTGGAAGTGTGAGAGAGAAAATTGGGCGTGGATTATATTCTCAAAAACTGAAAAATTAGTTTTTTATATAGAGAAAGAATGACGAGCGCAGATGCAAGTACTATACTTGAACTTAGAGATCCCGATTTTCCTTATTGTAAAATCAATGATTATCAGTTCAGAGAATTTTTCCAAAGTAATGGAGCTGAAACTGATACAACTGCTGATAAACTGGTCTCATTCAATATTCCAGCAGATCTTCAAACATGTTATGTTTTGTCAGATGGCTACGTTCTACTAGAAGAACAGTTCCTAGTTCAATCAACCCCCGGTGGTGATTATCTACCACCCAATCGTAACCTTGCAGCAGGATTAGTTAACAACGCTGGAGCTTGGATGTTTAATGCAATGAGAGTTAGGCTTGGTGCTGAAGAGGTTGAAAGTGTGCAACAAAATATAGGAACTGTTTCAACTATTATGGGGCTTCTATGTTATCCCAGTGAGTATAGTAGAACTGAGGGTGGTGCGACTGGGTGGAAAGAAGATGAAGCAAGCTCATTTGATGATATGTATACCGTTGCTAATGCTGCTACAAAAAATTCTAGACTATTTCCATATCTAAGTCCTAATGCATCCACAGCTACTAACTCAAACATAAAATTAGTTTATCGAAAAGATTTATCTAATTTTTTTGCGGATAATGTAGGTACATTCAGTATTTCACTCCCATTGTTAAGAATCTCTGGATTTAGTGCGGATATGAATAAGATTATGTACAATACTCAATTTACTCTTGAACTAACTAGGGTTAATGGGCATGATTTTAATGCTATTATGACCGGGGTAAGTGGTACTGCTGTGGATAACAATGTTAATGTAATTCAATCTAGAACAACAGCTAGCACTGCTGGAAATGGTGCTTGGAATCCATTTAAAATTAGTAAGTCAAAAATAAGATTAGTTGTTCCATGTATAATTCCTAAAATGAGCATTCAAAAATCACTTGCTGATATTTCGAGTGAAAGGTCAAAGAAACTTAGACTAAGCTATAGAGTTAGACGATATGAATCCGTTAGTATATCAAATTACAATTCAAATCTCAAATTTACAAAGACACTTACTATGCAGAATGAACTTGATAAAGTTAGGTGGTTCATTGTTGCAGCTCAAAACCAAAATAAATTTAATAGCTACACTGGAAACCCTTGCACTTTCAATCATTGTGATATTAAAGGTGTCTCAGCAGTTGCTAATGGCACAAAACAATATCCAGCGGTTCTAAGAAATGGCTATCCAAAAGACACCAAATGTTCAACTCCTTATCTTGATTTTACTTAATTTAGGAAACAGTTCCTCGGATCAAATGAACTAAATGTACCTGTTGGTGTTACCTTTCCAGAATGGTTAACTTTTTATCCTATTCATGTTATCGATCTACAATATAACGATCAACCTCTTAGATCAGGAACAAAACTTGATGCAACTATTGACTTCAATTCTACAATACCCGGTGTTAGTGCTGCTATTTCTGCTGCTGGAAATGTACCAGCACAACCTGAAATTACGGCTGCTGCTGAACCTACGGTTGTGATTCATTATATCACTATCTGTGAGAACACTTTGGAATTAACATCTAATGGAAATGGAACTCCCTTTATTTGTAGTAGAGGAAGGTCTCTTTAAAATCCATTAGATATTTAAGAAATATAATAACTAAATATAATGCAAAAAACAAATTTCATACAAGGTTCGGGTGAGTGGAAAAGTTCTATGAAGTTAAATATTGGTGGATCAGAAGTGCATTCGGTTTTAGGAAATGATATGATATTTGGGTCTCAAATTGATTGTGACATTGAATCAATTTCAAATAGAAAACTAAAAAAATATATCGCTAACTCTCAACCTATGAGATTTCCACAAATGTTATTTGGAAAAGTAATCGAGCTAATAGCAGCTAAATTTCTCGTGATGAAGTTGAATAGAGGTATTAAGAATTCAAATGAGTGTTTTACTAGTGATGGGGTTTATCGTTATTCTCCAGATAGAGTTACTGATCAAGATACTCTAATAGAAATAAAATGTTTATGGAGTAGAACTATTGAAAAAGATTTTATACAAAAACAATATATTGCACAGTGCCTACTTGGTTTACATGTGTTAAAGCTTAGATGTTTTTATAGTGAATTTGAAATATTCGTTCCAGATTTGAATTACTATGATGTACCTAAAGACTATGTTGCTGCAGGAACAGTTAGAATTTCAACAACTTATGAATTTGATATACCAATACGTGAACCTCTTTTTATGTTTTTACTGAAAGATGAGAAGTACTTTGAATTTGAATTTGATATAATTTCTAAATATGGTCGTTTTAACAATAAAAAACCTTTGGTTATGATATCAAATGCTATATTAAAAAATTAGAGATACAAGTAGTTGAAGATGAAGCTCCGCTTAAATTTTTAAGAATTATTCCAGTGGTCAAAGAAGTGTTAAAGAGATCTAAAATATTAATAAATAATTATATAGATGACCAAAAAGTTTCACACCGAAGACTATGTATCGAAGAATAATGGATTCATTCTTTCTGATCTTGATGCAAATGGTAATATAATTATAAATTTAGGTGATCCTGTAAATGAATATGACACTGTTACAAAAGCCGGTGCTGACGCTAACTTTGTCGTTAATACAGGAATAACAATGAATCTTGGAGGAAAACGTCTTACAAACCTTGGGGCGGTTGTTAACCCTACAGATGGTGTAAACGTTTCACAAGTAAACAATTATGTTAAGAAGACTGGTGATACAATGCTAGGAGATTTAGACATGAATGGTAAAGCCATAACATCCACATATTGGAATTCTGGTAATACCAAACCAGTTGTATTAAATGATGACTATTGTCTTACTTATGGTGGTTTAAAAAGAGATGTATTGCTTAAAGCATTTCTTTCAACAACAAATATCAATATAGGTGGTAACTCGATTACTAATGTTGCAGAGCCTGTCAACCCTTTGGATGTTGCAACAAAGAATTATGTAGATAAAACACTTAAAAAAATAACGGAAGTAATATCAATCTCAATGGACCCTAAAGCATTAAACTCAATTTTAAATCTATCAACCCCTCACTCATGGACAAATATAATGTCTCCACCTATTATGATATTAAATGTTATGGTTGTAGGATCTTCTAATTGCGTATTTCTAAAATCTAATACTGACACAGCAGTAGTATCTGGTGATGTAAGAGCTATAAATACTTCAAAAACAGGTGTTAACTTAAAGTACTGTGTATATTTTTCTAGATTACCTACAGAGTATTACTTCGTTGATAGTACTGAAAAACTAAAAGTAAACCTCTTAGTTAGCTATGTACTCTCCTGAGAAGTATAAATGAACTATTAAAACTGTTAACTCTTTTAACTTTGTTGCTTTGTGCTTACCTTTAACAACCGGAAATAATTTAGAAATAGAACAGATGGCTTCATGATCTAAACAATGATGTACAGAAGTAGAGCAAAAATGTTTATTTAAGTATTTCCTAACCAGTAAATACAGTTTAGCTGGTTTTTATTTTTTATAATAATTAGAATTTATGTTGCTGTAGGAACAGATTATACAATGGTTGTTACGAAAAAGCTTAGAATCAAATTCAGTTTCTTTCATATCTTTATCACAGATACAACAACGTATTCCATATTCCTGTTTTGGCCTTTTTATTTTTGGTTTACAATGTGGATGACCTGTTTCAAGGTATTCAACTTCATTAAACGTGCTTAAGCATGTATCACACAATATTTCCATTCTCTATAGATGTCGTTTTTAACTCTAAATGAAAGAAAAAAAGAAGGTAAATTCAATCTCGACTTAGATATAGGCCAAGTATTCAAGTCAAGACCTAAGAAAATTCCACAAGGTTTCTTTAATATTGTTGAGCCTAATGAAAATCACTAAGCAGACATTTTGTATATGCTAATGATTCTGGATATAATATGCTTTGAGTGTTATTGATGTTGCTAGTAGATATAAAGAATCAAGACCTCTTAAAACAAAGTCTTCTAAAGAATTAACAAAAGCAATAATAGATATCTACAGTAAAGGTCCTTTGAAGTGGCCAAAGAAAATGACGGTTGATCTTGGGTCAGAGTTTAAAGGTGAGTTTGCTAAAGAAATGAAAAAAACATGAAACACAAATAATTGAAGGCACTACTAAAAAGAGTGTTGCATTAGTTGAAAGAATGAATAGAACAGTTGCTGAGAGTGCATTCATTGCTCAGTATGAACAAGAATTAGAAAGTATTAATAAAAGAGACTATACTAGAAATAAAGAGTGGATTGATTGATAATCTACCAAAGATCATTGAGTATCTAAATAATACTGTTACAAGAATGATTGGTAAAGAACCAGCAAAGGCGATAAAAAAAGAAAATGTAGGACTAAAGAAACAAAAATATCATGGTGAAAAGCTATTAGAACTTAACACACCAGTTTGGTTTTTGTTAGAACCGGGTGAGGAAGAAGACGAGAAAAGAAGAAGAGCTACAGATCTAATAGGGAGTTTAACTAAACATACTATTGTTAGAATAATGTTATTAAGAGAACAACCAACTAGATATTTCGTAAATGATTTTAAGAAAAGTTTTGTTAGAGGGGAGTTACAAGTTGTTAGCCTACATTAATTTCAGTTTGTGAGTTCCCCAATACAATTCCTTCAAACTCTTCTTTTGTAATTTCATCATCAGATAAAGCGTTAGTAATCTTTGAGATAATTTGATAATTAGAACTTAAAGCATTCCTTTTGCGTTTGTCTATATCTGTTAGTACACCGTCAACTGATACAAACATTACAAATATAGATGAAAAGACAGTTACTACATGACTAATAGATGGCAATACTTGAACATAAGTACTTGAAATAGTTACTCATAATTCTATTACTATATTTATAAATTTAAGTACATATCTAGCTCTTGTTAATTTTATTAGACAAGATCTAATTTTTATTAAACTGAACAGTCTCTTCATATTTTTTAACAGCAAAATATTTTCTCAAATCTGGCATTTTATTTCTATATATTTGTAAATATTTTTTTTAAATCCACCAATCCATAGTCTCTTCAATCAACTCTTCCTGAGGTTCAAAGTCTTTTCCTTGATCTATTTCCTTTTTGATTTGTTTTGTTAGTTCTATTTTTTAGAGTAAGCTTCTGCGTTAATTTTATTTATTTTTTCTATTTTTAAGTCCTTCAGAAGCTCTTCAAAGACTGAACCATCTCTAACCTTAGTAAATATGTTAGCGATTTCTGGTTCAGAGTGTTTGATTCTTAAAGCCTTGTATTCAATAACTAGTTTAACAGCGTTTAGTAATGTTGATCGAATGTCTTCAATTCTACCCATAGGATATGAACAAATCTTAAAATTTGAATGCTGCTGCCCTTGAACTTCATTAAGGCAATCCCTACTCCTTGTTTCAATACCCATTTCTATATAATGTTTATTTTTTTTAATTAAATTAATTATGCTGATTGTGCTTCTAGAGCTGCAGCAGTTGCCTTTTATCTTGAGCTAACACCGTCAGCTAGATCAGGAAGAACTGCATAACACTCGTCTTTAACGATTCCAGAGATGTATGGTTTAACTCCTGAAACTCCTGAAATAACTGTTGAGAGTGTTTGAAGTTGAGATGCAATCCATGTTGTATAGCCAGAGATCTCAGAAGGATCGTCAAGAAGTGCATCTACTTTAGACCTAACAGTAGATTCAAGATTGGCTGTTACATCAGTTAAGCCGGCAGTTATAATCTTTTGAGCTTCAATATCACATTCATCAAGATAGAACTTCTTAACCGAATTGTCAGTCATAACGGAAATATCTGAATCAACTGTTTGGGAATCATATGCAGTCATTCTTGACCAAACAAGATAATCAACGTAAGACTTAAGGAGAGTAGCACTAGTAGCAAGATTGGGATCGGTAACGTCGTTCTGCATTTCCTATATAAAAAAAAATTACTTAGATGTAAAAGTGATTATTTTTTTGTTTTTACATCATCAAACATTTGATTAAATTTATCAAATGCTGAAGTCTATTTTCTTTCTTTCTTTTTCATTTTATCATATGCATCACAAACATCTAAGAGAATCCAAATTTGTGATGCAGGTTGTTTAAATATATACTTATAAAAATCGGTAGGGATTTGTGGTGTGTCATCCTCCAAACAACAAAACGTTTTAGAAATTCTTATAGCATACTCACAACAAAGAATTATTGAAACTTTGTGATCCATCTTTCTTTTCAATATAAGGTTTAAATATTTGATTTTCTATTCTCGTATATTTGTGTAGCCTCATTTTCTAATTTCATCTTAGATTTATCAAAACTTTTATATTGATCAGCAATCTCAAAAAGTGTGTCAATAAATATTGGGTCTGATTCTTTTATAATTTTATAAGATTTACAATAAACAACAGATTCAGGCCCACACCATCCTAATAGACAAAAACAAATTGAGGATATAATATTAGGTACATAACAATTCCCAAGAAACTTTTCAAACTTTTCATCAAAATCCATTTCCTATATAAGGTTTAAGAATTGTTCAATTCATTTTCCTCTCTCTTAATTTTTTTCAGCTTCATAATAAAACACACCAACCTTAATAATATAAGATTCTGTTCCATCTCCTAAACTTTTTCGATCATATTGATTTTTTTCGTACTCATCACAAAACTCTAACAGCGTAAATATTTCGTCTTCGTTTAATCTAATAACATCTTCATAAAAATTTGGTGGAAGAAGACTAGAATACCAATACCTATCTTCAGAGCCACATACCATTTTTGGAATATTTGCAGTATCTTGACAACAAAGAATCTTTGAAATTTTATACTCCATTTTTCTTCTATACAAGATTTAAAGATGATTATTTCATCTTTTTGTTTTCTAAATTTTTTTTTAAATCATGAACCCTACTAGAAAATTTACTATATTACCATTTTAAAAATTAATTCTTAATTTTTTTTATTCCCATCACAAATCTCTAACAACTCACATAAAATGTCCTCACTTAAATTACCAATAAGTTCATAAAATATTAGTGGAAAATCATACTCATAATTAATTTCATATCCACGAATAGCTACTAGTGCAATTTCTACAGCACGTCTACAACAAAGAATTCTTCAGACTTTTTGATCCATATTTTTTCCTATATAAAGCTAAATTTTTATTTAATAGAAGTAATTACTTTGTAGTCTTTGTTTTGTTTGTGGTTTTTTTGATTTCTTGGCTGCTTCTTCAAGCATTTCATTTATCTTACCTTTACCATCCATTAGTTTATCAGAAGCTTCACAGATTTCTATAAGAACTCTAACAAATGAAATATCTAAATATGGAATAAGTTTATCAAAAGAGTGTCAAATTATACGTTGATCATTTCCTTTTAGTTTTTAAAGACAGATCTTTACGGCCATATCTCTGGATTGTTCGCGGCTTAGAATTCTCAAGACGTCCATTTCTATATAAGTAAAAATATTTTTTTTTAATTTATTTTCTTCATTTAAATAATCATTTCGAAATGTAGGTATATCATCAGCTTCAGTGTAAAAAGGAAAGTCATCTTCAGTAGATTCAAATTCAGATTCGGATTTGGATTCGGATTCGGATTCAGGTATATAATCAGGATCTTCGTATTCTTTATCTGATATTGGCTCTGTATCTGAAATACTTATATCAATAGAGTCTTCTTCAACTTTTAAAAACTCTTCATTTTCCATTTCTATAATAATGAAATTATTTTGCTAATATATTTTTCTAAATTGTTTTGACTTCTTTTTCTCTAAATCATTTTGCTCTTGGTTCTTCCCACGCTCTTTCAGTATCAACGGGTTTTATTTTACTCGCATTATCTTCTTTTTCGCTTTCAATCTTTCGTTTAGGCATTTATACTAGTATTAGAAAAACATTTAATACATTTTCCGGCGCTCTCTTCTATTCTATAATGACCGTATGCATAACTACAACAACCGCAATCTAACCAGTAACGCTTTGATTCAAATGCTGATAGGGGTCTTTTTTTAAGTTTCTTTGTAATAATATTGTGTTTACTTTGTGTCATGCGGTAGAAATCTCTATCAAGTGTCTCATCAAAGTCTTTTGTATCAAGATCACCACTGTAAATTTCATTTACTCTAGACAAACATTGAATGTACTCACTATGTGTTATCTTTGAATTCCTAATTACTTCTTTTGGAACACCCTTTGCTTTCAAAATTGGCCTAATAGAAGAAGCACAATATAGTTTTGGTCTTAAAGCAATGAATTCATCAATCTTTGCTCCATCCATCTCATCTTTGAATTTACCAAACACGTCTTTATGAAACCAATTCTTAATATCAAACATCTCTTTCTCAAAGTTTTCACTTTTAATATCAACAACTAACGAATCAGTATCAGTGTATAATAAACTTAATCTATCGTTAAACTTAGCCTTCAACGTGTTATAGTAAAACCTTTGCATATTTAATTTTGATAGATCAAGAATTGCAACACCTATAAACATTGGTTTGTTTAGAAGTGTAGTATTTCTTGAATGTTCAAAACCAACAAGACTCTTATCAAAGCATCTAATTTCTTTAAGCCTAGGATCTCTCATTAGTTTATTATGCAACGAATCATTCTTATCTGTCCCTGTATTTACTAACCTAACACACGTTCTGTTTTTTACGTTCTCACATATCTTTCCAAAGATTTGGCACATGAAACCTGTACATAGATTTCTTTTGAAACTATCGCCTTTACGTTCGAATTCAATCTTTTTCTCTGCACATATATCAGTGAATGGTTTTGCCCAAGGTTCTTGATTGAATTGATATACTTTATGTATTTTAGTTGGAATCAAACCTTTCCTAACAACAAATCGAAAGTACCTGTAATGGGTTAGATAATGAATTTTATTATTAAAGTCACAAATCAACTTTGGTACAGTACTTGGGCCCGATGAAAACTTTTGTTGGTATCTTGAAAACTCAGAAGTATCAACAACCCTACTTTCAGGACAAAGTGGATAATCATTATGTAAATCATGTTATTCCTTTGGATACTCTAAATCATATAATACAAATAATCCTGTTTCAGAATCTTCGGGTAGTGACATTATTTTTTCAAGTGACCAATTACTTAAATCATCTTCAATAGGTTCTGAAATAGGTAAGTGCCACATCATAACAGTTGGATATAAACTGGTTGCATCCCAGTACATAATATGATTATTGTCACTAGCCTTACAAAGTCTTTTACTTACTTGACAGACACCACCTCTTATTGATTCCTTAAACTTTTGATATAGTTGTAAGTCTCCTTCCTTTTTACCTAACAAATTTATAGTACATTTGGTGTACAACAAAGTACAAGACCATGCATAATGTGGTGCAGATAGATAATGAGAAGGATCTAGTTTAACCAACTCAATAAAACTGTTTCTGTATGCCTCATAGCAATCAGCAAGAAGTGTAACGTCTGTATATAAATTAATACCATGATAATGTCCTAAATCTTTCATGTTTAAAAGTTTAAATACATTTAATGCATGTTCATAGTCTTCAGTAGTAATACCTCTATCAAAAGTAAGTTTACTATTGAATGCTTTGATTTCTGTAATTTTGTTTACATCGAATTTATCAAAAGAATCCATATACTCGTAAGGATAAACTCCTTTTCTTGTTATAGTATCTTTGAGAACATTGCCATCAATATCTGGATATAATAATTTAAAAACACCAATTGTATTGTTAATGTTAGAATTTGCTTTCTTTAATGAAGTAACAATATCACTTAAACCATTATTCATAAAATTATGAGAATCTTTATTCTCGAAATTCTCAAATGACATTGACATATAGTTCTCCATATTGTGTACAACAGGCTTACAATCAAGACCAAATGCTCACATTCCTTTTACAATCGAATGAGAATCCTATCCTTTCAAGTTGTGAATAAAGATTGGAAGTTTCCAGCTACTTTTTTTTAATCTAACGAGTGAATTACAAAGTTTATGTGCTGCTCCTCTAAACTTATCTGTAAAGTGGCAATGATCTCTTACTTTAAACTTTCCATTTACATCATTAAATTATTTTGTAAAAACCCAACATTTTGTAGAATCTTTAAATTTCTTATTAACATCAGAATAAAAAAAAAAAGTGCTTCAACGTGATTCAATAGCATATTTTTTAATTCTTTAGAAGTATTAATTATAAACTCTAATAGTAGTTCAACACAATCTTTCCCTCTATTTAAAAACCTATCTATAACTTTTCCATTAATATCAACAATAATCGCACATGAATTGGATGGAATTTGTAACATATTAGTACATGTATCACTACATTTACCAGTTGTTAATTTACTATTACAATAAAATGGATTGATATCGTTAGATAGTATACTTTCATTACAAACATCACATGTCTTTACATTCAAACTCTCAAAATCCGCATAACAAACGTATGGAGACTTAATAAGTTTTTCGTGGTCACTAAAACTTAAAAGTGTAGTATCCTTTGTTCGTCCTATTTTCTTATTTTCAACAATACCAGGCATTTTTAATTTGGAATAACAAGAGTTAAGTTTTTATTTACTATGTGATTCTGAATATCTAAATCTGAAAAGAATTTGTCAAATCACCTATGGCAATAAAATACTGACCCTCCTTTACTAGATGTTCTGCAGAGACCACGGAAATTCTTTATCAACACATAATGACTTTTTTTCGGATTTGGTTATCAGCAGGAGATTAATATGTCTATCTGGAACCTCTAATTTTCTTGATACAATTTTTAGAGGATATACACCTGATTTGTCATTATACTCATAAACATTTACACTAACATTAAATAGTTTACCAAGTTTTTTAACATCAATTACTTTGAGTGGCCATTCAAGTTGTGAAAGAGGGTCGTTTAATTCTTGATAATTACTTCTTAATATATTAATTAAATCAATGTATCTCTCTGGATGTACACTTACAGGATGTAGGAATCTTAATACACACCATAAAGCACAATATTTATCTTCATTCTTTATATAAACACAGCAGCGCTTCTTTGCTAAACCAGTTGGTAGTGGTAAATAAGACGAACCAGCTCTAACAATATATTCACAAACATTAATCTCAAGACGTTTTACACCTATTAGCTTCCAACCTGAACTTGAATTCTTGTCAATCATTTTATCTATTGATTCTTTTAAAGATTTAATTGGTCTTTAATAATATTAGTATAATCAGATATTTTAACAACTGCAACCAACTTAGAACCTGTTACAACACTATGTGAATGTGTGTCAGTTTGAGTGTGATATGAATGAATGGAAATCTTAGTTTGTAATTTAAATGAAGAAAATCTAGTTGTTACTTTTTTAACACATTATTATAACTTGGTATTATACTATTAAAGAAATCATCAATTTTAGTTGCAGAATACTCTCCCTTTAAGAATATATCTTTCATGTTTTCCACTTGCTCCAACAAAATCTAATTTAAACTTATGAAGCCTAGAAGCAATACTTTTACTAGGAGTTATGACATCAATATTCATTAGTCTTCTTGACTCACTGTAAAAAGATTTTCCCTTTTGAGAACTTCTTCCGTACATCTATACTAGGTAGATTTTGGTTCAAATAAAAAACCAAAGGACAAAATCTTTAGTGTTGGAGGAATAGTACACTTTTAGGACACTTTCCTTTTTAGGACAATTTCCCTTTTAGGACATCGAATGTGAACGTAGTGAACATGAGGTGTCCTAAAAGGGGATTTGTCCTAAAAGGGGAATTGTCCTAAAAGGGTACTTTTCTTACAACAAGCCGCTCGTATCTTGGGGTGCTGTAGCGACGCGCGCATAGGGTAGTTGGTTATACTCGGACTTCGGGAGTTCGCACAGTTAACTCCGTCGGTCCGGTACACGCCGCGTAAACGCACAGGGTAGTTGGTTATACTCGGACTTCGGGAGTTCGCGCAGTTAACTCCGTCGGTCCGGTACGCGCCGCGTAAAGTGCTTGCGTCGGCGCGTAACCGCTACGAACAGGCCCACAATAAACTGTTGTTTTCGGCACCCATTTGTGGCCGCCTGTGTTTTAACCGCATTGCAGCACTGCATCACACAGTCCGCCGGTAGAGAGCCGGGGGACGAGCTTGTCTACGCGGTTACATCTTTATCTAAACAAGCCCGAATTTTAGCAACGTTATGAAGCTGAAAATAGGCGGACTTGACTGTGGAGCTTATGTGGTCGTCTAACGAGAGGTCGCTTTGGAATATGACACCTAGATTTTGAGCTGATTCAACTGGAGATATGCTGGCAGAGCCAATTTTGAGAGTCAGTCTGTCCAATCTCTGGATCACACTGGGTTTGCCATAACTAGTAAGTTAGTTTTCTCATCGTTAAGTTTTAGAAAATTTGCTGCCATCCATGTGCGGATGTCATCAATGCATGCAGTAAGTGAGTTTAGAGAATTCGAGGTGCTCGAAGGCTGGGAGGGATCAAAGCAAAGGTACAACTGAGTGTCATCCGCATAGAAGTGAAAGCCTAGATTGTGCTTGGAAATCACATCAGCAAGAGGCAGAGCATAAGCCGTGAAAAGAACCGGACCTAGCACTGAGCCCTGAGGTACTCCAAATTTCAGAGGTACTTCAGATGATCTTTGTCCATTCACGTCAATACTCTGGAGTCTTCCACTGAGATAGGACCTGAACCACTGCAGACCAGTGCTAGTGATGCCCAGCCGATGCCTCATCGCTGTGCAAGGAGTTTGTGTGCCGAGTTAGCAGTCAAGGTTTGTCATTTATGGGGGCCCTCGTGTGCGGGATGGCAGCGCGCGACGAAGGTGAACGTTGCCTCCACAGGCGAGCTGCAGTGGTGGCAACGACGACGGCTGTATTGTATGCAGGGCGTGCGCGTGCTTACGGTTGCAGCAGCAGCCGTCGCGGCGTCCGGCTGCAGATAGGAGAAGAGAGGAAAGAAGATAAGCGAGCGGTGGGCGAGCGTCCGCTGCAGACAGGCAGACATGGACAAGCAAAGAGTAGGGCTAGAGGGTCATACGGCCCAGAGCTGACTCGTCCGTCGCAAAGGAATCCAGTTTATTTAGCCGACACCACCTGACCACAGGTTCGACGAATTGCCGCAATCGACCACAAAGCCCGCAATCCACTCTGATGAGGCTAAAATCGACCTACATTTTCATTGCCAAGCTCAGATTTTGGGCGTTTATTATAGTACACGTTTTTTGATTTTATCTGTCCACCAAATTCATGCCGTTGTACGAAAGCAAGAGCACTTATGCAAATGATCTTCAATGCCAGACGGCTGTATCGAAATCCACATGAATCCACTTGAGTTCAGCATAAATCCACCCCAAATCAGCAGCGAAAAGCTCAAAATTGTTTAGAGTATCTGACCAAACTACATGTAAAATGTACCCACACAATTTAGGCGCGATTCATCTAACGGGTTCTCACGAAGGGCACTAAAATGAGATCCCAGTGGCCCGAGCCAATACCACAATCCGCTGCGAAACGAAATAAATCGCGTTCTAAAACCTAATTTGTTTATTGTACATGAAAGTAAATACAAAAATACACGAAAGAAAAAAGACAAAAACTCTGCGAAAATTGCACTTATACAGTTTCACTTGAATTGGTGACGACGTCCTCGTGCAATGCACTGCAGTCGACTCCTGTAGCCTGGGCCTGTATACCTCGATCCACTTCTCCAATCCTCGCACCTCGCACCACCAAACGACTCTGTTCGCTCATTTTTCGGAGCTCCAGTTTTTATTGCATACTGAAGTGCATCGTTTTGTTTGCGAAAATCATATAATATAAACATAAAATAAAAAAATATTGTGAGTCCACCCACTCTGGCAATGTGCGGCAATAAAAAGACATGAGCCGGGAAAACACCACAATTCACTCTATTCCACTGCAAACCATCCTCAAATCGCCATCGCGAAGTTCTAACTTACATGGTATGTAAGACTAGACTCGTTTCAAAGTGCACCCACAAAATTCGTGCTCCATTGTGCACGTGCTTTTTCATACAATGCACTGCAATCGACTGCAAAGGCCCAGTCCGTTGCCAAAATCCACCACGATTAACTGCAATCCGCGGCAAAGAGAGCAGAATTTGTACACTAGAAACTCTACTTATGATTTCACGTTGCACTAGCCTTCGGTTATTGGGTACTCGCATTATTTCACAGTAATGGCCTCACCCACTCTGCAGCGATGCACTGCAATCAACTGCAATGCCAGGGCCAATACAGCAAACCTATAGCAACCTGATGCAAAATGATCCACAATCGGTTTCGTAATGCTCCTATTTTGATTTCATATTACAAAACACACTGGTTAAAGTTGATCACATCATCTTAACCGATTGCGCTCCTAAAAGTTCGGGCAATGCATGGCAATCTACAGCAACGGCTTGGCTCGCATAATTGTAACACGCTTGATAAAGCGGTGGCCTCGGAAGACTAAATCTCTATCTAGCAGTAATCCACTACAATCCGTGGCAAATCAACCACAAATTAGCTGCACAAAGTGCCAATAGCCATCGCATTTGACATTTCTTTGTGCAAAAATAAAATCGTAGAACTTTGCACGTTAATTGTCAACAATTCACGGCAATCGACAGAAATGGCAGGGCCGATAATGAATTTTTTGGCAAATCAACGAGAAATTGGGTGAACCAAGCTCTAATTCTCATTCCACGTAATATCTTAATTCACTCGTACATACTTTCATCCCGCTCTGACCGTTCAATCTCGGGCAAGTCATGGCGATCGACTGCAATGATCCAGGAAAATACGGCAATCCATATGATCCATCGCATATCACCTGAAAGTGTCTGGGCCAACATTAATTTTTTCTTAGGTGTCCAGCGAACTATGTTTAAAGTGCAATAACATCCTTTCAGCCAATCTCGCACGTCCAATCGAAAGCAATCAATGGCAATTGAAAGCAATGGCGTGGACCAATAACAACAGTTTAACTAGCTCCTTGGATCTGTGTCGGCTGAATTATTGAAATTCCCTTTTGGCTAGGCTACCGAAAAAAACAGCTAGGCCACTACAGGTGGCTATGAATATGGCTGCAAGGCTAGTTGCAAATCCCAGAGGTTTGACCACGTGTCTCTTTTGCTAAAAGAGCTAGGATGGCTGCTGATTGATCAACGGAATCAAAAGCAAAGTTCTTACGCTGACCCATAAGGCCCGCCACGGCTTGGCTGCGCCCAATGTGGTTGAAAAGCTACACTATTTGCAGCCTTCTTGTACCCTCAGGTCCTGCACGGACAATACATTAGCTGCTCCATTCCTCTGCATAAGACTGTTGACGACAGAAGCTTTAGCTCTGCAGATCCTAGACTGTGGAACTTGCTTCCGCAACTCTTACGCAACGACAACTGCTCTCCTGCGGCCATCTATGGCTCGTCATTTTCAGCGGTCCTGAGCTGCTACTTCCATACTAATCACTACCTCAACTGCTCTCCTGACTCTGCTATGCTTTCCACTTTCTCTTTGTTGGGTGAGAAAAAGTCTTTTGGCTATCGAATGCGTACCGAAAGCCGCTTAGGCTGTGAGTGGGCTAGACAAAACTCTCCTGCTTAACACCCACACGATCTTCATGACTTTGTGGAATTACAGATGGAGATATATTGTTTATCGAGCGTGATATTACTCACCATTCAATCGCGTTTCCCTTTGCAGCAAATATAAAGCACCTAGAAAGAGATTGAGTTCTCTGATTGCGCTTTATCAAGTGCATTATCGTTATACTATTCTCATTGTTATCATTTCGCTACGTTCGAAGTGAAACCGTGTAATTGTCAGGCTGTATTTGCCCGTCCATTGTCAACGATGCACGGCAATCGAAAGCAAATGGTCGGGGCAATACAGCAACTTGAGGCATCGGCGAGAAACCGGATGCAACCGAGTGATCGTACTGAGCTAGAAGATAAAGAGTTTCCAAAGATAGTGAGTTCCAAAGAAGTTTCCAAAGTTCTTCTCACTAGCCAGGCCAGCACTCTCTTGATGACCACAGAATGCCAGATTTTGAGAAACCAAGAACTTGACTAAACAGCCGAGAACACTCTCTTTAGGACTTCTTGCCATTGCTGCTTTTAAGATGACATTTTTGCCTTTAACAGCATTGTCTACTCCACTTCCTCCGAGTTGTCTCTTCTGTGTTTCTTTGCATGTGGTGAAAGCCTGACAATGATAAGACTCATTTGCAGGGGCAATTCAGTTTTTATTCTGATTCTTTATTATTACTATATATTAAGCACACACACACACACACACACACACACACACACACACACACACACATATATATATATATATATGATTATTATTTTTAAGGCTTCCTTTACTGGCTAAGCCTATTTGCCAATTCAATTGACGATCGGGAATTTTGAATGGACACAGGGAAGAGAAAGCGAAAGAAGCAACTTGCCGAATGTTTTCAGGGAGAGTATATCAGCCAGTTCCTGCTAACTTCATGCCCTTTTGCAAGTTTCCTCTTGAACCAGGCTGTGCTCACGGCCCGACCGCCTTTTCCAGGATATGGACCTTTTTTCTGAAACATGGTTTATCCTCGTAGTACCAGTTCAGTTTGAAGTGGCTGCGGGATGACGGAAAAACAGAGGTTTGGTAAAAGTTCAGGTAGCCACTATCCTTCAGGGTCAGCACTTGGGAATTCGCAGTAGATTCTGTACCTTCTTCTCTTGTGGTTGTGTTTGCAACCCCGTGGTACAAATAGTGACTGTCTACGTCTTCGCAGAGCAAAACGTTTTCCTTTAAGCTTCACCTTGCAGAGTGTTTGTTTCTCCGTGTTAAAATGCTTTCTGCCTACATTTTTCCTCCCCTTCCCTGTTCTTGTCATTGTCTTCGTCCAGCTTGCTTTTGTCCTCCCCAAAAATTTCTTCCTTATTTAATCTGCGATTGTCAACATTTTCCAGGTATTTTTCTGTGTCTTCGCTGTTCTCCAGCTTCGCTTTCTTCGAGAAACCTTGGTAGTTCCTGGAGCTGGACTTGCTTGCTTTTTTCTTCTCATCGAATTGTCACTGTCTGTGCTGGGCATCACGTGCCTTTCCCCCCCCCCACGTCATCGGACAACAGATCGGGTGACCAAAAAATGTACACAACTATGCAGTAGCCGCAATAATAATAATGATACTAATACATTTGTGTAGGGCTGTCAGAGAACTCAATGTTATTCTTGGCACTTTACATTTGCTATAAAGGGAGCATGATCGAATGATTAATCGTAGCATACTCAATATTAATAGTAATAATAGTAATCAATGACAAGAAGGATAACATAGTGAGAGGTGATGCTCGTGGTCCGCAAGCACATAGGGTTAGCGGCAGCACGCACATGTTTGTCGGCACCCATCAGCACACAAATGGCCGATCACGTGGACCCACTATATGCTGTGATAAATAGATGTTTTTTAAGCTTGTTTTCAAATGTTGTCAAGTCAGGGGATGCCGTGACGCGCATCGGAAGTGAGTTCTAGGCTTTGGTCGCATACGAACTAAAGGCGCGGTGTCTACAGGATATCAAGATCGTAATTCTTCAAAAAAAATATAATTCATGTATATAGCGCTCCAAGAGAACTTGAATCTCTATTCAGGCGCTTCACATATGCCTCGGGGCTCGAGCCCACGACCTCAGTCAGACCTTGTTAGGGGCGAGCATCTTAACCGCTAGACTAAACCAGCTCGGGGTAAATGTAAAATGTAAAATCGTACGAGGTAAATGATTTGATTCCGAAAGGCTGGAAATTTGACGATTAGCCTGCTGGACGAGTAGATTTGATATCTAGGCTGGTCCGGCTCCATCAACCGCGAAACCCTCACTAGTTCGGTTAGCGGCCGCGTTTGATGCGTCGCAGTGGCGACGTAGACGCAACCTTAACCTTAGGTTGGCTGAAGAAGTACCTGCTAATTTAACAGCCCTTTTTTGCATAGCCGCAGAAGAACCTTTACGGCTATCACCACCACTTGCAGCGGCGCTGCAGGATTGCCCATTACAGGTTTCGAACCCACGACCTCGGCAGGAGGTCGTGAGTGCAACCACCTTTCCTGGTGTGCCATCGCGGCTCACGGCTGGGTAGGGCTAGCAGGCGGGAAGGGCAGTTGAAACGCGGACAGTGGTATGAATGAGGGGGTGAACGGCCGTGTGCTTGTCGCTCTGCGAGAGCCAGCCTAGTACACGGCGGTTGACGCCCCACTCTGCGTTTCCGTTTGGTCGCCCGAGTGCCGCCAGAGCGTCCGGCTACAGCTTGCTTACAGTCTGTAAATAAGCTTAACTAGCTCAGCTAGCATTAGTAGCGTCAATTGAAACAAGGACGTGCTTGGAATCAGGATTGGTGTTACCACATAAAAAGATTTTTTTTAATATGCACACTCGACATTGCTTTTGGCTCTCCCTGGGCCTTGGCGCCCTTGTTCCCCGGCTGACTAGCCACACCTCGGGCTCCCACCGGCCGGGCTGCCCACTAATCTCTAACAGCCCAGTAATACCCGCTACTGCAAAACTCCCACTAATTTCTTATTATCTGCGCCCCGAGACCATAAACGTTTGGAATTCTAATATTTCCGTGGATTAGCACAATTAGCTGGAAGCTGCGGTTCGGCCGGCCCAGCCGCCTAGTAATGAGGGGGATTTCCCTTCAACAACACGCTTTGCCCGTCAGTCGTCGTCGGAGAGACGCCAAATGAGCTTCAGCACTATTGTATCAGCCGGTCGCTGCAGTAGGCCTAACCATCGCTGTACAAGGAATCGCGCGAGTTTGCCGAGTTCTCTGAGGGGAATTTATCAAGTGCATTAATATTATTATTATTAAAATGCTTCGCGCTCAGTTAGCACAGTCCTATACTGCGTGACTGCAACTGCGGTGTGTAAACCATTCACTGTGAAGGTCAGTACTGGGTCCGCCCTCAGCTCAGCCTGTAAAATGTAGTGTCTGCTTGTACTCATTTTAGTCGGAGTTTGGCTGCAGCTAGAGTCTCTGGTTTAATTAGAAAGGCGCAGAAATTGCCGCAGCATCGTAATGCCTAGTGGGCCACGATGATAGGAGTTTTCCTTTTTACGACATCGTCAAATTCTTCTCCAACCTCGGTTCCACTTCAGTTGTCAAAAAATTTCCCGATATCGCAAAAGGAAAAATCCTATCATCACTAAATTCAATCATTTATTAATTAGCATGCATATGTTTACCTTATATAGCAAATGTCTTCTCGATTAAGTCAAATTAATTCTTTTCCTTTCGAATCTAGAAGGTTAATGAACATCGATTTTAATTCATCAAGTAGAAAATACGTTAAAAAAGGAAAACTTAATAAAGTTGGTTTCATAGAAACCTGTTGTTTCTGCTAGTAAAAATACTTTAACTTTTTCTTATAAAACAAAACGAACATATGCAGACTTTGAGTCGCTTAAAGAGCTTCTTAGATATCAAACAAATGAATTACTTAACAGAGTAAGAAGATCATGGAGATTTATTAGAGAGGATTTTAAAATATCATTTGATATGAGAATGTTTGATAATGGAGACATAGAAAAAAAGGAGCACAGTCTAAATCAATGTTGAAAATGGATAGTGAACCAACAAACTCAATCTATGAAAAAGTAATGCTTTATAGGAACTAATTCTGAGATGTTAGTAGAACGAAATGTTGGATCCGGATGGCTATTTATTGGTTATCATTCATTTTCTGTTGTTATTTCTAAATACGTACCTCTACGTGGTGGTACATATATTGAAACGCCTGAATATCTTGTTAAAAAAAGCGTATAATTAATTTAAAAAATCTTGATGATGAGTTTTGTGCTTCAGATCTCTAAATCCAGTGGAAAGAAATAAGTGGAAAATAAACGACTTAAAAACAATATTAGTTAGTAACTACTCTCATCTGCTTAATGAAATTGAATGGCCTTTAATGGTTAAAGACATCGATAAATTAGAGAAAGCAATGAATGTTAGTATAAATGTCTACTCATGTGGGTATAAAGAATCAAGAGTTTCACCGTTAAAAGTCGTTAAAAAGTCAGATGAGAAAAAAGATCGTCATGTAAATCTTTTACTAGTTGTTAAAGACAAAAAGAACATTATACGTTTATTAGTCATTTTAATTCATTATTTAGACCAACAAATTCAGGAGGAAGACAGTATTAGTGTCATAGATGTTTAAATAGATTCTTAGATAAAAAACAGGTAAATGAACATTTAGAACTATGTAAAAGTATGAACTCTGGAAACACTGTTTATGTAATGCCGTATGGCGATAGTAAGTTTATTAAGTTTAATTCTTTCAAGCATCTGTATACATGCCCATACGTTTGTTATGCTGATTTTGAATGTATAATAGAAAAACAAGAAAATTGTTTACACACTCCATGTTCAGCAGCTTTTGTCATCATTGATTGGAAGGGGAAGTTTTTGATAAGTTTAATAAGGTTGAGTCTGATTGTGTGGTTAAGTTTTTACGAAGATTATTTGAATTATCAGATTTCTTGAAAAGCACAATTATTGAATATAACTCAGAAAGTAAAATAGATGACTTAACTGAAAGTGAATTTGATGAACATGAAAATGCTCTATTCTGTTGGATGTGTAAAGAACCATTCAATTAAAAAACAGTGATATGAGATAAGTTCACGACCATTGTCATCTAACAAATAAATGTAGATGACCTGCTCATCATATTTGCAACTTAAAAGCTGGAATTGACTTTAAAAATGGCAACTTTCAGTTATATTTTACAACTTTAGAGGATATGACTCAAACATAATTGTTAAAGCGCTTGAAAATTCTAGTGTTGAAGCAGAACCAATAGCAAACAATCTTGAGAAGTATATAATGTTAAGGGTTAAGGATATTGTTTTCAATGATAGCGCTCAATTTATGCTTGGTTCATTAAACTTAATTGCATCAACAATCGGTAAAAAAATTGATTGTTTCCCAATTTCTAACAAAGTTTTAAGTAAACTTCATCCGAATAAAAACCTTAATATAATAGCAACTAAAAGAGAATATCCTTATGAGTTTATGGTTTCGTTTGAGAAGTTTTTCACTTCATCTCTTCCAAGTAAAGATGATTTTCACTCGACTGTTTACATGACTGGTATATCTGATGAAAGTTATAAAAAAGCAAATGATGTTTGGAAAGATTTTGATTGTAAAAATATGTTTGAGTATCATAATTTATATCTTCAACCAGACGTCTTATTACTTGCAAATTGTTTCGAAAGTTTTAGAAAAGGTTTGATATCAAAACTAAAACTAGATCCTGCAAACTTTGTAACAACACCAAACTTCTCATGGAGTGCAGTATTCTGGTTTTCAAGAGTAAAGATTATTTGTTAGGTGATAGAGAGAATTATGACATGTTTAAAACATCTATTCGTGGAGGAATATGTCAGGTTAATAGTAGACTTGTTAAAGCAAATAATCCATTAGTTCCTGATTATGTTAAGGATAAACCAATAAGATGGTTAACTTATCAAGATGCAACAAGTCTTTATCCTTCTTCAATGATGGAACTTCTTCCTCAAGAAAACGTTGTTGAAATTTAAGTGATGGGTGGAATATTGATCGTATTCTTAAGCTAGAAGATGAATCAGACATTGGTTACTTCTTTGTTGTTGATTTTGAATACGATCCAAAAACTAAAGAGTATTATCATGACTTACACAACGAATATCCATTGTGTGCTTCTAATAGAGTTGTTAATTAAAGTGAATATTCACATTTTCAAAATGAGTTCAAAACAGAAGCAAGTAATATTCCAAAATTAATGTGTAACTTTAAACCAAAAAAGGATTATCTTCTACACAATACATATTTAAAATTCTGTTTGACACATGGGATGCTTTGTGATGTAAAGAAAGTTTTTAAGTTTAATCAATCTAGATGGCTTAAACCGTATATTGAAATGTGTGCTGAAATGAAAGCATTAAATTCAAGTAAAAAGTTTTTAAGAAATCTTTGGAAACTTATAATGAATTTATTCTATGGTAAAACTTGTGAAGATGTTGAAAAAAGAGTAAAAACATATTTAGTTAATACCATTGATGAAGCAGGAAAAAATTCAATAAGCGAATAAGAGACCCAAATATGATTAACTTTGGAGAATTTGGAAAATCTGTGACAATATTTCAAATGAATCAATCGAAAACAAGATTAAATAAACCAATATTCATCGGTAGTGCAATTCTAGATTTATCAAAGTTACATATGCAAAAGTCCTAATAGGATGTTATAAAACAGAAATATGGAAATAAAGTTAGTTTAACCTACACTGACACTGACTCTTTAGTTATGAGTATTGAAACACCTAATTTTTACAATGATATGAAAGCAATGCCTAATTATTTCGATGTTGATACCATTGGAAAACTTAAGGATGAAGCAGAAGGAAGGAAAAGTAATTTCAGAGGTGTGTGTTTTAAGACCGAAGCTATACTCTGTAAGTATCGTTGACTCTGAAAGAAAAGCTGCTGCAAAAGGAGTTACAATAGCGGTTTTAACTAGAACTATGGGACATGACACATTTGTTAGTTTTTTAACTGATAGTGTAAATTTTTTAAAGGTAAAACAAAGTTTAGTGAAAATCAAATTAGAAAGTTTCATAAAATATCTCACGACAAAGACGAACTATTTACTAAAGAGATGGAAAAAGTTGCACTATCAGCATTTGAATCAAAACGTTACTGGTTAGATTGTGGTCGTTGTAGTTACGCTTATGGGATTATAAGATTGATACAGCTTTAAGTAAAGGTACTAATCCAGGTCGATGTGATAAATGTATTTAACAAAATTTTATTCTTGTATAGGAAAATGGAGTTTGATGTAAAAATTGAAAAGAGTCTTAATTCAAATCACTACATAGGAGATGAAGTGGTTTGTATCTGCCAACAAAAATTAGATTGTTACAATAAATCTTCATTTCATGGGCCAGAAGTCTATACAATTTTTAAAGAATTAGACTCTACAGCTAGTGACATTATTTGGCGATTATAAAATGTAATCAAAAGTTAATTGAGTTAAAACAGATCTAACACTTTTTCATTTCCTAAACAAAAAAAAATTGAACCGGAAACTGGACAAGCTGAGGGAGATATACGATCATTTTTTATCTGGTTGTAAAAAAATTGAATTATAATAAATGTTTTTCTAATACTAGTATAAATGCCTAAGTGAAAGAGTGAAGACAGTAAAGAAGTTGTTATAAAGAAAGTAAAATTTACTGATGAAGAAAAAATTGAAGAAGAAAAATATGTTAATGTTTTAGAAGAAATAGAACTATTCAAAAGTGTAGAGAAATTTAAATACATAATTATAAAATGTCATTATTATAGAAATGGAAAACGAAAATCGAGTTTTTTAAAAGTTGAAGAAGACTATATGGATATAAGTATTTCAGATACAGAATCTGATGATCCTGATTACATACCTGAATCCGAATCCGAATCCGAATCTGAATGAGTGTCTGAATCTGCTGAAGATGACCACTTTTTTTACTGAAGTTGATGATACCACACCAATTTCGGGTTATTATGTATGTGAAGGAATTGATTTAAACAATTTTTAAACCTTATATAGACATGGACGTCTCAAGAATTCTAAGCTGTGAACAATCCAAAGATATGGCTGTAAAGATCTGTCTTCAAAAACTAAAAGGAAATGATCAACGTATTATTAGACACTGTCTTGATAAACTCATCCCTGATTTAGATAGTTCGTCTATTAATGTTCTTATAGAAATGCGTGAAGCTTCTAATAAGCTAATGGAGTGTAGAGGTAAGATAAATAAAATGCTTGAAGAAGCAGCAAAGAAATCAAAAACCCCGAAAACAAAACATGGAGTACAAATTAATTAATTGTATTAAATAAATCTGTAGTCTTATATAGAGTATGTATGAAAATGAAATTTTAAGAATTTTTGGCTGTCCTGCTTCAAAAAATATTTTTCTAAATTTATTCGATATATATAGAAATGGTGAATTTTACGAAATTTATAAAGCTGCAAGAGGAATGGATAGAGAAACTATTGATGCTCTTTTGGGGGTTTGTGATGCTTATGATCGCGTGATGGAAGAAAGAAGAAAGAAAAAAGGAAAAAGTGATGAATTAAACAAATCTTTAAACCTTATATTGGAAGATGGATCAAAATGTTTCAAGAATTCTTTGTTGTGAATATGCTATAAGAATTGCAAAAAAGTTATGTGGTTTTGATTATGATACTACCTATATTACTACAGATCTTTATAAGTATATTTTTACACTAAGTGATTCAAAAATCTTTATTCTTTTACAGGTTTGTGATGAATATGATAAAATAAAAAATAAAAAAATATATACGACAGCATTTGATAAGTTTTATCATACCTTTGATGAGTTAAAAACAAAAGCTAATCACTTTTATATATGAGTAATTTCTTATTTTTTATAGAGGAAATGCAGACCTATGATCCCAATCTTGCTACTAGTGCCACTCTTCTGAAATCTTACGTTGATTAACTTGTTAGGTCAAGAATGACTGCATACGACCAGGAAACACTTGAGTCAGATATTTCAGTTATGACTGACAATTCGGTTAAGAAATCCTAACTTGATGAATGCGATATCGAAGCTCAAAAAATTATAACCGCCGGCTTAACTGATGTGACAGCTAATCTTGAATCTACTGTTAGATATAAAGTCGACGCACTTCTAGGTGATCCTTCTGAAATCTCTAGCTATACAATATGGATTGCATATCAACTTCCAACACTCTCAACAGTTATCTCAGGTGTGTCAGGAGTTAAACCAGACATCTCTGGAATCGTTAAAGATAAGTGTTATGCAGTTCTTCCTGATTTATCTGATGGTGTTAGTGCAAAACAAAAGGCAACTCCTGCAGCTTTAGAAGCACAATCAGCATAACTAATTTAATTAAAACAAAATAAACAGTGTTATAGAAATGGGTATCGAAACAAGAAGTAAAGATTGCCTTAATGAAGTTCAAGGGCAGCAGCTTTCAAACTTTAAGATTTGTTCTTATCCAACGCGTAGATATGAAGACATTAGATCAACATTATTAAACGCTGTGAAGCTAGTTTTTGAATACAGAGGGCTACGAGTAAATCCCTCTGAACCAGAGATAGCAGCCATATTTAGGAAAGCTAGAGACGGTTCAATCTTTGAAGAGTTTCTCACAGACTTAAAAGTAGAAAACAAAATAAAATTAGGTTAGAAGCTTACTCTAAAAACTAGAATTAACAAAACAAATAAAGAGTGGAATATATCAAGAAAAAGACTTTGAACTTCCATAAGAGTTGATTAAAGAAACTATGGATTGGAGAATCTAAACATTTACTATTCTAGCTTGCTTAACTAAACCAATCTCAATAACATCTTAAGGACTAGGTGTTCTAAATCCTGCGTGAGACAGAACAGGATAACAAAGATAGAACGGTGTTATTTGTTTATCCCTTTCTTCAGTGATAGCAAGGTTTGTTATGGAATTACTTAACAACATCTAATCACCTTCCACACCATAATAAGGTATATAAAGTAAATTAGAAGGAAGAAAGTTGGGTGAGTAGAATTTGTGGTAGCAGTTAGTAATTATATTATCATATTCTGCAGACAACTTTTCTACTGTTACCGACATTGTTGTCGTAATAGTTCTATAGCTTATTCTAGTCATATTATCATCTTTTAGAACAAACGATTTATTTTCGGCTGTTCTCCCATAAATATTGCAATAGGTGTCTTCATTGACAATGTAAGTATTATTATTATTTATTCTATTGCTGTCGCTTATTTTTAGTGTCATCTTTTAGTATAGTGGTTTTTTCAAGTTAATGTCTGATAGCTTTGCTAGAGTGGTATCAGTTGTATTTTTAAATAAATTAATAAAACTTTTAGCCCCTATTTTCCCTTCTACTATAAATGACTCGTGGTTGAAAAGTCTATTCGTTCTTAGAAACGATGTATAAGCTCTTTCTCTTGTGTATGAATAGTCAGTGGTGTTATTAGCAATTAATTTATCTACTTCTAGAGTTCCGTCTATTACTTGTCCTCCTTCTGTTCCAACCTTTGTATCAAGATACTGTTTTGAAGATAAATCATTTCCATTCACCGGATAACTCACACACATTTACATAGTTTTTTTAACTAGCAGATTAATCTCCTCTTACAATGTCATCAGAGTCTTTTCTAATATAAGTATTATCAGCAAACGTTTTACTTACTACTTCAAACTCACCAATAGTAGAACCAAAATTTGCTATTCTATTTTTACCAAGATTTAGAGTTCCATTCATTTCTAATAATCTTCTGCTAAGCATTTTACGTTGTTGCTATATAAACAGTGATATTTAATTCTTTATCAAATAAGTTTGAACCAGATATAAAAGTTGACGATTTAACACGTTTTTTATTTGCATCAAGTACATACCCACCGTATAACTTGTCTTGTAATGGGACTAACGTTTCTGGAAGAGGTTTTAATATGCCATTAATATGCCGATATAATGCCTTTTTTCCAGCTGTAAATTCATACAGTGTTGTAACAACAAACAAACCCCTAGGAATAGTAGTATCAGCTAAAGTAGAGATCCATCGACCGTTAATTGTTTTTCCATATAGTTCAGTTGTTAAAGTCCAATCAACTGTTGCTCTAAAACATATTACAGTAATATTTCCATCGGATATTCTGTTTAGATAGTTAAAGTTTACACCGTCATTGGGATTAACAGGGTCGTTTTCTAAGAAGATAGAGTATTCATTCATATCTAAATTTTCATTGAGAGTTCCACCAGTTAGATTAAGGAAGTTAGAGTCCATATACGATTTATTTGGAATATCATTATCAGAAGTAGGAGGTCCTCCAACAGCAGCATTCCCATTCACAGTTAGTGTTCCATTAATAATTCCACCAGTCTTAGGTAGTTTACTGTCTTCATAATCTTTTGTTGCAGCGTCACTAAGATTTACAGGATTCGCTAGTTCTATTAACTTATAATGTTTCATATCGATATCTCCATCAGCTGTAGTTACTCTTGACACTTTAGTGACGAAATTGGCATATATATACTTTCTATTTACTGCATCTCCAACATCAACAGGATCACCTAAATCCTTTATTAAATTTCCATTCATACTTAAACTGCCTGTAAGTACATCACCACTTTTAATGTGACTACTTATACCAATTCCTCTTCTTTTAGGTCTGAACATTTCTATACAATAGTAAAAAGAAAATCAATCCAAGTTATTCCACTCGAAACAGTAAATTTGTCGATAGCATATCCACATGTTCCATCTATATTAATTATTAAAACTAGAGTTCCACTAACTCCATATGTTGATTCACTGGTTATTTCAACGTAAGAATTTGTTTTGTCAGTTGCGTAAATAAGTCCACTTACCATTGCAACGTTTGCTAATGGTTCTGGAAAGAAAGTTTTAAGATTAGTTGCGTATGCAATAACTTTTCCAGTGGCTGCAACAACAGGCGTATCACCAGGTGTAAGTTGTTGTGGTTGAAATTTATTTCCTGTGCTACCGTGAGCGGTAATACTCAAACCAAGCATATCAAGATAAAATACAGATGAATAAGTACCAGAGCTTGCTCCAAAATATCTAAATGATATTTGCCTATTACTATCTATATACTGTTTTGTTACAGTGTCAGAGTCTTTAATGTTAGTAATATTCTTTCCAACCATATTCATGCTCGCTGTTGCTTTACCTTAAAACACCTGTGTCATATTCTTTAGCAATCCATAGTTAATAACTTTATAAGGTCTTAAATCACTGTATACAGTCCCATCAGCAGAGTTGCCTGATATACCAAAAACATTCTTACAATTCAGCTGCGATGACATCTTTCCATTAGTCTTTGAAAGTAACCCTGACACACGAAACAGTTGCTAAATCACCTATAACATTTGTAGCAACACTTCCTCCAAAGTTTGAACTAAAACCATAGTTCAAGTTTATTGCATCACCATCATTAACAGGGTAACCTAAATTGGTTACTCTTTTTCCGTTGTTAAGAACACTGTAAATATATCCATTAATCTTTTTAACTTTTCCATTCACTTATAATATATGAAGAATAAAAGAGGTAAAGGAGTTGATAGTATAAAAGAAGGAATTGATACAACTAAAGAAGTGGTGTCAGGTGTTACAACGGCAACTGAAGTCGGTTCGAAAGCAGTTATAAAGATAGTACCTAAAATTGCTATGAAGCTGTCTTTACAAGCCTCAAACAAGATAGCAAAGATTGTTCCGAAGGTATTACAATCGTTTAAAGTTATTGAAACAGCTACAAAAGCTCTAGGAGGATGTCTATCAGTAGTAACGGTAATAGTAGATCTTGGTTTGTTTATGAAAGATATTGTTGATGACGTTGCTTCTGGTAAGTATAGTCAAGTCTTCTGGAAAACAATGACAGATTAAAAAGGACTGTCAAAGATGGTTGCAAGTTTAGAAGTAGTGTTCTACATTAATGAGATATTATTAGAAGCAGAAAAAGCAAAGAGTGATTGGTATCTCAACGCTAGTAAGTTTATATCTGATACATTCGGAGAAGAGGTTTTTTGGGATGCAACACAACTCGATCCAATCACTTGGAAGAACTTTCTTGAAATGAGAGGAGGCTTTTTACCTGTTATTCCAGCTATCATTGCTAGCTTAGCAAGTGTAATAGGAGCAAATGGTTTAGCAGTTTCAATCACTGTAGCCGTTGCAGGATTGATAAAAAAATAGTAGATGAAACAATGCATACTGCTAGAGCACCTAAAATGAATACTCACGAAGAGAGAATGAGTGCTTTATTACTTCAAAGAGAAAGATTAAATAATGCTATTGTAGACTTAAAAAACATGATAGAACTACTTGATTAGGGTATAGATATAGATCTAAGCGATAAAGTACAGAATTCAGAAGTAAAAAATAGATTGGCCTACCTTATTAAAGAGAAAGAGCTCGTGGAAAAATGAGGTGTTAGTTATAACGAAGATTTAAAACGATACATAAAAAAAGTTGAAGATTCGTTGGCGGTCGTAAAACGTGTGACTATAAAGCTGAGAGTGCAATGCTATTGAGTAATCTTTTTGCGCAAGGTAAGATTCAAGAAGAAATATATAACGAAATGATTAAACTTAGAGACGACCTGAAAAGAAGATGTAGGATTTAGAAGTCGGTGTAGCGATTTATTTTATTATCTTCTGTTATAGTGTAAGTAAAATTAAGTTTAGCAAATTGCAGATGATTTATTGCCACCATATATCTCTATTTACAGCTGCTTTTTTATTACAATCAAAATAACCCAAGTGATATTGTTGATTATTTGATTTTAATCTTAATCTTCATTTATTTGTTTTTCTTATAATAATCAATACTAATAAAGTCAGATGATAAACCTTCTATTTTATTTCTATTTCTCATATTTTCTGAATGAGTTCCTTCACGCAAATTTTCTAAATGATTATTTAGTCTACCATTATCAATGTGATCAATCTCGTTTAAAGGTAGTTTACCAGTCATTATCAACCATACCAATCTATGGGTGTAGTATAATTTTCCATCAACCATTATTTGTCTATATCAACAATAAATATTGAAACCGCTTCTGATCTAACTGTTATTCTCTCCCTTCTAGCTTTATTTGTTAATTTACCGGTTAGTGCGTTGTAAGCAAATAATTCAAGAACTTTATATCTTGGTTCATCTTGATCCATTTTATACATTACTTTTTTATTGTTTAATATAATTCTAATTTATATAGAATGTATCGAGAAGTCAAACTTTATCTATCTGATCATCAAATTGATCTAATTCATAAATCAAAGGAGCCAATCTCTATACATGCTGATCTAAGTGGTACTAAATCTATTCTTGTAACAGATACTCAAACAAGAAGAATAGAAAAGTATAAGGTGAAAGGAGTAGGAATACAGTTGAATTTTAGTCTTAAACAGTTAAAGGCAAATAGAAAACATGGCTAAGGTATTGTGGATATAATAAATAAGATATCAGGAGGAAAAGAGTTTCACTTAAAGTTGCCAACAGGAGTAAAATAAGAATCTATTCCAAATGGAAATTTTAAATATACAAATAGATATAGTTATGCGGGTCAAGAAATTAGGTTTGCGAAAAGGGTGGAAGAAGGTTACCAAGGCGTTAACGATCTTGATAATCTTGCACTTATCCATGACCATACATATACAGAGACTGGTGGAATGTCAGAACCAAGAAGAACAGAAATGCTGAATCTGTCAGACCTTGTTCTTGCTGAAAGTGCTGCCCGTATTGCTCTTGATCCTAAAAAACCTGCTTATCTTAGGGAGGACGCTAAAACAGTGGCAGCTATCATGGCGGCAAAAGCAAAATTGGGTTAAGGTATTGGTGGAATGTTAAACGACTCATTCGCAACAGATTTCTTAAAAGATAGAGTAAACAATTCATCAAGTTTTAATAAGATACAAAATTATGCCCGACGTATTGTTGATAGGATTTTATATATCAGTAGGGAAAAGATATATAATAATTAAAATTTTGATTTATTTTTTCAAAATTATATAGAAAATGCCAGATTTAAGGAAGGATTTCACCCTTAAAAAATATGAAGAGACTGTTAAATGTAATAATAAAATTAGGGGGTGTCAAATAAAATTAACAAGAGCTAAATATGCAATTATATTTATATATATAGTAATAGCGTTAGGAGTAACTGTTTCAAGTACTTATATTCAAATAACACCATCGATAAGCCATGTTGTAACTTTCTCTAACAAAACTTCTCTTAATATCATTTACGAAAAACCTGTAGGGGTCGTCTCCAGCTTAACGCCCGGAAGGTTGACGAGCACGTACGAGGTGCAGCAAGCACCGATAGCAAAGGAGTCACTGACCTCTCTACAAGATGTAATCGATCAAATTCATGGGCAGTACACGTCTGCGAGCCGGAGACGTACGACACGTCCATTCGCGACTCCTGGAGCTCATCGAGAGAGTGGCGGGAAAAGATTGCATCACTGGGTGGCCATTCAGGCAAGCCTCCACCCAATCAGCTGTAGGCTCCCGGCTGCAGAGACGTTATGCAATCCTACCCTGTCAGGCTAGGGCTGGGCAACACGGTGGCGATGCTATGCCCACAAAGGCTCCCCCCCAGTCACTTGGCTGAAGCCAACGTGACGACATCAAACGATATAATCCTCTAAGCAGTCGGGAAAGCGAACGCGGCGCCCGAACCGAGTTTTGTTTGCCAGAGGCAAAGTAGTGGGATCGGGAGGCTCTGACGAAGGTGATTGATTGCCATGAAGTTGGCGTAGGTTATTCTTCGGAGATGGTGCAACCGACTGAATTCCTATGATGACGTGGGTGTGCCTGCCGCCTCTTCGATTTGGCTGTCCTCGACGTATGCGGGCTTCAGCCGGTCGATTGAGAGATCCATTCGGCGGCCTGGGACGTTAACGGAAAAATTTTTTTCTGCCCGTTCAAGCACAACGTATGGGCCGTCGTAGGGTGGCTGAAGTGGTCTTCGAGCAGCATCGTGTCGTACAAAAACCTTAGCGCAATGCTGCAGGTCGTCGGGAATGTAAGATGGGCGGGCCGAATTTCGAGGCTGTACAGCTCGGAGGCGTCGCATGTGCTCGATGAGCGTCGTGACAAATAGTGCTACGTCAGAGCTATCGGCCGCTGCCTCAGGCACACTGAAGAAACCACTGGGCAAGCGAAGGGTCTCCCCGTACACCAGCTCGGCTGCTGAGTGGCCGATGTCACGCTTTTCAGCAGTGCGGATTCCGAGGAGCACGAGGGGCAGTGCCTTTCGCCATAAATGTGGCGGGCTACTTGCCATTAATGCTGCCTTGAGCTGTCGGTGCAGGCGCTCTACCATGCCGTTAGCGGCCGGGTGATAAGCGGTAGTTTGTACATGCCGTATTCCCATGGCCTTCATGAGTTCAAGCCACAGGAACGACTCAAATTGTCCTCCTCGGTCGGAAGTGAGCAACGCACGGACGCTGTAGCGTGATATCCAACCGTCGACAAATGTTTGTGAGACGGTGGACACTGAAATGTCGGTCGGAGGAAACGCTTCAGGCCAGCTTGTGAAACGGTTGACGACCTTAAGTAAATTTAAGACGCAATTCTCAACACTCTTCAAGTATCGGATGTGTGTAGTGAACTCGGAGATGAAAGCAAAGTGCAGCTGCTGCCTAGGTGTGAAACGATCGGATGATAAAATGATTGCTTAAACGATCGGGCGATGATCGGTGAGCACTGAGAAAGCCCTACTTTCCACAAAGTATCGTAAATGTCGGATCGCAGATTAAATAGCGAGAAGTTCTCGGTCGAAAGTCGAGTAGCGAGACTCTGCGGGTGAGAGTGTTCGAGATAAAAAAGCTAACGGTTTCCACGCCCCGTCCAGTAGCTGTTGCAGAGCGGCACCGATAGTGGTGTCCGAGGCGTCAATCGCGTTTGAAATAGGAGCGTCCGGCACCGGATGGCCTAGCAGTGTTGACTCGGCCAATGAAACTTTTTTGCGCTCGTAAGCGGTGGTGTCCTCTCGCGACCACGTGAGGTTGGCGTCGGCTTTTGGGCTGGTCGGGACGAGCGCATAGAGCGGCGCCAGCAAGCTAGCTCAGCTAGGGATGAATTGGCGGTAAAAATTGACCATGCCTAGGTAGCGACGAAGTTTTCGTGCTGTATCGGGTCGAGGGAAAGAAATGATTGACTCGACTTTTGATACCTGTGGTCGGAGGCCCTCCGAGGATACATGGTGTCCGAGGTAATCAAGTGATGGAACACCAAAGACGCACTTAGATGGATTGATGATTACGCCATATTCCTCGAGGCGACGGAAGATTGCTTCCAGATGCGTGGCATGGTCGGCTTCTCTGACAGACGCAATTAAAAGATCGTCCAGGAACGGAAAACAGAAACTAAGCCGTCGAGTTACCTGGTCGATGAAACGTTGAAAGGTCTGGGCAGCATTCCTGAGGCCAAAACTCATTCGCTTGAATTGAAACAGCCCGAACGGCGTGATTACGGCGGTTTTAGGGACGTCGTCGGGATGAATGGGCATTTGATGATATGCTCGCGGAAGGTCGATTTGAGAGAAAACCACCTTGCCACGTAGAGCAGATGCGAAATCGTTTAGCAGCGGTACAGGGTAACAGTCGTGCTTGGTGATGCGATTCAAAGCACGGTCGTCACCGCAAGGGCGCCAGTCGCCATCCTTTTTCGGGTACGAGGTGGAAAGGACTGGCGTACTCGCTCTCCGACGGTTCTATTATTCCCAGCTGCAGCATATGCTCGAATTCCACGCGAGCTGCTCTCAGGCGGTCTGGAGCCAGGCGATTAAGGCGGGAGAGGGCGGGTGGCCCGCTCGTGACGATGTGGTGGCAAACTGAATGCTTGACCGGTGCAGAGAGGTTTCCGGGTACCGTGATGCTTGGGAATCGGCGAAGCAAAGCAGCGTAGTCGGCCCATAGAGTCGAAGGGATGCAGCAGAGATGATAGGGCGTAATCGACGAAGTAAGCTCGCACCTCTTTGGCAGCTGAGTGCGACCGTCGTATAGTGAGCGGTGCTCAAGGTCTACGATGAGCCCGAAATGAGCAAGGAAATCAGAGCCGATGAGAGGGTACGAAACATCGGCTACAGAGAAGACCCAGGAGAGACTCCGTCGAATACCTAGGCTCAAGTTGAGGAGTCGTGAGCCGTATACAGCAATTAAAGAGCCCTTGGCAGCCTGTAGATGAGACAGGGCAGGGCCTAGCCGCTCGGTAGCATTCGGTGGGAGGACACTAACCGCCGAGCCCGTGTCAATAGGAAAGCGCATATCCGTGTCGGGGTCGTGTACGAATAGTAGGCGGCTAACTTCATTCCCCGGCTGTGGCGCCGCCTGCTCTAACAGTCCGGGTCCTGTTTAAAGGAAACTTGCAGCCCGGTCGGCACTGGAAAGCCTTGTCCCCAAATCGTGCGTGATAGAAGCACCAGCCGCCATTAGGAGACCCCTGTCCTTGAGCACCAGTTCGCGGTCGAAGCCGCTGTCTGCTAGGGGAACTGCTAGGAGAACGGTTGCGTCCTCGCCAGTCCCCGCGCCTATCCTGGTTGGAGATGCAGAGGTCTTCTCGAAGGGCTAGCACCTCAGCTTTCAGAGACTGTAACTCTGACAATGAGCAGTGCTGCTCTCGCACGGATATAGCCGAACGGGCGGAGGCTGAACATTTGGCTAATAGAGGCAGCGTCTGTGGTAACGTTGTGGTGGCTGGTGGTGTAACGGCAGCTTCGTAACGTGCCGAGGCTTCCAGCATGCAGTCGGCCATTTCCGCTAGCGCGCTAAGGCTGAGCGTGGCGTCGCAACCCGACAGAACCAAACGGACATCGGCCGGTAGGCGCTGCAGGAACAGTTTGCGCAAAAGGGCTTCACCGAACCGGTCACGTTCATCGCCTAGCAGCTGCCGTAAATGCCGGTGGAACTGACTCGGCGTACGATCGCCGAGCGGCTCACCTGCGAGAAGCCGGTGCAGACGCAGCTGCTCAGAAGCTGAACAACGTTGTAATATGGTCTCGCGAAGTCGATCGTAGGGGTCCTCATCAGGAGGGTTTATTATGAGGTCGCGAAGCTCGTAAATTGTCGGCTCGCCAATGGCGGCCGACGTCAGGTGGAACTTAGTTCTCTGGTCCACAATGTTTAAAAACTTAAAATGCGACTCAACGCGGGCTAGCCAAAGCGCCGGATCGCTTCGCAGATATTCCGGCAACTTCACATGGCGATAGGAATCCGCAGCGCCACTTTCAGGTTTAAGCCAAAGCGATTGTTCGGTGTAAGAATACATACCGTGTTCGTATCAGCATATGGGTCACCAATTTGTAGGGGCTCGCTGGCGCGCGATGGCGGCGCGATAAAGAGCCAAGCCCCCACAAGCATTGTCGACGACGGCTGTATTACAGGATCTAGCAGCCGTCGTGCGTGCTGCTCCGGAGCACGAGGCGTTAGGAGAGAGAAGAGAGTGGATAGCGTGCGTGCACGCCGACGTACAGGAAGAAAGTGAATTGTGCGGCAAGGAACGAGTCACGTGCCGGCAAGGAGCGTTCCCGTTGGTCGGACAGAACTTCGGCTGGGGGGCAGTACCACGTGACGGCGATCACACGCCCACAAAAGGCTCCTCCCCAGTCGCACAGCGAGCCGAGCAACGTTGCGCCCAGCGGCGCGACGTTACGCCGAGCGGCGCGACGAACGCAGCAAACAGGCGAGGACGAAAATGTCAGGCGAGTTCGTGACTGGTACTGGGCCCAGTGGTCGGCTGCCGTAGGCGGCGGCGTAGTAGCCGTGCAGCGCCCACGTTGTTGTTAGTACATTCCCCTTTTAGGACAATTCCCCTTTCACGACACTCACGTTCACTACGTTCACGTTCGTTGTCCTGAAAAGGAAATCGTCCTATAAGTGAATTTTCCCGCCAACACTAAATATAATTTTTTATATATTTGTATACGGAGATATACTGTATGATGTGTAAAAAGTCGACTGATACATTACGTGAAGAGTATGTTGAAGTAGATAGCACAAAAGGAATGAGAGGAATGATTAAAGGAATTTGTACAATCGGTAGTAAAAAGATATCAAAGTTTGTTAAACTAAGAAGTACTCCTGTTCCAGTTGGTGAAGGATCTTTATCTCAAGGAAGAAGGATTGGAAGAGGTGTAAATGAACAACAAGTAATTGGTGAGATTAAGAGTGCAATAGACAAACTAAAAAAAAATAAAATCATCAGCTTTAAAAGATATAGAAATAAATAATTATATAAAAGAACTAATAATAAGAAACTTTAGATGTGTCTTTGCAAGAGATGAACTGACAAAGCCATTGGAGAATGAATGTCTTATTTGTAATACTGGAAAGTCGGACCATGCAATATATCACTGAGTCGCATTAAAGAAAGAAGGGTCTAAGTGTTTTTACTTTGATTCTTTTGGAGCACCACCAATGCCAGAGGTAATAAGTTACTTCGGTGGTATACCATCTTTTCAAACGTTTCAACTGCAAAAGTTCAATCAGAAAGACTGTGGAAAAAGGTGTCTAATCTTCTTAAAACTAATGGAATTAACTGATTTTAGAACAATGATGGAATTATTAATTTGAATCAAACAAATTAATAACCATTTATAGAAATGGAATTCCAAAATAAGAAATTCGTAGTTCTTGAAAACGCTTCAGTCATAATTCCAAAAGGAAAGCCAGCTCGACTTCACATTGAAGAGAGGATTTCAAAAGATTCTAAGCAATATTACAGCATGTGGTTATACATTACCAAAGACATAATGCCGTCTAACAAAGATATCGTAGGAAGGTCTAGTAAGAAACTTGATTTCAAAGAATATGATTTTAGTAAAAGATCTACAATTGGAGTTCGAATTGATTTTGGTGTCAAACCAAGCATATTCTTCCATCAAAACAATAAACAGTTGAAGTTAAGTTCTATTGCTGATGTAGTTAATAAACTTGGAAATGACGTTTCTATTACTAATATCCTCGATTGAAGTTATGTTACCAAAGACTCTTATAATTCTGAAGAAAGACTTAATATTAGATTAAAGCTTGCTCAAGTTAAGGTCTATGATTCTGTAAAACGAGGAGATTTCAATGCTGCTGACTATTAGTTTATTAATAAATAAAAAACAAAAATTAAAATTAGTTAGGTTAGTTAGTTAATTTTTTATATCTTTTTTCTACTGATATCTAACATCCTATCAACGATGCCTCTGGCATAATTTTTTATCTTATTCAAACTTGATGGATTGTTTATTTTATCTTTTAAGAAATCTGTTGCAAATGAATCGTTTAACATTCCACCAATACCTAAGCCCAATTTTGCCTTTGCCGCCATTAGAGCTGCCACTGTTTTAGCGTCTTCCCTAACATAAGCAGGCTGCTTAGGATCAAGAGCAATACGGGCAGCACTTTCAGCAAGAACAAGGTCTGGCAGATTCCGTATTTCTGTTCTTCTTGGTTCTGACATTCCACCAGTCTCTGTATATGTACGGTCGTGGATAAGTGCACGATTATCAAGATCATTAACGCCTTGGTAACCCTGTTCCATTCTTTGAGCGAACTTAGTTCCCGGACCCGCATAACTATATCTATTAGTATTATTAAAACTTCCGTCTGGAACAAATTCTGATTTTACTCCTGTTGGCAACTTTAAGTGAAACTCTCTTCCTCCAGATATCTTATTTATTCTATCTACAATACCAGAACCATGTTTTCTATTTGCCTTTAACTGTTTAAGACTAAAAGTCAACTGCATTCCCACTCCTTTAGCCTTATACCTTTCTATTTTTCTTTTTTGAGTATCAGTTACAAGAATAGATTTTGTACCACTTAAATCAGTATGTTTTAATCTTATAGAAATTGATTCCTTAGATTTATTAGTTAGGTCAATTTGATGATCAGATAGATCAAGTTTGATTTCTTTATGCATTCTACATAATTACATTAAACATTTATAAAACTATGTATAAATGGATAAAGATCAAGTTGTTGCTTTGAGAGAACGTGTCAATGAATTATTATCTTACAATGCTTTTACAGGTAAGTTTGTGTGGAATGAAAGTCGTGGACGTGTTTCTAGGGGAGAAGAAGCTGGGGTTATAACAGTTGGTGGTTATAGACAAATAAAAATTGCTGGAGAATCATACCTTGCTCATAGATTGGCTTGGTTGATTGTAACTGGTAAACTACCTTTGGATGAGATTGATCACATTGATAATAATAAACTAAATAATTCCTTTAATAATTTACGTGAAGCGACTTGTGGTGAAAATCAAAAAAATAAAAGAAAACTAAGAAATAACACTTCTGGTTTTATTGGGGTGTGTTGGAGTAAACGTTCAAAGAAGTGGATATCACGAGTACAAGTAAATACAGCTTCTTATTATATTGGTTTATTTGATGATATAGAGGAAGCAGCAGTTGCTAGGGATATGGAAGCCATACGTTTACATCTTCATTTTGCAAAACTTAATTTTACGTATAATTTAACAGAAGACAATACAATAGTTCGTTACAGTGACTATTAGTTATTACATCTTCGTTTTAGATCATCTCTAAGTTTAATCATTTCATTATATATTTCTTGTTGACTCTTATCTTGTGCGAAAAGATTACTCAAAAGCATCGCACTCTCAGCTTTATAGTCACAAGTTTTACGACCACCAACAGTAGAAGCTTCTACTTTTTTATGGCTCTTTTTAAATCTTCACTATAATTAACACCTCCTTTGTCTACAAGCTCTCTTCCCTTAGTAAGGTAAGTTAATCTGTTGTTGACTTCTGAATTCTGTACTTTATCACTTAGATCTATATCAACCCCTTTTTCAAGTAGTTCTGTCATGTTTTTCAAGTCTACAATACCATTATTTAATCTTTCTCTTTGAAGTGATAAAGCACTCATTCTCTCTTCATGAGTATTCATTTTAGGTGCTCTAGCAGTATACATTGTTTCATCTACTATTTTTTTAATCAATCCAGCAACTGCTACAGTTATTGAAACTGCTAAACCAACAGTTCCTATTACACTTGCCATACTTGCTATGATTGCTGGAATAGCAGGTAAAAAACCTCCTCTCATTTCAAGGAAGTTCTTCTTCCAAGCTATTGGATGAAGTTGAGTTGCATCCCAAAAAACTTCTTCTCCAAAAGTATCAGAAAAAAATTTACTTGGATTTAAATACCAATCACTATTTGTTTTTTTGGCTTCTAATAATATCTCATTAATGTAGAAACCTACTTCCAAACTTGCAACCATCTTTGACAGTCCTTCTTTTTTATCTGACATTGTTTTCCAAAAGACTTGTCCATACTTCCCAGAAGATATATCATCAACAATTTCTTTTATAAACAAACCAAGATCTACTACTCCTGTTACTCCTGATAGAAATCCTCCTAGAGCCTTTGTAGCTGTTCCAATGACCTTGAAAGATTGTAATACTTTTGGAACGATCTTTGCGATCTTGTTTGAGGCCTGTAAGGACAGCTTCATAGCAACTTGAGGTACTATTTTTATATTTGCTTTATATTCTATTTCTGTTGCTGTTGTAATACCTAAAACCACTTCCGTAGTTGTATCTACTCCTTCTTTTATGCTATCAACACCTTTTCCTTTTTTATTCTTCATATATTATAAGTGAATGGAAACAGTTAGAAAGATTATTGGTTCTATTTACAGTGATCTTAACGCTAACGGAAATAGAGTAACAGACTTAGCATACCCTATTAATGCTGGTGATGCAATACATTTGAGCTATGGATTTAGTTCAAACTTTGGAGGAAGTATTGCTACAAATGTTATAGGTGACTTAGCAACCGTTTCAAGTATGTCAGCGTTCCTTTCAAAGACTAATGGAAAGATGACATCACAGTTGAATTGTAAGAATGTTTTTGGTATATCAGGAAACTCTGCTGATGGAACTGTATACAGTGATTTAAGACCTTATGAAGTGATTAACTATGGACTCTTAAAAAGTATGACACAAGTGTTTAAAGGTAAAGCAACAGCAAGTATGAAAATATGGGAGGAAAGAATATTATAAATGTAAAAGACTCTGATACTGTGACAAAAAAATATATAGATAATAAAAAACAAATATCGTTTAGGTATTTTGGAGCAAGCTCTGTTACTTACCCAACCGTGTTTTATCTTGATATGCTTGGTTTAAGTATTACAGCTAATGGTAGCTCAGGAAACCAATTTCAACCTAATCAACTCACACCTGGAGATATACCTGTTATTGCAACTACTGGAGACATTGTTACATACAATACTAATCTTAAAACATTCTTTCCTGGTGTAATTCCAAACTTTAGTATGGTATCTAACATTATGTACGCAGCTAATAAAACTAATTCTTATTTAGAATTAACTAGTGATAATACTTATGGAGTTAGTGGAACTATAGTTTTAATAATTAATATAGATGGAACGTGTAGATATGCTATCGATAAATTTACTGGCACAAGTGGAATTACTTTTACTGATTTTCTTTTTACTATTGTATAGAAATGTTTAGGCCTAAAAGAAGAGGAATTGGTATAACAAATTACATTAAAAAAGTGGAGATGTACTTACAGGCAGTTTAAGTATGAATGGAATATTGATAAAGGATTTAGGTAATCCTGTTGATGTTGAAGATGCTGTAAATAGAAAATATATAGATAGCAGTTTCGTTACCAAAGTATCAAGAGGAACTAGAGCTGGTGGAGATATCGACATGAAAAACTATAAGTTGATAGAACTAGCAAATCCTGTAAATCCTAGCGATGCTGCAACTAAAGACTATGCAGATAGTAAATTATCAAAGAATGGTGGAACTATCAACGGAACACTAACCGTAAATGGAAATGTAAGTGTTGTAGGACCTCCTACATCTGATAATGATATTCCAAATAAATCGTATATGGACTCTAACTTCCTTAAACTAACTGGTGGAACTCTTAATGAAAATTTAGATATGAATGGGTACTCTATCTTCTTAGAAAACGATCCTGGTTATCCTACTGATGGTGTAAACTTTAGCTATCTAAATAGAATATCAGACGGAAATATTACTATGATACGTTTTAGAGCAACGAGAGATGGGTCATTAACTACGGATTTATATGGGAAAACAATTAACGGTCGTTGGAACTCTACTTTAACCGATACCACTATTCCTAGAAATTTACTTGTTTTTACAACATTATATGAATATACACCTGGAAAAAAGGAATATTACAACCTCTCCCAGCAACATTAGTTCCATTACAAGACCAGTTATACGGTGGGCATATGGTAGACCAAAAGAAAAATTTTTTTCAATCCTCAACTTTTATATCTGGTTCAAACTTATTTGATAAAGAATTAAATATCTTTGTTTATATAGCGACAACATAAAATGCTTAGCAGAAGATTATTAGAAATGAATGGAACTCTAAATCTTATTAAAAATAGAATAGCAAATGTTGGTTCGACTATTAGTGAATTAGACGCTGTAAGTAAAACGTTTGCTGATAATAATTATATTAGAAAAGACTCTGATGATATTGTAAGAGGAGACTTATCTGCTAGGTCAAAGAAATATGTAAACATAAGTTATCCTGTTAATGGAAATGATTTATATACAAAGCAGTATCTTGATACAAAAACTAGGACAGAAGGCGCCCAAGTAATAGATGGAAATCTAGAAATAGATAGATTAACTGCTAATAACACCACTGATTGTTCATACACAAGAGAAAGAGCCTATACATCATTTCTAAGAACGAATAGACTTTTTAATCATGAGTCATAAATAGTAGAAGGACAAATAGGAACAAAAAGTGTTATAAATTTATCTAATAACACCACTGACGCAACTTTGGCAAAACTATCTGACAATAACTTAAAAAAGCCACTATACTCAAAGATAACATTAAAAATAAGAGATATCAATAGAATAAATAATGATAATACTAATGTTATTAATGATGATACTTATTAAAATGTTTATGGGAGAACGGCTGAAATCAATTCATTTCGTCTAAAAGATGATAATATGACTAGAATAGACTATATAACTATTACATTAGCAATATCGGTAACAGTGGCAAAGTTATCTGCTGAGTATGATAATATAATTGCAAACTGTTATCATAAATTCTACTCACCAAACTTTCTTCCTTCTAATTTACTCAACATACCTTATTATGGTGTGGAAGGTGATTATATGTTGTTAACTAATTCTATAAAACATCTTGCTATATCTGAAGAAAGGGATAACAAAGTAATAACATTCAATATTAGTTATCCTGTTCTAAGTTACGCAGGATTTAGAACACCTAGTCCTTCTGATGTTATTGAAATTAGTTTAGTGTAGCAAGCTAGAATACGGTGATATTAAAAAAAATAGCTAACTAACCTAACTAATTTTTATTTTTGTTTTTATTTTTTGTTTCTAATAATCAGCAGGATTGAAATCTCCTCGTTTTACTGAGTCATAGACTTTAACTTGATCAAGCTTCAATCTAATTTTAAGTCTTCCTTCAGAATTATAAGAGTCTTTAGTAACATAACATCCATCGAAAACTCCAGTAATAGAAAAGTCACTTCCAAATTTATTAACTACATCAGCAATAGAACTGAACTTCGGCTGTTTATTTTTTTGATCAAAGAATATACTTGACTTGATACCAAAATCAATTCGAACTTCAATTGTAGACCTTTTAGTAAAATCATATCTTTTGAAATCAAGTTTCTTACTCGACCTTTCTACAATGTCTTTAATAGATGGCATTATATCTTCGGTAATGTATAACCGCATGTTGTAATATTGCTTAGAATCTTTTGAAATCCTCTCTTCAATGTGAACTCGAGCTGGCTTTCCTTTTGGAATTATGACTGAAGCGTTTTCCAGAACTACGAATTTCTTATTTTGGATTTCCATTTCTATAAAGGGTAAATAATTTGTTTAATTCAAATTAATAATTCCATTGTTGTTCCAAAATCAGTCAATTCCATTAGTTTTAAGAAGATTAGACACCTTTTTCCACAATCTTTCTGATTGAACTTTTGTAATTGAAATGTTTGAAAAGATGGTATATCACCGAAGTAACTTATTACCTCTGGCATTGGTGGTGCTCCAAAAGAATCGAAGTAAAAACACTTATTTCCTTCTTTCTTCAATGCAACCCAGTGATATATCGTGAGGTCTGATTTTCCAGTGTTTCAAATAAGACATTCATTCTCTAAGGACTTTGTCAATTCATCTCTTGCAAAGACACCTCTAAAGTTTTTTATATCTGATTCTTTTATATAATTATTTATTTCTATATCTGTCAAAGCTGATTTTTTTTTATAGTTTTTCTATCGCACTCTTAATCTCACCAATTATTTGTTGTTCACTTACTCCTCTTCCAATCCTTTTTCCTTGAGATAAAGATCCTCTTCCAATCCTTCTTCCTTGTGATAAAGATCCTTCACCAACAGCAACTGGAACAGCAACTGGAACAGCAACTGGAACAGCAACTGGAACACTACTTCTTAGTTTAACAAACTTTGATTTATTTTTTCTGCAAATTGTACAAATTTCTTTTTATCATTCCTCTCATTCCTTTTGTGCTATCCACCTCAACATACTCCTCATGGATTGTATCAGTTGGTTTTTTACACTTCATACAATAAATCTCCATATACAAATATAAATTTTTTTTAATATAGAATGTCTTTGAAAGTTAAGCCTTATGACTTTGGACAGGATACTGCTACAGGTCATGAAGAACCATTACCTAAAATACCTATTAGAGCATTAGTTTTAGGTCCTAGTGGTTGTGGTAAGACACAATTAATAATGAATTGGATATTTTCATTAAAATTGAAGTATGATGCTTGTACTATTATTGCAACAAGTTTAGATCAACCTATGTATCGTGGATTTATAAGTATGACAAAAGAGAACCCGCATTTGTTTGGGTTGGTGGAGCAGATGAAATCCCAGATGTTGATTCATATAAGAAATGTAGAAATGTTGTCATGTTAGATGATGTTATAAATGAAGATCAAAGTAGTATATCTGATTATTTTACTAGAGGAAGACATAAAAAAATGAATGTGTTTTACCTTTCTCGAGGATTTACAAATGTTCCTAAAAGAACTATAAGAAACAAAGTAAACTTTATAATAATATCCAAACAAAACAATAACGATATAGAATATATACGTCGTTCATATGTTGGTGACTAAGATGTAAAGCAATTTAAAGTTTGGGTCGATTCTTGTACAAGGGAAGAATTTGGTTATTATGTTATAGATCAAACTAAGACTGAAAGAAGAGGACGATTTTGGTCTGTTGATGAAGAAGGAAAACAACTAATAACTATTTTCAATAGTTAATAGGAAAGGAATGATTAAAGGAAAGTTGTATCAAAGTAAAAATAGAAAATATGAACTTAAAGTTCAAGAAGCTCTTTATTTAGAAAACTTATATAGTAATTTGAAAAGTTAAATGTAGCAACCATACTTAACAATGGTCAAGAAATGGCAAGGATAGAAGCCGATATTGCTGCTAGAGATCAGATAGAACATAAACTAAATGAGCATGCTCTTGAGCATTCAAAAAATGATTTAGGCGAGACTGATTTTAATAAACTTGGAGTAATGAGACCTAAACTTGCAATTCAAATGGAGACTAATAAACTAATTGAAAAGGCAATACAACCTAAACCTCAAGATGTTTCTTTGGTTTTGGGGAAAGCAATTGCTGATATTAAATCTGGTAAACCTAAAAAAGCAATTAACAGAATAAATCAAGCAAAGACTCATGCAGCTAATCCAGAAATAAGAGGAATTCTTGATGGTGCTCAAAAAACAGTAGCGGAAGGTTTTAATGTTAATCCATCTACAGGTACTCCAATAATTAGGAAAGGATCTATAAAAGAAGTTGAAGAACCAAAGAAAAGAGGTAGGAAAAGAAAAACTGCTTTACCAACTGAAAGTGTTATAGAAACTGATGCAAGTACTCCAAAGAAAAGAGGTAGGCAACCAAAAACTGCTTTACCAACTGTAAGTGTTATAGAACCTATTACAGAATCTGATTTAAGTGTTACAGATAAATCTATAAGTGTTGTAGAACCTAGTAAAACCGAGCTCACAACTTCTATTGAAAAACCAAAGAAAAAAGGAAAAAAAAGTAAAGATCCTTTATCAAGTATTACAGAACCAGTAAACTCAGGTGAAAGAGGAATAAAAAGGAAAGCTCCTATAGAAACTACTGAAGAAAGTGGTGCAGAAGCTGATACAGAAGTTACTACAGAACCTGTTAACTCAAACATTGATAATGATCCTTTTTCTGACATTAAATTTTCAACAAAAGCATCTGAAATTAGAGAAAACTTAATCAAAATTACTGAAACAAAATCTGTTGGTAGAATGAAAAAGTCAACAAAAGAACTTATAAAAGGAATTAATAATGATAATATTATTGAAAGACTTTATAATATTATCATTGGATTGAAAAATAAAAAATTAACTATAAAAGAACAAGCAATTTTTGATTATACTTTAGAATTATACGCTGATAGTTGTCGAATAAGAAAAGGAGAAGGATTAGAAGTTGTTCCATTGTTTATTAAGAATGATAAAGTATTTAATAAAATTGATTTATGGTTGAGAGAGCTTGCAGCTGGAAATAAAGGAGTTGTGAATTCAATAAGTGCTGCTGTAGATTATTTAGCTAGATCTAGGAAAGCACCAAAGTCTTACGTTGCAAAAATAAATAATTTATTATTTAATATATAGCAAATGAGTGATCTTTTAGGTGTTGCAAAAGAAATACTTAAGAATGCTGAAGTTATTAGAAAAAGTAGACAAGCAAGTAAAGAAGGGTATGTGTTCAATATTATTGGAAATTCTAATCCACTTAGTCTACATATTAACAACCCTATTTCATTGAGAAATAAAAACTTAAAAGTTTGTTTTAAGAAGTTTGTAGGAATCAATTCCATAAAAAAATATTACTACTTCTAATAATACTTTTGTTAATAGAAGTGCTGGTGGTTCTGAACAAACTGTAACTATAGAACCAGAAATTTATACTGTTAATAGTGATGACTTAAACATAGGTATTGTTGATAGAATTAATAATTATATTGCTCAAACAGGGTCAACAACTGGTACAGAACACTCGTGGATTACTATGCCTGTTGGGTGGAGTTTTATTGCAAGTAAATCTTCTATTTCTAAAGTGCTTGGTTTTACTAAACCTGCTTAAACAACTGATAGTAAGTTTTCAGAGACATATCCAAATATTACACCAGATATTCGTACTCCAAATAAAAAGTTTTATTCAGCAGAGCAGGTGAGTTTTGCAGATGTAAAACTTGTTCTTGTGAATTGTAATTTAGTTGCTCCAGGTACAAGTTATATAAATGGAATTGAAACTCAAGCTTTAAGAAGTTTGGATTTGACTTTTATCCATGGGATACAATGGTTTACGAACCAAATACTCCTGAATACCACAATGTTTCTACTGAAATTATTAGTGATATAACTATTAAAATGACTGATCAAAACTTGAAGTTGTTAGATTTTGGTGGTGAACAAATTGCTGTTGTTATAGAAATTGTTGAAATATAATATAGGAAAATGGCGATACGATTAACAGGTACATCTTCTTCAGACCATAAAACGTTATATCCTCCAATTATTTTTGGAGAAAATTCTGGATACAATGAAATTGGTTTAAGATGGGTAGAGTTTACATATGTAAATAGAGCTATATCAAATGTCTTTAGGGGTGTAAATGACAGACTTTGGTTTAAGTTTTCTCTTGGAGATGTTGGTGAGCTTCAATTTATTGAAATTGATTTTGGAAAAGAAACAAATGGTACTCCTAAAACTTCAGGGACCTACGACACTAACAAAATCGTTCTTGCTTTAAACGCAGCTTTAGGAGCTAAGATAAAAAAAGATTCTACAACATCGGCGTTATATAGTGAAAGATCTGGAAATGGAATAAGGTTAAGTGTTGATACAGATGATAAGATAGCTATGCAAGTAGCTGGTGATAGTGTTGTCTTCCTTGGAGCAAACTCTCTTATTACAAAAAAGGCTGATTTTTTTAGTATTGGAGATACGTTACGTTTTAACTCAAACGAACAAGGAACGTTTGACCGAGACATGGTTGGAGGAACTGTATATGAAGCGGTAGAAAAAGCTATGTATTTTGCTGGAATTTATAAAGCATGGAATAAAATGATTCAACCTGATAACAGCGGTTTAAAATGGATAAGTGTTGATTGTGACTTAGTTAATCCAGAACTTAATTATATAGAGAAAAGAAAAGGGTTTTCAGAACAGTCAGGATCTCTATATATCATCGACGCCGATGATAAAAGTTGATTTACATATTCCAAATGTAATGTACTTACCTACGAGTGGTGATATATCGCTATTGTGTGGCTATAGACTTACATTAACAGATCAAAAGGGGAATAGGATTAATACAATTACAGATGTTATATCTACAATAGTTATTAGAAAAGGTAAAACAAGTATAGAAAATAGTATAGAAAAAAATAAAACAAGTATAGAAAATAGCAAAGAAAAAATTAAAATAAATATAGAAAATGAAGATTAGGTTAACAGGAGCTTCCGATATAGATTATAAAAATAATTACGCATTGATAATGCTTTGGCCCTAAATCTGGGTATAAAAAAGTTGGTTTACGAAGAATAGAATTTACTTACACATATAAAAGCATTGTAAAAATTGTAGCTTTTGAAAACGATATGTTTTGGTTTAAAACTAATCCTACAATTGCTAGTAGCTTTTCCATTTCTGTTCCTCCGGGTTACTACGATACTACTAGACTTGTTGTGGCGTTAAATAGAGGATTAGCTAGTGCTGCATCACTTTACACTCCTTCACGGAGAGATAGTACTGAAATTTTTTTTAGTGTTGGTGATGGTGATAAAATAGTTATGAAAGTAGTGGGTGAGTATGTTTGTTTTAGTAAGTGATATATCTGGTGTTAATAATTACATTGGAGATATACTTGGTTTTAATACAAAGGAACAAGGAACATATGCCCTGATTATGATTATAGTGATGGAAGAGAAGACGATAAGAAAGATGAAAAATCACATTACTTCGCCGGAACTTACACAGCATGGAATAAAATGAAATCCTCTAATTTCAATGACATTGAATGGATCAGTGTTGATTGTGACTTAGTTAATCCAGAACTTAATTATATAGAGAGAAGAAAAGGGGTTTTAGAACAATCAAGATCTTTATATACAATTGATACAAGAGATATTTCAGCAGGTGAGAAAGTTGATTTACATATTCCAAACATAATGTATCTACCGACAAAGGGTGATATAGAATCCTTGAGTAGTTTTATGATTACTTTAACAGATCAAAATGGAAATAGACTCAATGTAATAAAAGATGTTATAGCTACAATAGAAATTTCAAAGTAGTATAGAGGAATGGGGAGTTATATAAGGAATGGTCATGGAAATATAAGAGGAATGTACCATGGGTCTGGAGTTTTAGATAAAGTACTTGATGGAGTTAGTAAAGTAACACCTGTTTTAACCGGATTAACTGGTCTAAGCATGAACATTGCTAATAAAGGAATTGAAATGCATCAAGCAAGGAAAATTACTGAACTACAAACAAAAAAAGAAAAGATAGATCAAGAATACGCTAATAAACGAAGAGAGATGGATGATAAACTTCAAGAAGAAAGAAGAAAGAAAGAACAAGAGTATGAAATTGAGAAACGAAACAAAGTAGAAGATTATGATAGAAAGATGAAAGAAATGGATCTAGAGATTAAACGTGCAATGCTTGAGAAACTTAAACCAAAAACTAAAAAAGGTAGAAAAGTAAAAATAGAAGAAGTAGAAGACGATTCAGAAGCTCTTAAAGAAAATGATCCAAAAACATATAAAGAAGTTGAGAAAGCAATAAAATCAATTATACCTACTGGAGAGAGAACAAGACCTGATAGTTATGGTGAAAGTATAAAGAAAAAGATTGGAGCTGGTTTATATATTCAAACTAAATAAATTTTTAGTTTCTTATATAGAGAAAGAATGGCGAGCGCGAATATTAGCACTATACTTGAACTTGAAGATCCTGATTTCCCTGATTATAAAATCAATGATTATCAGTACAGAGAGTTTTACCAATCTAACGGAAGTGAAACTAATTCTACTGTTGATAAAATTATAACATTCAATATTCCAGCAAAACAACAAATGTGTTATGTTTTGTCAGATGGCTACATCCAACTAGAAGGACAGTTTCTTGTCCAAACAACTTTAGGTGGTGATTATCTACCACCCAATCGTAACCTTGCAGCAGGATTAGTTAACAACGCTGGAGCTTGGATGTTTAATACAATGAGGATTAGGCTTGGTGCTGAAGAGGTTGAAAGTGTGTCACAAAATAAAGGAACCGTTTCAACAATTATGGGGCTTCTATGTTATCCAAATGAGTATAACAGAACTGAAGGACCTGCCACAGGATGGAAGAAGGATACGCTATTATGACGGGGGTAAGTGGTACTGCTGCTGATAATAATGTTAATGTAATTCCCGCTAGAACAACTGCTAACGCTGCTGGAAATGGTCTTTGGAACGCATTTAAAATTAATATGACAAAAATGAGACTATTTGTTCCATGTTTAAATCCTAAAATGAGCATTCAAACATCACTTGCTGTAATTACGAGTGAAAGGGCAAAGAAACTTAGGCTAAACTATAGAGTTAGGTGGCATGAACAAGTTAGTATAACAAGTTACAATTCAAATCTTAAATATACAAAGACAATAACTAGACAAAATGAACTTGATAAAGTTAGATGGTTGATCGTTGCAGCTTAATACCAAAATAAATATAATAGCTACACTGGAAACCTTGCAACTTTCAATCATTGTGATATTAAAGGTGTCTCAGCAACTGCTAATGGCACAAAACAATATCCAGCGTTTCTAAGAAGCAGCTATCTAAAAGACGCAAAATGTTCAACTCCTTATCTTGATTTTACTACATTTAGGAAACAGTTCCTCGGATCAAATGAACTAAATGTGCCTGTTGGTGTTACCTTTCCAGAATGGTTGACTCTTTATCCTATTCATGTTATCGATCTACAATATAATGATCAACCTCTTAGATCAGGAACAAAACTTGATATAACTATTGAATTTAATTCTACAATACCCGGTGTTACTGCTGCTGTTCCTGCTGCTGGAAATATAGCAGCACAACCAGAAATTACAGCTGCTGCTACACCTACGGTTGTGATTCATTATATAACTATCTGTGAGAACACTTTGGAATTAACATTTAGTGGAAATGGAACTCCATTTCTTTGTGATAGAGGAAGGTCTCTTTACAATCCATTAGATATTTAAGAAATATAACAAATTTAATACAGGGGTCTGATGAGTGGAAAAAGTCTATGAAGCTAAATATTGGAGGGTCGGAAGTGTATTAAGTTTTAGGTGACGATATGGTATTTGGTTCTCAAATTGATTGTGACATTGAACTAATTTCAAATAGAAAACTAAAAAAATATATTGCCAACTCCTAATCTTTAAGATTTCCTCAGATGATGTTTGGAAAAGTATTCGAGCCAATAGCAGCTAAATCTTTAGAAATGAAGTTGAATAGAAGTATTGAGAATTCAAATTAATGTTTTACTAGTGATGGAGTGTATGGCTATTCTCCAGATGGTATTATTGATCAAGATAAGAAAACTCTAAAAAAAATAAAATGTTTATATTCTAGAACTATAGTTGAAGACTTAATTCCAAAACAATATATTGCACAGTTCTTACTTGGTTGACACGTCTTAAAGCTTAGTAGATGTTTTTATAATGAATTTGAAATACTTATTCCAGGTTTGAATTGCTATGATATACCTAAATACTATGTTGCTACAGGAACAGTTAGAATTCCAACAACTTATAAATTTGATATACCAATACGCGAACCTCTTTTTATGTTTTTACTGAAAGATGAGAAGTACTTTGAATTTGAATTTGATATAATTTCTAAATATGGTCGTTTTAACAATAAAAAAAACTTCGGTTATGACATCAAATATTACATTAGAAAAGTAGAGATACAAGTAGTTGAAGAAGAAGATCCGCTTAGATTTTTAAGAATTATTCTACTTGTAACGGAAGTGTTAAAGAGATCTAAAATATTAATACATAATTATATAGATGAACAAAAAGTTTCACAGCGAGGACTATGTATCGAAGAATAATGGATTCATTCTTTCTGATCTTGATGCAAATGGAAATAGGATTATAAACTTAGCTGACCCCGTTAACGACTATGACGCTGTTACAAAGGCCTATGCTGACGCTAACTTTGTCGTTATTACAGGAATAACAATGAATCTTAATGGTAAACGTATTACAAATCTAGGAGCAGGTGTTTACCCCACTGACGGTGTAAATATTAGTCAAGCAAATAATTATGTTAAGAAGACTGGAGATACAATGTTACGAGATTTAGACATGACTGGAAAAGCTATAACATCTACTTATTGGAATTCTGGTAATACTAATCCAGTAGTACTAAACGATGATTTTTGTGTTACTTATGGAGGAATGAAAAGAGATGTATTATTGAAAGCATTTCCTTCAATAACAAATATCAATATGGATGGATATTCAATAACTAATGTTGCAGAGCCTATTAATCCATCTGACGTTGCTACAAAGAATTACGTAGATAAAACACTTAAAAAATAACAAAAGTAATCTCAATCTCAATGGACCCTAAAGCATTAAATTCAATATTAAATCTATCAACACCTTATTCATGGACAAACAAAACTGCTCCACCTATAATGATAATAAATGTTATGGTTGTTGGAGCATCTAATTGTGTGTTCCTAAGACCTAATACTGATACATCTGTAGTATCAGGTGATGTAAGAGCTATAAACACTTCTTCAACGGGTGTTAAATTAAAGTATTACCGACAGAGTATTACTTCGTTGATAGCACAGGAAAACTAAAGGTAAACATTATGGTTAGTTATGTACCCACCTGAAAAGTATAAATGAACTATTAAAACTATTAATCCTTTTACCTTTGTCGCTTTGTGCTTACCTTTAACTACCGGAAATAATTTAGAAATGCAACAGATGGCTTCATGATCTATACAATTATGTAAAGAAGTAGAACAACATTGTTTTTTTAAGTGTTTCTTAACCAGTGAGTATAGTTTAGTTGGTTTTTCTTTTTTATAATAATTAGAACTAATGCTACAGTACGAGCAGATTATACAATAGTTATTACAAAAAAGGCTAGAATCAAATTCAGTTTCATTCATATCTTTATCACAGATGCAGCAGCGTATTTCGTATTCCTGTTTTGTTTTTTTTATTTTTGGTTTACGATGTGGATGACCTGTTTCAAGGTATTCAAGTACATTAAATGTGTTTAAGCATGTATTACAAAATGTTTCGATTCTCTATAGAATGTCATTCTTAACTCTAAATAAAAGAAAAAAAGAAGGTAAATTCTATCCTAACTCAGATATAAGCCAAGTATTCAAACCAAGACCAAAAGTAATTCCAAAAGGGTTCTTTAAAATTGTTGAACCGAATGAAAATCATTAAGCAGACATTTTATACATGCCTAATGATTCTGGAAATAAATATGCTTTGAGTGTTATTGATGTTGCTAGTAGATATAAAGAATCAAGACCTCTTAAAACAAAGTCTTCTAAAGAAGTGACAAAAGCAATAATAGATATCTACAGTAAAGGTCCTTTGAAGTGGCCAAAGAAAATGACTGAAGATCCTGGGTCAGAGTTTAAAGGTGAGTTTGCTAAAGACATGAAAAAACATGAAACACAAATAATTGAAGGTACTACTAAAAAGAGTGTTGCATTAGTTGAAAGAATGAATAGAACAGTTGCTGAGAGAGCATTCATTGCGCAATATGAGAAGGAATTAGAAAACATTAATAAAGGAGACTATAATAGAAATCGAGAGTGGATTGATAATCTACCAAAGATTATTGAATATCTAAATAATAGTGTTACAAGAATGATTGGCGGAGAACCTGCAAAGGCGATAAAAAAAGAAAAGGTAAAACTGAGTATACCAAAATATCATAGAAAAGTTGGAGAACAAGAAAAATTATTAGAACTTGGAACAACTGTTAGCTATTTACTAGAACCTGGTGAAGGAGAAGATGAGAAAAGAAGAAGAGCTACAGATGCGATATGGAGTTTAACAAAACATAGTATTGTTAGAATAATGGTATTGAAAAAACAACCGGTTAGATTTTTCGTAAATGATATTAGGAGAAGTTTTGTTAGAGAGGAGTTACAAGTTGTTAGCCAAGATTAATTTCAGATTGTGAGTTACCTAGTTCAAGTCCTTCAAACTCTTCATTTGTAATCTCATCATTGGATAATGCATTAGTAATCTTTGAGATATTTTCATAGTTATAACTTAAAGCATTTCTTTTACGTTTGTCTATTTCTGTTAGTACACCGTCAACTGAAACAAACATTACAGATAGAGCTGGAAAGACAGTTACTACATGACTAATAGTTGGTAATACTTGAAAATAAGTACTTGAAATAGTTACTCCTAATGGTATTACTATATTTATATATTTAAGTGCATATTAAGCTCTTGTTAAATTTATTAGACAAGATCTAATGTTTTTATTAAACTGAACAGTCTCTTCATATTGTTTAACAGCAAAATCTTTTCTCAAATCTGGCATTTTATTTCTATATATTTGTAAATATTTTTTTTAAATCCACCAATCCATAGTCTCTTCAATCAACTCTTCTGGAGGTTCGAAGTCTTTTCCTTGATCTATTTCTTGTTTTATTTGTTTTGTTAGTTCTATTTTTTTAGAGTAAGCTTCTGATTTAATTTTATTAATTTTTTATATTTTTAAGTCATTGAGAAACTCTTCAAAGATTGACCCATCTCTAATTTTTAGTAAATATGTTTGCAATCTCTGGTTCAGAGTGATTGATTCTTAAAGCCTTGTATTCAATAACTAGTTTACCAGCGTTTAGTAATGTTGATCTAATGTCTTCAATTCTACCCATAGGATATGAACAAATCTTAAAATTTGAATACTGTTGACCTTAAACTTCATTAAGGCAATCCCTACTCCTCGTTTCAATACCCATTTCCATGTAATGTTATTTTGTTTTAATTAAATTAATTATGCCTCTAGAGCTGCAGCAGTTGCCTTTTGTCTTGAGCTAACACCATCAGCTAGATCAGGAAGAATTGCATAACACTTGTCTTTAACGATTCCAGAGATGTCTGGTTTAACTGCTGAAAATCTGAAAATCCTGAAATAACCATTGAGAGCGTTGGAAGTTGAGATGCAATCCATGTTGTGTATCCGGAGATCTCAGAAGGATCGTCAAGAAGTGGGTCTACTTTAGACCTAACAGTAGATTCAAGATTTGTTGTGACATCACATAACCCAGCAGTTATAATCTTTTGAGCTTCGATATCACATTCATCGAGATAGAATTTCGTAACTGAATTATCAGTCATAACTGAGATATCTGAATCAAGTGTTTATTGATCATATGCAGTCATCCTTGACCTAACAAGGTAATCAACGTAAGACTTAAGGAGAGTAGCACTAGTAGCAAGATTGGGATCGGTAACGTCGTTCTGCATTTCCTATATAAAAAAAGAAAATTACTTATATGTAAAAGTGATTAGTTTTTTGTTTTTACATCATCAAATATTTTATGAAACTTATCAAATGCTTCAGTATATTTTCTTTCTTTCCTTTTCATTTTGTCATATGCATCACAAACATCTAAAAGAGCCCAAATTTTTGGTGCGGGTAGTTTAAACATATACTTATAAAGATCTGTAGGTATATATGGGTTATCATCTTAAAAACCACAAAACTTTTTAGCAATTCTTATAGCATACTCACAACAAAGAATTCTTCAAACTTTTTGATCCATCTTTCTTTCATATATAAGTTTTTTTAAATTTTCACTCCTCACTAATTTTTTCAACCTCATCGCATATTTTAATTTCACATTATAAAATACTTTCATAATGATTAGCTATCTCTTAAAGTGTGTCAATAAATAATGGGTCTAATTCTTTTAAAACTTGATAAGATTTACAACAAATATAGTCATGAGGAAGACTACCTAGTAATTTTGAAAAGAGATTAATTAAATTTGAATGAACGTTATAATTCTTAATAATCTTTTCAAACTGTTCATCAAAATCCATTTTCTATATAAGATTTTAAAAATTGTTTAATTAATTTCTACTCTTTGTTTTGTTTTTGGGGTTTTTGTTTTTTTAGATGCTTCTTCAAGCATTTCATTTATCTTACCTCTACATTCCATTAGTTTATCAAAAGCTTCACAAATCTCTATAAGAACACTAACAAACGAAATCTCTAAATCTGGAATAAGTTTATCTAGAGAGTGTCTAACTATACGTTGATCATTACCTCTAAGTTTTTAAGACAGATCTTTACAGCCATATCTCTGGATTGTTCACAGCTTAGAATTCTAGAGACGTCCATTTCTGTGTAAGTATAATTATTTTTTTATAATTCATTTTCTTCATTTACATAATCCCTTCTATACGGTTGTAAATTATCAGTGTAAAAAGTAAAGTCATCTTCATCAGATTCTGATGCGTATTCGGATTCTGATTCAGGTATATAATCAGGATCTTCGAATTCAGGTATATAATCAGGATCTTCGGATTCAGTATCTGAAATACCTATATCTCTCACTTTAACTTTTAAAATCTCTGGATTTTCGTTTTCCATTTCTATGATAATGAAATTATTTTGCTAATATACTTTTCTTAATTGTTTTGACTTCTTTTTCTCCAAACCATTTTGCTCTTGGTTCTTCCCACGCCCTTTCAGTATCAACAGGTTTAATTTTACTCACAACTTCTTCTTTTTCGCTTTCAATCTTTCGTTTAGGCATTTATACTAGTATTAGAAAAACATTTAATACATTTTCCACCATTCTCTTCTATTCTATAATCACCGTATGCATAACTACAACAACCACAATCTAACCAGTAACGCTTTGATTCAAATGCTGCTAGTGCTCTTTTTTTAAGTTTCTTTGTAATAATATTGTGTTTACTTTGTGTCATGCTGTAGAAATCTCTATCAAGTGTCTCATCAAAGTCTTTGGTATCAAGATCACCACTGTAAATTTCATTTGCTCTAGACAAAGTATCAACAACCCTACTTTCAGGACAAAGTGGATAATCATTATGTAAATCATGTTATTCCTTTAGATACTCTAAATCATATAATACAAATATTCCTGTTTCAGAATCTTCGGGTAGTGACATTATTTTTTCAAGTGACCAATTACTTAAATCATCTTCAATAGGTTCTGAAATAGGTAAGTGCCACATCATAACAGTTGGATATAAACTGGTTGCATCCCAGTACATAATATGATTATTGTCACTAGCCTTACAAAGTCTTTTACCTACTTGACAGACACCACCTCTTATTGATTCCTTAAACTTTTGATATAGTTGTAAGTCTCCTTCCTTTTTACCTAACAAATTTATAGTACATTTGGTGTACAACAAAGTACAAGACCATGCATAATGAGGTGCAGATAGATAATGAGCAGGATCTAGTTTAAACAATTCAATAAAACTGTTTCTGTAAGCTTCATAGCAATCAGCAAGAAGTGTAACATCTGCATATAAATAAATAGCATGATAATCTCCTAAATCGTTCATGTTAAAAAGTTTAAATACATTCAATGCATGCTCATAGTCTTCAGCAGTAATACCTCTATCAAAGGTAAGTTGACTGTTGAATGCTTTAATCTCTGGAATTTTGTTTTCATTGAATTTATCAAAGGAATCCATATACTCGTAAGGATAAACTCCTTTTCTTGTTATAGCATCTTTGAGAACATTAACATCAATATCTGGATATAATGTTTTAAAGACACCAATTGTAATGTCAAAGTTTGAATTTGCTTTCTTTAATGAAGTAACAATATCACTTAAACCATTATTCATAAAATTAAAAGAATCTTTAAACTCAAAATTCTCAAATGACATTGACATATAACTCTCCATATTATGTGCAACAGGCTTACAATCAAGACCAAATGCAGACATTCCTTTTACAATCAAATGAGAGTCATATCCTTTCAAGTTGTGAATAAAGATTGGAAGTTTACAGCTAATTGTTTTGAATCTAACAAGTGAATTGCAAAGTTTATGTGCTGCTCCTCTAAACTTACCTGTAAAATGGCAGTGCTCTCTTACTTTAAACTTTCCATTTACATCGTTAAATTCTTTTGTACAAATCCAACATTTTGTAGAATCTTTAAATTGCTTATGAGTATAAGAATAAAAAATAATAGGTGCTTCAACGTGATTTAATAGCTAATTTTTAAATTCGTTAGAAGTATTAATTTTAAATTCTAATAGTAGTTCAGCACAATCTTTCCCTCTGTTTAAAAATCTATCTATAACATTTCCATTAATATCGATAATAATAGCCCATGAACCACATGGAACCTGTAACATTTTAGTACATGTATCACTACATTTACCAGTTGTTAGTTTACTATTACAATAAGTTGGATTAATATTGTTAGATACTATACTTTCATAACAAACATCACATGTCTTTACATTCAAACTCTCAAAATCTGCATAACAAACGTATGGAGACTTAATAAGTTTTCCATGGTCACTAAAACTTAAAAGTGTAGTATGTTTTGTTCGTCCTCTTTTCTTATTTTCAACAATACCAGGAATTTTTAATTTGGAATAACTAGTATTAAGACCCTTACATAAATCCAAGTGATTCTGAAAATCTACATCAGAAAATAATTGATCAATACACCGGTGACAATAAAATACTGATCCTCCTTTACTAGATGTTCTACAGAGGCCACTGAAATTTTTTATCAACACATAATGACTTTTTCGGATTTGGTTATCAGTAGTAGAATAATATGCCTATCTGGAATCTCTAATTTTCTTGATACAATTATAAGAGGATATCTACCTGATTTGTCATTATATTCGTAAACATTTAAACTAACATTAAATAGTTTACCAAGTTTTTTAACATCAATTACTTTGAGTGGCCATTCAAGTTGTGAAAGAGCTTCATTTAGTTCTTGATAATTACTTCTGAATATATTTATTAAATCAATATATCTCTCTGGATGTACACTTACAGGATGTAGGAATCTTAATACACACCATAAAGCACAATATTTATCTTCAGTCTTTATATTAACACAGCAGCACTTCTTTGCTAAACCAGTTGGTAGTGGTAAATACGAGGAACCAGCTCTAATAATATATTCACTAACATTAATCTCAAGACGTTTTACACCTATTAGCCTCCAACCAGAACCTGGATTCTTGGCAATCATTTTATCTATTGATTCCTTTAAAGATTTTACTTGATCTTTAATAATATTCGTATAATCATATCTTTTAACAACCGCAACCAATTTAGAACCTGTTATAACACTATGACTTGTGTATCAGTTTGAGTGTGATATGAATGAATTGAAATCTTTGTTTGCAATTTAAATGAAGAAAATCTAGTTGTTACTTCTTTTAACACATTATTATAACTTGGTATTATACTATTAAAGAAATTATCAATTTCAGTTGCAGAATAGTCTCTACCCTTAAGAACATATCTTTCATGTTTTCCACTTGCACCAACAAAATCTAAATTAAACTTATGAAGCCTAGAAGCAATACTTTTACTTGGAGTTATGGCATCAATATTCATTAGTCTTCTTGACTCACTGTAAAAAGAGTTTCCCTTTTGAGGACTTCTTTGGTACATCTATACTAAGTAGATTTATGATCAAATAAAAAATCATAGGACAAAATTTTAGTGTTGGCTGGAAATTTCACTTTAGGACGATTTCCTTTTCAGGACAACGAACGTGAACGTAGTGAACGTGAGTTTCCTGAAAGGGGAATTGTCCTAAAAGGGGAATTTACTAACAACACTCGTTGAGGCAGGAGTCTCCGAAACAGCACATAGTGGCGTCGTAGTCGTAGCTGAACAGCGCCTGGTCGGCGGCGGTGTAAAGACGTAGCCGACAGCACACATGTGGAGGGGAGCGTTGCCGACGAGCGCCAAGTGGCGGCGTAGTAGTTAAGGGCATAACGTACTAGTCGGTGGTTGTTGGTTTGTCGCCGAGTTTGTAGTAGAGTAAGGTTGCTTGATCGGGTCACGTCAGGGTTACCAATTTGTAGGGGTCGTCTCCAGCTTAACGTTCGGGAGGTTAACGAGCGCGTACGAGGTGCAGCAAGCACCGATAGCAAAGGAGTCACTGACCTCTCTACAAGATGTAATCGATCAAATTCATGGCAGTACACGTCTGCGAGCCGGAGACGTACGACACGTCTACTCGCGACTCCGGAGCTGATCGAGAGAGTGGCGGGAAAAGATTACATCACTGGGTGGCCATTCAGGCAAGCCTCCACCCAATCAGCGGTAGGCTCACGGCCGCAGAGACGTTAAGCACTACTGCCCTGTCAGGCTAGTGCGGGGCAACACGGTGGCGACGCTACGCCCACAAAGCTACGCCCACAAACCTAGCAGCATGTTCTCTTAATACCATTATTCTAACAATGGTATGTTTACTTAAATTCTATATTGGGTTGGTAGCTCTTCTTCTCTTTTTATCTTCTCCTTCGCCTGGTTCTAATAAATATCAAACAGTTGCCCCAAGTTTTAATAGCTGTTCTAGTTTTTCTATGATATTTTGGTTTCTTTAGTTTTACTTTTCCTTTTTTATTGCCTTTACAGGTTCTTCACCAATCATTCTTTTAACACTATTATTTAGATAATTAATAATCTTTGGTAAATTATTAATCCACTCTTTATTTCCAGTGTAATCTCCTTTATTACTACTTTCTAATTCATTTTCAAACTGTGAATAAATGCATTTTCATACTGAGCAATGAATGCTCTCCCAGCAACTGTTCTATTAATTCTTTCAACTAATGCAACGCTATTTTTAGTGGTACCTTCTATAACACGTGTTTCATGATTTTTCATTTCTTTAGCAAACTCTCCTTTAAACTCTGATCCTAGATCAACTGTCATTTTCTTTTGCCATTTCAAAGGAAATTTACTGTAGATATCTATTATTGCTTTTGTTACTTCTATAGAAGATTTAGTTTTAAGTGGCTTTGATTTTTTATATCTACTAGCAACATCAATAACACTAAGTGCGTATTAATATCTAGAATCATTAGGCATATACAGAATATCTGCTTGATGATTTTCATAAGGCTCAACAATATTAAAGAAACCTTGTGGAATATTCCTAGAGCTTGGTTTAAATATATGACTTATATCTGAGTTAGGATTGAATTTACCTTCTTTTTTTCCTTTCATTTAGAGTCTAAAACGACATTCTATTGAGAATGGAAATATTTTGTGATACATGCTTAAGCACATTTAATGAAGTTGAATACCTTGAAACAGGACACCATTATTGTAAACCACCAAAAAGAAAAAGACCAAGACGAAACTATGAAATACACTGCAACATCTGTGATAAAGATATGAAATAAATGAATTTTTTCTAACCTTTTTCGTAACAACTACTCTATAATCTGTTGATACTGCAACATAAGTTTGAATTATTATAAAAAAGAAAAACCAGCTTAACTATATTCATTGGTTAAGAAACACTTTAAAAACAATGTTGTTTTACTTCTTTACACCATTGTTTAGATCACGAAGCCATCTGTTCCATTTCTAAATTATTTCCAGCCGTTAAAGGTAAACACAAAGCAACACATTTAAAAGAGTCAATCGTTTCAATAGTTCATTTATACTTTTCAGGAGGGTACATAACTAACCAAGAAGTTTACCTTTAATTTTCCAGCAGTATCAACAAAGTAATACTCTGTCGGTCACCTAGTAAAATAAACCTAATACTTTAAGTTAACACCAGTTGTAGAAGTATTTATAGCTCTTATATCACCGGATACTACTGTTGTATCAGTATTAGGTTTTAGAAATACACAATTAGAAGATCCCACAACCATTACATTCAGGATCATTATTGGGGGAGCCATTTTATTTGTCCATGAAGGTGTTGGAAGATTTAGTATTTAGTTTAATGCTTTTGGGTCAATTAAGATTGATATTACTTCTGTTATTTCTTTTAACTGTTTTATCTACATAAGATTTAGTGGCAAAATCAGAAGGATTTATAGGTTCTGCAACATTAGTAATTGAATTACCACCCATATTGATATTTGTTGTTGAAGGAAATCCTTTCAATAATACATCTCGTTTCATTCCACCACATGTAGCACAATAGTCATCATTTGGAACAACCGGATTGATGTTTCCTGAATTCCAATAGGTAGATGTTATAGCAAAATTATTCATGTTTAAATCTCCTAGCATTGTATCACCAGTTTGTTTAACATAAATATTTACTTGACTAACATTTACTCCATCTGAAGGATTAACACCAGCACCAAGATTTGTAATACGTTTTCCACCAAGATTAAGTGTTAATCCTGAATTAACAACAAAATTTGCATCAGCAAACAATTTTGTAATAGCGTCATAGTCATTAACAGGGTCACCTGAATTTATAATTCTATTACCATTTGCGTCAACATCTGAGAGAATGGAACCATTATTCTTTGATACGTAATCTTTGTTGTGACACTTTCTGTTCATCTATATAATTATTTATTAATATTTTAGATCTTTCTAACACTTCTTTAACTATTGGAGCAATCGTTGCAAAATTAAATGGATCTTCTTCATCAACTACTTGTATCTCTACTTTTCTTATATAGTATTTGATATCGTACCCACTACCTTTTAAATTGTTGAATCTACCGTAGTCGGAGATTAAATTAAACTCCAAATAAAAGTACTTCTCATCTCTAAATAAAAACATAAAAAGAGGTTCACGTATTGGCACATAAAAATCATAACTTGTTGGAATTCTAACTGTTCCTGCAGCAACATAATCTTTAGGTATATCCTAGCAATTCAAACCAGGAACGAATATTTCAAATTCACTATAAAATTATCTACTTAATTTTAATACATGTAAGCCAAGTAGACACTGGGCAAGATATTGTTTTTGTATACAATCTTCTACTATACTACGACTCCATAAACATTTCTATTAGTTTATCTTGATAAATAATTCCACCAGGAGAATAGCGATAAACTTCATCACTAGTAAAACACTCATTTGAATTCTTAATACTTCTATCTAATTTATTTTCAAAATATCAGCAGCTATTTTTTCAAATAATTTATCAAATAAAATGTGTGGAAATCTCATAGGTTGAGAGCTAGAAATATATTTTTTTAGTTTTCTATTTGAAATTAATTCTATATCACAATCTATTTGTGAACAAAATATGATATCATTTCCTAAAACTGAATAAACTTCTGATCCTCCAATATTTAACTTTATAGCTCTCTTCCACTCATCAGACCCTCGAAAAAAGCTTGTTTTTTGTATTATATTTAGTTATTATAATTTTTATTAAAAATCTTTTCCTTCGTAAACCATATTCCCTTTGCTACAAGTGAAATTAGCACCATTTCCATCAGAGGTTAGTTCAGCAGTATTCTCACAACTAGTCAAATAGTAGACCAATATTGAAGGAGGATTATTATCTTGTAGTTTACTATTGAACTAAATACTCACATCAAGTCTTGTCGTTACTCTATGAGGCTCATCATTATATTGAAGATCAATTACACGAATTGGATAAAGTGTCATGTAATGTATCTGTAATGTATCTCCCTCAGTAACTCCACAAAGTCATAAAGACCATGTGGGTGTTATGCAGGAGAGTTTTGGATAGCGCACTCACAGCCTAAGCGGCTTTCGGTATGCATTCGGTAGCCAACAGACTTCGTCTCACTCAACAAAGAGAAAGTGGGAAGCATAGCAGAGTTAGCAGAGCAGTTGAGGTAGTGAGTAGCATAGAAGTAGCAGTTCAGGACCGCTGAAAAAGATGTGCCATAGTCGGCAGTTGGAGAGTAGATGTCGTTGCGTAAGAATGGTGGACGCGAGTTCCACAGTCTAGGACCTGCAGAGCTAAAGCTTCTGTCGCCAACTGTCTTTAAGCGGAGGAATGGGACAGCTAATTTATTGTCCACACAGGACCTGAGGGCGCGAACAGGCTGAAACTGATTCAGCAGTTCAGCTAGGTATGAAGGAGCCGAGCCGTGGCGGGCCTTGTGGGTCAGCCTAAGAACTTTGCTCTGTATCCTTTGCTCAACCGGCAACCATTCTAGCTCTTTCAGCAAAGGAGACACGTGCTCAAACCGCTGGGACTTGAAGATCAGCCTTGCAGCCATATTCATAGTCCACTGTAGTGGCGTAATAGCTTTCTTTGGTAGCCCAGCCAAAAGGGAATTACAATAATCAAGCCGAGACAGAACTAAAGAGCTAGTTAAATTTTTTACATGCCACTGTGGCAGACTGCTTCTAATCTTGGATAGGGATCGGATATGATGACTAGCTGTAGAGGCAGTCTTCTGAATGGAGCTTTTGAAATTGAAGCAGCTGTCGAACACGACACCTAGATTACGAGCACGTGGTGAAGGTCGCACAATAGCATCACCTATTGCAACAGCAAAGCCTTTTAATGCAGCCACACGCTTAGGGTGTCCTATGACAAGCAGTTCGGTTTTATCGTCATTTAGTTTCAGGAAGTTTTCCGACATCCAGGATCAAATATCGGCAAGGCAAGCATTCAGTTTCTCAGTTGCTGCAGCAGATTCCGACGGTTTGAATGACAAATACGACTGAGTATCGTCAGCATAGAAGTGATATCCTATTCCATGGGCCTTAATCACTTTTCCCAGAGGTTGCGTATAAATGGAGAACAGCAAGGGACCAAGTACAGACCCTTGAGGAACTCCACAGGTGATCCTTATCATGTCTGAGACCTGACCCCCACACGACACGGATTGAACACGATCAGCCAAGTAGGATTTAAACCACGCCAGTACTTCGTCTGCCAGACCGATCGTTGTTCTCAATCTTTCAAGCAGAACTTAGTGATCAATGGTGTCGAAGGCAGCAGACAGATCTAGCAGAGCTAAGGCAGTGACATTTCCGTCGTCATTGCCACGCAGAATGTCATTGTTAACACGGAGGAGAGCAGTTTCAGTGGAGTGCTGCCTCTTGAAACCTGATTGAAATGTTTCTGACATTCCATTATTTTCAATATGTTCAACTAGCTGCTTAGCAACAATTGTTTTCAGGATCTTTGATAAGAACGGAAGAAGGGAAACTGGACGATAGTTTGCTAGGACCTCTGTGTCTAATCCAGGCTTTTTAAGAATAGGTCTAACGATTGGCGATTTGAAGCACTTGGGAACGACCCCTTTTCCCAAAGAAGCATTACAAATCTTGGTTATGGCAGGGCTAAGTTGGTCTGCAAGTGAAGACCACAGAGATGAAGGTATAGGGTCTTCAGGAGACGAGCTCTTTTTGCTAGACCTTATTAAGGCAGCCACATCACTGGCAGAAACTTCGGAGAACCTTTTAAGAAAGGTCACAGGTTGACGAACGGCGATTGCTTTGGTCGGAGGGGGCTTAATAGAGGCACGAATGTGCACAATTTTTTCGGTAAAGAAGGCTGAAAACTTTTCGGCTGAGCCCTTAATATCTAGGGAGTCAGACCTGACAGCATTGGCCAGTAAACGGTTTACTGTCTTATAAATCTGTTGAGTGTCCGACTGTTAGGAATTCAGCTTTCCAATGAAAAAAAAAGCCCTGGCTTTTTTAAGCTTTCGGGTGTAAACTCGAAGGAAGTCTTTAAAATTGACTAGGTCTGCCTCAGACGCCGATTTCTTAAAACGACGTTCCAACCTGCGCTTAACACGGCGCATCTTAAGGAGTTTTTATGTAAATTGAAAGCAATCTCGACGACTTTGAACACGGATAGAGCGAACGGGAGCATGCTTGTCAAGAGCGCTTCTGAGTGTAATGTTCATCGCATCAGTGAGGGTATCGAGGCTGCCGGTCGAGTCTGAATGCAGATCAAGAAGGCCTGCATCACACACAGATTTCAAAAACTTGTCCAAGTCAATGCTTTGTAAGTTATGTCGTTTTACAAATTTGACATTACCCTGCACGTACGAGGGAGCAGGATCAGTAAACGAGACCGAGCAATGATCTGAGGGGGTCTGTGGGCACACCACAAAGTCAGTGGGCAGGACATCCTTACTGATCACGAGATCTAGAATGTGCCCACCGATGTGGGTGCTATGATTAACGTGTTGGGCCAAACCAAGATTCTCCAGACAGTCAAGAAATGAGCGGACCTGGCTGTTGCTAGGGTTGTCAACGTGAATATTGAAGTCTCCTACAATCAGCAGCGGCCTGTCACACACAACTATTTTAGCGAGGAACTCTGAAAACTCCTCTATCAACAAGTTTAGACAGCCAGAAGGAGGCCAGTATATCACCACGGTGAGAGGCATTGTCTTTGATGAAGACCTGATAGCAACCGATTCAAACGATTACCCATGCAAGAAACTGCACATTCTACAGCCAAACGATTCGCGAACAACAATTGAAACCAGCCACCAACCTTGCCAGAACGCATGGACTGATAGAATGATAACCCGGGTGGGGTGGTCTCGGAAATACAGCTACTGGAACAAGGCGTCATCCTGGTTTCGGTAAGCAGAAATGGATCTAGCTTCTCCTGGACCACCTGATTGCGGATAAGTAACCCTTTGGTTTTTAGCGAGCGGACATTTAATAGGCGGAATTTAAGAGGCTGTTCAACAACTGGGCGACGGCGATGAAGTGGCTCGTATTCTCTACCGTTTGCGTCCGGCCTGGCGGACGCTGGCTCTTCGAATTTGAATTGGACCTTGGTAACGGCCGTGGGACGACGTTTCACAACGTGCTGGGCTACAGCGGGTGGGCTACTACCGCAACAAGTACTATTTAGTGCTTTAAACTTACGAGTCGTAGGTTTGATAGCTGAGCTGTTGATGGGGCGAACGCAGGATGGGGGTAGGTTATCGCTCACCCGCCGGAGAAGGCCCGCCGGTAGGTATCGACTAATGGCGACATCGCATCTTATGCTAAGTAGGTCCTGTTTTGTGTAGCATATCCGAGGACAGCTCATAAATAGTCACAGCGAAGATAGCAGTGGAATACCCGAAGGTATTACGGAGAAATTAATTAAAGGTCCACACCACACTAGGAGTCGCCCGAGGCCGCTCTTTAGCCAATTGAGGAATCGTCATCCACTCAGGATAACCAACACCAACAGGTTCAGTAACTTCATTAGGACCAAGATATTGTTTTCTGAAAGTTGTGAAGTCCATGTTAGATGGAGCAAATTTTCCTCTTTTAGGTTCACATGACCTTGTAACCACAGGATATTGTTTCGATCCATTAGCAAGTACAGCAACACTTTTAATATCACAATGATTGTAAGTACAAGGATTACCAGTGTAGCTATCATATTTATTTTATTTTTGAGCTGCGACGATATACCACCTAACTTTATCAATGTTATTTTGAACTGATAGAGTTTTAGTGAATTTAGTTGCTTGATTAAGAGGTATTATAGTAAAATTCTCATAACGTCAATTTCTGTAGTTAAGTCTCATTTTCTTTGATCTCTCACTTGAGATATCAGCAAGTGCTCGTTGTACTTTTTCTTTTGGTATTACACATAAAAAACAAGACGCATTTTTGTCATTGCGATTTTGAAAGCATTCCAAGTACCATCTGCTGCAGCACCAGCAACATTTCTAGTACTCATGAGGTTTGCAGCACCAGACGCAGCAGTTATAATAGCATCCCTATTTAATCCGCCAACTCTAGTAATTTCAAGTGAAAATAGAATATGATAAAGAACTGTATTCATTTCAGCACAAAAACCAGAAATTCGAGATAGAGGAAGTGCAATACTAAAATTTCCAACTTCATTACAATGTTATTTATAATACCTCTTCTAACAACAAATCCAACGTTTGAGGTAGTATTTCCAGATGCATTGGGGCTAGTATATGAATCACTTAGAACCATATCATCAATAAAACTAGCTTCATCTTTTCTCCAACCTGTTGCAGGTCGTCCAGTCCTATTATAATCACCTGGATAACATAATAAACCCATTGAAGTTGAAACACTTCCAACACCTTGTGCAAGAGGAAGGCTTTCAATTTCTTTGGCACCAAGTCTAACTCTCATGCTATTAAACATCCATGCGCCAGCATTGTTAACAAGACCAACAGCAAGATTTCTATTTGGTTTATCATAATTCCCACCAGCAGCAGTTTGGACTCGCAATTGACCTTCAAGTAAAAGATAACCATCAGATAGAACATAACATGGTTGTTGTTCACCAGGTACAATTAGTGTAATTAGTTTACTTGATATATTATCTGTTTCATTTCCACCAGTTTGATAACACTCTCTAAATTGATAGTCTTTAAGTTTATAATTGGGAAACTCAGGATCTCCAAGTTCGAGTATACTATCGATAGGTGCGCTCGCCATTCTTTCTCTGTATAAAAAACTAAAAATGTATTCTTGACTATATCAACCAGCCCCAATCTTTTTCCTCATACTTCCAACATAACCATCAAGTTTAGGAGGAACAACAGTTTTCTCTTTTATTACGTTCTCAATTTCTTTATATGTCTTTGGATCTTTCTCTTTAAGAGTTTCTGAATAGTCTACTTCTTCTTCCATTTTTACTGTACGAGTTTTTTTAGTTTTTGGTTTAAGTTTCTAAAGCATTGCACGTTTAATCTCAACATCAATTTCCTGCATCTTTCTAACATAGTCTTCTTCTTTCTTTCGTTTTTCTAATTCATATTCTTGTTCTTTTTTTCGATCTTCTTCAAGTTTATCATCCATCTCTCTTCGTTTAACAGCGTAATCTTGATCAATCTTTTCTTTCTTTGCTTGTAGTTCAGTAAGTTTCCTTCCTTGATGCATATCAATTCCTTCGCTAGCGATGTTCATGCCTACACTAGCTAATCTAGTTAAAACAGGTGTTACTCTTCCAGCACCATCTATTACTTTATCTAAAACTCCAGACCCATAATACTTTCCTCTTATATTTCCATGACCTATCCTTGCATAACCCACCATTCTCTATACTACTTTGAAATTTCTATTGTAGATATAACATCTTTAATCGTGTTGACCTTATTTCCATTTTGATCTGTTAACGTAATCTTAAAAATGCTCAATGATTCTATACCACTTCTTGTTGATAAATACATTATGTTTGGAATATGTAAATCAACTTTCTCTCCAGGTGCGATGTCTTTCGTATCAATGGTATATAAAGATAAAGACTGTTCTAAAAATCCTTTTCCCATTCCTTTTCCTTTTTCTATATAATTGAGTTATGGATCAACTATATCACAATAAACGCTTATCCATTTTACACCACTCTGATCAGGTAACAGCATTTTATTCCATGCTTTATAAGTTCTAGCAAAATACACAGCTTTTTCTATTGCTTTGTAATGAGTTCCAACAACCATGTCTTTATCAAATGTTCCTTGTTAATTTGAGTTAAAGCCTAATGTATCTCCAATACTATAAATTTCATTTTTTATCACCAATAGAATTAGAACCAAGAAACAAAACGCTATAACCTGCTACTTGCATAATTACTTTTATCATCTGTGTCAACACTAAATCTTATTCCACTTCCACTTCTTGCAAAGAATAACGCTGATGTTGAAGAACCAGATTCTTTTTTCTTAAGTCCTAAAGCTGTGTATAAAGCAAGAACAATCTTGTTACTGTCATAAGTTCCTGAAGTTATAGGAGTTGAAACCCCTTTTTGTGTTTCTGTTCCAAAATCAATTTCAATGTAAGTAGGATAACGATCTGTCATAGAAAATTTAAACCAAAGTCTATTATTAATATCTTTAACAACATTCAATGTTACTCTATTTACATATGTAAACTCTATTCTTCTTAAACCAACTTCGTTATATCCTGATTTTTCTCCTAAATTAATTGGAGGATATAAGGTTTTATAGTCTGAAGAAGACGTGGTAGTTAGTCTTATAGTCATCCTTATATTAAATTTCTATAAGTTCTATAACAACAGCAATTTGTTCGCACCCAAAATCTAGCACTTTTAAGTTTTGATCAGTAACTTTAATATTTATATCACTCATGGTTTCAGTAGAAATTTTGTGGTATTCAAGTGTATTTGGTTCGTATACAATTGTATCCCACGGATAAAAGTAAAACCCAAAACTTCTTAAAGCTTGAGTTTTATTTCCATTTATAAAACTTGTAACTGGTGCAACTAGATTACAATTAACAAGTACAAGTTGTACGTCTGCAATACTTACTTGTTTTTCTGAATAACACTTTTTATTTGGAGTACAAGCAGTGGGTGTAATATTTGGACACGATTCTAAAAACTTGTTATCAGTAGTATAAGCATGTTTAGTACATCCAAGTACTTAAGAGATAGAGGATTTACTTGCAATAAAACTCCATCCAGCAGGCATACCAATCCATGAATGAACAGTACCAGTATCAACGCCAACTATAAACTTATCAGTTGTTGATCCTGTTTGAGTAATGTAATTATTAATTCTATCAACAATACCAGTATTTAAGTCATCGCTGTCAAATGCATAAATTCCTGGTTTAATTGTTACAGTTTGTTCAGAACCGCCTGCGTTTCTATAGACAAAAATATTATTAGACGTAGTAATATTCTATGGAATTTATTCTAACAAACTTCTTTAAACAAACTTTAAAGTTTTTGTTTCTCAATAAAATAGGAGTATTAATACGTAAATTAAGTGGATTAGAATTTCCAATAATATTGAACACATACCCTTCTTTACTTGCTTGATTACTTTTTCTAATCACTTGATTTTTTAGTATGTCTTTCGCAACACCCAAAAGATCACTCATTTTCTATATGTTAAATAATAGATTATTTATTTTTGCAACCTAAGATTTTGGTGCTTTTCTAGACCTAGCTGAGTAATCTACTACAGCACTGATTGAATTGACAACTCCTTTATTTCCAGAAGCAAGCTCTCTCAACCATAAATCAATCTTATTAAATACTTCTTCATCACTCTTAACAAACATTGGAACAACTTTTAGTCCTTCTCCTGATTTAGGTCTCAGTGATTTTATATATTCAAGAATACTTTGTTGTTTTACACTCCTTTTTCTATCTTCTCTAAATCTGTTCAGATATTAGCAAGACTCTCTATAATATTATCCTCTGTAATTTTCTTTATATCTTCTTTCATTATGGATGACAATCTTCCTGTATTTGGTATCATACTAATATTAAATTGCTTTTGTGTAGTAACCCACGGGTGTTCAATAATTGTAGGTAACGTAGCTTCTATTGCAGTTGTAAATTGAGGTGGGCTAGCCTCTGTATAAGGTTCTATACCACTTGCACCAGGTTCTATAGCACTTACAATTGGTAAAGCAGTTTTAATTTTTCTTCCTCTTTTCTTTGGTGTGGTGGCAATTGTAACAGGTTCTATAATACTTACAGCAGGTTCTGTAACACTAGCATCAGGTTCCACATCACCTATAATTGGTAAAACGGTTTTACTTTTTCTCCCTCTCTTCTTTGGTGTAGTGGTAGCAATTGTAAATTGAGGTGTGTTAGGTTCTTCATCACTTACAATTGGTAAAGCGGTTTTACTTTTTCTTTCGCTTTTCTTTGGAGTGTTAGTAGAAGGTGGTTCTTCAACTTCTTTTATACTTCATTTCTTTCTCTTTGGGGTTCCAGTAGATGGAATAACGTTAAGACTTTCTGCCACTGTTCTTTGAACACTATCGATAATTTCTTTTATTTCTTGATTAGCTGCACAAGTCTTTGCTTGATTTACTCTGGTAATTGCTTTTTTTAGGTTCTCCAGATACAATATCAGTAATTGCTTTTTCAAAACGTTAGAAACATCTTGAGGTGCTTTAGATTTAGCTTCCATTGCCTCTTCAATTAGCTTATTACTCTCCATTCGTATTGCCAGTTTAGGCCTTATTACTTTAAGTTTATTAAAATCAACATCACCTAAATCATTTTTTGAATGTGCTAAAGCACGTTCATTTAGTTTATGCTCTACTTGATCTCTAGCAACAATTTCAGCTTCAATTCTTGCCATCTCTTCACTATTTTTAAGTATGGTTGCAGTATTTAACTTATCTAAATTACTAAGTAAGTTTTCACAATCAAGTAATTCTTGAACACTTCCTTCGTATTGTCTGTTTTTTCCTTTGATAAAACTTTCCGTTAATCATTCCTTTCCTATTATTATTGAAAATAGTCATTAGTCGTTTTCCTTCTTCATCAACAGACCAAAATCTTCCCTCATATTCAGTTTTAGTTAGGTCTATAACACATTAACCAAATCTTTTCCTTGTACTAGAATTAACCCAATCTTTAAATTGCTTTCTATCTATATCACCAACATATGAATATCGGATATTCTCAATATTGTTATGGTCTTGTTTGAATATTATGATGAAGTTTATATTATTCCTAATCTCTCGTCTAGGTATTTTTGTATATCCTTGAGCAACGTAGAACACGTTCATTCTTTTATGCCTTCCTCTAGTAAAATAATCGAATATCTTTGTCCGATCTTCAGACATAAGATTATCTAAATCAATAGTACTTCTACAATTCTTGTATGAGTCAACATCTGGCATTCATCTATTCCATTAACCCAAACGTAAGAATGACTACCTTTTGTCATATCTATAAATCCGCGATACAGTGGTTGATCTAAACTTGTGGCAATAGTAGTACAAACATCTCACTTTAACCTTCCTAAAAATATCCAATTTAATATTAACCGAGATTTACCACTTCCACTTGCACCTAAAACTAACGCTCTAATAGGTACTTTAGGCAATGGCTCTTGGTGGCCTGTAACAATATCCTGTCCAAAATCAAAACGTTTAACTTTTAAAGACATTCTATATTACATTTTTTATATTTTTATGTGGAGATTTATTGTATGAAGTGTAAAAAGCCAACTAATACAATCCATGAAGAGTGTGTTGAAGTAGGTAGTACAAAAGGATTAAGAGGAATGGTAAAAAGAATTTGTACAATCTGTAGCAAAAAGAAATCAAAGTTTGTTACACTAAGAAGTACTCCGGTTTCTATTGGTGAAGAATCTTTATCTCAAGGAAGAAGAATTGGAAGAAGTGTTGGCGAAGGATCTTTATCTCAAGGAAGAAGCATTGGAAGAGGAGCAAGCAAACAACAAATAGTTAGTGAGATAAAAATCACGATAGATAGACTAAAAAAAGGTAAAATCATCAGCTTTGACTGATATTGAAATAAATAATTATATATTAGAATTAGATATATGCAACTTTAAAGGTGTCTTTGCAAGAGATGAACTGACAAAGCCGTTAGAGAATGAATGTCTTATTAGTAACACGGGAAAGTCAGACCTTGCGATACATAACTAGGTAGCACTTAAGAAAGAAGGGTCTAAGTGTTTTTACTTTGATTCTTTTGGAGCACCGCAAATGTCAGAGGTAAAAATTTACTTTGGTGATATACCATCTTTTCAAACGTTTCAACTACAAAAGTTCAATCAAAAAGGTTGTGGAAGAAAGTGTTTAATATTCTTAAAACTAATGGAATTAACTGATGTTGGAACAACGATGGGATTATTAATTTAATTTAAATAATTGTTTACCCTTTATAGAAATGGAAATCCAAAATAAAAAATTCGTAGTTCTGAAAAATTCTGTCGGTAACATTTCAAAAGGAAAACCAGATCGAGTTCACAAAGAGAAGATTTCTAAAGATTCCAAACAATACTACAACATGTGGTTATACATTACTGAAGATATAATGCCCTCTATTAAAGACATTGTAGAAAGGTCAGGTAAGAAACTTGACTTCAAAGGATATGATTTTAGTATAAGATCTACAATTGGAATTTGAATTAATTTTGGTATCAAACCAAGTATTTTAAACGATCAAAAAATAAACAATTGAAGTTCAATTATATTGCTGATTTAGTTCATAAATTTGGAAGTGACTTTTCTATTACTGGAGTTCTCGATGGTAGTTATGTTACTAAAGACTCTTACAACTCTGAAGAAAGACTTAACATTAGATTGAAGCTTGATCAAGTTCAAGTTTATGATTCTGTCAAACGAGGAGAGTTCAATCCTGCTGATTACTAGGTTCGTTAATAATATAAAACAAAAATAAAAATTAGTTAGGTTAGTTAATTGTTTTATATCTATTATAATTTACAAACTAACATTAACGATTGAATTTAGTGATGCTAGGATTTTTCCTATTGCGATATCGGGAATTTTTTTAACAACCTAAGGTGGAGCCAAGGTTGTAGGAAAATTTCACGATGTCGTAAAAGGGAAAATTCCTATCATCAGGCCAAAGCCGATAAGGTATGTATTTGCAACGGAGCAGCTCTCAGGCTAGCCGCGATATTAGCCCTTGCCATAGTGGGTCTGACTAGGGCACGTAGAGCAACCGTAGCAGGCGGACTAGCCTAGGATTGGCCAAGGATTGGTCAAGGACTGGCCAAGGGCTGGCCAAGGACTGGCCGAGGACTGGCCGAGGAATGACCAAGGAATGACCAAGGAATGACCAATGGCTAGCCAGGAAGAATTAGGCCGAGGACGGACACCGAGAGCTAGGGTCCGACAAAAACAGTAACAGCTACGCCCAAGGTCGAGATTGCAGAGAGAGAGAGAGAGAGAGAGAGAGAGAGAGAGAGAGAGAGAGAGAGAGAGAGAGAGAGAGAGAGAGGGAGGGAGTATAAATGACTGGACTGACAGAGCTCAGGGCTGCAGCTTCAGTAGTCGATGCGAGACTACGCTTCAAGAGCACGAGAGGCGAACCTACGGCGACAGACAGCTAAGTGCAACTTAGACTGCGCAGTTGTATTCTGCCGGCTACTCAGTTAGCCGCTCTTATCTTGGGGTGCTGTAGCGACGCGCGCATAGGGTAGTTAGTTATACTCGGCCTTCGGGAGTTCGCACAGTTAACTCCGTCGGTCCGGTACACGCCGCGTAAACGCACAGGGTAGTTGGTTATACTCGGACTTCGGGAGTTCGCGCAGTTAACTCCGTTGGTCCGGTGCGCGCCGCGTAAAGCGCTTGCGCCGGCGCGTAACCGCTATGAACAGGCCCACAATAAACTGTTGCTTTCGGCACCCATTTGTGGCCGCCTGTATTTTAACCGCATCGCAGCACTGCATCGCACAGCCCACCGGTAGAGAGCCGGGGGACGAGCTTGTCTTCGCGGTTACATATTTATGAGATATACTAGCTGATTGAAAAGCCAATTTTCGTGTAGCGGCAGATGAGCCCTTACGGCTATCACCACCGCTTGTAGCGGCAATAAAGGATCGCCCACTGCAGGACTCACGACCTCGGACTGAGGTCGCGAAAAGTAGCTGCATCACCTAGCGCGTTATTGTTATATTACTGGGTCTCCGGCTGCAGCAGCGTTAGTGGAGTCTCACGGTGACACGAAGACACAAGCAGGCGAGCGAGCATAAGTGGTGAACGAGACTCTCCTTTATTTCCCAGCTGGGTACAGATATGAGCTGGGGCTGACCACAGTTATGTGAGTGTATCTATGGTGGGCCACATGCTTACGTCAAAGGCTGCTCGGTTCAACCACCCGCGGCAGGCGGTTATCTGCGGTGGGCCACACGCTGACGTCAAAGGCTGCTTGGTTCAACCACCCGCCGCAGGCAGGAATATACTAGCAGCCGGGAAGCAGCAAGCTCACGCAATACCATCAGCCGATGGGCGGCTTCGAGCGGCTGGCCAAGCTGCCGAGTTCCTGCTGCCTCTGTGCACCTTCGGTGGGTCGGTGGGTGGGTGCCGACAGATTTTCTTCCTCCAAATAGTGGGAACAAGTATCTATTTAGACCGCATGCAATTAAGCTTTCGAGTCGTTCTGTTTCTGAGCTGATTTTGAGAATTTTTGTTACTGAGGAATTGAATTTGTTTTTAGATAATGCGAAATACCCATTTCTGTGGAGCTCCCTTGTTAGACAATTGGCTCCGCGAAAACGCTGTCCGTTTCTTTTTTAAAGGTAAAGACAAAGAATCGCTGAGCTGGTATGGCAGTGAAGTGTATTCATACATCGAAACCTCACACCTTGCAAGTAAAGTTCCAGTCGGGCTTTAGAGCTAATCACTCAACACTCAAAGAGTCAGTATTGCTTAATGTATACAACGACTTACTTAGGAAAGCAGACATGGGTAAAGTGTCTTTGCTTGTTTTGTTCGATGTTTCGGCAGCTTTTGATACCACGGATCACTAAGTTCTTCTAGAGCACCTCTCATCTCGCCTGGGCGTCACTGGCACTGCTCTGCAGTGGTTCAGGTCCTATCTCAGTGAGAGACTCCAGAGTATTGATGTGAATGGACAAAGATCATCAAAAGTACCTCTAAAATATGGGGTACCTCAGGGCTCCGTGCTAGGTCCGGTTCTTTTCACGATTTATACTCTGCCTCTTGCTGATGTGATTGCCAATCACAATCTAGGCTTTCACTTCTATGCAGATGGCACTCAGTTGTACCTTTGCTTTGATCCCTCTCAGCCTTCGAGCACCTCGAATTTTCTCAACTCACTTGCTGCATGTATTGATGACAGCTGCACATGGATGGCAGGAAATTTTCTAAAACTAAATGACGATACAACTAACTTACTAGTTATGGGCAAACCCAGTGTGATTCACGAATTGAAAAGGCTGACTTTCAAAATTGGCTGTGCCAGCATATCTCCAGTTGATTCAGCTCAAAATCTAGGTGTCTTATTCCAAAGCGACCTCTCGTTAGACGACCATATCAGCTCCACAGTCAAATCTGCCCATTTCAGCTTAATAAAATTTCAGAAATTCGGGCTTGTTTAGATAAAGATACCACATCTAAGTTGGTCCATGCATTCGTGACGTCCCGTCTCGACTTCTGCAACTCACTGCTCGCTGGCCTACCAGCATGTGCGATCAGGCGATTGCAGCTGGTGCAAAACTCCTCAGCTAGGCCTGTCTGTCGTGAGCTTCGCAGTTGCCACCTCTCACCACTTTTCACCGACCTGCACTGGCTACCAGTCAAGCAACGGATTGACTTCAAAGTTTTGTCGCTCACTTTTAGGTCACTTCATTCTTTGGCTCCAGCCTATCTGTCAGATCTACTCCCCCACCAGGCCAAACATCGTACCACCAGCTTTTCGGAATCCAACAGTCTATAAATACCCTGTACTAACCTCAAATCCTTTGGAGACCGTGCATTTAGTTCGTATGCCCCAAAAGCCTAGAACTCCCTCCCAACCTGCGTCAGAACATCCCCTTACCTGACCACATTTAAAAAGAATTTAAAAACAAACCTATTTAGGACAGCATTTAGTGGGTCCCTGTGATTCGTCCATGATGTTCTTATGCGTGCTGACACTGTGCATGCTGCCACTAGCCACATTTGCATGCTGACCCTGTGCATGTCACCCCTAACCATGTTATTTATTATGTTTTTTTATCAAGCATGATTTTACTCACTATTCAATTGCATTTCCCTTTGCAGCAAATGTAAAGCGCTCAGAGAGAGAGAGAGAGAGAGACTGAGTTCTCCGGGTGTGCTTTATCAAGTGAATATTTATTATTATTATAGTGAGCGCGGCCAGGCCTTAGAAGCCTTTGCAGAGCCGTTTCAATACGTTTCCGAGATTTTGTACATGCAGCCGAAGGAAGGAAGCTCAAGGTGCCTTTTGTAGGTCAACCGGTCATACCCACCGCACTTGACTGAATTCGATTCAGTACAATTTCATTTTACTGCCTTCGATTCAGGAAAGTTTGATTTTACAAATTAGCTGTCTAGCCTGATGTACAAATACAGCACGTGTGCTAGCTAGCCTTAGCAATTCCCTCCACAGTTGTAACATTCAGCCAGGACGGTTCTGTTTCTTACAGCATTTGCCTGGACCTACAAAAAATGGAATTCCCATTAATTGCAGAGGGCTATAGATTAGCAATTAGTATATCCGTGTGATACTCTAAAAAGCCTGAATGCCCAAGAGGGTGTTATGCCTAAGAGTTTTCTATAGCCGACTCAAAGACTAAGTGGCTTTGGTATGCATGGCAACATACTTCATTTCATTCAATAAAGACAAAGTGAGAAGCGTTGCTGAGTCAGGAGTGCAGTTGAAGTAGTGGGCAGCAAGTGTGTAGCAGGACACTTTCCTCCCACTGCTATGTGGGCTATGCCGACTCACCCATCTGTGCCTGCCGTTTGGCCTGATCGGACCTCTTCACTTTGCGCCTGTCTCTTTGTAATACATTGGTGGAATAGCTAATCATTATCAGACGCTGTGTTGATGTCTTGACGAGCTGGTTTTGCTAAGTTGTTAAAGTGCTCACCCCGGGGCCAAGGTCCGGCTGAGGTCGTGGGCTCGAGCTCCGTTGTGTATGTGAAGTCCCTGAATAGAGATTAAGTTCTCATAGGGCTTTATACTAATGAGTTACAATCTATCGACGAACACGGGCACCAACCGGCCTCTTGGATCAGGTCAAGATTGTAACTACCAATTAGCTGTTTGTGTAAAGTAATGAGAGAATTGTTGTCTATCACTAATCCCCCTGTCTAAAGAAATGGCTGAATTTGTGGTTCCTAAGCATTGAAGCATTTGTAAGTTATTCGTCCTTTACGTGCTAATGCATTCTGACACTGGGCATGCTGCCACTAACTATATTTGCATGCTGACCTTGTCCATGTCACCTACTAACCATGATATGCCTGTTATCATTGAGCATGCTACCACAAACCTTTCTATCCTGCTTCCTTTGCCACAAATGTAACGTCCCTAGAAAGAGATTGAGTTCTCCGAGGGCGCTTTATCGAATGTATCATTAGTGTTATTATGCCCCTTAAGCGTTTGAATCCTGAAATAATGGTGCTTATAGCTGGTGCAAAACTCTGCAGCTAGGTTTGTCTGTCGTGAGCTTCACAGTTGCCACGTCTCACCACTTTTCACCGACATGCATTGGCTACCAGTCAAGTAACACACCGTCTTAAAAGTTTTCTCGCTCACTTTCAAGTCCCTTGATTCTAGTCATGAATTCGCTCCAGCCTACGTATAGGATCTATTGCCCCAACAGGCTAAGCTTAGTACTACCCGATTTTTGGAATCTAACCAACTATTTACCTATACCTTGTATACATCTCAAATTCGTTGGAGACTACCTAGTGTGTATGCCCCCAAAGCTTGGAACTCACTCCCGATTTGTGTCACGACATCTCCTGACTTGTCCACATTTTAAAAGAAACTAAAATGCATCTATTTATTGCAGCATTTAGTGTTTTGATTTAGATTCACATGTGCCATAAACTTTGGTGGTGGCATTAAAGCCTAGTCGCGCAGCAAGTTGAGCTGTAGGGTTTGACTTGAATATTACTTGGCTCTAGGATGTCAGGCTAGCACTTAGGTTGCGCTCTGGATGACGAACTATGAGTTGAGTGTAATGCCTGACTGGTGATAGAAGCAATAGATAAGAACTTTTGTTAAGCTCTGAGCCCTTTTTATGGCTGCCCTGTTTATATTATGCTCTCAGACTTACAAGTGCCAGCTCTTTATCGACCAATTCTTATCACTAGTCAAGGCTTAAGCTTGCAGGCTATCGGTATTTGTCAGACATGGCACTGACTAGCTCCATTGCAAGGGTCACCCTTTAAGGGTCCCCTGACATGAGGTCAGAAGCATCTACAGTGGTTTTGCCACAGTCAAGTGCTCGTGTAGTTTTTGATATGGCAATCAGCCTCGGATTCACTCCTGGTACCTCAAGGCTACAGGAGAGTTACTACGGTTGTTGGCAAAGTGGCCGCACTCAACAGCTGGACACAGGCAGGCGGCAGTAAGGTGATAACAGTCATCAGGAACTTTCCTTCGGTATTCAGCAGCAGGAAGCCGGCTTCTATCGCCCGTGAGACCACGCCTGATGTTGGCAGCAGGGTGCCAGCTCCTATCGCCAGTAGGATGATGACTTCTATTCGGAATATAACCTCGTCGATCAGTCGGGAGACGTTAGTGCCTGTTGTGCCACTTATAATCGCTGGTATGGAGTCTGTCATCAGGGCACTTACATCAGCATTCAGTCGGACACAAGGTTCCGTTTCAGGTGCGACTCTAAAAAATATGTCTTACTTAGGTAAGCCTGCTGCAGTACAACAATGTGACCATATATTCATCAGCAGAGACTTGACGCCACAAGCCGCACCAGAGAACTGGTAAAAAATAAATATATTTCATTTGTAAAGCGCCCTAAGAGAACTTAATCTCTATTCACGCGCTTCGCATGTGCCTCGGGGCTCGAGCCCACGACCTCAGTCAGACCTTGGTCGGGGCGAGCACCTTAACCGCTAGACCAAACCAGCTTGGTAGATTAGCTTCCTAAAGTTGCAATCTCACTATCGTGCCACTTGCACTAATGCCCTTAGACCACAAGCACAGCACAAGTCTAAGTCTACGTGTCATTCCCAAGTTACTGAAAACATGTTACTGAAACCCCGGTGCATATCAGTAAAGCAGCACTTTCAATTTACTAGCTACCTGGAGTTATGCAGTAGACTACCGTCAGCTGTTCTGTGTGCTCGCCAAGCGCCCCAATCTGCTCCATGCGTCCCTTTAGGTTTGCAAGGGCCGGTACTTATGTAATCTAGTCGGCGGAAGGCTGTCAGGTGTAACTCAGTTAACAACGATAAACCAAGGCATTGGATCCATGCATTTACGATTGTGAATAAACGAGATCATTTTATGACTTATTACCTGGCCAACATACTAGGTACTGGTTTAATTTCTATCTGGATCATATTGACTAATTTTAGACATTCGAAATTTTATTTCTTGACCAGTTTGATTTTTCATCTGCGATATTTAATGAGCGCATACCGAACGAACTGATGGCTTGGTAGAGCAGCCAGGTTATGACTGCCGCAATGTTCTCTATGATAGCTCCCAATAGCATAGGTACTGGAGTCTGGGTATTAAGAACGTCTGCAAGGCGGCGAGCTTCTTCAAGGGGAGACGTGTGCAGCGCATGGATGTATCTCAAGAGTGTCAGCATACTGTTTGTCTTCGGGCAGGCTGCGAATGTCATGTGATGCAGGTGCCTCCTACCTTCGTGCGGTGCTTGCTGAGCTGGCCGATGTGGCAGCATTTCTAGGGGCTGAAGTTGGCCAGTGTTTAGGCCAATAATGTTGGTGGCCTCCTCTACTGCTGAGATGCGATCTTCTCAAGTCATGCATCCGGAAGCCTGAAGCCTCGCATGCCAGGATTGATGTCACGATCGCCTCCATGGCCACTTCAAACAGAATAGGTAGCAACAGAGGATCACCTGCTGTGCATAAAACAGCGTGAGGTCTTGGTCGCTCACGTGCAGCACCACCGATGCATCTGTGTATAGGCACTCCAAAAACCTACAAAAGACAAGGCTCACCGTGATGCTGAGCAGGGCCTGCATGAGTGGGAGTGCAGGATGCTTCCAAATGCATTCTGTAGGTACAGGCATATAGGGAGAGGCTGTCGCATGACCGTTTGTCGATGGTAGTGCTAACGGCTGAGTCGATCACGAAAAAACACACCTATCTATCCCAGCATTTCGTGAGCTCCTGCGATCCGTCTTTTATGTTTATAGGCGTTGCAATTCTTGATCCATCAAAGTTACATATGCAAAGGTTTTACTATGACACGTTGAAGACTAAGTTTAACGATAAATTAAGTTTATTATACACTGATACTGATTCATTAGTTGTTGATATTAAAAGTGAAAACTTTGAGAAAGATATGTTTGATATTAAAGATTGGTTTCATATAGACGAGTTTGTTAAATTCAAAGATGAGATGGATGGAGCAAAGATTGATGAATTCATTGCTTTAAGACCAAAACTATATCGTGCTTCTTCTATTAGGCCAATTTTGAAAGCAAAGGGTGTTCCAAAAGAAGTAATTAGGAATTCAAAGATAACACATAGTGAGTACATTCAATGTTTGTCTAGAGTAAATGAAATTTACAGTGGTGATCTTGATACAAAAGACTTTGATGAGACACTTGATAGAGATTTCTACCGCATGACACAATTAAACACAATATTGTTACAAAGAAACTTAAAAAAAGACCACTATCAGCATTTGAATCAAAGCGTTACTGGTTAGATTGTGGTTGTTGTAGTTATGCATACGGTCATTATAGAATAGAAGAGAGTGGTGAAAATGTATTAAATGTTTTTCTAATAGTAGTATAAATGCCTAAACGAAAGATTGAAAGCGAAAAAGAAGAAGAAGTTGTGAGTAAAATTAAACCTGTTGATACTGAAAGAGCATGGGAAGAACCAAGAGCAAAATGGTTTAGAGAAAAAGAAGTCAAAACAATTAAGAAAAATATATTAGCAAAATAATTTCATTATTATAGAAATGGAAAACGAAAATCCAGAGATTTTAAAAGTTGAAGAGGATATAAGTATTTCAGATACAGAATCCGAAGATCCTGATTATATACTTGAATCCGAATCCAAATTTGCTGAAGATGACTTTACTTTTTACACTGATTATGATGATATACAACCATTTCGAACTGATTACATAAATGAAGAAAATGAATTATAAAAATATTTTATACTTATATAGAAATGGATGTCTCGAGAATTCTAAGCTGTGAACAATCCAGAGATATGGCTGTAAATATCTGTCTTCAAAAACTTAAAGGGAATGATCAACGAATAGTTAGACACTCTCTAGATAAACTTATTCCAGATTTAGATAGTTCGTTTGTTAGCGTTCTTATAGAGATTTGTGAAGCTTCTGATAAACTAATGGAATGTAGAGGTAAGATAAATGAAATGCTTGAAGAAGCATATAGGAAATCAAAAACCCCAAAAACAAAGCAAGGGGTAAAAATTATTTAAATTACTTATTTCCTAATCTTTATATAGAGAAAAAATGGATCAAAAAGTTTCAAGAATTTTAAGTTATGGAGACGCTGAAAAAATGGCTATGGCATTTTGTGGTTTTCCAAAGATTTATTCTTGTGTTCCTAAAGAGCTTCGTAGAAGTATTTATTTATTAGATAATTCAAAATTTTCTGTTCTTGTACAGATTTGTGATTTATGTGATATAGGTGGAAAATTGTATTATGAATTGGAAAGAGAATCTTCAAAATATGATGATTTCATTAGTGATTTTAAAGTTAAATATGATGAATTACGAAGTGTTAGTTTTACTGTTAAAAGGGGTGGAACAAAAGAAGAGGTAGAAAAGATTTATGAAAAAATTTCAAGAATTCTTTGTTACGATGATGCTTTAGCACTTGCAATTGAAATTGTTAAGCCCTGTTGAAGTTTTCGTTCTCCTATTTCTGAATTTAAAAAGAATAGAGTCATTCCTTTAGATCTTTACAAGAGTATTTATGAATTAGATGATTCAAGAAATTCTGACCTTTTAGATGTCTGTGACAAATATGATATATATATATATATATATATAAAGAACTAATGAAATTAAGAAAGAAATATCAAAGATAGGATACAATGAGTTTTTAAAAGGTGTTAAAAACCAATATAGTTTTTATTTTTAGTAAAAAATTTTAAAATTATATATAGATAAAAATGAATGGAAAAAAGGTTTATGGAAAAGTTTCAAGGATTTTTAATTGTGACTATGCTGAAGCGATGGCTAGAGCATTTTGTGGTTTTTCAAAGGTTGATTCTTCTGAAGATCTTTATGAAGGATTTCCTTTTTTGTTGGGTGAGTCAAGAAGTCATTTCCTTTTTAATGTTTGTGATATGGATGATATTTATAAAGGTAAAAATATTGAGTATTCTAAAGAACAATCAAAATATGAAAAACACATTGTAGATTTTGTAGAGAAATATACTCCTTTAGAAAATATGGTAAAGGACAAAGTTAAAGATGTGGAAAATATTTATGAAAAAATTTCAAGAATTCTTTGTTATGATGTTTCAGAAGTTGCAAAATCTATGATTGGTTGTAAAATAGTTCATTTAGATTTTTATTAGTTACTTTGTGAATTAGATGATTCAATAATTACTGGCTTTTTAAATATTTGTGATGCAGCTGATTCATTAAAAAAAAGTAAAATGGAATACTTAGAAGCAAAATATAATTACCTCAATCTTTTCAATTCATTTTTAGATATTTATAAAAAAAATGAATTAAACAATTCTTAAACCTTATATAGGAAATGGATTTTGATGAAAAGTTTGAAAAGGTTCTTACGAATAATGAAACGCGTAATAATATGTTTATAATTTCTTCGATTCTATTAGGAAGATGTGGAAATGAATATGAATTTAAATGCAAATCTTATCAACTTTAAAAAAAGTAGACCCATTATTTATTGATATGCTTTTTGAGATTGCTAATCAGTATGAAAGTATTAATGAAACTCTATCAAAATTACGCGAAGAGGCTGAAAAAATATACAAGGATAGAATATAAATATTTAAATCTTATATAGGAAAGAAGGATGAATCAAAAAGTTTCAAGAATTCTTTGTTGTGAGTATGCTATAAGAATTGCTAAAAAGTTTTGTGGTTTTGAGGATGACACACCATGTATCCCTACAGATTTTTATAAGTATATGTTTAAACTACCTGCACCAAAAATTTGGGTTCTTTTAGATGTTTGTGATGCATATGATAAAATGAAAAAGAAAGAAAGAAAATATACTTCAGCATTTGATAAGTTTCATCAAATATTTGTTGATGTAAAAACAAAAAACTAATCATTTTTAATTTTCTTTTTTTTATATAGGAAATGCAGAACGACGTTACCGATCCCAATCTTGCTACTAGTGCTACTCTCCTTAAGTCTTACGTTGATTGTCTTGTTAGGTCAAGGATGACTGCATACGATCAACAAACACTTGATTCAGATATTTCAGTTATGACTGATAATTCGGTTAAGAAATTATATCTCGATGAATTTGATATCGAAGCTCAAAAGATTATAACTGCTGGGCTATCTGATGTAACAACAAATCTTGAATCTACTGTTAGATCTAAAGTAGACGCACTACTTGACGATCCTTCTGAAATCTCTGGCTATACAACATGGATTGCATCTCAACTTCCAACACTTTCGACGGTTATTTCAGGAGTTTCAGCAGTTAAACCAGACATCTCTGGAATCGTTAAAGACGAGTGTTATGCAATTCTTCCTGATCTAGCTGATGGTGTTAGCTCAAGACAAAAGGCAACTGCCGCAGCTCTAGAAGCATAATTAATTTAATTAAAACAAAAATAAACATGATATAGAAATGGGTATTGAAACGAGGAGTAGGGATTGCCTTAATGAAGGTCAAGGTCAACAGCATTCAAATTTTAAGATTTGTTCATATCCTATGGGTAGAATTGAAGACATTAGATCAACATTACTAAACGCTGTTAAACTAGTTATTGAATACAAGGCTTTAAGAATCAACCACTCTGAACCAGAAATCGCTAACATATTTACTAAGGTTAGAGATGGTTCAGTCTTTGAAGAGCTTCTCAAGGACTTAAAAATAGAAAAAATAAATAAAATTAAATCAGAAGCTTATTCTAAAAAATAGAACTAACAAAACAAATCAAAAAGGAAATGGATTAAGGAAAAGACTTTGAACCTCCGGAAGAGTTGATTGAAGAGACTATGGATTGGTGGATTTAAAAAAATATTTACAAATATATAGAAATAAAATGCCTGATTTGAGAAAATATTTTGCTGTTAAAAAATATGAAGAGACTGTTCAGTTTAATAAAAAAAATAGATCTTGTCTAATAAAATTAGCAAGAGCTATGTATAAGATATGTACTTAAATTTATAAATGTAGTAATAGCATTAGGAGTAACTATTTCAAGTACTTATGTTCAAGTATTGCCATCTATTAGTCATGTAGTAACTGTCTTTTCAGCTATATCTGTAATGTTTGTATCAGTTGACGGTGTACTAACAGAAATAGACAAACGTAAAAGAAATGCTTTAAGTTCCAACTCTGAAATTATCTCAAAGATTTCTAAAGCCTTATCCGATGATGAGATTACAAAAGAAGAGTTTGAAGGACTTGTACTAGGTAACTCGCAAGCTGAAATTAATGTTGGTTGATAACTTGTAACTCTTCCCTAACAAAACTCCTCCTAATATAATTTACAAAATATCTAGTCGGTTGTTCTCTAAATACCATTATTCTAACGATAGTGTGTTTAGTTAAAATCCATATGGGATCTGTAGCCCTTCTTTTTTTCTCATCTTCTCTTTCACCCGGTTCTAATAAATACCTAACACTTATCCCAAGTTCTAATAGCTTTTCGATATTTTGGTTTCTTTAGTTTTACGTTTTCTTTTTTTATCGCCTTTGCAGGTTCTTCACCAATCATTCTTGTAACACTATTATTTAGATATTCAATAATCTTTGGTAGATTATTAATCCACTCTCTGTTTCTATTATAGTCTCCTTTATTAATACTTTCTAATTCTTTTTCATACTGAGCAATGAATGCTCTCTCAGTAACTGATCGATTCATTCTTTCAACTAATGCAACACTCTTTTTACTAGTGCCTTCTATGATACGTGTTTCATGTTTTTTCATTTCTTTAGCAAACTCACCTTTAAACTCTGATCCTAGATCTACAGTCATTTTCTTTGGCCACTTCAAAGGACCTTTATTGTAAATATCTATTATTGCTTTTGTCACTTCTTTGGAAGACTTTGTTTTAAGAGGTCTTGATTCTTTATATCTACTAGCAACATCAATAACACTTAAAGCATATTTATATCCAGAATCATTAGGCATATACAGAATGTCTGCTTGGTGATTTTCATTAGGCTCAACAATATTAATGAAACCCTGTGAATTTTCTTACGTCTTGGCTTGAATACTTGGCTTATATCTGAGTTAGGATTGAATTTACCTACTTTTTTTCTTTCATTTAGAGTTAAGAATGACATTCTATAGAGAATAGAAATATTTGGTGATACATGCTTAAGCACGTTTAGTGAAGTTGAATACCTTGAAACAGGTCATCCTCATTGTAAACCAAAAATAAAAAACCAAAACAGGAACACGAAATACGTTGTTTTATCTGTGATAAAGATATGGAAGAAATTGAATTTGATTCTAGTCTTTTTCGTAACAACCACTGTATTGTCTGTTCGTACTGTAACAAATTCTAATTACTATAAAAAAGAAAAACCAACTAAACTGTATTTACTGGTTAAGAAACACTTAAAAAAACAATGTTGTTCTACTTCTTTACACCATTGTTTAGATCATGAAGCCATCTGTTGTATTTCTAAATTATTTCCGGTTGTTAAAGGTAAACAAAAAGCGACAAAGTTAAAAGAGTTAATAGTTTTAATAGTTCATTTATATTTCTCAGGAGGGTACATAACTAACCATGATGTTTACCTTTAGTTTTCCTGTGCTATCAACAAAGTAATACTCTGTCGGTAATCTATAAAAATTAACATAGTACTTTAAGTTAACACTTGTTGAAGAAGTGTTTATAGCTCTTACATCACCTGATACTACAGATGTATCACTATTAGGTTTTAGAAACACACAATTAGATGCTCCAACAACCATAACATTTAATATCATTATAGGTGGTGACGTTTTATTTATCCATGAGTAAGGAGTCGATAGATTTAAAATTGAATTTAATGCTTTAGGGTCCATTGAGATTGAGACTACTTCTGTTATTTTTTTAAGTGTTTTATCTACGTAATTCTTTGTAGCAACGTCAGATGGATTAATAGGCTCTGCAACATTAGTTATTGAATATCCACCCATATTGATATTTGTTGTTGAAGGAAATGCTTTCAATAATACATCTCTTTTCATTCTTCCATAAGTAACACAAAAATCATCGTTTAGTACTACTGGATTAGTATTACCAGAATTCCAATAAGTAGATGTTATAGCTTTTCCAGTCATGTCTAAATCTTCTAACATTGTATCTCCAGTCTTCTTAACATAATTATTTACTTGACTAATATTTACACCGTCAGTGGGGTAAACACCTGCTCCTAGATTTGTAATACGTTTACCATTAAGATTTATTGTTATTCCTGTAATAACGACAAAGTTAGCGTCAGCATAGGCCTTTGTAACAGCGTCATAGTCGTTAACGGGGTCAGCTAAGTTTATAATCCTATTTCCATTTGCATCAAGATCAGAAAGAATGAATCCATTATTCTTTGATACATAGTCCTCGCTGTCAAACTTTTTGTTCATATATATAATTATTTATTAATATTTTAGATCTCTTTAACACTTCCTTTACAACTGGAATAATTCTTACAAATCTAAGTGGATCTTCTTCTTCAACTACTTGTATCTCTACTTTTCTAATGTAATATTTGATGTCATAACCAAAGTTTTTTTTATTGTTAAAACGACCATATTTAGAAATTATATCAAATTCGAATTCAAAGTACTTTTCATCTTTAAGTAAAAACATAAAAAGAGGTTCGTGTATTGGTATATCAAATTCATAAGCTGCTGGAATTCTAACTGTTCCTGCAGCAACATAGTCTTTAGGTATATCATTGCAATTTAAACCTGCAGCGAGTATTTCAAATTCACTATAAAAACATCTGCTAAGCTTTAAGACGTGTAAACCAAGTAGGCACTGTGCAATTTATTGTTTTGGAATAAAGTCTTCAACTATATTACGACTCCATAAACATTTTATTTCTATCAGAGTATCTTGATCAATAATACCGTATGGAGAATAACGATAAACTCCGTCACTAGTAAAACACTCATTTGAATTCCCAATACTTCTATTCAACTTCATTTCTAGAAAAACTTAGCTGCTATTGGTTCGAATACTTTTCCAAACATCATCTGAGGAAATTTCATCGGTTGCGGGCCAACAATATATTTTTTTAGTTTTCTATTTGAAATTAATTCAATGTCACAATTAATTTGAGAGCCAAATACCATATCATTACCTAAAACTGAATACACTTCCGACCCTCCTATATTTAACTTCATAGCCTTCTTCCACTCATCAGACCCCTGTATGAAATTTGTTTTTGCATTATATTTAGTTGTTATATTTCTTAAATATTTAAAGGATTGTAAAAAGACCTTCCTCTACTACAAAGAAATGGAGTTCCATTTCCACTAGATGTTAATTCCAATGTGTTCTCACAGATAGTGATATAATGAATCACAACCGTAGGTATAGCAGCAGCTGTAATTTCAGGTTGTGCTGCTATATTTCCAGCAGCGGGAACAGCAGCAACAACACCAGGTATTGTAGAATTAAATTCAATAGTTACATCAAGTTTTGTTCTTGCTCTAAGAGGTTGATCGTTATATTGTAGATCGATAACATGAATAGGATAAAGAGTCAACCATTCTGGTAAGGTAACACCAACTGGCACATTTAGTTCATTTGATCCGAGGAACTGTTTCCTAAATGTTGTAAAATCAAGATAGGGAGTTGAACATTTTGCGCCTTTTGGATAGCCGCTTCTTAGAACCGCAGGATATTGTTTTGTGCCATTATCAGTTACTGAGACACCTTTAATATCACAATGATTGAAAGTTGAAGGGTTTCCAGTGTAGCTATTAAATTTATTTGGTTTTGACCTGCAACGATTCATTCTGTGTAGTTATTGTCTTTGTATATTTAAGATTTGAATTGTAACTTGATATACTAACTTGTTCATGTCGCCTAACTCTATAGTTTAGTCTAAGTTTCCCTTGCCCTTTCACTCGTAACTTCAGCAAGTGATTTTTGAATGCTAAGTTTAGGAGTTAAACATGGAACAAATAGTCTCATTTTTGACATGTTAATTTTAAATGCATTCCAAGTACCATTTCTAGCAGCGTTAGCTGTTGTTCTAGCTTGAATTACATTAACATTATCATCAGCAGCAGTACCACTTACCCCCGTCATAATAGCGTTAAAATCATTTTCACTAACCCTAGTTAGTTCAAGAGTAAATTGAGTATTGTAAATAATCCTATTCATATCAGCATAAAATCCAGAGATTCTTGATAATGGGAGTGAAATGCTGAATGTACCACATTATCAGCAACGACATTAGATAAACCCCTTCGATAAACAAATCCGATGTTTGAATTACTACCTCTGGATGCATCAGGACTTAGATATGGAAATAGTCTAGAATTTGTTGTAGCTGCATTAGCAATGGTATACATATCATCAAATGAGCTTGCCTCATCCTTCTTCCATCCTGTGGCAGGTCCTTCAGTTCTGTTATACTCATTTGGATAACATAGAAGCCCCATGATTGTTGAAACGGTTCCTTTATTTTGTGACACACTTTCAACCTCTTCAGCACCAAGCCTAATCCTCATTGTATTTAACATCCAAGCTCCAGCGTTGTTAACTAATCCTGCTGCAAGGTTACGATTGGGTGGTAGATAATCACCACCTGCCGTTGATTGAACTAGGAACTGTCCTTCTAGAAGGATGTAACCATCTGACAAAACATAACACATTTGTTGTTCTGCTGGAATATTGAATGTTATAATTTTATCAATAGTAGAATCAGTTTCACTTCCGTTAGATTGGTAAAACTCTCTGTACTGATAATCATTGATTTTATAATCAGGGAAATCAGGATCGTCAAGTTCAAGTATAGTACCAATATTCGCGCTCGCCATTCTTTCTCTATATAAAAAACTAATAATTTATTTACTTTGAATATATAAACCAGCTCCAATCTTTTTCTTTATACTTCCACCATAACCATTAGGTCTTGTTCTCTCTCCAGTAGGTATAATTGATTGCATTGCTTTCTCAACTTCTCTACATGTTTTTGGATCATTTTTTTAAGAGCTTCTGAATCGTCTTCTACTTCTTCTATTTTTACTTTTCTACCTTTTTTAGTTTTTGGTTTAAGTTTCTCAAGCATTGCACGTTTAATCTCTAGATCCATTTCTTTCATCTTTCTAACATAATCTTCTTCTTTTTTTCGTTTCTCAATTTCATACTCTTGTTATTTCTTTTTTCTTTGTTCTTCAAGTTTATCATCCATCTCTCTTCGTTTATTAGCGTATTCTTGATCTGTCTTTTCTTTTTTAGTTCGTAATTCAGTAATTTTCCTTGCTTGATGCATTTCAATTCCTTTATTAGCAATGTTCGTGCTTAGACCAGTTAATCCTGTTAAAACAGGTGTTACTTTACCAACTCCGCCGAGTACTTTATCTAAAACTCCAGACCCATGGTACATTCCTCTTATATTTCCATGGCCAGTCCTTATATAGCTCCCCATTCCTCTATACTACTTTGAAATTTCTATTGTAGCTATAACATCTTTTATTACATTGAGTCTATTTCCATTTTGATCTGTTAAAGTAATCATGAAACTACTCAAGGATTCTATATCACCCTTTGTCGGTTGATACATTATGTTTGGAATATGTAAATCAACTTTCTCACCCGGTGAAATATCTTTTACATCAATAATATATAAAGATCTTGATTGTTCTAAAAACCCCTTTCTTATCTCTATATAATTAAGTTCTGGAATAACTAAGTCACAATCAACACTGATCCATTCAATGTCATTGAAATTAGAGGATTTCATTTTATTCCATGCTGTGTATGTTCCAGCAAAGTAATGTGATTTTTCATCTTGTTTATCTTCTTCTCTTCCATCACTATAATCATAATCAGGGGCGTAGGTTCCTTGCTCCTTTGTATTAAAGCCAAGGGTATCTCCAATGTTGTTAATAACACCAGATATATCACTTGCTAGTAAAACAACATACTCACCCACTACTTTCATAACTATTTTATCACCTTCACCAACACTAAAAATAATTCCAGTACTATCTCTTCGTGAAGGGTTTTAAAGTGATGCAGCACCAGCTAATCCTCTATTTAACGCTGCAACAAGTCTAGTAGTATCGTAATAACCTGCAGGAACAGAAACGGAAAAGCTATTAGGTGCTATACGATTAGCTTTAAACCAAAACATATCGTTTTCAAAAGCAACAATTTTTACAATGCTTTTATATGTGTAAGTAAATTCTATTCTTCGTAGCCCAACTTTTTTATACCCAGATTTAGGACCAAGAGTTATCGATGGGTAGTTATTTTTATAATCTATATCGGAAGCTCCTGTTAACCTAATCTTCATTTTCTACATTTATTTTATTTTTTTCTATACTTGTTTTAATTTCTTCCATACTTGTTTTAATTTCTTCTACACTATTTTCTATAGTTCTTTTACCTTTTCTAATAACTATTGTAGATACAACATCTGTAATTGTATTAATCCTATTCCCATTTTGATCTGTTAATGTAAGTCTAAAACCACTCAACTTTTCTATATCACTCTTTGTAGGTAAGTACATTACATTTGGAATATGCAAATCAACTTTTTGACCTGGAGAAATATCATCAGCGTCGATGATATATACAGATCCTGACTGTTCTGAAACCCCTTTTCTTTTCTCTATATAATTAAGTTCTGGATTAACTAAGTCACAATCAACACTTATCCATTTTACACCAGTATTATCAGGTTGAATCATTGTATTCCATGCTTTATAAGTTCCAGCAAAATACATAGCTTTTTCAACCGCTTCATATACTGTTCCACCAACCATGCATGTCTCGGTCAAACGTTCCCTGTTCGTTTGAGTTAAAACCTAACGTATCTCCAATACTATAAAAATCAGCCTTCTTTGTAATAAAAGAGTTGGCTCCAAGAAAAACAACGCTATCACCAGCTACTTGCATAATTATCTCATCATCTATATCAACACCAAATCTTATTACGTTCCCAGCCCTTCCATTATATAGTGCTGATGTTGTAGTATCTTTCTTTAGCTTAGCTCCTAAAGCTGTGTTTAAAGCAAGAACAATTTTGTTAGTGTCGTAAGTTCCTGAAGTTTTAGGAGTACCATTTGTTTCCCTTCCAAAATCAATTTCAATGTTTTGAGCATCACCAGTATCACCAAGAGAAAACTTAAACCAAAGTCTGTCATTTACACTCCTAAAGACATTTGATATAGCTCTATTTACATATGTAAACTCTACCCTTCTTAAACCTACTTCATTGTATCCAGATTTCTCTCCAACATTGATTGGAGGATATAACGTTTTATAGTTTGAAGAAGGTGTACCTGTTAATCTTATCGTCATTTTTTTCTATATTATATTTCTATAATTTCTATAACAACAGCAATTTGTTCACCACCAAAATCTAACAACTTCAAGTTTTGATCAGTAATTTTAATAGTTCTATCACTAATAATTTCAGTAGAAACATTGTGGTATTCAGGAGTATTTGGTTCATACACCATTGTATCCCATGGGTAAAAGTCAAATCCAAAACTTCTTAAAGCTGCAGTTTCGATTCCATTTATATAACTTGTACCTGGAGCAACTAGATTACAATTAACAAGAACAAGTTTTGCATCTGCAATACTTTACCTGCTCTTCCGAATAGAACTTTTTGTTTGGAGTTCAAACAGTGGGTATAACATTTGGATATGTTTCTAAAAACTTGCTATCCGTTGTATAAGCAGGTTTAGTAAATCCAAGCACTTTAGAAATAGAGGATTTACTTGCAATAAAACTCCACCCAATAAGCATAGTAATCCATGAGTGTGCAGTGCCAGTATCAACACCAACTGTAAACTTATCAGTTGTAGATCCTGTTTGAGTAATGAAATTATTAATCCTATCAACAATAGCTGTGTTTAAGTCATCATTATCAACCGTATAAATTCCTGGTTCTATAGTTACAGTTTGTTCTGAACCGCCAGCACTTCTATAAACAAAAGTATTATTAGAAGGAGTGATGTTTTTTATTGAATTGATTCCTACAAACTTCTTAAAACAAACTTTAAAGTTTTTATTTCTCAATAAAATAGGAGTATTAATATGTAGACTAAGTAGATTAGAATTTCCAATAATATTGAACACATCACCTTCCTTACTTGCTTGACTACTTTTTTCTAATAACTTCAACATTCTTAAGTATGTCTTTTGTAATACCTAAAAGATCACTCATTTTCTATATACTAAATAAAAGATTATTCATTTTTACAATATAAGACTTTGGTGCTTTTCTAGATCTAGCTAGGTAATCTACAGCAGCACTTATTGAATTTACAACTCCTTTATTTCCAGCTGCAAGCTCTCTCAACCATAAATAAATTTTATTAAATACTTCTTTATCACTCTTAACAAACACTGGAACAACCTTTAATCCTTCCCCCGAATTAGGTTGCAGTGATTTTATATGGTCAAGAATACTTTGTTGTTTTGTACTTCTTTTTTCTATATTCTCTAATTCTTCTTTCATATTAGAAAGACTCTCCACAATATTATCCACTGTAATATTTTTTTTATCTTCTCTCATTGCGAATGACATTCTTCCTGTATTAGGTTTAATGCTAATTTCAAATAATTTTTGTCTAGTAACCCACGGGTGTTCAATAATTGTAGGTAAAGTATCTTCTATAGCAGTTGTAAATTGAGGTAAGTTAGGTTCTATAACAGATTCTATAACACTCGCATCAGGTTCTATAACACTTACAATTGGTAAAGCAGTTTTACTTTTTTTTCCTTTTTTCTTTGGGGTACTTGCATCAGGTTCTATACTAGGTTCTATAACACTTACAGTTGGTAAGGAAGTTTTTGGTTTCCTACCTCTTTTCTTTGGGGTACTTGCATCAGGTTCTATAACACTTACAGTTGGTAAAGAATATTTACTTTTTTTTCCTTTTTTCTTTGAAGTGGGTGTTTCTTCAACTTCTTGTATACTTCCTTTCTTAATCTTTGGAGTACCAGTAGATGGATTAACATTAAAACCTTCCCCTACCGTTTTTTGAGCACCATCAAGAATTTCTCTTATTTCTGGATTAGCTGCATGAGTCTTTGCTTGATTTATTCTGTTAATTGCTTTTTTAGGTTTACCAGATTTAATATCAGCAATTGCTTTCCCTAAAACCAAAGAAACATCTTGAGGTTCTTTAGGTTTAGGCTGTATTGCGTTTTCAATTAGTTTATTAGTCTCCATTTGAATTGCAAGTTTAGGTCTCATTACTCTAAGTTTATTAAAATCAACACCACCTGAATCATTTTTTGAATGCTCTAAAGCACGTTCATTTAGTTTATGTTCTATCTGATCTCTAGCAACAATCTCAGCTTCTATTCTTGCCATTTCTTCACCGTTGTTAAGTATGGTTGCAACATTTAACTTGTCCAAATTACTGTATAAGTTTTCTAAATAAAGAGCTTCTTGAACACTAAATTAATATTTTCTATTTTTACTTTGAAACAACTTTCCTTTAAATCATTCCTTTCCTATTAACTATTGAAAATAGTTATTAGTTGCTTTCCTTCTTCATCAACAGACCAAAATCTTCCTTTTCTTTCAGTCTTAGTTAGATCTATAACACAATAACCAAATTCTTCCCTTGTACAAGAATCAACAAATCTTTAAATTGCTTTACATCTTAATCACCAATATATGAACAACGTATATATTCTATATCGTTATTGTTTTGTTTGGATATTATTATAAAGTTTACATTGTTTCTTATAGTTCTTTTAGGAACATTTGTAAATCCTTGAGAAAGATAAAACACATTCATTTTTGTATGTCTTCCTCTAGTAAAATAATCTGATATTGTACTTTGATCTTCATTTATAACATCATCTAACACAACAACATTTCTACATTTCTTATATGAATCAACATCTGGGATTTCATCTACTCCACCAACCCAAACAAATGCGGGGTTCTCTTTTGTCATACTTATAAATCCACGATACATAAGTTGATCTAAACTTGTTGCAATAATAGTGCAAGCATCATACTTTAGTTTTAATGAAAATATCCAATTCATTATTAATTGTGTCTTACCACACCCACTAGGACCTAAAACTAACGCTCTAATAGGTATTTTAGGTAATGGTTCTTCATGACCTGTAGCAGTATCCTGTCCAAAGTCATAAGGCTTAACTTTCAAAGACATTCTATATTAAAAAAATTTTATATTTGTATATGGAGATTTATTGTATGAAGTGTAAAAAACCAACTGATACAATCCATGAGGAGTATGTTGAGGTGGATAGCACAAAAGGAATGAGAGGAATGATAAAAAGAAATTTGTACAATTTGCAGAAAAAAAAAGGATTGGAAGAGGAGTAAGTGAACAACAAATAATTGGTGAGATTAAGAGTGCGATAGAAAACCAAAAAAAAAATAAAATCATCAGCTTTGACATATATAGAAATAAATAATTATATAAAAGAATTAGATATAAAAAATTTTAGAGGTGTCTTTGCAAGAGATGAATTGACAAAGCCCTTAGAGAATGACTGTCTTATTTGAAACACTGGAAAATCAGACCTTGCAATATATCACTGGGTTGCATTCAAGAAAGAAGGAAATAAGTGTTTTTACTTCGATTCTTTTGGAGCACCACCAATGCCAGAGGTAATAAGTTACTTCGGTGATATACCATCTTTTCAAACATTTCAATTACAAAAGTTCAATCAGAAAGATTGTGGAAAAAGGTGTCTAATCTTCTTAAAACTAATGGAATTGACTGATTTTGGAACAACGATGGAATTATTAATTTGAATTTAACAAATTATTTACCCTTTATAGAAATGGAAATCCAAAATAAGAAATTCGTAGTTCTGGAAAACGCTTCAGTCATAATTCCAAAAGGAAAGCCAGCTCGAGTTCACATTGAAGAGAGGATTTCAAAAGATTCTAAGCAATATTACAACATGTGGTTATACATTACCGAAGATATAATGCCATCTATTAAAGACATTGTAGAAAGGTCGAGTAAGAAACTTGATTTCAAAGGATATGATTTTACTAAAAGGTCTACAATTGAAGTTCGAATTGATTTTGGTATCAAGTCAAGTATATTCTTTGATCAAAAAAATAAACAGCTGAAGTTCAGTTCTATTGCTGATGTACTTAATAAATTTGGAAGTGACTTTTCTATTACTGGAGTTTTCGATGGATGTTATGTTACTAAAGACTCTTATAATTCTGAAGAAAGACTTAAAATTAGATTGAAGCTTGATCAAGTTAAAGTCTATGACTCAGTAAAACGAGGAGATTTCAATCCTGCTGATTATTAGAAACAAAAAATAAAAACAAAAATAAAAATTAGTTAGGTTAGTTAGTTAATTTTTTTAATATCACCGTATTCTAGCTTGCTTAACTAAACCAATTTCAATAACATCTAAAGGACTAGGTGTTCTAAATCCTACGTAACTTAAAACAGGATAACGAATATTAAATGTTATTATTTTTTTATCGCTTTCTTCAGATATAGCAAGGTTTGTTATAGAATTAGTTAACAACATATAATCACCTTCCACACCGTAATAAGGTATGTTGAGTAAATTAGAAGGAAGAAAGTTTGGTGAGTAGAATTTATGATAACAGTTTGTAATTATATTATCATACTCAGCAGACAACTTTTCCACTGTTACCGATATTTTTGATGTAATAGTTATATAGCCTATTCTAGTCATATTGTCATCTTTTAGACGAAATGAATTGATTTCAGCTGTTCTCCCATAGACATTGTAATCAGTATCATCATTAATAATATTAGTGTTATCATTATTTATTCTGTTAATGTCTCTTATATTTAATGTTATCTTTGAGTACTGAGGTTTTTTTAGGTTAATGTCAGAGAGCTTAGCTAGTGTTATGTCAGTGGTGTTGTTAGATACATTAGTATTACTTTTAGCTCCTATTATTCCTTCAAGAATCAATGACTCGTGGTTAAAAAGTCTATTCGTTCTTTAAAATGATGTATAAGCTCTTTCTCTTGTGTATGAACAATCAGTGGTGTTATTAGCAGTTAATCTATCTACTTCTAGATTTCCATCTATTACTTGGGCGCCTTCCGTTCCAGTTTTTGTATCAAGATACTGCTTTGTAGATAAATCGTTTCCATTAACAGGATAACGAACGTTTACATATTTTTTTGACCTAGCAGATAAATCTTCTCTTATAATGTCATCAGAGTCTTTTCGAATATAATTATCATCAGCAAACGTTTTACTTACTACTTCTAACTCACCAATAGTAGAACCAACATTTGCTATTCTATTTTTACCAAGATTTAGAGTTCCATTCATTTCTAATAATCTTCTACTAAGCATTTTACGTTGTCGCTATATAAACAAAGATATTTAATTCTTTATCAAATAAGTTTGAGCCAGATATATAAGCTGATGATTGAACAAGTTTTTTATTTTCGTCTAGAATATAACCACCGTATAACCTGTCTCCTAATGGTATCAGCGTTGCTGGGAGGTTGTAATATTCCTTTTTTCCAGTTGTATATTCATACAATGTTGTAACAACAAGTATACCCCTAGGGATAGTGGTATCAGTTAAAGTAGAGATCCATCGACCGTTAATTGTTTTCCCATATAATTCTGTTGTTAAATACCCATCTACAGTTGCTCTGAAACGTATTACAGTAATATTTCCATCTGATTCTTTATTTAGATATTTAAAGTTTACACCGTCGTTAGGATTAATAGGTTCGTTTTCAAAGAAGATAGAGTATTTATTCATATCTAAATTTCCATTGAGAGTTCCACCAGTTAGTTTAAGGAAGTTAGAGTCCATATACGATTTATTTGGAATATCATTATCAGATGTAGGAGGTCCTGAAACAGACACAATTCCATTTACAGTTAGTGTTCCATTAATAGTTCCACCAGTCTTAGGTAGTTTACTGTCCGCATAGTCTTTAGTTGCAGCATCACTAGAATTTACAGGATTTGCTAGTTCTATTAACTTATAGTTTTTCATATCGATATCTCCATCAGCAGTAGTTCCTCTTGATACTTTCGTAACGAAATTGGTATCTATATACTTTCTATTTACTGCATCTCCAAGATCAACAGGATCACCTAAATCCTTTATCAAATTTCCATTCATACTTAAACTACCTGTAAGTACATCACCACTTTTTTTAACGTAATTTGTTATACCAATTCCTCTTCTTTTAGGTCTGAACATTTCTATACAATAGTAAAAAGAAAATCAATGTAAGTTATTCCATTTGCAACAGTAAACTTATCAATAGCATATCTACACGTTCCATCTATATTAATTATTAAAACTATAGTACCACTAACTCCATATGTTGATTCACTTGTTAATTCTACGTATGCATTTGTTTTATTAGTTGCGTACATAACTCCACTTACCATTGCAAAGTTTGGTAATACTCCTGGAAAGAATGTTTTAAGATTAGTATTATATGCAACAATATCTCCAGTAGTCGCAACAACAGGTATATCCCCAGGTGTTAGTTGTTTAGGTTGAAATTGGTCTCCAGTGCTTCCATTAGCTGTAATATTTAAACCAAGCAGATCAAGATAAAATACGGTTGGGTAAGTAACAGAGCTTGCTCCAAAATACCTAAACGATATTTGTTTATTATTATCTATGTACTGTTTTGTCACAGTATCAGAGTCTTTTAAGTTAGTAATTTTCTTATTCCCCATATTCATACTTGCTGTTGCTTTATCTTTAAACACCTGTGTCATTTTTTAAGAGTCCATAGTTAATCACTTTATAAGGTCTTAAATCACTGTATACAGTTCCATCAGCAGAGTTTCCTGATATACCAAAAACATTCTTACAATTCAACTGTGATGTCATCTTTCCATTAGTCTTTGAAAGGAACCCTGACATACTTGAAACAGTTGCTAAGTCACCTATAACATTTGTAGCGATACTTCCTCCAAAGTTTGAACTAAATCCATAGCTCAAATTTATTGCATCACCAGCATTAATAGGGTATGCTAAGTCTGTTACTCTATTTCCGTTAGCGTTAAGATCACTGTAAATAGAACCATTAATCTTTCTAACTTTTTCCATTCACTTATAATATATGAAGAATAAAAAAGGAAAAGGTGTTGATACTATAAAAGAAGGAGTAGATGCAACTAAAGAAGTGGTAGGAGGTATTACAACAGCAACGGAAGTAGGTTCGAAAGCAGTTATAAAAATAGTACCTAAAGTTGCTATGAAGCTGTCCTTACAGGCCTCAAATAAGATCGCAAAGATCGTTCCAAAGGTTTTGCAATCATTTAAGGTCATTGGAACAGCTACAAAAGCTCTAGGAGGATTTCTATCAGGAGTAACAGGTGTAGTAGATCTTGGTTTGTTTATAAAAGAAATCATAGATGATATATCTTCTGGTAAATACGGTCAAGTCTTCTGGAAAACAATGTCAGATAAAAAAGAAGGACTAACAAAGATGGTGGCCAGTTTGGAAGTAGGTTTCTACATTAATGAGATACTATTAGAAGCTGAAAAAGCAAACAGTGATTGGTATTTAAATCCTTGTAAGTGTTTATCTGATACTTTTGGAGAAGAAGTTTCTTGGGATGCAACTCAACTTGATCCAATAGCTTGGAAGAAGAACTTTCTTGAAATAAGAAGAGGCTTTTTACCTGCTATTCCAGTCATCATCGCTACTTGATCCAATAGCTTGGAAGAAGAACTTTCTTGAAATAAGAGGAGGCTTTTTACCTGCTATTCCAGTCATCATCGCTAGCATAGCAAGTGTAATAGGAACTGTTGGTTTAGCAGTTTCAATAACAGTAGCAGTTGCAGGATTGATAAAAAAAATAGTAGATGAAACAATGTATACTGCTAGAGCACCTAAAATGAATACACACGAAGAGAGAAAGAGTGTTTTGACACTCCAAAAAGAAAGATTAAATAATGCTATTGTAGACTTGAAAATCATGATAGAACTACTTGAAAAAGGGGTTGATATAGATCTAAGTGATAAAGTACAGAATTCAGAAGTCAACAACAGATTAACTTACTTTAATAAGGGAAGAGAGCTTGTGGAGAAAGGAGGTGTTCATTATAGTGAAGATTTAAAAAGAGACATAAAAAAGTAGAAGCTTCTACCGTTGGTGGTCGTAAAACTTGTGACTATAAAGCTGAGAGTGCGATGCTATTGAGTAATCTTTTTGCACAAGGTAAGAGTCAACAAGAAATATATAATGAAATGATAAAACTTAGAGATTACCTAAAACGGAGATGTAAAAATTAATAGTCAGTGTAGCGAACTATTTTATTGTCTTCTGTTAAACTATACGTACAATTAAGTTTTGCAAATTGGAGATGTAAACGTATGGCTTCCATGTCCCTAATAACAGCTGCTTCTTCTATATCGTCAAATAAACCAATATTAATAAGAAACTTAATTTACTTTTACTCGTGACATCCACTTTTTTGAACGTTCATGCCAACACACACCAATAAAGCCAGAAGTATTATTTTTTAGTTTTCTTTTATTTCTTTGATTTTCAGCACTAGTCGCTTCACGAAAATTATTAAAGGAATTATTTTTTTTATTATTATCAATGTGATCAATCTCATTCAAAGGTAGTTTACCAGTCACTATCAACCATGCCAATCTATGAGCGCAGTATGATTTTCCATCAATCCTTATTTGTGTATAACCAGAAACTGTTATCACTCCTGCTTCTTCTCCTCTAGAAATACGTCCACGACTTTCATTCCACACAAACTTACCGGTAAAAGCATTGTAAGATAATAATTCATTTACACGTTCTCTAAAAGCAACAACTTGATCTTTATCCATTTATACATAGTTTTATAAATGTTTAATATAATTATATAGAATGTATAAAGAAATCAAACTTGATCTATCTGATCACCAAATTGATCTTGTTAATAAATCTAAGGAACCAATTTCTATAAGATTAAAACATGCTGATTTAAGTGGTACTAAATCTATTCTTGTAACTGATACTCAAAAAAGAAGAATAGAAAAGTATAAGGCTAGAGAAGTAGGAATCCAGTTGAATTTGAGCCTTAAACAGTTAAAGGCAAATAGAAAACATGGTTCTGGTATTGTAGATATAATAAATAAGATATCTGGAGGAAGAGAATTTTACTTAAAGTTGCCAGAAGGAGTAAAATCAGAATTTGTTCCAGATGGAAGTTTTAATAATACTAATAGATATAGTTATGCGGGTCCGGGAACTAAGTTCGCTCAAAGAATGGAACGGGGCTACCAAGGCGTTAATGATCTTGATAATCGTGCACTTATCCACGATCATACATATACAGAGACTGGTGGAATGCCACAGCCAAGAAGAACAGAAATACGGAATCTGCCAGACCTTGTTCTTGCTGAAAGTGCTGGCCACATTTCTCTTGATCCTAAGCAGCCTGCTTATGTTAGCGAAGACGCTAAAACGGTGGCAGCTATCATGGCAGCAAAGGCAAAATTGGGCTTAGGTATTGGTGGAATGTTAAATGATTCATTTGCAACTGATTTCTTAAAAGATAAAATAAACAATCCATCAAGTTTGAATAAGATTAAAAATTATGCCAGAGGCATTGTTGATAGGATGTTAGTTATCAGTAGAAAGAAGATATAAAAAATCATAGGACAAAATTTTTAGTGTTGCAGGGAAATTTCACTTTTAGGATAATTTCTTTTTCAGGACAGCGAATGTGAACGTAGTGAACATGAGTGTCATGAAAGGGGAATTGTCCTAAAAGGGGAATTTCCTTACAACATACCAGCCTATGCCAATTCGGCCGAAACACTTTTCCATTGAATCCAAAGGGTAGTTTTAGCATTGTTTTCTGCAATTGCCAGATTATGTTCTGCGTCCTTTTAGATTTCGGCCATTCAGGAGAGGTGGAACTTCTTCAACTTAGTGAATGGACACACCACCAAACATGTGGTACTGCATCTGAGCTGCTCCCAACAGTGTTGGCAGCTTTGCTGCAGGGAATTTCCCTCCTCAGTCCTTGTCATATAACTGTGTGCTAGCCAGCAAGGGGAATACCCGACTGATTGATGGTTACTGCCTTATATGGTCAGTTGTTGCCTCCAAGTGTCCACATAGCCAATCACAATCTCAGCACTGCTGCCAAGCTCCACTATGTATAATGAAGGGGCAGGCATCATTTCTTCACTGCAGCTCCACACGTCTTACGTTATTAGGTCAGTTGGTCTGGAATTAACGTTAAGTTAGCTTTTGCTAATAACCGGAAGCCGAATGCTTACTTTGCACCCAGCCTGGCACCGTACTGCCATATTGCTATGCAGGCTTAAGCATCTCAGCACAACGTCCTGCATTCGGTCAGTGTATGTCATGCACGATAAGCAAATAGTCTTGATTAGGACTGTGATGCAGGAGTTGTAGTGCAACTGAAGTCTTTTTAGTCTCGTCATTGCTCAGTGCCATGTCCCAAAACCACTTGGGTTAGTAGCCAGGGATCTTGTGGCTTGTTAGATTGTATCCCATATTGCTTATTGAGATCAGTGCAAATCCGAGTATATGGTGATGGCCACAGGGCAGGATCACTAAGTAGCCGGCTATGTCTTTCAGTCTTGCCCAGGGCTTGCTGGAAAGTACATGTGTGTAGGCAGGAAACGGTTGGGCCAACTACTGGTTGGATAATCGGCTATTCCAAGTTGGTTTGCTGTAAAATGCTCTATGTTAGATGACACAAGATTTGAAGCTCGGTCTTGCTACTTAGCCTGATGATTTGTCCATGGGGCTACCGAATCTAAATGCCATTCAGACGGCATCGTTCGTGCTTTCTTAAAAGCAAAGGGGTAAGCATGGCAGTTGAACAGTGAGACCTACTTTAATTGCCTAAACAAGGGTAGGGCAGTTGAATATGTTTATTCTGGCTGACGCTGCATGCCAATTCAGTCAGAGTGCTTCACCGGTAAGACTACAAAAGGTGTTTAGAAAATTCTTCAGTGGATGGATGGCTTGGGCATGTCCTTTTCTATTGAGTCATATTGGGGGTAGAACTACTTCAATCAAGTGAATGGGCACACCACATACAAAAAATGCTAGCTGATTTAACAGACTTTTTTGGATAGCGACAGAAGTGCCTTTACAGCTATAAGAACTGCTTGCAGCAGCAATAAAGAGTCGCCAACCACAGGATTCACACTCACGAACTCGGCCCCGAAGTCGTGAAAAGCAACAGCCTTACCTAGTGTGCTATCACGGCTCTCCTAACATGTGGCACGGCATCTGAGCTGCTCCTTGCATTGCAGGCAGCTTTAATGGAGGGAACGTCTCTCCTCAGTCCTCATCATATAACTTTGCGTTTGCCAGCAAGAGAAATACCCGACTGAATTAAGATTACTGCCCTATATGCTCAATTTTTGCCCAGACATTGGCCGGCATCATGTATCATACTTTGATTGCATAAGCTGCGATATGAACTAGGAGCTTGGCCACAGGGTTATAACTGAGAGCTTCTAATAAAATAGCCATGATAAAGCAAGGCATGGGATCAGTGAATTTATGATTGTGAATGAAGGAGATTATTGAACGACTTATGACCTGGTCAAGATGCAATGTGCAGGTTTAAATTCTATCTAGATAATAGTGACTAAGTTTGGACATATACAATTTTATATCTTTACCAGTTTGCTTTTCTAGCTGATATATTTGGTGAGCACATACTGAAGTGACAGCTTGGTAGAGCAGCCAGATTATGACTGCCGGATAATTTATTATTATAGATCAAAGTAAAGTGCCTATAGAGAGACTAAGTTCTTTGGGGGCGCTTTATCAAGTGCATTGTTAATAATATTATTATCATTAAAGAGCGCCTGAAGGAGGAGCTAAAACGCTTACAGCTGCAAACAAACGCTCCTTCATGACCTGACCAAACGGCGCAGGCACCAGCACCTGCAGATGCAGCAGGAAGGTCGTTGACATCTGACCGTGGCCGTCGACAGATGACCAAATTGCTGGGATATGCAGATGTGGTCGTGGCTGTGCACTTTGGTCGACACGATTGCCGTTAGTCACCGATTTCCCTAGCAGAACCTCTAATTACACTGCAACAGGTCTTGTTTTATGTCGATATCCAGTGTAAATTATTGCTGTTCCATTTAGCTAGGAATCCAGATCTGTGTAGTTAATCGCCAACTATTAAACAATATAGACTTGTTGGGACGTCTGACAACAGCCAGTCTGCAACGTTGGTCCAATTCTGCTTTAGTTTCACTGGCTCTCTATCGAGCATAAAATCGATTTCAAGACTCCTTGTCTGTCTTACATGAGGCTTCACATCCTTGCACCAGCCTACTTTCCTAGTTTGCTGCTCGTAAGTGGGCTCCTCATCAATCCACTCGTCAGCATCCGGTCGCATCAATGCCACCGTCGCTGTATCTAAATCTTTTGGGAATCGAGCTTTCAGTTGATACGGACACAAACTGAAGACTTGTCTTCCTGAGCTGGTCATTAACTGCAGTGTAATGTAATGTATGTAATGTATCTCCGTCAGTAACTCCACAAAGTCATAAAGACCATGTGGGTGTTACGCAGGAGAGTTTTGTATAGCGCACTCACAGCCTAAGCGGCTTTCGGTACGCATTCGGTAGCCAACAGACTTCGTCTCACGCAACAAAGAGAAAGTGGGAAGCATAGCAGAGTTAGCAGAGCAGTTGAGGTAGTGAGTAGCATAGAAGTAGCAGTTCAGGACCGCTGAAAAAGATGTGCCATAGTCGGCAGTTGGAGAGTAGATGTCGTTGCGTAAGAATGATGGAAGCGAGTTCCACAGTCTAGGACCTGCAGAGCTAAAGCTTCTGTCGCCAACTGTCTTTAAGCGGAGGAATGGGACAGCTAATTTATTGTCCACACAGGACCTGAGGGCGCGAACAGGCTGAAACTGATGCAGCAGTTCAGCTAGGTTTGAAGGAGCCAAGCCGTGGCGGGCCTTGTGGGTCAGTGTAAGAACTTTGCTCCGTATCCTTTGCTCAACCGGCAACCATCCTAGCTCTTCCAGCAAAGGTGACACGTGCTCAAACAAAACTGCAATGGCATATCATCCTTGAGGGGTTAACTCAAGGCCAACTGATGCAGTATGCTTTCCCTTTGCCCTCTAGAACTATTCTTGTTTTCTTTTCTTTCGGTAATGCTTTTTAATATACAGGTCCTTGATGTATTGCATGTTACATATAATTGGTCTTTGAAATAAGTGACCGTTAGTATCATGTTAACTGTAGCAAGCCTGCCTAAGCATGATAGCTATAGGGCTTGAATGTCACCCGATTCAAGAATTAAAAACGGTGTCTTACTTGAAACCTTTTACGTGATTGTTGTAGCTCAGGTGTGTAAGTAACCTAATTTAGGTAATGGTCGATCAGTTCGTGAATCATGTGCTTGCCTGTATTGTGGTTTGCATGCAGAGGCACAGCTCAACATGTAAGACATTCCTAATAATAGATTACATGACTCTCGTTGACACTCTTGAACTATTTGCTTTGACATTTTGACTTGACTACAATAAAAGAATCTGTTCGACCGTTCATAATAATGATAATAATAATAAAAATAATGCACTTGATAAAGCGCCCTCAGAGAACTCAATCTCTCTCTTGGTGCTTTACATTTGCTGGAAAGGGAAATGCAATTGAATGGTGAGTAATATCATACTTGATAAACAAACAAAATGAATAACATGGTTAGGGGTGACATGCACAGGGTCAGCATGCAAATATGGTTAGTTCATGATGCACTTCCGAGAGACTTCTCCTTTTTATATTCTTGCATGCACCTGCAGCACTTCCCCAGTCACAACTAATAATATTATTAATAATAATAATGCACTTGATAAAGCCCCCTCGGAGAACTCAATCTCTCTCTAGGCACTTTACATTTGCTGCAAAAGGGAAATGCAAGTGAATGGTGAGTATTATCATGCTTGATAAACAAAATGAATAACATGTTTAGGCGTGACATGCAGAGGGTCAGCATGCAAATGTGGTTGGTGGCAGCATGCACAGTGTCAGCACACATAAGCACATAAAGGACAAACACAGTGACCCACTACATGCTGTTCTAAGTAGGTGTGTTTTTAAGTTTTTTTTTAATTTGGTCAATTCAGGATATGTTCTGACGCAAGTTGGGAGGGAGTTCCCGGCTTTGGGAGCATACGAACTAAATGCACGGTGTCCAAAGGATTTGAGGTTTGTACGAGGTATTGGTAAACTGTTGGATTCCGAAAAGCTGGTGGTACGATGCTTGGCATAGTGGGGGAGTAGATCTGAGAGATAGGCTGGAGCCAAAGAATGAAGTGACCTAAAATTGAGCGACAAACCTTTGAAGTCAATCCGTTGCTTGACTGGTAGCCAGGGCAGGTCGGCGAGAAGTGGTGTGATGTGGCAACTGCGATGCTCACGACAGACAAGCTTTGATAAGCATGTACAAAAATGATGCCTCGCTACAGCAGCCACATTATGACTATTATTACAGCTATTATTATTGATTATTACAGCTTCGTCTTGTACCGTAACCCAACAATTGGACGACAAATGCAAGGCTCAATCGGAACAATGGACGGCCGTAAAGGAGGCAAAGGAAATGGAGGCAAAGGAGAAGGAGGCAAAGGAGAAAGAGGCAAAAGAGAAGGAAGCAACAGAGAAAGAAGCAGCGACTAGCAGAGATGTGGCCCCAGCCGAAGCTTTGTACTCTGGGTGATATTTTTGCCGTTAGTCTAGTTATTGCACAAGCTCTAACAACTGCAGCATATCCTGTTTTTGTGTATGTCAAAATCCCATCAGCATCCAGTCATATCGCAGGATGGCAGTTCTACTGTACCTAAATCTTTTGAGGATCGAGGTTTCTGTTTCTGTGCACACAAACTGAAGAATGGTCTGCTAGAGAAGGTTATTATAGTGACGACCTAGCATCCTAAGAGTGTCAGCTAAGTACCAATAGCTCCGGTTATCTCTGCCTGTGCTCTGCCGAACTTGTCTTGCTTTTTTGAGAATTCATTCGTATGCACACCTGTTCAGGATGTAGTGTGTGTTAAAAACCACAGGTCTTTTAACCTGGCTTCTCCTAATTTTGTAGACTTAGCTACCCACCGAAGAGTCCAAATTGTCACACTTTCCTTTCTCAATTTCATACCTTTAGCAGACCCTCGAAGCCATCCTACAAATCTCTTTTATTATGTCTCTCAAAGTCAACTTGCCGGTGTAGGCAGTAATATATGGCCAATAGCTACCGAGGCCTCCTTTATTAAGGATTTTTGCGATTTTATTTTGATCTGATATCAGTTCGACTTCACTCAAAAGTGACTCGTCTAGTGGTCACCTTTGATAGATCAACTACTAGCTCTGCCTTTTAGCGATAGGTTGTTAGGATCCACCATTCGTGACAAAGCTAGCCTGAGACTATGGCTTCGAGAAACAAGACTCGGCTAGTGGGCACCTTTGAGGCATCGACCACCGGCATGGCATTTCAGTGATATGTTCTTATGGGTCTATCATTATCATCAGCCGATGCTTCTCTCTCTCTCTCTCTCTCTCTCTCTCTCTCTCTCTCTCTCTCTCTCTCTCTCTCTCTCTCTCTCTCTCTCTCTCTCTCTCTCTCTCTCTCTCTCTCTCTCTCTCTCTCTAGCAGTTCCAATTATCCTGCCAATAAAGCCACTGTACTTTCGGGCAGAGCCAAGTATCATGTCATTAAAGATACTTTACTCTCGTGCCGTCGTCCTTTAAAGCCACTGTACTATTGAACAGTTTCAAGTATCCTACCATTAAAGCCAGTATTCTTTCGAGCCATCGTCTTGCCATTAAATTAACTGTACTAAGGGTCCGCAGCTTTGTAGAATGAGTGATTTTATGGTCCTTCCCACTAGCTATCTTCCCGTTCCAGAGCTTGGCTCAGACATAAACTTCTTTTCGATTTCGGGGCTTGGTTCAGATACTGTCAATGTTTCAATTCCAGTGCCTAGTTCGGTGGCTTTACGATTTCGGTGCTTGTTTCAGATACAAGGTCCGTTCCGATTTCGGCGCTTGGCTCAGATACAACAACGCTAACAGATCGTGGCAACGAACAGAGAGCCTTATCGGCTAACATTATGGACTCAGTAATGAACGATCCTAATACAGTTACAGAGTCAAGCATATCCATTGACTCTACCTTCTGTTTGTAGAATAATTCCATGTCTGGAATTGAAATAAAAGAATCACTAACGTCAACCGAGTCATCGCAATCGCATTCGTTATCGAATGCTGGACTCCCACGCCGACGTGAAACCATTGGCAACAACTTCCCGTTTACGTCTAAATCTGTGCCTATGTGGTCACGTGATATAATTGGGCAGTGGTATTACTAGGCGGCTCACAACCACCGTGGGGGATAACTTCCGGCCCCCTTCCACACCCATGATGAATTGTTTTTTTCACTTCACGATTAAAGGTCCTTGCGAGCGAGCAGACTTGCGAGCGAGTACGGAGTTTTTGTGGTAAAGGGTTAAAAACAATTCATCAGGAGTCTCCTGTGAGAATTTTCTTCTTACATTCGAGCAACCCCATGATGGGAGGGAATTTCCCACCTCATTTTAGGGTGAATTTGATTTTTGGGGAAATCCCCGGCTGAGTAATGCCTAATGTGATGCCTTACGTGGCAGGTTGTCCATTTGCTATCTGCACCGGCTAGCGCTACCAGCTCCACCTTTCACGGTGGAGGAGACAACAGGCATTTGCTAACAGCCCCTGGCCATAGCTGGTCGGATTTTCACAGTGCGGCCGAAGTAAAGGTAAGTTAACTCAGTCCGATGTCGATCTAGCCGAACGCATACTTTGAACCTTTGATGCTGATACTAAATACTGAATACTGATACTAAATACTTAAATACTGCCACAATTGCTACCTGTAAGCCTCTGAGACCAACGTCAGTCATCAGGTCAGTGCATGTCCTGCATGCTCCATCGGTCTGAGCGACTAGTCCGGATTATTCCAACTGTTTACGAGAAAAATGTATTGCAGCAGAAGTTATTTAACCACATCGCTATGTAAAGAGATTTAGTGTGTGGAAACTTAACGTTCTTAGTTTATTCGCCTCGGTGTTTGTAAATTGAAAACAAATAACAGTAGCTGAGATAGATCATTTCTAATCCTGCTTAACTACTGCATATCTAAGTAGCCAAGAGCCGTCTTCAAATCGAGCCGTAGTTACTCAAGAATAATACCGTTCAGCACAAGTTTTATTGTTATAGAAGCCTTTTGTCTACATAATCATGGAGAGTTTTGTACTTGCCTTATGATTAAATCAATCAATCATACTTCCTTTGCAGCATATGTAAAGCGCCTAGAAAGAGATCGAGTTATCTGAGGGTTCTATTTCAAGTGTCTTATTAATATTATTATTACTAAATTACTTAGGTTTTCAGTGGAGGTGCTTGATAATTTACCCGGGTATCCCTGTATAAAAAAATCGATGATCTTCTAGGGAATGGGCAATGATGAAAGAGAAATCAGAAAGCAGAATGCTTATTTAGGGACGACCTAAGCACTTTCTTGCGACTTTTGCATTACTCGATGAAGATGGCACCATCTATTAGACCAGTGACTCAATCAGTCGGTCCAGCTGCAGCAGTGGCTAGTTCATATGTGTGGAATGCACTGATGCTACTGGTATCACCTAGTTGAAAAAGCAGGCCAAGAAATTACAGCAGCATCTTGATGCCAAGTTCTTGGTGGTTTCGTCGGTTTCTAGCTGTCTGCCCCAAGCGACTTGTCCAGCTTTCAACTTTTTTTTTTACAGGGGTCGTTAAGTGCAAGCACGTTACCTCTCAGGACCCGATGCCTATGCCTTGCAATATGTGGCAGTTGTGTAGCTGCATTAGCCTTTGACATGGCAGCTGAGTTTTGCTTTTCTCCCTTGAGCCCTAGTAGTGTTGTTGCAAAAAAGGAGACTGCGGAGCACCTATAACTCTCTTGGTTGAGAAAGAGTTGTGTGGGACCCTATGATTCGTTCTTTATGTGCTTATACAAGATGAGGCTGTGCCTTGTGTTGCTACTGGCCGCTAAGCGTGTCACTCCGAACACTATAATGCTTAAGATATTTAATGTTACCTCTAAGGAATTGGACATGCTTCCAACATCCGTTAAATTCTTACAAAGCACTTTAGTTGAAACCCCTATACCATGTATTAGTATTATGAAAATATTTTAATCTGTTTATATGGCCTGTTTGTGTTAAGGCATGAGCAGAAATCGTTGCTGGCAGGTTCACTTAGTCTTTGCTAGCCCAGGTCACTAGGGAAACTGCTTGCCTCTTCTAGAGCCACAGCCTTGGCCTCGGTCATGTTCATGCATCCACACTGTTTGTACTCAGCAGGCACACACCAGCAGACACAGCTTCATGTACACTGACCTGTGCCAGTGGTGAATGGGTCGGCTATGCTCCAAAGAAATTCCTCACTGAAGCCGTGGCTTGACGAGGGTGGCAGAGGCCATGCATTCTGCCATATCCAGTGTCATTCTGACCTGCCAAGTAGAGCCTCAGAATCAACGACAGTCATCGGTGGTGACCTGGATCAGTGAGACGACAGCCGTTGATGTGGGAATTTATACAGACACTCACTCACAAGCATACAGAGAGAGAAAAAAAAAGAGAGAGAGGGAGAGAGAGAGAGAAAGAGAGAGGCAGCGACATAGAGGGAAAGACAGGCAGGTAGAGACACAGAGACAGACAGAGAGTCAGAGAGAGAGAGAGAGACACACACACACTCACACACACACACACACACACACACACACACAAACGGAGACACAGAGAGAGAGAAAGACTGACAGATATCCTACAGGGAACTTGTCATAGAATATTCTAAAAAAAGGCAGTCGTCAGCACGTTTTCCTGGCATAGCAGGCAGTTGCTGGTTTTGCTGGTTGACCTTTTCACCCTGGGGTGGCCTTGTCAGCCATGTGATAAGTGATAACATGGATGAGACGTTCTGCCACATACGATTGCTTTCAGCATTCATTGAACAGTCCGTTTTTTATTTATCTTGTGGGCGAAGAGAGTGATTCTGATTTCTAAGAACTGTTTACTTCAATGTGGTGGCTGACTAAGAGGGCATGATCTAGGCTGCTTCATCTGATTTTTGTTTGCGAAGCTTTATGCCTAAAACATCAGTTAGAACAAGCTAGCCATGCTGGATCGGAGCAGAAAATCGTATTATCAGATTAGCTTCTATCTTCTGTTTGGATATTAGATTAAAAATTTAGAAGTAGTTTATGTGTACATTCGACCTACACGACCGCATTTGCTTCAAGTTTGGTGATCCGTGCTTCATTTGCAGTGCTTGAAGTAGTTTATGTGTACATTCAACCTACACGACTGCATTTGCTGCAAGTTTAGTGATCCATGCTTCATTTGCAGTGCATGAAAATTCCCTAGAAAGAGAATACATTCTCAGAGGGCATGTAATAAATTTCTGCATGAATGGAGGGAGGTTGAATTCGGCCATGTTACTGTGCGAAAATATTTACCGTAAGTAAGTAGATTTTCTTTACCTGCTTTGTCCATTACTATTGCATTCTAGGAATAGTTAACATCAGTGCCTTTTTCAACGTCTGTGCTGGCGTGAAAATACGCTGAAATTAGAAGAGGTAAACTGAGATAACTTACAGAGTACGTAACGTTTTGCAAGAAATACCGTCCAGCAAGCAGCGAACGTTCATTCAATTCACCTTGGATATTTTATATGCACCTTTTGCACGTTATTTTGAGATACCCAGACATTGTAACTATCACTTGCAGGTATGCTTATAGGCCTTATTCTTCTTACACAATTTTAAAGTGAGTAATCCTTTGCTCCTATCTTTATTAATGCTTCTAAAGCGTAACGACATAAAAATATATTACGTTTATATAGCGACCCACGAGAACGTAATTTATATGCAGGGGCTTCACATAAGCAACAGTGCTCGAGCCCACAACGTCAGCCAGACCTTGGTCGGGGCAAGCACTTTGCCCACTGAGCCCAACCAGCTCGGTGTACAAACATACGCATGCAAAGAGCAAACAATCTCTTGGAGCAATGACAATACATTTTGGCCCTTCAGTATTATCTTGCTTGGCAACTTCATTTACTACAGTGCTGGTTTAACACATCTGTACCGATACATGTAAATAGCTATGGCTTTATTATATAATGACAGCCTTGCTGTCACTCACTGACTCGGGTGATGGCACAATGAAAAGGCTTTGGTAGAGAGTGGGTAGCTGATGCCGTGCATATTGGTTGCGATATGGGCTGACCGAGCATCATAAGTCTCTCGAGGAACATATTTTGCTGACCTGGGGTAGAATTTTAACATTCCATGCCTAGGATCAGCCTTGGTGCACAGAAAAATCTTACAGTGACCCACAATCTAGTGCCAAACCTCATCGCAACTTATTGCATAATTCAAATCACGGACAACAAATCTGAATTGTTAAGGAAAAATAGCTGCATACATAATCACTTGATATTTTGCAATGCAATAGGCCATTTGGATAGCCACCAAGGAGTACATGACTCTGACGATTGACTTCTGTGAGAGTTTAATATTAAATATGTGTGAAGTTTCAAAGTATGAGTTCATCTGGTCTGCCACGAGTCACTCTATGGTCTTGGGCAGGAGCCGCAGAAAGGAAACTGGGGGAAGTTACCTAAATCTTCTACGTCTAAAATGGCTTTCGTGAGTAGTGGACTGGCTACAGCCTTTTAAAAATGTGCTGGGATATGACCTGAGGCTAATAAGATATTTGCAGTATTATTTATGCATAGCTGCTGTAGATGTATTCATCATCTAGAAACAAGGCAATGAGAAAAGGGTCTAGAAGACAAGTTCTCTTCTTCGATTTGGATATGAACTTCAGGACAAGGTTACTAGTGAGCTTCTTAAATTTAGACGTTTAAGTGCAGCACAGAACTGGGAAACACGATTCCAGAGGGGATCCTGATACCCTAGAGATGGACTAACTGATATTGTCGATCTTGTTGACAAAGATGCTAGAAAATTGATCAGAAAGAGCAAATACATCATCGCAAGGATCACTAGATAAGGAGCTTTCCTGATAGTGGTTAAGGATATCTTTGATCGTAGACACCAGCATTTTTAAATAAAAAATAAATAAATCCTAGCTGATTAAGTAGCCTCTTTTTGTATAGCGACAGAAGAGCCTTTTACGGCTATCACCACAGCTTGCAGTGGTGAGAAAGGATCGCCCACCGCAGGAATCGAACCCACGACCTCGGGAACGAGGTCGTGAAAGCAACCACCTTACCCAGTGTGCCATCAATGCTCACCGTTTTTTGTTTTTTTTTAAAGTGCATCTGTGTTTCAACATTGTATTTATAGAATCATGACGTGGCTTTTGCTTTTTCGAATGATACGATCTACAGCAGTCCTCATATGCCTGTCAGTGGAAAGTCAGTCCTTATCTTGTATAGGCTTTTTAAAGCTTGATCTAGTAGTTAGTTTAATGTCTGCTGTAAACCACGGGCCGTTAGATCTTGGGAAGATTGCATGCTTATTCAGAGAAGCAAATTACTCGAGAATTTCAGCAAGTGTCATGTTGTATCATTGTAAAAGTTTTATTGCAAGGAATATGTTGCTTAACCATAACCAGTTCGAATTTCTGTGAAACTATCAGCAGTTGGTTGACTATTTTGAAGCTGCTTAAGAACTCTTTGTCAGTTATGGCTTACCTCACAATGTCAAACCAACAGCCTTTTTGAAAGGTGTTAGGACCAGAGCTGGAGCTAAGAGCTGAACCTACTTATTATTGTAGTTAAGCACTGTACATATGTGCATCACAGACACCAACTGGTATATTAGCTTCTAGTGTTCTGGTAATCTTCTTTTAGTGAGAGATGGATTTCCGGATAAGGTCATTCTTGGCTGCCTCGAATACAGGTATTGAGGTGTTGCTCGGAATTGAGGGAGAACAGTCAAGCTGAGATGTTCCTTAGGGACAGTATTCCAGTGTTCCCTTAGGGACAGATTAGCTGATCCAGTCTATCTAGCTGAGAACAAAGTTAGCAGGAGAATTTCTTGGCTAGAGCACATTAATGATTAATAGGTGATGAGCAAACTTGGGAATAACTAGTAAAATTGTTAAAGGTAGACACTAGCAGCTTTAAATTGTGACTATGTGTTACCATAATATCGTCGTAGAAGCATGTAATATTAATTATAATAGTAACGATACATTTGATTTAGCACCCTCAGAGAACTCAATCTCTTTCTAGACACTTTACTAGCTGTGACCTATAAAAGGGAAGATTCGCACACGATTGATCTTGCTGAACGTAGCTAGTTTGATATCTGTGGTTAATAATATGCTATCTGGTTGAGCAAGTAATGAAGTTTTATAATTGTAAACTCGTCCAACCTTCGGAAGTTGAGCTTAGTCGGAAGCTTATTTGCAGAACTCACAGGTGACTGGTTAGATGAATGATAGGTAATAACTTCATGCAATGGATTGATCATGCAGAGACTAGCATTGTGTGAATCTAGCTCATGCCTTTTCTTCTAGACTGACTGTTTTTCTTCAACTTCAATGAACATCGAAATGGCTGTAGTAGCCAAGATTCGAGCTTTGGTGCAGACGAAAATATTGACTTTCGTGAGCAAACTACTCAACTTTTTCAGAAAACAGATGGTGAAAAATGTAGCTGGTTGCATGATTTTCTTTGGTGGCATCATCATCGCATTGATGAGTGAAATTACTGAGCATCTATTGCCTTACTTAAGTAAGTATGCTGAAGAGCAAGAATTTGACCTTATACCCGTAAGCAGCGACTTGTACGGCAAGTGTCGAGTGACAGAACTGGTAGATATGCACAGAGTTACAATTGCATCTTAACGGCCTGTGCACAAATGTCGTTGGGTCATACCCATAGCACTGGTTATTGACTTTGTCGTTACCGAAATTAAATGCAAATATGTTTGAACCCCAGTGCATATCACTGATTCAGCTTTTTCATTTTACTAGCAACCCGGAATTATGCAGTAATAATAATAATAATAATAACATTGCACTTGATAAAGCGCCCTCAGAGAACTTAATCTCTTTCTAGGCGCTTTACATTTGCTGCAAAGTGATACGCAATAGAATAGTAAGTAAAATCATGCTTGAAAAACAAACAAAATGAATAACATGGTTAGGGGTTACATGCACTGGGTCAGCATTCAAATGTGGTTAGTGGCAGCATGAACAGTGTCAGCACGCATAAGCACATCGAGGACGAATCACAAGGACCCACTAAATGCTGTCCTAAATAGGTATGTTTTTAAGTTTCTTTTAAATGTGGTCAGGTCAGGGGCTGTTCTGATGCAGGTCGGGAGGGAGTTCCAGGCTGTGGGAGCATACGAGCTAAATGCACGGTCTCCAAAGGATTTAAGGTTTGTACGAGGTATTTCTAGACTGTTGGATTCCGAAAAGCGAGTGGTACGATACTTTGCCTGATGGGGTAGTATATCTGATAGATAGGCTTGAGCCATAGAATGAAGAGACCTAAAAGTGAGCGACAAAACCTTGAAGTCAATCCGTTGCTTGACTGGTAGCCAGTGCAGGTCGGCGAGAAGTGGAGTAATGTGGCAACTGCGACGCTCACGACAGACAAGCCTAGCTGCAGTTTTGCACCAGCTGCAATCGCCTGATCGCACATGCTGGTAGGCCTGTAAGCAGTGAGTTGCAGAAGTCAAGACGAGATGTCACGAATGCATGGACCAACTTGGACATGGTATCCTTATCTAAACAAGCCCTAATTTTAGCAATGTTATGAAGCTGAAAATAGGCTGATTTGACTGTGGAGCTGATGTGGTCGTCTAACGAGAGGTCGCTTTGGAATATGACACCTAGATTTCGAGCTGGTGCAACTGGAGATATGCTGGCAGAGCCAATTTTGAAAGTCAGCCTTTCCAATTTCTGAATAACACTAGGTTTGCCCATAACTAGTAAGTTAGTTTTATCATCGTTTAGTTTTAGAAAATTTGCTGCCATCCATGATCGGATGTCATCAATGCATGCAGCAAGTGAGTTGAGAGAATTTGAGGTGCTCGAAGGCTGGGAGGGATCAAAGCAAAGGTACAACTGAGTGTCATCCGCATAGAAGTGAAAGCCTAGATTGTGCTTGGCAATCACATCAGCGAGAGGGAGAGTATAAACAGTGAAAAGTACCGGACCTAGCACAGAGCCCTGAGGTACTCCATATTTTAGAGGTACTTCAGATGATCTTTGTTCATTCACGTCAACACTCTGGAGTCTCCCACTGAGATAGGACCTGAACCACTGCAGAGCAGTGCCAGTGATGCCCAGGCGAGATGAGAGGCGCTCTAGAAGTACTTTGTGATCGATGGTATCAAAAGCTGCCGAAAGATCGAGCAAAACAAGAAGAGACACTCTACCCATGTCTGCATTCCTAAGTAGGTCGTTGTATACCCGAAGCAATGCTGACTCTGTGGAGTGATTAGCTCTAAAGCCAGACTGGAACTTACTAGCAAGGTGTGAGGTTTCGATATACGAGTTCAGCTGGTCTGCCACGACCCGTTCCAGTGTCTTTGATAGGAATGGTAGAAGGGAGACTGGGCGGTAGTTGCTTAAGTTCTCTTGGTCTAGTGTAGCTTTCTTGAGAAGTGGCCTGACTACAGCTTTTTTGAAAGGTGCTGGGACCTGACCTGAGGCTAATGACATATTAATGATGTTGGTTATGCATGGCAGCAGCAGATCAATGCAACGTAGGAGCAGGACAGTGGGAATAGGGTCCAGTGGACTTGTTGTCTTCTTTGATTGAGATACGAGCTTTAGGACTACATCACTAGTGACCTGTTTAAATGCAGACATTGAGGCGCAGCCAGGAACCGAGGAACAGCATTCTAGTGGGAAGGTTGTCATCGCAGGGATGGATTCCCTGATTTTGTCTATCTTCAGCACAAAGAATCGAGAGAAGCGATCGGCTAGACCATCACAAGGATCATCAGGTAAGGAGCTAACCTGGGAACAGTAGGCCACAGTCAGATGTTTTCTGCAGTGGCTGCTTGTAATATCCTGGCTGTGTGCTGGCCAAGCATCACAATCAGCTCTGCCCACGTTTTGGTTTGCAAAGGCTACTAACATAATCTGGTCGAAGATAGGCTGCCGTACTTTCCTCAGTTAGTGCAGCTGTGCAGAGCTGCAGCAAAGAGCTGGCAATGTAGCAGCTAGTTTCATTTTAACATATATCACTTTAACCACATAGATATGCAGTGGGTTATACTTTTGTAATAATAATAATAAGAATGCACTTGATAAAGCGCCCTTGAAGAACTCAATCTCTTTCTAGGCGCTTTGCATTTTCTGCAAACGGAAACGTGATTGAATTGTGAGTAATACCATGCTTGATAAACGACATGAATAACGTGGTTAGGGGTGACATTTCATAGAATTGAATCTCCAGGGTTTTCGGCCAAGCTGCATTTGATTTTCAAATAAATAAACCTGCAGTGGCCGAATGAATTTGTTAGGCAGCCCATCGGTAATCGAATGGAAATAATTTAGCCTGAGAGAACCAACCAGGATGCAAGTTTTTTAGTATTGCAAGCCACCATGGAAGGAAGACAGTCCCTAATCTAGGCTTGGGATCGGAAGAGAGGCTATAACTAGAAACAGAGTTCGCAGTGAAACTTTCATAGTTCGCACAGTTTTCAAAGGCAGAGCCTAAGTATTCTAAGTACTTTAAGCACAAGGTCACTTTCGCACAGGCATCACCTAATGGAAGAGTACAGTCATTTGGTTCATCCACATTCAAAGGTTCTCTTACAAGTAGCAGTGTAATAAAAGTATGGATTATTTTTAAGAAATTATGGTACATTCAGGAATGAGCTTCTTAAAGGTAGATCACTTTAACCACATCGATATGCAGTGGGTTATACTTTTCGTAATAATATTAATGATAAAAATAAACTCGATGAAGCGCCCTCAGAGAACTCAATCTCTTTCTAGGCGTTTTACATTTACTGAAGGGTATACACGATTGAATTTTAAGTGACATCATGCTTGATAAACAACAATAATAATATGGTTAGGGGTGACATCCACAGGGTCAGCATGTGAGCTTGGTTAGTGGCAGCATTCACAGGGTCAGCACACATAAGCACACGAATGACGAATCACAGGAACCCACTAAATGCTGTCCAAAATAGGTGAGCTTTTAGGTTCTTTTTAAATATGGTCAAGTCAGGGGATGTTGTGACGCATGTCGGGACTGAGTTTCAGGCTATGAGAGCATACGAACTAAATGCTTGGTCTCCAAAGAGTTGGAGGTTTGTACGAGGTGTTGGTAAACTGTTAGATTCCGAAAAGCGGGTCTTACAATGCTTGGCCTGGGGGGGGAGTATATCTGAGAGATAGGCCGCAGTCAGAGAATGAGGTGACCAAAAAGTGAGCAAAAAAAATCTTGAAGTTGCCCTTAGATAATTTAATTCATTTCGACGGCATTTTACAGATGCTGTCAATCAAGCATAATCACGTGGTTATTGTTAACACGAGCACTGTCAATTATGTCAACAATGTCATTATCAACCTGTGACTATGCTTAGCTGTAACGTCGACAGTGTCAGCAAGTAAGCTAACGAAGGACGAATCACAAGTATCCCCCAAATGCTGTTGGTTTGTAGTAGCCTATTTAGCTCATTTTCAAATTCCCTCTGGTCATTGGGATGTCTTCATATTAGCATTTAAACCCCCGGAGAGAGATTGAGTTCTCTGAGGGTGCTTTATCAAGTGCATTATTATTATTATTATTATTATTATTAATATGAAGTGACCTACAGGCTTTGGACTCAAGCGAACTGACAGCACTGTCTCTACATGATTTAAGTGGGTAGAAGGCACAGCTAAGCAGTTTGAGCTAGGACCGTAGGTGGTAGATGCCTACTCTGGTAAGAAATTAGTTATGATAGGTACGATCGAGTAAGAGACTGACCCGAGTTTGGAGTAATTTACTGCAACTTTAGGCCAACAGACTGCGTGTAACGGAGCCAATGCAAGTCGGCGAAAAGTAGTGTAACACGGCAACTGTATCCCTTATGGCTGAAAATCCTAGCTGAGTAGTTTTGCACTAACTAAAAGCTCCTGATTTCATAGCCTAAGGCAAGTAAACCTGCAGGCTGTGATTTACGTAAGTTAAGGAGCCATAGTGTAAATATAGCGACTCTGTGAATGTAAAATATATTTCCGTCTGCAACTCAACAAAGCCGCAAAGACTCTTTGGGCATTATGCAGGATAGTGTCCTATAGCTCATTCATGGTCTAAGCAGATTTTGGTACACATTCGGTAGCCAACATAGTTTACCTCCGTTCTATCATTCGCAACAATGAGCAAGTCACAAGTATAGCAGAGTCAGGAGAGCAGTTGAGTTAGTGATTGACATGGAAGTGTTAACTCGTGGCGGCTAGAAAGGATGGGCCATAGCGGGCAACAGGAGTAGTTGTCGCTGCATAGGAGTCGTGAAAGTGAGTTCCACAGTCTAGGACGTGCAGAGCAAAAGCTTCTGATGCCAACCGTCTTTAAGTGGAGGAATGAAACAGCTAATTTATTGTCTGCACAACACTCGAAGGCACGAAGAGGGTGAAACAGATGCTGCACTTCAGCTAGATGTGGAGACCAAAGCATGGAAGTTCTTGTGGGTCAGCATACAAACTTGGCTTTATGTCCGTTGATCAACTGGCAACCATCTTAGCATTTTTAGTGAAGCAGACACATGTTAAAAACTCTGGGATTTGCAAACTAGCCTTGCAGCCATGTTCACAGCCACCTGCAGTGGCCTAGTGGCTTTTGTCAGTAGCCCAGCCAAAAAAGAACTACAATAATCTACCTGAAAAAGAACTGAAGAGCTAGTTAATTTTGGTAAGCCGCCGTGAAAGACAGTTCCAAGTCTTAGATAGGTGTCGGACGTGATGGCTAGCCATGGAAGCAGTCTTCTGAACAAAGCTTTCTAAATTGAGGCAGCTGTCGAAGACGGGACTTAAATTCCAGGTAGATGTGATGGTCGCACAACCACATCACGTACACCTTACTAAAAATCCCTGAATTTTAGATATGATGCACACCTGAAAATTATGCATACTTGTCTATGGAGCTAATGTGGTACTCTAGTTATGAGTTCATTTATAATATTACAAGCTGATATTGTGCTGAACCTACAGGAGATACACTGGCAGAGTCGATTTTGACAATCGAGCTTTCACATTTCTGAGTAATGCTTTGTGTCTTAACTACCAGTAACATAGTTGCATCATCGTTCAATTTGAGGACATATGCTTCCAGATTTTGCAGATATCACCAATACTTATAGCAATGCAGTCGACGTTTTTACATGGTTGATTACCAGGAAAGGTTGAAGCAAGAATAAAGCTGTCTGCATTCAAAACTAGATATGAATCACACTGGCAAGAAGGAGTGTACAAAGTTAAAGAAGATACGGACTGAATACAGAGCTCTAATGTACACCGTACTTGATCGGTTCCTCGAACGATATTTGCCTCACTTCCGTTTCCTTTCAGGACTTCCCTTTGCAGCAAATACAAAGCGCCTAGAGAGAGATTGAGTTCTCTGAGGGCACTTTATCAAGTGCATTATTATTATTATTATTAGTGGGTCACAAGACCACAGCTGACCTGTTGCAATTAAATCCGGCTTAGCTAGCAGTCAGCATCCCATTGCAGCACCTAATGAGGGGATTGGCAGCAAGTTGGGTCGGCTTAAACTGCATGGCTTGAGCTAGTTTCAGAATAGTAATAGCGTCTGCTAACTGGATCCTTGTTAGTATGTAGGCCAGTTACACATCCGAGATTGCAGATGCTCCATACTAGATGGCCCTTGCCAGCTGGACGATGGGACATGGCTTGCCTGCAGGTTACCATGCTCACCTGCTGCCGAAAGCTGCTAACCTGCCTATTCTTATAGCTTCAAAATGCTCTGCCCACCACTTAGACTGATTCGATTATCGACCTTCAGAGATCGATCGGAAATGAGAAGCTAAGAATGTCTAAGAGATGAGGACCGTCTGCTAGTGATATCCTTGCATACAGCCACAGCCACCCAAGCAGTTGGCTTCAGTGGCACCTGTGCAAGTAACTGTGCCATGCTCACGTTCAACTAGCTTCTGCCTGAATCTTTCACCTTGCACTTGCTGTGAGGTCGTACAGCCATAGCAGTGTGCAAATCATCTGTGGTTTTATTTAATTGATGAGACCACCCTTGATTGCTGTACGAGTGGGCTGTGACACTCGACATGGTAAGCAGCCGGGCCGTGTAATTAGGGGTTGTTTAGCCAAGGGAGTGGGGGGGGGGACTCCGGTGGGCGAGAGATGTGAGGAGAGTCGCACTTCGCCCAGCTCCGTGTGGAGAGAGAATAAACTGGTGGTGTTGCTCGTCGGCTGGTGTTCTGTGCCGTTCGTGGACGATAATTCAGACTACAAGCTATTTCCGGCGGCTGCTGTGACCTACAGCAATGTTGCTTGAACATTTTCAAGTCGGTGAGGACTTTGCAACTTGGCTGCTTGACTCGGAGAGGAGGCTCGAGCTGTACGGTGTCAATCCGACAATCTGGCACAAATATCTGCCTCTTTTCCTGGAAGGAAGCGCCTTCTATGTGTATTCTTACATGCCGAAGGCAATCAACGATGACTACCGTCTGCTTCGCCGGGCTCTGGTAACAGCGCTGGCTAGCCCTGTAGGTAAAGCACGACTGCTGAGAGCTGAGTTAGCAAATGCTTATCTGAGAGAGCACGGCAGCAAAAGAGACCAGAAGCAATATCAGCAATCGCCGACGGTGTGCCGGGCAACAACGGTTTACTGGGATGCCACCGTGTGGAACGCAGTGTCAGCAATCCAGGCTGTGACAGTTTGCCAGGCGCACGTGGTGTGCAACGAGGCAATGGCCTACGAGGTAGCTGAAGCCATGGAGGTGACGCTGGCATGTGACGAACCGGTGGTTTACGACTCGGAGCAAGTCGGAAATGCGGAGCAGGTTGGAGACTCATCGGCGACTCAAGTGGGCTGTGACGCATCACAGGTAGGCGACGAGGCTCAGATCTTATATGTGGTGCAGGTCGGCGGCGGCGCCCGAAGACACGGCGGCGGCGCCTGGAGACGTGGCGGAGGCGCCCGGAGACGTGGCGGCGGCGCCCGGAGATGCTGCGGTGGCTTTCGAAGTGGTGTGGTGTGGGATGCACCATTGAGCTTCGAGGCTCCAGCGGAGGAAAATTATGTGGCCCCACGACGCATGAACGCAGCTGTCAAACACAGCCGGCTTGTTTCCACAGGCCGTGCGGTTGCCCGCCTCCTCCGAGCAGCCGTTACTTAGCCTCATAATTAAGGGAGCTGACATCAGAACAGTACCGATCGCTAACGAACTCTTTGATGCACACTTCGATGTTGACCCTGGTAGTATGGCCAGAGCAGACGAGTGCAGCAGACAGCTACGGCCAAGATGTGGCCTGAGACCGCCGGCGCGCTATGAGGACTACTTGCTTAATGTTTAGCCTTCTGGCTGTCTAAGCAGTGGAGAAGAACAGCTGCTTGCTGCTCTGGCTACGTCGTTAATTACTTTCCAGATCAGGTGGGCATGTTGGTTTTATTTAATTGATGACACTGCCCCTGATTGCTTTACCAGTGTGCTGTGACACTCGATGTGGTAAGCAGCCGGGCCGTGTAATTAGGGGTTATTTTGCCAAGGGAGTCGGGGGACTCCAGTGGGCAAGAGAGGCAAGGAGAGTTGCACTTCGCCCAGCTCCGTGTGGAGGGAGAATAAACTGGTGGTGTTGCTCGTCGGCTGGTGTTTTGTGCCGTTCGCGACGATAATTCAGACTACATCATCAGAAAAAATGGGTGTCAAAAACAGCCCGACCCGCCAAAGGATTCTGATCAGTCTCCGGGTGAAACGATAAAGTGTAAGGAGTGGCATTTTCTAGGGCTAGTTTGCCCTAGTGTAGCTTGTCGGTGTCGTCACCAGTTGGGGACTTCGACCAGACGATTGTAACTCGCGGCTACAAAACAGCATACCGACTTGTGCTCACCACTTGGAGACGGCATTGATTACCAGGTCTGCTTATGTGTGTCCGACCTGTACGAGGCAATGCTGCTTGGAAATACCCGGCTGAGTTAACATTGTTCTTGTATGTGCCGGTCCTCCTTTAGCTACCTCCTCCTATAAGACTTGGACCTCATAGCGAATCACAATCCGAACTGTGCCTCTAAGCTCAGCCTATCTGGATTAAGGGGCAGGCAGCATTTTCTCACAGTCGCTAGAATTGGACTGATTGTTGTAGTACTGCAGAGCAAAAGCTTAGTTGGCTAACTCGATTGCCCCTCTAGCTGCAAACTTGCTTTGCAACCTTCGGAAAAGATGTTGCTACTGCTGCCAGTCTAAAGCCTTTCAGCACAACATCCTGTATTCGGTCAGCATTTGTCCTGCACGACACACCAGTCCAATAAAGTAGTCTCGATTATCAACGTTTATGAGAAGGTGCTATTTTAGCAAAAATCATTTTAACCACGATTTAACGCAGTGGGTTATGCTGAGGGAAAATTAGGCAGCTTCTATCTTTTTGCTTAGGTGCTAGTGACTTGAAAACGAATTAGCTCTCCAGCTAAGTTAGATCATTTTCAAATCCTTGTACCTGCTGACGACGGCACTCCAAGTTTAATAATTATTCTGCAAAGTCTCCTAGTCTAGCACTATAGTAATATCACTATAGTTCTACAGCCCACTCAGAAAACTATTTCTAGTCACTTTACGTGTGCTGCAAAGGAAACATAGTTGAATGGTTAGTGGCAGCAGGCTCAACGACAATAAGCATATCAAGGTTAGATGCGACATGCACAGGATCAGCATGCAAATAGTGGCAGTATGCATTGTCAGCATGCATAAGCACTCGATGTTGGGAGAAGCTAGAATGGGAACTAGGCTGTGCAGCCTAGCCTCTAGCTAGGTCTGTCCAGAGGGCTGCTGCAGTCATCTAAAGGCCTTCCAGTCAGTGCTGTTCTAACTTTCTTGTGAGCAAAGATGTAGGCTAGGAAATTTAACAGTATTGCATATTTCGCTGGCCTATGCTAGACTAGGAAAGTAGAATTGTTTCCTGAGGCTGCAGCTGTTAAAGCAACATGTGAGTCACACCATTCACCTGAATCATTTCAACTTTATTACTCACAAACAATTTTGCCGTGCTAACTTGTGCCATTTTGGCTGAACGACTTTATTGGTGAAGAGTCCTTATGTATATATTCATAATTTGAATATACCTCTGGTTGATAATTTAATGCATGCCATTTAGATTCGGGTTCTATCGGGATAGGCCTACTTGAATTAGGTGAATGGGCACACCAAATAGTCATGTCTTCCTGCATTTGAGCAAGTCTTAGCCACGGCTTGGATCAGTTTCAGCCTGTTCGCGCCCTCAGGTCCTGTGTGTACAATACATTAGCTGTCCCATTCCTCCGCTTAAAGACAGTTGGCGACAGAAGCTTTAGCTCTGCAGGACCTAGACTGTGGAACTCGTTTCCACAACTCTTACGCAACGACATCTACTCTCCAACTGCCGACTAGGGCACATCTTTTTCAGCGGTCCTGAACTGCTACTTCTATGCTACTCACTACCTTAACTACTCTCCTAACTGTGCGATGCTTCCCACTTTCTCTTAGTAGCGTGAGACGAAGTCTGTTGGGTACCGAATGCGTACCGAAAGACGCTTAGGCTGTGAGTGTGCTCTACAAAACTCTCCTGCGTAACACCCACATGGTCTTTATGACTTTGTAGAGTTACTGAAGGAGATGCATTACAATATATGCAGCTTTAGTGGAGATAATCTCCCTCCTCAGGTTATAATCAGTTTTCCTGCTGGGCAAATACCTGCTGAATAAAACAATAATGATGATATAGTATAATATAATAATGCTTAACACAGCATATGGCATTGATCTACGGCTTGCTCCACCTGAAAGATACACTTCGGAATAGCAAACTGAAATCTTAGCTTGGTTTCTAAACCCATCCTTTTAGGATGAGGGGCCTTGCAGCATAACCTCGGATCTGCTCGACACAGCTTTTCGGATTTTCACATAGATGAACCAACTCACACCTTTGCTATCTCTAGCGCCCTGCGTGCTAAATGCTTGCTTTGCTGCAAATGTGGCATTGATAACAGGATTGTAACTGCTTGGCTCCTTCGTACCTAGCTGAACTGCTGCACCAGTTTCAGCCTCTTCGTGCCCACAGGTCCTGTAGGGAAAAAATTAACTGTGCTATTTGGTACCGAAGCTTTAGCTCTGCAGGTCCTAGACTGTGTAACTCACTTTCACGATTCCTATGCAACGACAATTACTGTCCTGATGCCGACTGTGGTTCATCATTTCAGCATTCCTGGGCTGCTACTTTTTTGCTACTCACTATCTCCACTGCTCGCCTGACTTTGTTATGCTTCCCACTTTCTCCGCGCTGTATGAGTAGAAGTCAGTTGGCTACCGAATGCGTACCGAAAGCCGCTTAGAATGTGAATGTGCTTTACAAAACTCTCCTGCCTAACACCCACATAGTCTTTATATCTTTGTGGAGTTACAGCCGGAAATACATTACATTTTTACAATTCATAATGGTTAGTGGCAGCATGCATAGTGTCAATACACAAATAACGAATCACATGGGCCTATGTCAATACACAAATGACGAATCACATTGACCATGCTCCTAAACAGTGACTATTGTTGTCATGCAGTGGCCAACGGTAGTGAGGGCATGGGTAAGCTGGCAACGATCAGTGGCCAGGGAGTGACAGAAAAGCTGTTCTGGGGGTGGTGCCTCTCGACAGCCGAGAGCATGTTGATCCGATTGATGAACGAAAATCTGCTGTGATGCGCCACCTACTTACCAGTTATGGGCAATTATCAAGTTATTCCGAAATTTGAAATGTCAAATGGCGAAAAGAAGAATTGTCGATGAGTCAGCGATAGACCTCGGCTGAGCATAAGCAGTGCCACAATCACCGAGTGAAACGACGAGATCTGTATGCATAGTGGAGTTATTCTGGTGCTCCTCTGCCTGTGAGTAGCTCATGAGTCGTCATAGGTGGGGTACTGTCGCCCGACGAGTGTGACTGACGGCTACCGAAGAGCATACCGACTTGGCCTACTTTCAGCTACATAACATTGCTAAAATTCGGGCTGGTTTAGACAGGGATACCACATCTAATATGGGGCATGCATTTGTGACACCCTTTTCAGACTTCTGAAATTCACTGCTTGCTGGTCTACTGGCCTTTGCAATCGAGTGCTTACAGTTGGTGCAAAACTCTGCAGCTAGGCTCGTCTGTCGTGAGCATCCCAGTTGCTACCTCTCACAACTTCTCGCCGATCTGCACTGGATCCCAATGAAGCGGTGCATCGACTTTAAGGATTTGTTACTCACCTTTAGGTTCCTTAGTTATCTGCCTTCAGCCTATCGGTCAGAAACTACTCCCCCAGGCATTTAATCTTGCGATTTGCTGTTTTAATCGATAAGTTTAGCACACCTCGTACTAACCTAAAAAATGCTGGACATAATGCCTTCAGCTCCTGTGCTCCCAAAGCCTCGAACCCACTACCAACATACGTCAAAACGTCCTCTGACATGACGACATTGAAAAATAAGTTAAAAATGCTACTTTGTATAACATCAGATGGTGGGTCTTTGAGATTCGTCTTTTGTGTGCATATGTCTGCTTACACTTACACTCACATGTACCTGCTGCTTGTAATTGTTACCACCAATCATATGTTAATGCTTTCCAAACAGCATCTGTAAACCACCTAGAAAGAGATTAAATGCTCCGAGGCACTTTATAAACATAGTAGTATTATTAATATTGTTATTAGTATTATTGAGCAAGCCACTTTTGTACGAATTAAGAACCAGGTCCTCGGATATGTCCGACCTGTACGAGATAGTACTCCGGCTTACCATCTAGATGCTGAGCTATTTGTGCAATGTGGTCTTCAGCTTCTTTCTTGGTTATTAGCCGCATCAGGTAGCCCTTGTCCTGCAGGATTCCTGACCAATAACGTGGCAGCCCATCCGGCTGTACAGCAAGATTGACAGCAGGCCTGCCGTCTATGTGGCTTGTTGGCTGCTATATTTTCTGCTTCGGCACTCATTCATGCCTACTTCTGACTAAGATCGCGAAGGGCTGGTTGGGCTCAGCATCATGCTACTCTTTTTCCTACCTTAAACTGTGCTTTTATTTTACTATACGGGCTTCGCACGAGATTTAGCAATCTAAGTCAGGAAAGCAGTTCACTTTACAGTCGTGTCTCATTACTTAAGGGCTGTCTTATCGATTACTCTTTTAGTTATTTTAACTCATTTTACTGCGACCTAAGACAACTTGACTATCCAGGTGCTTTAAGTATGCCACCGGTCGGGACTTCTGTTTTTTCCTGGACGAAACAAGGGTGGCATCCATTGAATCGATCTTAGTGTTATAGCTGTTATATGCAGCAATCTGGTTTTAGCTATTCATGAAGCGAATAGACAGGGATAATTCTTGCGACCGTTCGGTTATCGATCGAGTGGAGTATATGGGTGTTTGGTTGGTACCAAATCGTGACAAAGCAAGCCTTTAGGTGCCGGACTGAGAGCCATCTGTTTTTTCCTGGATTAAAGTCGTGCAGCAACCGGCTCGTTCAACTCCTTACTGCAGGCATGCAGCATGCTCAGATCGAACAGAATTGAATGACTTTGCACATTTCCATAGTATCTCGGCTGGGGGCCTTTAAAACTCAGCAACTAATAGACATGGTGCAGGGTATTGATTTGGTGGTTAGTCTGTGGCAAATCTGCTCACTGTGCAGTTACCAGAGAGGGCATAAGGAAGAACGTAATCAAGAGGACTTTGCTATTGACAGTAAACAGGATGTCGTGAAAAATATCAAAATGAGGCTTGCAGTGAAGCAAAGCAAGTTGTTGTTGACCCATCGTCAGCAATGCCGCACGGGTGCAGTGAGCTGTCGTTCACTGGGCATCCATCAAGAGAGGCATCGTAGAGACGGTTAAGGATTATATCGTGCCTAGCCTGGATGGCCAGCATCATCGGATGGCAGTTAGAACATGTATAGGGCATCAGCTCTTTTTCTCTGGTGGTAGAGACGGCATGCTTTTGACTACGATGAGTCGAAGCAATTGCTAATGGTTCTTTCTGAAAGCAGGTTCAGGCCGGCTCTGTGAACGAAACGCCAGGCCTCAAAAGACACTCAAAAGGCTGATCCAGAAGTGACTGGGTCTAAGACTAACGGTGCACCTCTCTTCCTTAGGCACTTCCTAGCATCGGCTGAGTGACCCGGAGCCATAATAATAATAATAATAATATTGCTCTTGATAAAGCGCCCTCAGAGATCTTGTCTCTTTCTAGTTGCTTTACATTTGCTGCAAACTGATATGCAATTAAATGGTAAGTAAAATCATGCTTGAAAAACAAACAAAATAAATAATATGGTTAGATGTGCTATGCACACGGTCAGCATGCAAATGTGGTTAGTGGCACCATGCACAATGTCAGCACTCATAAGCACATCAAGGACGAATCATCGGACCCACTAAATGCTGTCCTAAATAGGTGTGTTTTTGAGTTTCTTTTAAATGTGGTCAGGTCATGGGATGTTCAGACGCAGGTCGGGAGGGAGTTCCAGACTTTCGGAGCATACAAGCTAAATGCACGGTCTCCAAAGGATTTGAGGTTTGTTCGACGTATTTCCAGACTGTTGGATTCCGAAAAGCAGGTGATACGATGCTTGGCCTGATGGGGGAGTATGTCGGAGAGATAGGCTGGAGCCATAGAATGAAGGGACCTAAAAGTGAGCTACATAACCTTAAAGTCGATCCGTTGCTTGACTGGTAGCCAGTGCGAGAAGTGGAGTAATGTGCCAAGTGCGACGCTCACGACAGACAAGCCCAGCTGCAGAGTTTTGCACCAGCTGCAGTCGCCTGATCGCACATGCTGGTAGGTCAGTAAGCAGTGTGCTGCAGAAGTCGAGACGGGATGTCACGAATGCATAGACCAACTTGGACGGGGTATCCTTATCTAAACAAGCCCGAATTTTAGCAATGTTATGAAGCTGAACATAGGCAGATTTGACTGTGGAGCTGATGTGGTCGTCTCACGAGAGGTCGATTTTGGAATATGAGACCTAGATTTTGAGCTGATTCAACTGGAGATATGCTGGCGGAGCCAATTTTAAAAGTCAGCCTTTCCAATCTCTGAATCACACGGGGTTTGCCCGTAACTAGTAAGTTAGTTTTATCATCGTTTAGTTGCAGAAAATTTGCTGCCATCCATGTGTGGATGTCATCAATGCATGCAGCAAGTGAGTTGAGAGCATTTGAGGTTCTCGAAGGCTGGGAGGGATCAAAGCAAAGATACAACTGAGTGTTATCCGCATAGAAGTGAAAGCCTAGATTGTGCATGGCAATCTCATCAGCAAGTGGCAGAGTATCAACCGTGAAAAGAACCAGACCTAGCACGGACCCCTGAGGTACTCCATATTTCAGAGGTACTTCAGATGATCTTTGTCGATTCACCTCAATACTCTGGAGTCTCCCACTGAGATAGGACCTGAACCACTGCAGAGCATTGCCAGTGATGCCCAGGCGAGATGAGAGGCGCTCTAGAAGAACTTTGTGATCGATGGTATCACAAGCTGCCGAAAGATTGAGCAAAACAAGCCATCTAGTTCCCAGTTTGTCACGTCGTTGTGCTGATCACTGCTGAGGAACATTGAGCACCTCTCTTCAGCGACCAGAGCTTCTGAGGCACCCATCGCCCAGGTGGCCTAGTCTAGCCGGTATCGTGCTGCCATCGTGAAGGTGGGGTGATGGGAGGAGGGCATCAGGCAAGCCTGTGCAGCCTGCATACGCGATTCCTCCTCCCCTTAAATTGGCCGACTGGATATTGTGGCACCATATCCAGCCTGCCAGCTTAACCCCCTCCCCCCCCCCGATCAAACTGGAAGTGGACGAGTGTTCGGCACAGCACCTGCTCAGATGCATATCATGCTCAGATGCATATCAGCATATGTGTGTTAGCATATCAGCCAATGTGTGTTAGCGAAAGCAGCCGGGCTGTCACCATCTGTGCATAGACAATCGAGTCTGGGTGTTAAGAGAGTCTGCAAGGCAGCAAGCTTCTTCCAGGGGGAGAGGTGTGCCGTGCACTGATGTATCTCAAGAGTGTCAGCCATGCCTTCTCGGTGTCCACCCTGGGGTAGCCCTGGCCCTGCAGGGTGCCCAGATATACAGCTGTTTTGCCTTCGGAAGGCTGCGATGCAGATGCCACTTACCTTCGTGCGGTGCTTGCTGAGCTGGCAGTCTGAGCGACATTTCTCGGGGGTTAAGTTGACTAGAGTTAGGAATGTTGGTGGCCTCCTCGCTAAGATGCATTTCACTCAAGTCGCTCATCCGGAAGCCTGAAGCCTCGCATGCCAGGATTGACCTCAGGGTCGGTTCCATGGCCACTTCAAACAGAATGGGCAACAGAGGATCACCTGCTGTGGATGAAACAGGGTGAGGTCTTTGCTGCTCACGTGCAGCACCATCTATGCATCTGTGTATAGGCACTCCAAAAACCTACATAGGACGAGGCTCACCCTGATCCGGAGCAGGCCTGCATGAGTGGGAGTGCTGGATGCTTTCAATGCATTATGTAGATCCACGTACAGAGAAGTTCTTACGTTGACCCACAAGGCTTGGCTCCTTCGTACCTAGCTGAACTGCTGCATCAGTTTCAGCCTGTTCGCGCCCTCAGGTCCTATGTGGACACTAAATTAGCTGTTCCATACCTCCGCTTAAAGACAGTTGGCGACAGAAGCTTTAGCTCTGCAGATCCTAGACCGTGGAACTCGCTTCCACAATTCTTATGCAACGACATCTACTCTCCAACTGCTGACTATGGCACATCTTTTTCAGCGGTCCTGAGCTGCTACTTGTATGCTACTCACTACCTCAACTGCTCTCCTAACTCTGCTATGCTTCCCACTTTCTCTTTGTGGCGTGAGACGAAGTCTGTTGGCTACCGAATGCGTACCGAAAGCCGCTTAGGCTGTGAGTGCGCTATACAAAACTCTCCTGTGTAACACCCACTTGGTCTTTATGACTTTGTGGAGTTACTGACAGAGATACATTACATTACACATATATGGAGAGGCTGTCGTATTCCCGTTTGGTGTTAGTAGTGCTATCGGCTGCGTCGATCACGAAAAAACACACCTATCTATCCCAGCATTTCGTGAGCACCTGTGATCCGTCTTTTATGTGTGTTGAGATCGTAATAGAGAATGCATACCCCAGCCTATGGCACAGCATGTGCTTATGCGCTCCGATGCTGTGCTTGCTGCCACTAACCACACTTGGCCACTGACCCTGTGCATGTCACCCCAAATCATGTCATTTTTTTTGTTTAGTGAGCTGGCAAACACCAATCATTAGATCGTGCTTCCTTGGCAGCAAGTGTAAAGTGCCTAGAAATAGATTGAGTTCTCTGAGGACGTTTTATCAAATGTGTTATTATTATTATTATTGTTATTATAAGAAGCACTGGTCAAGCTAGTCCTCGACATCCGGCAGAATGAGCTTCTGCCTCCCAGAGAGCTATCCGCTCTGTGGACGAAGCAGCAGTGTCCGAGTGGCACGAAACGTCCGTCAGCAATGCGTGGCCTCCTTGCTGTCCTGAGGATTGCGACCTGTCTCGGCCTGCTGACAGCTCCAGTTCAGGCTTGTGGTAAGTAATCGTAGCCGCAAGCTTCAAGTGCCCCGCAACAGCTATGATGGTCAACTTTGCGAATCGAATGCAGCACCCATCGCGCCTCGGCTGGTCTATGCACCGTGGCGTAGCTAGCACCGAGCTATGCTGCCCTTCGACCAGCTGCCACCGAGGCGGCGGTGCGTGTGCCTACATTTCACCGCAGACGAGTTTCGATGAGACCCGCCGTAGGTGTTCGAAAAGTCTAGCAGCCAAACTCACCCAACATGAGTTTATAGAGCATCGGCACGAGCGTCATGGGCCTGAAGTTCACTGGAAGTGTAGCGTCTCCATGCTAGTGTGTTAGGATGGTCGAGCCAACGTTTCACGATGGAAGAACATCTTGAAAGAGCAGGCAGGCGTTTAGAATAGCAGCTATCAGGCTGCAGCCTGGGTTGAGCTAGGGATGTGCTTGTATTCGAGTTGGTCGGTACCCTGTGTACGACCCAGACGTACTGCCAGCTCATCGTGCTGGAACAGTCGCAGGAGTTAGCCGTCATCTCGGTCCGTCCTCCTAAACAGGTGCTGTCGCAGGGCATCAACCTCGCCATTGATGTCGTTGCAGCTCATACCCCGGAATGCATGGTAAGCCTCCAAGGCACCCTGTTAGGCTGTGTTGCGGTCGGATTCAGGATGCCCTGTACGGCTCGGGCCCGGTTGGACTGCTAGAGCCTCTGCATCCGGGCCAGATGTGACTTAGTCGTTGAGGCACGAATGGGGTGCCCCAGCTGGGCTGGAGTGCCTCCATAGGTCTGACTCTGTGTCGGCTGGTGTGGTGGGCTCGTGATACTGAGGAAGGGGCCGAAGCCTACACTGCCCCAAGGTCAGTCAGATGCTGCACTTGCAGCTGACAGTGGTGGATTGGTTGATGTGCCGAGGGAGTAGAACCTTATGGGCAGGTGCCCTCTCCACTGAGCTGGCATGCTCACGTTGTAGTGTGCAACTAGAAAGTGACGAATCGCCAAACACGGCATAGTGAATCAAATTTGTGGACATTGTAATCGTTGACAAATGCAGCATATTTCGGAAGTAGCTTATATCCATTGTCAAAAAACCTCTTTCAGCATAACCTCAGTCATGCAAGTGTGAATCCAAATGGTTCCATAGTGTCTAAATATGACTTTGCGAAAATCACACTATTTGAACAGATTGCCATCTGCAATCTAGAGGATCAGCTAGCCAACGTCGTTATAGAATAGAATTCCCAGCTCTGGGATATGCGAAAATTTAGGCCTTGCCATATGGCCTAGCCTGTAGATAGATCTGCCTGAATGGCTGCTTAATCTGGAGACCACTCAGATGGTGTCTTGCTTGCTTTGTTGAATAGAAACCATGTGAGCTAGGCATTGTAAACTTTGGGGCATATTTCGCTGGCCTAACCAATAATGAGAATGTAATTCTTCTTTCTGGCTGAAGCTGCAAAAGAAACACGTGAGCAGTACCTTCTGCTCGACAAATGTCAACGATATCTATGACTTCTCAAAAAAAAGTACTACTGCCACACCAGTTTATGCCAATTCGGCCGAAAGACTTCTCTGGTGAATCAAAAGGCGATTTTTAACATCTTTTTCTGCAATTGCTAGATTATTTTCTGTGTCCTTTTAGATTTGGGTAATACTGGAAGGGTGGAACTACTTCAATTTACTGAATGATATGGGATTCAATCTACCAAGCCACAAGATCACAGGCTAATAACCTAAGTCGTTTGTTGGTTTTGGGATATGGCTCTGCACACTGTCAAGACAATAAAGACTTCAGTTGCAATACAACTCCTGCATCACGGTCCTAATTAAGACTATTTACTTGTACTGAAGTATCATGCATGACATACACTGACCGAAGGCAGGACGTTGGGCTCAGATGCCTAAGCCTGCGATATGGCAGTACTGTGCTAGGCTGGGTACAAAGTAAGCATTTGGCTTACGGTTATTAGCAAGAGCTAACTTAACCTTAATTCCAGACATACTAACTTAATAACATTGGATGTGTGGAGCTGCTATGAGGAAATGATGCCTGCACATTCATTATAAACAGTGGAGCTTGGCAGCTGAGCTGAGATTGTGATTGGCTATGTGGACACGTGGAGGCAACCACTGACCACATAAAGCAGTAACCATTACTCAGTCGGGTATTCCTCTTGCTGGAAAAGGCAGTTACCTGAAAAGGGAGGGAAATTCCCTGCAGCTAAGCTGCTAACACTTCTAGGAGCAGTTCAGATGCAGTATTATATGTTAGGTGGTGTGTCTACTTATTGAGATCAGTGCAAATCCGAGTATATGGTGATGGCCACAGGGCATGATCATTATGTAGCCGGCCGAGTCTTCTTGTCTAGCCCTGGGGTTTCTGGAAAGTACATGTGTATAGGCAGGAAACGGTTGGGCCAACTACCGGTTGGACAATCAGCTATTCCAAGTTGATTGGCTGTAAAACGCCCTGTGCTGGAAGATACGAGATTGGAAGCTCGGTCTTTGCTGCTTAACCGAACGATTGGTCCACGTGGCTGGCAAATCTAAATGCCATCCAGACGGCATCGTTCGTGCTTTCCTAAAAGCAAAGGGGTAAGCATGGCAGTTTAACAGTGAGGCATATTTTGCTTGCCTACACAAGCATAAGGAAGTGGAACTTTTTTTATTGTGGCTGCCACTGAATGCCAATGCAGTTGAAGGGCTTCACTGGGAAACGTACATAAGGTGTTGAATACATTCTTTAATGGCTTGATGACTTGTGCATGTCTTTTTAAATTGGGTCATATTGGGGATAGAACTACTTCAATGAAGTGAATGGCACACGATCTACAAAACATACTAGCTGATTTAACAAGCTCTTTTGTATCGCGACAGAAGAGCATTTACAGCTGACCACTGCTGCTAACCACCACTGCTTGCAGCAGCGATTAAGAATCACCAACCGCAGGATTCAAAGTCACGACCTCGGCTCCGAGGTCGAAAAAAGCAACAGCGTTACCTTGTGTGCCATCATGGCTCTCCTAAAATGTGGTACTGCATCGGAGCTGCTCCTAGCAGTGCAGGCAGCTTTAATGGAGAGAATGTTGCTCCTCAGTCCTGATCATATAACTGTGTGTTTGCCAGCAAGAGGAATACCCGACTGAATAATGGTTACTGCCTTATATTGTCAATTTTCGTCCAGACACTGGCCGGCATCACGTATCATGCTTTTAATGCATAAGCTGCGATATGAACCAGGAGCTTGGCCACAGGGTTAGAACTGAGAGCTGCTTATAACATAGCCATGATAAACCAAGGCATAGGATCAGTGAATTTATGATTGTGAATGAATGAAATTATTGCTTGACTTATGACCTGGCCAGCACGAAATGTGCCGGTCAAAATTCTATCTAGGTAATAGTGACTAAGTTAAGACATATAACATTTTATTTCTTGAACGGTTTGATTTTCTAGCTATGATATTTGATAAGCACTTACTGAACTGACGGCTTGGTAGAGCAGCCAGATTATGACTGCCGGAATATTCATTGTTTTCATAGATCAAAGAGGACCTGGAGGAGGAGCTACAGTGCCTACAGCAGCTAACAATACGGCTCCTTTGGCAAGTGGTCCTTATGGTTTTTATCGTGTGGCACCTGATCCCACAGCACATGCACCGGTTCCCTCAACTGTAGGAGGTAGGTCGTTGACATCGGACCGTGACTGTCTACATAAGACCGAATTGCTGGGATATGCAAATATGGTCGTGGCTGTGCACTGTGGTCGACACGATTGCCGTTAGTCACCTACTTCCCTAGTGTAAGCTCTAATTACACTGCAACAGGTCTTGTTTTATGTCGATATCCAGTGTAAATCATTGCTGTTCCATTTAGCTAGGAATCCAGATCTGTGCAGTTAGTTATCAACTATTTCAAAACGCAAACTTGTCCGGACTTCCGGCAACAGCCAGGCTGCATTGTTGTTCCAATTCTGCTTTACTTCACTGGCTCTATGAAGCATCAAATCGATTTCAAGACTGCTAGTCTGTCTTACATGCGGCTTCACATCCTTGCGCCAGCCTACCTTTTCCAAGTTTGCTGCTCAGAGGTGGGCTCTCCACCAATTCATTCGTCAGTATCTGGTCGCATCAATGCTACTCTCGCTGTATCTATATTTTGTGGGGATCGAGCTTGCAGTCGGTATGGACACAAATTGAATACTTACCTGCTTGAGAAGGTCATTAACTGCAATGGCATATTATCATTGAGGGGTTAGCTCAAGGCCAACTGATGCAGTATGCTGTCCCTTAACCCTCTAGAACTAATCTCGTTTTTTTTCGTTTTTAGGATTTGTGTTATTTTATTTGATCTGATATCAGTTTGAATTTACTGCAGCTTATATGATTTGGTCACCTTCTATGAAAGAATTATTGAGGATTGAAACGCTACTATGATCGCAATGCAATGGCCGATAGCTGCTTAGATCGTTGAAACAAGAATACTGTAAATCGCCGATGGACCTTGGATCGAGCAAGCAGCAGCCGACTCTCGACTACAGCACTGTATGGGCGACTAGGTTCGGCCGTTTGCTGCCGTCAATCTTTAGTCCTACCAGGTTGAGCCAGCTTAAACTGCATGGCTTGGGCTAGTTTCAGAATAGTAATAGCGTCTGCTAACTGGATCCTTGTTAGTTTGTATGCCAGTTACACGTCCGAGATTGTAGAGGCCCCATACTAGATAGCCCTTGCCAGCTGGACGATGGGGCATGGCTTGCCTGCAGGTTACCATTCTCACCTGCTGCTGTAAGCGGCTAACCTGCCTATTCTCATAGGTTTAGAAGGCTATGCCCACCATTAGACTGATTCCATTATCGACGTTCAGAGACCGTTCATAAATGAGAATGTAAAAAAAAATATATAATTCATTTATATAGCGCCCCAAGAGAACTTGATCTCTATTCAGGCGCTTCACATCATTGCTGTTCCATTTAGCTAGGAATCCAGATCTGTGCAGTTAGTTATCAACTATTTCAAAACGCAAACTTGTCCGGACTTCCGGCAACAGCCAGGCTGCATTGTTGTTCCAATTCTGCTTTACTTCACTGGCTCTATGAAGCATCAAATCGATTTCAAGACTGCTAGTCTGTCTTACATGCGGCTTCACATGCCTCGGGTCTCGAGCCCATGACCTCAGTCAGACCTTGGTCGGGCGAGCACATTAACAAACAGCTAGACCAAACCAGCTTAAGTGTCAAAGAGATGAGGACTGTCTGCTAGTGGTATCCTTGCATACAGCCACAGCCACCCAAGCAGTTGGCTTCAGTGGCACCTGTGCAAGTAAGTGTGCCATGCTCACGTTCAACGAGCCTCTGCCTGAATCTTTCACACTGCACACGGTGTGAGCTCGTACAGCCACAGCCGTGGGAAAATCATCAGATAAAGTCGGCGTCTATAAACAGCCCGACCTGGCAAAGGATGTCTTATCAGTCGTCGGCTGAAGCGATAAAGTGTAAAGAGTGGCATTTTCGGGGGCTAGTCTGCCCTTGTGTAGCTTGCCCGGGTCGTCCCCTGTCGGGGTCTGCGACCGGATGATTGTAACTGGCAGCTATAAAACAGCATACCGACTTGTGCTCACCACTCGGGGACGACATTTAGCACCAGCTCTGCTTATGTGTGTCCGACCTGTACGAGGCAATGCTTCGTGGAATAACTCGGCTGAGTAAACGTTGTCCTTGTATGTGCCGGTCCTCCTTTAGCTACCTCATCCTAGACAATTCGGACCTCATAGCGAATCACAATCCGAACTGTGCCTCTAAGCTCAGCCTATCTGGATTAAGGGGCAGGCAGCATTTTCTCACAGTCGCTAGAATTGGACTGATTGTTGTAGTACTGCAGAACAAAAGCTTAGTTGGCTAACTCAATTGCTCCTCTAGCTGAAAAATTGCTTTGCAGCCTTCGGAAAAGATGTTCCTACTGTGGTCTGTCTTACGCCTTCCAGCACAACATCTTGTAATATCGAGTCTGGGTATTAAGAACGTCTACAAGGCGGCAGCGTCCACCCTGGGGTAGCCGTGGCCCAGCAGGGTGCCCAGATCTATAACTGTTTTGCCTTCGGGAAGGCTGCGAATGTCAGGCGATGCAGCTGCCGCTTACCTTGGTGCAGTGCTCTCTTGAGCGACATTTCTAGGGGCTGAAGTTGGCCAGAGTGTAGGCCAAGAATTTTGGTGGCCTCCTATAGTGCTGAGACGCATTCCTCTCAAATCGCCCATCCGGAATCCTGGAGCCTCGCATGCCAGGATTGACCTCACGATTGGTTCCTTGGCCACTTCAAACAGAATAGGCAACACAGGACCACATGCTGTGCATGAAAGAGCGTGAAGTCTTGGTTGCTCACGTGCATCAGCATCAATGCATCTGTGTATAGACACTCCACAAACCTACAAGAGATCATGCGTGCCCTGACCCTGAGCATGGCCTGCATGAGTGGAAGTGCAGGATGCCTCCAAATGCATTCTGTAGGTCCAGGCATATAGGGAGAGGCTGTCACATGACCGTTTGTCGATGGTAGTGCTAACAGCTGGGTCGATCACAAAAAAACGCACCTATTTATCCCAGCATTTTGTGAGCTCCAGTGATCCGTATTTTATGTGAGCTGAGATCGTAATAGAGAATGCATAACCCAACCTATGGCAGTGATGCCCCTAAATGTTTTGTCTGCCGGGACTAGCCTGGGGACCCTGCCAACCTTGACCGACCAATCGAGGCGCTGTATTACTGCTGCTGGCGCTAGCAATGGCACTGGTCAATCGGAGAAAAGTGTTCATGGTGGCAGATCTCAGAAGCTCCGGTTGAATTGACATCTGAAGAACCGACAGACTTGTTGATTAAACGTTGTTGAGTTCGATTGTGCTCCGAGTGTGCGAAGTCGTTTGCTGTTTAGCATTATGAGCACAAACACACAAACTTACACACACACACACACACACACACAAACACAAACACAAATACAAATACACATTCACATATGCACACTGCCAACAAGTCCTTATGCTCTCCGATGCTGTCCATGCTGCCACTAACCACAATTGCATGCTGACCCTGTGCATGTCACCCCAAACCATGTTATTCTTGTTGCTTAGTGAGCATGCTCACACTAATCATTCGATCGTGCTTCCTTTGAAGTAAATGTAAAGTCACCTAGAAAGAGATTGAGTTCTCTGAGGGCGCTTCATCAAATGTAATTTTATTATGATTATGGTTTTAAAAAGCACTGCTTGAGGCATACCTCGGCACCCGGCAGAAAGGGCTTCTGCTGCCCAAAGAGCCACCTACCAGCTCGTAGGTGTTCGAAAAGTCTAGCAGCCAAATTCCCCCAACGTAAGTTTGTAGAGCATAGGCAGGAGCGTCATGGGCCTGAAGTTCACTGGAAGTGTAGCGTCTATAATCTTTAATGTTAGGATGGTTGAGCCAACGTTTCACGATGGAAGAGCCTCTCGAAAGAGCATGCAGGCATTTGGGACAGTGGCCATCAGGCCCTGAGTTGGCCATCATCTTGGTCCGTCCTCCTAAACAGGCGGTGTAGCAGGGCATCAACCTCACCATGCATGTCGTTGCAGCCCATCGCCCTGAATGCACAGTAGGCTTCCAGATCACCCTGGTAGGTTGTTTTGCTACCGGTTTCAGGATGCCCTGTATGGCTCTGGCCCGGTTTGTCCTTGACATTAAAGTGGGCTCCCCATCGATCCACACGTCACCATCCGGTCGCATAAATGCTACTCTAGCTGTATCTAAATCTTGTGGGGATCGAGCTTTCAGTTGGCATGGACACAAAGTGAAGACTTCTCTGCTTGAGAAGGTCATCAAGTGCAATAGCATATCATCCTTGAGGGGTTAGCTCAAGGCCAACTGATGCAGTATGCTTTCCCTTTGCCCTCCAGAACTAGTCTTGTTTCTTCTTCTTGTGGTAATGCTTTTAAATATGCAGGTACATAATGTATTGCATGTTGCATGCTATTGGTCTTTGAAATAGGGTACAGTTAGTTTCATGTTCATTATAGCAGGGTTGCCTAAGCATGCTAGCTACATGACTGAGTGTCGCCCTATTCATGAATTGAAAACTGTGTCTTACTTGAAACCTTTCACATGATTATTATAGGTCAGGTGTGTAAGTAACCTAGGTTCGGAAGTAGTCAATCAGTTGGTGGATCGTGTGTTTGCCTGTATAGTGGTTTGCATGCAGAGGCACTTCTCAACGTGTTGAACATCCCTGAAAATAGATTACCTGACTCTCGTTTCGTATGCTCCCAAAGCCTGGAACTCCCTCCCGACTTGCGTCAGAACATCACCTGACTTCACCACATTTAAAAAGAACTTGAAAACACACCTATTTAGGACAGCATTTAGTGGGTCCCTGTGATTCGTCCTTCACGTGCTAGTGGGTGCTGACACTGTGCATGCTGTCACTAACCACATTTGCCTGCTGACCCTGTGCATTTAACCACTAACCATGTTATCCATGTTGTTTACCGAACATGATATTACTCACCATTCAATGGCGTTTCCCTTTGCAGCGAATGTAAAGCGCCTAGAAAGAGATCGAGTTCTCCAAGGGTGCTTTATCAAGTGCATTTTTATTTTTTTATTTTATATTTTAGAGCTAATCTACTAATATAAGGACAGCTTACTCTGTCCCGATATTGCATAAAACCCTTCGAAGCACTGTGCTAGTTTCCCCTAAAATTCGGTGCTGGAAGTTCTGTTGTTGTCTTAGGTGCTGTTATGTTCTTAGGGCAAAATACCGCCTATAAATACACACGAAAAAGTAGTAAGTTTTAATCAGCAGAATAGAGCGCCAAGCAGTAGGTTTGGACAGCTTGAGCGTGCCTGCATGCGCTCACACTTGAGCAGGCTGTGCGCTAGTGTGAGAGTGGCAAGGCTGCCGGCCTGATATCCCACGGCTGCTGTACTCGTGCTTCGGGGGGGGGAGCCGGGATGATTGATAATAATAATAATAATAATAATAATATTGCACTTGATAAAGCGCCCTCATTGAAGTTAATCTCTTTCTAGGCGCTTTACATTTGATGCAAAGGGAAATGCAATTGAATGGTAAGTAGAAAAATGCTTGAAAAACAAACAAAATAAATAATATGGTTAGGAGTGACATGCACAGGGTCAGCATGCAAATGTGGTTAGTGGCAGCATGCACAGTGTCAGCACGCATAAGCACATCAAGGACGAATCTCAGGGACCCACTAAATCCTGCCATAAATAGGTGTGTTTTTAAGTTTCTTTTAAATCTGGTCAGGTCAGGGGATGTTGTGACGCAGGTCGCGAGGAAGTTCCAGGCTTTCAGAGCATACAAACTAAATGCACGGTCTCCAAAGGATTTAAGGTGTGTACTAGGTATTTGTAGACTGTTGAATTCCGAAAAGGGGGTAGCACGATGCTTGGCCTGATGGGGTAGTATATCTGAGAGATTGGCTGGAGCCATAGAATGAAGGGACCTAAAAGTGAGCGACGAAACCTTGATAATAGCAGAATCAGGCCGAACGAGGGAAGTGTATCCGGGTCTACCCGTTCGGGCAATGCCCCACAGGCCCAGCTGCAGCATGCTGCATGTGGAAAGCATCGTCTTATAAGCAAAATGGCTTTGGCGATTTTGTTGTCCTTACTCTTTACGTTTGTGGCAGTTGCTAGAATATAGGCAGTTCATGAGATACTCGTGCCAGCACCTTGAAATATCGACCGAATTTATTGATAAGTCGTACATTTTGTTTTAGAATGACCTATCCGATTAAATGGTGCTAATGCTCTACTATAGTAATTTGATCGAATCATTAACGCTCTTATGTAGAGTAACAAAAAGTGTCAGAGTTCCATATTGGTCACCTTGTTCTTTGATCTATAAGGGGTTCGTTCGTTTCTTCTAGAGGCGTCAGGATCGACGTCAGCCGAAACATATACACTGGAAGAGCCTTTACGAGATAGTACAGAAATAAAAAAACAACTTAGCATTGAACAAGTGGAAAACATTGCAGAGTATTTGTATGCAAAGCTGGTGCTGACTGACGGTGAACGTGAAGCTATAAAGGTAACCAATCGCCATTGGTATTTCGCTTAGTTGCAATAGCTCAGTGGTGGAGGCTTAAACACAGCTAGCTAAGCAGCATGACCAACTGCCGATGGCCAGTTCATAGCAGTGATTGTGCAGTAATCAGATCGCCTCACCACAGCATTACTGTACTCACTAGCCCTAAATGTCACCGTGATTTTACATCTGTACCATCAACCTCCCAAAATACTCACAATCTACTAGATGTAGTTTGAGTGTATGCCGACTCATCTAATGAGCCTGTGATGTGGCATGGACACTGGCGGCTTACCCCTGGTGGCCAGATGGTGAATTCACCATCAGGGTCGGCAGCTGCACAGTTGTGGCCCTCGATGAATCATCGGGGTCAACCAGAGGAGTGGAGAAGGGGGGACTCTAGTGTGAGAAGGGGGCGAAGGCAGTCGTGTGTCTTGCTGCTCCGTGCCTTGTACAATAAACCGTTGGCGTTGTTCTGGGCCAGCGTTTTGTATGCCGAACCACACTAGACAAACGCACAAACTTCACCTTTAACGAGAGTAGCTACTAAAAACCAATACAGTTGCTGCAAAACTTTGCGACAAGGCTTTTCTGTCGTGAGCTTTGCAGTTGCCACATAACACCACTTCTCGCCGACCTGCTTCATTGGTTACCAATGGAGCAAGGCACCGACTTCAAGTTTCTGTCGCTCTCTCTTAGGTCACTTCATTCTCTGACTCTAGCTTGCCTAGCAGATCGAATCCATCGTCAACCTAAGCATCGTACCACGTGCTATTCTTAATCTAATCATTTACCTATAACTCGTATGAACCTCAAATCCTTTGGAGACGGTGCCTTCAGTTCCTATTTTCACAAAGCCTGAAACTTACTTCTGCCTGGCTTCACCGCATTACCTGAATTGAAGACATTTAAAAAAGCTTAAATGCATCGATTTATCACAGCCGCTTTAATGATGTTGGCTCGCCCAGACCAAGGTCTGGCAGAGGCTGCAGGCTCGAGCCCCGAGGCATATGTGAAGCGCCTCAACAGTGATTAAGTTCTCTTAAGGCGCAATACAAATGAATTATATATGGATTATATATAGAGAAGTTTTAGCTCTGCAGGCGGAGTCGCTAAGACTGTGGAACTGGCTTCCACAATTCTTAGGCAACGGCAACTACTCTCCTGCTACCCACTATGGCTCATCCTTTACAGCAGTCCTGAGCTGCCACTTCTGTGCTACTTACTCACCTCAACTGCTCGCGAGATTCCGGTGAGACTCTGTACCTGACACATTTTAGTAATCCTTCATGGCGTTACAAGGTCGGCTCACTGTAGTTGAAACTTCTGCTTGAGTCGACAAGCATTGTTTTAGCATTCATAAAGAAAATCCTAGCTGATTAAAAAGCCTATTTTTGTATAGCGACAGAAGAGCCTTTACGGCTATCACCACAGCTTGCAGTGGCGATAAAGAATCGCCCACCACAGGAATCAAACCCACGACCTCGGGACCGAGGTCGTGAAAGCAACCGCCTTACCTAGTGTGCCATCACGGCTCATGGGCTCAAGCCCGTTCAGTATGGTTATGTGAGTTCAGGAAGATCAATCGAGTTTCAAGAGATCAGTGACTTCATTAGGCCAGGGTGGTTTGACGGCGTTTGGGCAAGTTGGGCACTACGACAAAGTTTTTTATTCCTGGCGAATACTGAGTAAGTGACTTCTGACAAATTATTTAATTATGAAAATAAGTACCACTTTAAGGAACGGCATTGCTTTAACCTCGTACACACCTCAAATCGTTTGGAGACCGTGCATTTAGTTCGTATGCTCCCAAAGCCTGGAACTCCCTCCCGACTTGCGCCACAACATCCCCTGACTTGACCACATTTAAAATGAACTTAAAAACACACCTATTTAGGACAGCATTTAGTGGCTCCCTGCGTTCGTCCTTGATGTGCTTATGCGTGCTGACACTTTGCATGCTGCCACTAACTACATTTGCATGCTGACCCTGTGCTTTTCACCCCTAACCACGTTGTTCATGTTGTTTATCAAGCATGATATTACTCACGATTCAATCGCGTTAACCTTTACAGCAAATGTAAAGCCCCTAGGAAGAGCTTGAGTTCTCTGAGGGTGCTTTAGCAAGTGCATTATTATTATTATTAACCTCATTGAATAGTTATTACTCTTTTGTTAATACTACAATAGCCAGTACTTTTACCTTCTTTATAAGGCCACCAGCTGAAAACTTATCATACAGTGCATGCATAACAACTTGACATTATTGTGTGTTCTGACGTTAAACGAGAATGCATGCAAGTCGGATTCAGCTCAGTTCAAGCTGTCTCTGCCTTATATTATTTTGACTCCAAATCTGTTTTTTTCATAGGTCGACAAACTAACTAGAACCGAAAAAGTAAATTTACTTTTCGAAAAACTGTGGAGAAAGAATCTCAATTTGGGTGACACCGTAGTTGCTGCTTTTGATAAGGCAGTAGCTTCCGATGCTTCAAAAGAGATAAAACAAAAGATAGAACACAGACGAAATGAGCTAGCTCAGGTAAGTCTCTGGTGAGGAAGTCGGAATAAGTTTCTAGTGGGTGATGTCGGGTGATTGTTCAGCGATTGAGCACTCCTGACTGTCTGGTTTCCTTACCTCTAATTATTGAGCAGGTGTGTCTAGTGAGCTACCCAATGTGATTAGAGGGCGCATTCGTTGTGAGTCTCTAATGATTGAGCCTGCATGAATCACAAGTGAATAAGGATTTGTTTCTACGTGACCATTTAATCCATGATATGTGGTATGCTATAATAATAATAAAAAGAATAATACACTAGATAAAGATCTCTCAGAGAACTCAATGTCTGTCTAGACTCTTTACATTTGGTGGTCCTGGTGAGACTGCAATGAGTAAGCTTAGGTGAGTGTTCAGTGAGCCAGCCCTTGTGAAAGTATATACGATAAAAACCAGAGATTTTGCTCATGAGCTAAATATCAAAAGCGTAACTTTATGTAAACGAATAATAGTCGCTTGCATGTCATTAATTATTCTTCATGCAAAACTTGTTAACTTGAAGTCAAGAATATCTTTGCACTGAGGTTACTTTTGTGATCTGTATCGAGCAAGCTAAAGCAAGCCATAAGGGACATCGCTGTGAAGTAAACAAGGCTTGTATATATACTGGTTGGGAAAGCGGCTGGGTAGTAAAATGTTTTGAGTCGTGCGTCGATACACATACAAAGCACAGAAAAGATACAAAAACATGTTAAATAGGCCTCATAAATTCAGATTAAAACGGATGACAGCTGCGACTAAAATGAATAAAAGGCCTTTCGAGAAATGATATAATGACTAGATTATAGTTATCCAGTATTGCAAATATTAAGAGTTAGGAGAACCGGATAGGTAAGCCGGTGTCAGCAAATGAAGTGATTTGCAAGTCTGACGTAGAATCTAGAAGTGTATCCGGTGTTTTGTTTTACGTAATAAAGCTCAGAGGTAATTTATACTTCCTATCACGAGTTGGTAGAGAACCGAAGCTACGGATGACGTAAAGGAATTTAACACAATCACATCATCGGAGTTTATGTAAAGTATCTAAAGAGAGTTGTGGTCTCTGGGGGCTACACGAATGCATTTTCTTAATATTATTAATAATTATCGTTTAAAACCAATGCGAAATTTAGTAGCTCCTCGGATCTGTCGTCTTTAATTTAATTGTGAAATCGCTTGAAATTTCTTCACGTTTCACGTGCTCCTCAGAAAGCATGGAATTGGTTTAAAAAAACATATGCCTGGCCTGCAGATTGATTCTCTTACTAGCACCATCCTAGCGATATTATCATGTATTGTTTTCAGTGTAATCTCCAACTAGCTGTCTGTCTTTTAGTGAACTTACCGATCTTCAAATACATTTCGTGGTCCACAGCCTACTATTTGTGTCAGAAGCCATGACCAACATCTAGATTTCGCGTAAGCCGAGCACGAACTCAGGCATAGATTATTAAGCCATTTCAATTTCCAAAAACCAGGATTCGGACGTTCTTCTTTTGCCAACTTGAATTTATCACTTGTAAATCTTTCGTCTTTACGGGCTATTCTGTTATTGAGTCACTTCATTTAATGGAGCAAGTAAAGCTATCGTTGCATAGTCTGTTAGTGCTATAGCTTGCTTTACATGCTTGTGTTATCAAAGACTGTTGCAACAAAAGCTTTGTTATGCAAGCAAAGTAACACTTTGTTATGATCATAAAGTTCTTCTCGAATGCCTCTCATCTCGCCTGAGCATCACTGGCACTGCTCTGCAGTGGTTCAGGTCCTATCTCAGTGGGAGACACCAGAGTATTGACTTGAATCGACAAAGATCATCTGACGTACCTCGGAAATATGGGGTACCTCAGGGCTCCGTAACAGGCCCTGTTCTTTTCACGGTTTATACTCTGCCTCTTGCTGATGTGATTGCCAAGCACAATCGAGGCTTTCACTTCTATGCGGATGACACTCAGTTGTACCTTTGCTTTGATCCCTCCCAGCCTTCGAGCACCTCATATTCTCTCAACTCACTTGCTGCATGTATCGATGACATCCCCACATGGATGGCAGCAAATTTTCTGAAACTAAACGATGCTTAAACTAACTTACTAGTTATGGGCAAACCCAGTGTGACTCGGAAATTTGAAAGACTGACGCTCAAAATTGGCTCTGCCAGCATATCTCCAGTTGAATCAGCTCGAAATCTAGGTGTCATATTCCAAAGCGACCTCTCGTTAGACGACCATATCAGTTCCACAATCAAATCTGCCTATTTTCAGCTTTATAACATTGCTAAAAATTGGGCTTGTTTAGATAAGAATGCGGCGTCCAAGTTGGTCAATGCATTCATGACATCTCGTCTCGACTTCTGCAACTCACTGCTAACTGGCCTACCAGCATGTGCGATCAGGCGATTGCATAACTGTGCAGCTGGGCTTGTCTGTCGGGAGCGTCGCAGTTGCCACATTACTCTACTTCTAACCGACCTGCACTGGCTACCAGTCAAGCAACGGATTGACTTCAAGGTTATGTCGCTCACTTTTAGTTCATTTCATTCTTTGGCTCCAGCTAATCTCTCAAATATATTCCCCCATCAGGCCAAGCATCGTACCACCGTCTTTTCGGAATCCAACAATCTACAAATACCTCGTACGAACCTCAAATCCTTTGGAGACCGTGCATTTAGTTTGTATGCTCCAGAAGCCTGGAACTCCCTCCCGACCTGCGTCTGAATATCCCGTGAAGTAACCATATTTTTAAAGAACTTAAAAAGTCACCTATTTAGGTCAGGATTTAGTTGGTCCCTGTGATTCGCCCTCCTTGTGCTTATGGGTGCTGACACTGTGCATTACTGTCTCTAACGACACATGTGCATGCTGACCCTGTGCATGTCACCCCTAACCATGTTATTCATTTTGTTTGTTTATCAAGCATGATATTACTCACCATTCAATTGCTTTTCCCTTTGCAGCAAATGTAAAGCACCTAGATAGAGATTGACTTCTCTGAGGGTGCTTTATCAAGTGCATTATTATTATTATTAATAATATGAAGACTGCCGCCACAGCTCGCCCTCACGTCCGATCCCTATCTAGGATTAGCAGCTGTATCTGTAATATATCCCCATATGTAACTCCACAGAGCCACAAAGACTATATGGGTTTTAAGGTGGACAGTTTTGTATAGCCCACTCATAGCCTAAGTGGCTTACAGTATGCATTCGGTAGCTAACAGACTTCATGTCATGCAACAAAGAGAATTTGGGAAGCATAGCAGAGTCAGAAGACCATTTGACTAGCATCGAAGTAGCAGCTCAGGGTGGCTGAAAAGGATGAGTCATCGTCGTCATGAGTAGAATATTTGCCGTCTCATAAGCAACTTGGAAGCGAGTTCCACAGTCTAGGACCAGCAGAGCTAAAGTTTTTGTCGCCAAAAGTCTTTTAGCAGAGGTATTGAGCAGCTACTTTCTTGACCATATAGAGCTGAGAGCACGAAGACGCTGAAACTGGTGCTGAAGTTCAGGTTTGGAGAAGCCAAGCCTTGGGGGCCGTGTGGTTTGGCATAGGAACTTTGCTCTGTATCCGTTGATCAACCGGCAGCCATCCTAGCTCTTTTAGCAAAGGAGACGCTTGGTTAAACCTCTCGGACTTCGAAACTCGCCTTGCAGCCGTATTCATAGCTAATTGTCGTGGCCTAGTTGCTCTTTTGGTAGCTCAGCTAAAAGGAAAGTACAATCATCAAGCCGAGACACAACTAATTTGCTAAAATAACTAGGACTAGCTGCCGGTTGATCAGCCAATACAGAGCAAAGTTCTTAGGCTGACACACACGCCCCCAAGGCTTGGCTCCTCTACACCTAGCTGAACTGCTGCATCAGTTTCAGCCTCCTCGTGCTCTCAGCTCTCTATGGTCAAGAAATTAGCTTTTCAGTTCCTCTGCTTAAAGATTTTTGGCAAAAGAAGCTTCAGCTCAGCAGGTCCTACATTTTGGAACTCACTTCCACAGTTCTTATGACACGACAACTACTCTTCTGCTTCCGACTATGGCTCATCATTTCCGGTGGTCCTGAGCTGCTGCTTCCATGATTCTCACTACCTCAACTAATGTCCTGACTGTCATATTTCTTCCCATGTTCTCTGTGTTGTGTGAAACGAAATCTGTTAGCTACCGAATGCGTACCGAAAGATGCTTTGGCTGTGAGTGGGCTACTCAAAACTCTCTTGAGTAATACCCTCGTGGTCATTGTGGCGTTGTGGAGTTACTGACCGAGATATAACATAACATTAAGACACTACCACAATTGTTAAGAATTTAGCCTGCCGTGTTTCTCTTGCATTTCAAAGCTCTCGATAACATATTCAGCAATGTTTTAATAGGGTTAAAAAGCCCTTATAATGTAACGCAAATTATTCTTTCTAATCTAGTAACGGTATAGGAAGTATGTTTGACACTATTCTACAGCACAGACTGTGAATTTGTGAAACTTGCCTAATAAAATGAGAATAATTTATTCATTTATACTTTAAAAAACTGCCCCGGCTATTGTAAAATATGTGACTCTTCAGCTCTCTAGTTTTTTTGGCTCGGCTCAAAACGTTATTGAATTAAAGTAATAATAATAATAATGTACTTGATAAAGCCCCTATAGAGAACTTAATCTCTTTCTAGGCGCTTTACATTTGCTTCAAAGGGAAATGCAATTGAATGGTAAGTAAAATCATGCTTGAAAAAAAATGAATAACATGGTTAGGAGTGACATGCACAGGGTCAGCATGCAAATGTGGTTAGTAGCAGCATGAACAGTGTCACCACCAATAAGCACGTGAAGGACGAATCATAGGGACCCACTAAATACTGTCCTAAATAGGTGTGTTTTTAAGTTCCTATTAAATGTGGTCAGGTCTGGGGATGTTTTGACGCCGGTCGGGAGGGAGTTCCAGGCTTTGGGAGCATATGAACTAGATGCACGGTCTCCAAAGGATCTGAGGTTTGTACGAGTTATTTCTAGACTGTTGGATTCCGAAAAGCAGGTGGTACGATGCTTGGCCTGATGGGGGAGTATGTCGGAGAGATAGGCTGGAGCCATGGAATGAAGGGACCTAAAAGTGAGCGACAAAACCTTAAAGTCGATCCGTTGCTTGACTGGTAGCCAGTGCAGGTCGGCTAGAAGTGGCAACTGCGACGCTCACGACAGACAAGCCTAGCTGCGGAGTTTTGCACCAGCTGCAATCGCCTGATCGCACATGCTGGTAGGCCAGTAAGCAGTGAGTTGCAGAAGTCGAGACGAGATGTCACGAATGCAGGGACCAACTTAGATGTGGTATCTTTATCTAAGTAAGCCCGAATTTTAGCAATACTATTAAGCTGAAAATAGGTAGATTTGACCATGGAGTTGATATGGTCGTCTAACGAGAGGCCGCTTTGGAATATGACACCTAGATTTCGAGCTGATTTGACAGCAGATATGCGGGCAGAGCCAATTTTGAGCGTCAGCCTTATCAATTTCTGAATCACGCTGGGTTTTCCCTTAAATAGTAAATTAGTTTTGTCATCGTTTAGATTTAGAAATTTTCCTGTCATCCATGTGCGGATGTCATTAATGCGTGCAGCAAGTGAGTTGAGAGAATTTGAGGTTCTTGAAGGCTGGGAGGGATCTAAGCAAAGGTACAACTGAATGTCATCCGCATAGAAGTGAAAGCCGAGATTGTACTTGGCAATCACATCAGCAAGAGGGAGAGTATCAACCGTGAAAAGAACCAGACCTAGCACGGACCCCTGAGGTACTCCATATTTCAGAGGTACTTCAGATGATCTTTGTCCATTCACGTCAATACTCTGGAGTCTCCCGCTGAGATAGGACCTGAACCACTGCAGAGCAGTGCCAGTGATGCCCAGGCGAGGTGAGAGGTGCGCTAGAAGAACTTTGTGATCGATGGTGTCAAATGCTGCCGAAAGATTGAGCAAAACAAGCAGAGACACTGTACCCATGTCTGCATTCCTAAGTAGGTCGTTGTTTACCTTAAGCAATGCTGACTCTTTGGAGTGATTAGCTCTAAAGCCGGACTGGAACTCACTAGCAAGGTGTGAGGTTTCGATATAGGAGTTCAGCTGGTCTGCCACGACCCGTCCCAGTGTCTTTGATAGAAATGGTAGAAGGGAGACTGGGCGGTAGTTGCTCAAGTTCTCTTGGTCTAGTGTTGCTTTCTTGAGGAGAGGTCTGACTAATGCTTTTTTGAAAGGTGCTGGGACATGGCCTGAGGCTAATGACATATTAATGATGTAAGTTATGTATGGCAGCAGCAGATCAATGCAACGTAGGAGCAGGACAGTGGTAATTGGGTCCAGTGGACTTGTTATCTTCTTTGATTGAGATACGAGCTTTAGGGCTAGATCACTAGTGACCTGCTTATATGCAGACATTGAGGTGCAGCCAGGAACCGAGGAACAGCATTCTAGTGGGGAGGTTGTCATCGCAGGGATAGATTCCCTTATCTCGTCTATCTTCTGCACGAAGAATCAGGAGAAGTGATCGGCTAGATCATCACAAGGATCATCACGCAAGGAGCTAATCTGGGAATGGTTGAGGAGATGGTTTATTGTCAAATCGACATCAGCATTTTTGGATAGTGCATCTGTGATTCAACAATGTTTCTATAGAAGCTAGACTTGGCCTTTGCTAGGATCGATTGGTAAGACTTACAGTAGTCGAAATAAGCCTGTCGATGGACAGTTAGTCCGGATATTTTGTATGCCTTTTCAAGCTTTAGTATTGTAGACCTGGCTAGTTTAATGTCTGTGGTAAACCATAGGCCATCTGGGCGGGGGCGCACAGTGCGCTTTGTCAGAGGTGCAAACTCGTCGAGCGCGCCAGCTAGTGCCTTGTTGTAGCTATCTACCAATGATGACAGATCGGAGGGAGGATTGAGCAGCAGAGGTGAAGCAGATATTCTCGCACGGACAGCATTGTTGTCAAGGGTCTTGAGGTTTCGCGATTTAAGGGTTATTTTAGAGGAGGATGTGGGCACACACTGTAGATTCAATGAGATCTGCATGTGGTCAGTTAAGCAGGATTTTGTAATAATTGGTGATGACAAAGTGCAGTTGTAGGAGAAAATCTGGTCTAGTATTTGACCCTTGATGTGGGTAGGGCTATGCACATGAGCCACAAGAGACAATGAGTCAGTCGATGCACGAAATTCGGTGCTGAAAGCGTCAGATAGGTTATCAAAGTGAACGTTGAAATCACCCATAACGAGAAAGGATCGATTTCTTGCATACAGGATCGAAATGAGATCGGAGAAATCTGAGATAAAGGAGGATTTGGTAACCTGGTGGTCGATAGACTACTGCCATTATCGGTAGCTTGTTTTCGGGTGAGACCAAGACAATTGATTCAAAAGACTGCTTCGAGGGTACTGCAAATGGCTTGAAGTTGAATTTCGAGCGCACGATAATGGCAACTCCACCTCCAGTTTTGATTGATCTAGGGGTGTGAAAGAACGAGAAACCGGATGGAGTAGCGTCTTTAATTGTCGGGCAGTTTATCGATTTCAGCCAGGTTTCAGTTAGGGCGAGCAGTTAGATACCATTTTCAGAAATGAGGTCGCTTAATAACAGAGGTTTATATCACATTGAGCGAGGATTCCAAAGGGAAGCGTTACGTCTGGGCGACGGAGTTACAACAGATTTGATGACCACCAAGTTAGAGAGATTTACAGTGACGCCTGTGGGGGAGCGTGCTGAGCGGTTCGAGATAATGCTAGGAATACCAAACGAGCGGGTACTCAGTTCGCAGTTCCCGCCCAACGAGCGGCGTCTGAGCTGGCGGTTCCGGCCAACCCGGCGGTTAGGGGGTGCTTTTCTTTTGTTAATGTATAGTTCATGAATCTTAGCAACAACATTAATATCTAGGAATGCATTTGATCTACGATGACGAAGCGATAGCAGCTGCTGACGATCATAACTAACAAGCAGGTTTTAAAGTCACTGTTTACAATTTTCTGGCCCGGTACATGTTCTCCGAAAAGGTAGCCTAGCTATTGCCGATGTATCGACTTTTTTCAGGAGAAGGCCGGAAAGAAGCCGTGAGGAATATTCGATCAAGGACCTCTAAACTACTTTGAGGAATGACTTCATGCTGTGCAATCAACCGTTTCAACAGCCACTTATAGAAGCTACTTTGTTTAAAGTCACGAGATCTGTCACAGCTTTCCTCCTTCAATAAAATCTGAGCACCCACGTAGCACGAATTTCATATGACCTTGACTTCTATTTGTGACCAGCTGAAGGCAGTCATGAGCTACCTTTAACACATGCATTTATGATGCTCCGAACTAAGCATTAGTATTGTAATGTAAAGTTTCTCAGTAAGTGACTCCACAAAGCTACAACGAATGAGTGCTATGCAGGAGCTTCCTACTGCCACTCACATTTGAGCAGATTTCGGTACTTACATGGTAAACTAGAGATTTCATCTCCAACAACTAACAAAAGGTATGACGCTTAGCTGAGTATCGAGACGCACGATCTCCAAAGGATTTCATGTTTGCACAAGGTATAGACAAAATAATTACATTCGAAAGACTTGGCCATATGCTGCTTACCATGGTGACGGAGTTGATCTGTTAGGTAGCCCAAGAATGAAGAGACATATCGAGGCGTCGTTTGATCGTTATTAACATCTGCAACGGCCTAGTCGGTTTTGTTGTAGCCAAAACGGAATTGCAATAACCCAGCCGCCTCTATTTTGATCACACGGCGACTGTCGCACAACAGAATCATCTGTTGGAAGAGCAGTGATCTAGTCTAGCCGAACTTTTGGAGTGTCAAGTTAGTAGCAATTAAGCTTCGTCCTCATTTAGCATAAGGACAATTGAGGGCATCCAGAATCGAATGTCTCCAAGTCAAGCATTTGGGTTATCTGCAGCATATCCCGATGGCGTAAAATACAAATGCGATCGGTATTTTTAGTATAGAAGTTATAGGTGATGTCATAACTTGAATCACTTACTACAGTACCTTAGTTAGACGACCACAAATGCTGATGTCAACGATCAACCATCTCAACCGCTCTCAGATTAGCTCCTTACCTATTATAATGTATCTTCGTCTGCACCATCAAAATTCATCATGACCATGTTGGTGTTACACAAGAGGGATTTCTATATCGTACTCATAACCTAAGCGGCTTTCGGAACGCATTCGATAGTGCTTCAGGACAGGCTTCGTCTCACGTAACAAGGAGAAAGTGGGAAGCATAGTTGAGTCAGGACAGCAGCTGACGTACTGAGTAGCATGGAAGTACCAGCTCAGGACCGCTGAAAAGGATGAGCCGTATTCCGCAGCAGGAGAGTAGTTAACTTAATGAACATCCTAATGATGATCTAGCCGATCGCTTCTCTCGACTCTTTGTGCCGAAGATAGGCAAGATCAGGTAGCCTATGCGAGACGCAGTGCTGTCGTGAAGCCATTCACCAGTCAATGGTCGAGAAAATTACTATGATTTATTAACGCAGCCGACAAACAGAACGTGGACCGTATCCAAATATGGAAACACGGACAAAGAACAAGTAACTAATGGGTCCAATATATAGTAGCCGTGAATGAATGCTATTGGCTGAGGTGGCCTTGGCAGGGGTCTATTGGCCTAGGTACAGCCAATCAGCAGTAGTCTGCAGCTCCAGGAATAGCCGGTCTTCTGACTCAGTCAGTGATGCACTGCAGGTCAAGGTTATATCGTCCGGCATAATGGCTGGGAAGCGGATTCAGCCAACAGCCTATTCCTGCGATGACAACATTCCCCCTATATTACTGTTCCAGATTCCTGGCTGCACCTCAAGGTCTACATTCAGGCAGGTCACTAGTGATCTCGTACTGAAGTCCCAATCAATAAAGACAGAGTCCTTTAGACCCTACTCTCACTGTCCTGCTCGAACGTTGCACTGTACCTCGTTGTACACGTTGTACACCATTGTACAAGTTGCGTTATACCTCGTACAAACCTCAAATTCTTTGGAGACCGTGCATTTATTTTGTATGCTCTTAAAGCCTGGAACTCCCTCTCGACCTGCGGCAGAACATCCTCTGACCTGACCACATTTAAAAAGAACTTAAAAACACACCTATTTACGACAGTATTTAGTGGGTCCCTGTGATTCGTCCTTCATGTGCTTATGAGTGCTGACACTGTGCATGGTGCTACTAACGACATTTGCATGCTGACCCTGTGCATGTCACCCCTAACCATGTTATTCATTTTGTTTGTTTATCAAGCATGATATTACTCACTATTTACTTGCATTTCCCTTTGCAGCAAATGTAAAACGCATTGAGAGAGATTTAGTTCTCTGAGGGCGCTTTATCAAGTGCATTGTTATTATTATTATTATTATTATTATTAAGCTGAGGAATTGAATCAGGGACGACTTCCACCAGAGGATCAGACAGCAGCACAGTGGGCCTCCAGATAAGCTAGCCCCATCGGAAGCCAACTCGTTATTGATGGACTGTTCGTGTGCTGTGCCGTGCGAGCCATTAAGAGTGGACGGTGCCCTGCGAGCACATCGTGCAGCAAGTAGAGTGATAGATTTGCAGAGAACAAGACTCATCTACGAAGCGGTTCAACAGACGAAGGCTGATACCACGAGAGAGGACATCGGCTAGACAGTACGGCACCCGGATCTGACGGCTGCTCGTCTTACCCTGGTTCAGTGGCATAGCGAGCGGCAGCGTGGCTGGAGTATAGTGGGTTTTACGGGAACTAGCCTTTGACCCCTGGAACTCGGCTGCAGACCAAGCAATTTTAACGTCTGTGATAAATCATAGGTCGTGTGGGCGAGGTCGTACAGTGCACTTAGTCAGGAGTGCAAACTCTTCAAGAATTTAAGCTAGTATCGTGTTGTATCTATATAAAAAGGGATGGCAGGTCAGAAGTGCACCAGAGCAGCTAAGGCGAAGCAGAAATTCTCGCACGGACAAAATCGGTGTCAAGGGTCTAGAGAATTCGCTATTCATAGGTGATTTTAGGGGAGCAGGAGGAGGGCACACATTGTAACTGAATGAAATGTGCAAGTGGTCAGTTAAACACGATTTAACATCGAGGGTCGCACACTCGACCAATTTGTCTCGTACACCTGTGCTGTGTCATCACCGATTGTTACGAGTACGACCATGTGCATGTGCCACGAGCGACTACGGGTCAGACACTGCATAATTTTAGTGCTAAAGGCGTCAGATAATTTACCAAAGTGAATGCTAAAATCACTTATAGCGAGGAATGATCTATTTCTAGCACACATAATTGAAATGAGATTCAAGAAATCTGAGATAAAATAGTACTTGGTACCTGGTGGGCACAGACTACTGCCATCCACTGTAGCTTGTCGTCATGTGAAATCAAGACGATAGATTTGAAAGACTGCTTCGAGGTTACTGCAAATGGGTTGAAGTCGAATTTTGAGTGCCCGATAATAGTAAATCCACTGCAGTTTTGATTGATTCAGGGTGTGAAAGAAGGAGTAACCAGCCGGGCGTCTTTAATCGTCAGGTAGTATACAGATTATAGCCAAGTTTCAGTCAATGCGAGCAGGTCGAGAACATTTTCAGAAATAAGGTAGCTTATTACAAGGGGTTTGTTGCACATTCAGCAATGATTCTAATGTAATATGTAAATGAATGTTATGTTGCCTCGGGCTCGAACGTAACACTCGTCATCAATCTCTCTCCGTTCGGTTAATTCATCCCTCAGTTCATGATCCTTTCAACGTAACATTCATTTATATACTATTCTACGTAGGCCATTTTATAAAAGGTAAGAGCAGGTTTATAAAATTTAATTTTAGATTATATTACAACAATTTTTTAAGATAACTCAGCTACTATAATACTTTTAAAAATAATATAAAGAATTTGATTATCATAATATTGGATGTCTCTGAAAAATGATGATTTTATGAGGCGGAAGTGGGAGTAATATGCTGGTCGTCCAAAACGAATCGGAGAAGTTCGACAGAGAACCTGGCTTTTACCGAAGCTACATTTTTCAAAGGTTGACTGGATTAACGTTGACAACCCTATCAACAGCCAGCCAGGTCCGCTCATTTCTTACCTCCGTTCTCGCCTCCAAATCTTGCAGTCATCCTGGCAGAGTGAGGTCGAGCCGAAGCCGGCTATGACTAACTATACAAACTATTTCGAATTATCCTGACACTGCCGGCGTCTAACCTTAAGGCCAAGCCGTGCGTTCAGTGAATTGAAATGTATCAAGAAACATCTCCTAACGACGACTTGTGCGGTCTATTTCAACAACGCCATGCTTTTGCATGTATTAGTAATCTGAGCAGTAACTGAAAAACGGAGTACAGTAGGGCTCAATGCTTGGTTCATTTCTTTTTAGTAGTTTTTCTCTTACTCCTACCGAAGTGATGGCTAAGCACCGTCTAGGCTCCGATTTCTATGCGGATGACACGCAGCTTTGTTCGAAATCGTGGTGAAATGCCATTATGGAAAAGTATTTGATTTCTAGATTTTGAAAACGATTCGGGAATACATCAGCAGCAAAGCACGCGTTATAAAACAAATTGAGGGAATTCAGCATACACACACTCCAAGAGTACAGAATCGCTTTGTTGGCTGAACGAATAAGTGAAAGTTTCACAAGAGAAACGGACTTTAATAAATATAAAAATACGTTTGATATCTCGCCCCTAAGAGAACTCGATCTCTTTCAAGGCACTTAACATTTGCCGGAAAGACTAGCGAAATGTTTGTAAGAAGTACGGCCTGCAAGGTCTTGCCACTCAATCACCGATGCAGCAACAGTTAATACTGACTTTGAGCATTTCATTGGCATGTTAATAATGCCGTTGAGGCCGTAGCCACCGTTTCCTGGGCCGCCAGTTCCAGTGCCAAAGCCAAAGTCACCGCAACGGCAATGCTGAACGTCGCCGTTCTCGTGGCACATCTCGGAGCCTAAGACGAAGATTTCCTGAATGAGCCTCAGTGACTTTCAGCCTCTTGAATGAAGTCACTTACGGACGTGTGCAGTTCGCTCTGCACGCTACGATGATAATATCATTATTAACAAAAATACACTCGACAAAGTGCCCTCAGACAACTCAATTTCTTTCTAGGCGCTTTACATTTACTGCAAAGGGAACCACGATCGAATTACCTTAGCTCACGGTTACCGTGAGCTTTAACATTGCACGTTTTACACAGTGCACGTACACGTGACGTGCGGGGCCTTACTTAACGCACTGCCTGCAAAGTTACGCCACCGCCTCATTGGTCAGACAGTGTTAAGTTGTTTCAGCCCTGTATATATTGGATGCTGAAGAGACTGTCTCGCATTCTTCGGGTCAATTTTGCGTTTCCATATCGGTAGATCTCGAGCGGTCGGCTCTAATTTGTCTGACTAAAGCATGCGACTGAGTCACGAAGTGACAGACGAAATGCCCGTACTCCTGGCACAATTAAAGCGCTTTGACGAGTCCGCCGAACGAAATCGGCGAGTCGTTCTGCTGAGTACATCAATCGGCGAGTCTTTTAAACGAATACATCGTTTCGACGCTACGAACGAGTCGTTCAAACAATAAGCCATTCGAAAAATACGAACAAGCTTTTTGAAAAATACACAACCATAAATAACATCTCGGTCGAGAATCGGAAGGCTATTTTCTTAAATTGCCTGGGTGCTAAAACACACAGGCTTCTTCCTAGCCTTATAGCGCCAGAAAAGCCCAACGAAGAGATGGTGACCGTCGATAGGGTCAAGGAGCTTTCGACAGATGACCTCTCTCCGGCGCCGCTAGAAATCACCGAGGCATATAAAATTTCAGTGTCAACGTAAGCAGCCTTATGAGCCGAAACGTGATTTTGAGTCGGAGCTAAGGCCTGTTGCTACGGACTGCAAATTTGGTGGCTTGTTTGAATGCAACGTCATACTGGCGATTGCAGCTGGTGCAAAACTCGGCAGCTAGACTTGTCTGTCGTGAGCGTCACAGTTGCCACATTAGTCCACTTCTCGCCGACCTGCACTGGCTACCAGTCAAGCAACGGATTGACTTCAAGGTTTTGTCGCTCACTTTTAGGTCCCTTCATTCTATGGCTCCAGCCTATCTTTCAGATATACTACCCCATCAGGCTAAGCATCGTACCACCACCTTTTCGGAATCCAACAGTCTAGAAATACCTCGTACAAACCTTATATACTTTGGAGATCGTGCATTTAGCTCGTATGCTCCCACAGCCTGAAACTCCCTCCCGACCTGCGTCAGAACATCCCCTGACCTGACCACATTTAAAAGAAACCTAAAAACACACCTATTTAGGACAGCATTTAGTGGGTCCCTGTGATTCGTCCTTGATGTGCTTATGCGTGCTGACACGGTGCATGCTGCCACTAACCACATTCGCATGCTGACCCTGTGCATGTCATCCCAAACCATATTATTCATTTTGTTTGTTTATCAAGCATGATCTTACTCACCATTCAATGGCATTTCCCATTTCAGAAAATTTAAAGCGCCTAGAGAGAGATTAAGTTCTATGAGGGCGCTTTATCAAGTGCATTATTATTATCATTATTAACACCGATTTCGTAAGACACCGAGGCTCGTCGTACTGAAGATATAGTAGAAACGACTCAAGCCATCGATGGTCGGGTGCCACCAGCCTAGTTTTCTAAAGAAGACCGTAGAGGGACACGACTTGTTCATGTAGTTAGATATGGGTTCGAGCTGATCCAGCGATTCCATCAATTGCATTTAAAAAACTATCCTCACATCTTCCCTCCTTACAGCCATGCAGCCCAATCTGCCCAACCGATGATCGTTCGCTGGTGGGAGAATCGCTGCACTTTGTAAAAATTGCCACGGCAATCAGCTGACGACCTTGCCTCTACTTAAACTGCCGGAGAATGACGGTTCCTTAGGTTGAAGATAAAGGCAGAGAAACGGGAACGACGCTTGAGATTACGGTTCCAGCATGAGTTTACCATGTAGCCTGATCTGCCCATCTATGGCCACCCGTTTCTGTGAGAATTGCTGCAATTTAGAAATCGGAGCGGCAAGCAACTGACGTTTGCCTAAAAGGAATATCATTGATATGCAGAGTATTCTGCTTCGAAAGACATGACAAACCTTGCAAGAAGTGCCTAATCACAACTTGTTAATGCCAGCCAGTATAGTAACGTCCACAGAAACTTACAGCGGCAAGCCAGCATAGCCCAACTGGTAAACCTTTGACAAATAATAACGAACTGATTTTTCTAGGTGGCAATCGTTTTTACAGGTGGCTACGGTGCTGGTAGCAATTGATGTCAAGGTGAATGTATCAGATTCCTGAGGTCTTGCGGTCTAGCCCAGTGCATAGGTGAATCACCTGAACAGAGATCAATTTCTCTAAGGGTACTAAACATATATATATAAATATATAAATATAAATATATAAATATAAATATACATATATATATATATATATATATATATATATATATATATATATATATATATATATATATATATATATATATATATATATATATATATATATTCTTTTGGCAGCAGGACGCCAGCTATTATCGCCAGTAGTATGCTGACTTCTATTCGGCACGTATCCTTGTTGATCGGTCGTGAGATGTTAGAGGCTGTTGTGCCACTGATAATCACTGGTATGATACCTGTTATTATCGGGGCACAGACATCAGCATTAAGTCAGGCACTGCCAAAAAGGAAGGTAAGCGTGCGGCAGTACAACAACGTGACCGAATATCCATCAGCAGAGACTCGACGCCACATTTTACAAGCTACCTGGAGTTATGCAGTAGCCTACCGTCAGCTGTTCTGTGTGCTGGTTCTTCAAGAGCACCTCTCATCTCGCCTGGGCATCACTGGCATTGCTCTACAGTGGTTCAGATCATATCTCAGTGAGAGACTCCAGAGTATTGACGTGAAAGGACAAAGATCCTCCGAGGTACCTCTGAAATATGGGGTACCTCAGGGCTCCGTGCTAGGTCCGGTTCTTTTCACGGTGTGTACTCTCCCTCTTGCTAATGTGATTACCGAGCAAAACCTAGGCTTTCACAACTATGCGGATTACACTTAGTTGTACCTTTGCTTTAATCCCTCCCAGCCTTCGAGAACCACAGCTACTCTCAACTCACTTGCTGCACGTATTGAGACATCTGCACATGGATGGCAGCAAATTTTCTAAAACTAAACGATGATAAAACTAACTTACTCGTTATGGGCAAACCCGGTGTGATTCAGAAATTGGAAAGGCTGACACTCAAACCTGGCTGTGCCAGCATGTCTCCTGTTGAATCAGCTCGAAAACTATTTGTAATGATCGTAAGTGACCTCTCGTTAGACGAAAACATCAGCTCCAGAGTCAAATCTGGCTACTTTCAGCTGCATAACATTGCTAAAATTCGGGCTTTTTTTAGACAAGGATACCACCTCTAAATTGGTCCATGCATTTGTGACATCCCGACTTGATTTCTGTAACTTGCTGCTTACTGGCCTACCGGCATGTGCAATCAGGCGATTACAGCTTGTGAAAAACTATGCAGCTAGGCTTGTCTGTCGTGAACGTCGCAGTTGCCACTTCTAGCCGACCTGCACTGGCTACCAGTCAAGCAACGGATCGACTTTAAAGTTGTAGGTCACTCACTTTTAGGTTACTTCATTCTTTGGCTCAAGCCTATCTCTCAGATCTACTCCCCCACCAGGCCGAGCATCGTATCACCCTCTTTTCGGAATCCAACATTTTGCCACTGCCTCGTACAAACCTCAAATCCTTTGGAGACCGTGCATTTAGTTCGTATACTCCCAAAGCCTGGAATTCCCCCCCCCCGATTTTCGTCAGAACATCCCCTGACTTGACCGTATTTAAAACGAACCTAAACCACACACCTATTTAGGACAGCAATTAGTGGGTCCGTGTGATTTGTCTTGATATGCTTATGCATGCTGACACTGTGCATGCGCCACTAACCACATTTGCATGCTGTCCCTGTACATGTCATCCCTAACCACGTTGTTCATGTTGTTTATCAAGCATTATATACTCACGATTCACTCGCGTTTCCCTTTTTCAGCAAATGTAAAGCGCCTAGGAAGAAATTGAGTTCTCTGAGGGCGCGTTATCAAGTGCATTATTATTATTATTATTATTAGTGTAAGATGTCTGGAGCTCCTGTTACAAAATTATGCATGCTTTTTCATCAAAATAATGTAGTTTGGCAGCAGTGCTAATATTTTGATTGGCTATGTGGTCAAGTGCCCTCCATGTAGAGGTAACAACTGACCATACAAATCAGTAGCCATTACTCAGTCGGGTTTTTCCCTAGAATCTACTTCCGGAACATGCTGCGATTGTCAGTGATCACAATGTCCATGATTTTGATTCAATATGCCGACATGTTTGGCGACTTGTCACTTTCTAGATGCACACTACAACGTGAGCGACCCTTATGGGCAGGTTCCCTCTCCGTCGAGCTGGCATGCTCACTTGAAGTGAATCAAAATTGTGGACATTGTGATCTTTGATAATTGCAGCATATTCCGGAAGTAGCTTATATCCATGGTCAAAAACCATTGCACAAACTCCAACTACTGCAGCATATCTTGTTTTTGTGTAAGTCAAAATCCCATCAGTATCCAGTCATATCGCAGGATGGCACTTCAACTGTATCTAAATCTTTTGAGGATCGAGCTTTTCGTTACTCTGCACAAGTACTGGAGAATGGTCTGCATGAGAAAATTATTAAAAGAGACGACCTAGAATCCTAAGAGTGTCAACTCAGTACCAATAGCTACGGATAGCTCTGCCTTCGCTCTGCCGAAATAGTCATGCTTTTTAGTGAATTTTTTCGTATTCACACATGTGTAGGATGTAGTGTGTGTTACAAACCACAATTCTTTTGAAATGCCTTCTCCTAATTTTGTATACTTAGTTACTCGTCGAAGAGTCCCCATTGCCGCACTTTCCTTTCTCAATTTCTGAGCGTTTGCAGATCCTCCAAGCCATCCTAGAAATCTCTTTTATTACGTCTCTCAAAGGCAACTTGCCAGTGGAGGCAGTAATATATGGCCAATAGCTACCGAGTCCCCCTTTATTAAGGATTTGTGTGATTTTATTTTGATCTGATATCAGTTTGACTTTACTGCAGCTCATATGATTTGGTCACATTCTACGAGAGAATTATTAAGGATTAAAACGCTATTATGTTCGCAATACAATGGCCGATAGCTGCTTGGATTGCTGAAACAAGAATTTCTGTAAATCGCCGATGGCCTTTACATCGAGCAAGCAGCGGTAGACCCTTGCTTTCAACATTGGTGAGCCGTAATGGGTTACTAGGTAAGGCGGTTGCCTTTAACGACCTCGGCCCCGAGGTCGTAGGTTTGAATCCTGCTGTGGGCGATCCTTAATGGCTACTGCAAGCGGCAGTGATAGCCGTGAAGGCTCTTCTGTCGCTATACAAAAGAGGCTGCTAAATCAGCTAGTATTTATTTATTTATAGAGAATACTGTATCGGCTGCTAGGGTCGGCCGTTGGCTGCCATCAATCTTTAGATCGACCAGGTTGAGTCAGCGTAAACTGCATGGCTTATGCTAGTTTCAGAATAGTAATAGCCTCTGCTTACTGGATCCTTGTTTGTATGTAGGCCAGTTACACATCAAAAAGTGTAGAGGCTCCATACTAGATAGCCCTTGCCAGCTGGACGATGGGGCATGTCTTGCCTGCAGGTTATCATGCTCACCTGCTGCCGTAAGTAGCTAACCAGCCTATTGTCATAGATTTAAAAGGCAATTTCCACCACTTAGACTTATACCATTATCGACATTCAGAGATTGATCGGAAAATAGAAGCAAAGAATGTCAAAGAAATGAGGACTGTCTGCTAGTGCTATCCTTGCATACAGCCACAGCCACTAAAGCAGTTGGCTTCAGTGGCACCTGTGCAAATAAGTATGCCATGCTCACGTTCAACGAGCCTCTGCCTGAATCTTTCACCTTGCATTCGCTGCAAGCTCGTACAGCCATAGCAGCGTAAAAATCATCAGAAAAATTCGGTGTCAAAAAACTGCCCGACCCACTAAAGGATGTCGTATCAGTCACCGGGTGAAGCGATAAAGCGTAAGGAGTGGCATTTTCTGGGGCTTGTCTGCCCTTGTGTAGCTTGCACGTGTCGTCATCTATCGGGGACATCGACCAGACGGTTGTAACTGGCAGCTACAAAACAACATACCGACTTGTGCTCACCACTTGGGGACGACGCTGATTACCAGCTCCTCTAAAGTGTCCGACCTGTACTAAGCTGCTGCTTGGAAATACCCCGCTGAGTAAACGTTGTTCTAGTTCCTTTTTTACTATCTGCTGTTGGCATTTTAATTCTAGATTTACCATCATTTCTACGTTTGCAAGCATCAACATGTGATTCTAGCTTATCTTTTGAGTAAAACCTTGATAAACATCTTTTACAACTATGCTGAGTTCCATATCCTTCGCTACTTCTGCATAGACCATTAAAGTTTTTAATTATAACATAATGAAAATTACTTTTATTTGGAGTGCTATACAGAAGACGATCTAAATGTTTCTTTTTCTCTTCATCGAGCACTATAGGTGGAGTTAGAATTGTAATATCATATTCGTAAACATTAATAGTTATGTTAAATAATTCTGCTAAATGAGGAATAGCAGTAACATTTAATGTTATTAAAGAATAATCATCCTTAATATTGAACAATTCTTCTATTCTCTTTATATGTTGCGAATAATTATTATTTAGTATTTCCTTCGAATCGGCAATAGATTCTGGATGACCCTTTCTCCAATGAAGAAACCTCAACACGCACCATAAAGCGAAAAGATTATCTGATTCATTCTTTATATTAATTGTTGACTTCTTCTTTTTTCATCCTTCTGGCATTGGTAATTAACTACCACCGAATTTATGTCGAAAATAAAAAAACTTTGCATAAACAGCATTAGCATTAACTATAATCTAGTTAGAACCTTTTTCTATCCATTCCTCAACTTTCTTTTTAAAAGCCGTAAATTGTGTCCTAATTTCTCAATCAATATCTGAAACTCTATTCATTTTTGAATAACTTATTCTAGTAAACGGTTGGTAATTATATGCACCACTATCTGAAACTAAATTAGGTGAAATAACAAGCATCATTTTTAAGTCGCTCTTGTTTTTAAGTAATTCCTTAATAAGTAATTTAAGCTCTGCTCCAATCTTATTATATATTACTTCAAAATCAACTTCATTCTTTTCTAGTTCAACATATTCATAATCTAAGAATTTACCATCAGAAGAAGATTTTCCTTAAAACCAATCTGTTTCCTGTATCTTCAGTAACCTCATGGATTCTTTATTAAAAGACCAGCCGCTAATAGGTGTAACTGTCTTCTTAGCAATAGGATTATCTAATTTTATAGCTGTTGGTGAACGCAGAGTGGCAATCAATCCATCTACACTGTCTTTTGAGAAAGGGTATTTTAGAAGAAGACCTGTTCGTTTTCCTACCTCTTCTCTAATACGTTTTGCGTGATCGCTAAATCTTTAACCTTCCCGTCGCATAAAGTAATCTTAGTAATTTGATCCATATATAAAGATATGAAAAATTTATTTATTTGAAAAAATAATTATCTGTACGGCCAAGAGTAGTATGTAAATGAATGCGGTAGAGAAATGGGTCTCGAGTATGATGTCATACATTAAATAAATCGAACGATGAGAAACGATCGAGCGATAGCGAGATTGCTTATCAGAGGACGATTTATTTAATTGAAGGCGTCATACGATGAGCCCGGGGCTCGAGCGCATTCAATAACATTCTACTCGGTCTTGTTTACTGCTCTTGCACTACTGTACACAAAGGATAATGACGAACTTATCTAGCGGCGTAACTTGAAAACCCATTGACAGAGACAACATTTTTAAAATTCATTGATGCAATGAACATAACACGTATGAATGCTCTTGAAAATCATGTTCCCATACATTATGTCCGTCTACAGAGTCACGGTGATTCCTTTTAATTTACAAAAGTACGCCGCATAAAGCTTAGGCTTGAATGTCGTTTTTGGAAATCCGGGGTCTGAAGCAGATCTAGTAATTTTCAAAAACGCCCTTCGAGCTCTCATCCGGAAGGAACACAGCTTCTCTTTTCAATCGAAAACTGAAGTCCTTGCCAATTGGACACAAAACAGATTTATAAGACGGTATACAATATACTGGCCAATGTTGAAAGGCCTCACTCCCCAGATATTAAGGGCTCAGCCGAAAAGTTCTAGGGGGTAAGAAGGCCAGTAGTGGGAATTATCCCCCAAAATGGCCACTAATAGTGCGAGTTGTCCCCCCAAAGCACATTTATTATTGTCGTACACAGACCAATAAAATGAATGGCGTGAAAATTGACACACAGAACACTGGTAACATAAGCTATCGTTTCATGTGATATAGCTGCCGTGTTGACCTTCTGATGACCTGTAAAAGTCCAAGGTCACGTATAGCACCAAAGCTGTGTAATACACGGCTTTACCACCAAGTCACCTAGATTTACTACCAGTCTTTGCAAAAATATGGCAAACCACTCACAAGGTGCATGTCACTCCACTCCATGATCCCCCACCACAAAAAATTATAAAAATTTGACATCTCAAACTGTTGACTGTCATCACGTCCACAGCCCAGGGACAATTTGTGAAAGGAACATGGCAGTCATCAGGAACTTTCCTTCGATATTCAGCAGTAGGAAACCGGCTTCTAATAATAATAACAATAATAATGCACTTGATAAAGCGCCCTCATAGAACTTAATCTCTTTCTAGGCGCTTTACATTTGCTGCAAAGGGAAACGCAATGAAATGGTGAGTAATAACATGATTGATAAACAACATGAATAACATGGTTAAGGGTGACATGCACAGGGTCGCATGCAAATGTGGTTAGTGGCGACAAATAATAACAAATATAATAACTAACGTAATAAATAAAATAGTTCTTATGCCCGTGAGACCACACCTTCTGTTAGCAGCAGTACGTCAGCTTCTATCGCCAGTAGGATGATGAAATGTATTCGAAACATATCCTTGTCAATCGGTCGTGAGACACTAGTGGCTATTGTGATACTAACAATCCCAGGCAGGGCGCTGACATCAGCATTCAGTCGGACTGTGCCTAACCTTAGTAAGCTTGCGGCAGTACAACAATGTGACCATATATCCATAATGTGTGCTATCATGGCTCTCCCAACATGTGGTACTGTATCTTAGCTGCTCCTAGCAGTGCAGGCAGCTTTAATAGAAGGAATGTCCGCCCTCAGTCCTTATCATATAACTGTGTGTTTGCCAGCACGGAGAATACCCGACTGAATAATGATTAGTGGTACGGTATATTTAATAATGATTTGCCTTAAATAATTGTTGCCCAGACACTGGCCGGCCTCATATATCCTACTCTGAACACATAAACTGCATAAGAACTAGGAACATGGCCATCTGAAAATATCTGAGAGCTACTAATGAAATAGCAATGATAAACCAAGGCATGGGATCAGTGAATTTATGATTATGATGGCACACTGGGTAAGGCGGTTGCTTTCACGGCCTCGGTCCCGAGGTCGTGGGTTCAATTCCTGCGGTGGGGCGATCCTTTATCGCCACTGCAAGCGGTGGTGATAGCCGTAAAGGCTCTTCTGTCGTTATACAAAAGAGGCTGTTTAATCAGCTAGGATTTATTTATTTATTTATTACGAATGAAAAAGATTGTTGTATGACCAATCACATGGCGAACATACGAGGTACAGGTTTAACTTCTATCTAGATCATAGTGCTGTATTTTAGACATTTAAAATTCTATTTCTTGAACATTTAATAATATTAATATTAATGCATTTGATAAAGCACACTCAGAGAACTCAATCTCTATCTAGGCGCTTTATATTTGCTGCAAATAGAAATGCAATTGAGTGGTGAGTAATATCATGCTTGATAAACAAACGAAATGAATAACATGGTAAGGGGTGACATGCAAGGGGTCAGCATGCAAATGTGGTCAGTGGCAGCATGCACAGTGTCAGCACGCATAAGCACATCAAGGACGAATCACAGGGGCCCACTAAATGCAGTCCTAAATAGGTGTTTTTAAATTCTTTTTAAATGTGGTCAGGTCAGGGTATGTTCTGAAGCAGGTCGGAGGGAGTTCCACGCTTTGGGAGCATATGAACTAAATGCTCTGTCTCCAAAGGATTCAAGGTTTGTACGAGGTATTTCTAGACTGTGGGATTCGGAAAAGCAGGTGGTTCGATGCTTGGCCTGATGGGGGAGTATATCTGACAGATAGGCTGGAGCCAAAGAATGAAATGACCTAAAAGTGAGGGACAAAACCTTGAAGTCAATCCGTTGCTTGACTGCTAGCCAGTGAAGGTCGGCGAGAAGTGGTGTAATGTGGCAATGGCGACGCTCACGACAGACAAGCCTAGCTGCAGAGTTTTGCACCAGCCGTAATCACCTCATTGCACATGCCGGTAGGCAAGTGAGTTGCAGAAGTTGCAGTGAGTTGCAGAAGTCGAGACGGATGTCACGAATGCATGGACTAACTTAGATGTGGTATCCTTATCTAAACGAGCACACATTTTAGCAATGTTATGAAGCTAAAAGTAGGCAGATTTGACTGTGGAGCTGATATGGTTGTCTAACGAGAGGTCGCTTTGGAATATGACGCCTCGATTTCAAGCTGATTCAACAGGAGATATGCTGGCAGAGCCAGTTTTGAGCGTCAGCCTTACCAATTTTAGAATCACACTGGGTTTTCCCAAAACTAGTAAGTTAGTTTTATCATCGTTTATTTTTATAAAATCTGCTGCCATCCATGTGCTGATGTCATCAATACATGCAGGAAGTGAGTTGAGAGAATTTGAGGTGCTCGAATGCTGAGACGGATTACTGCAACGGTACAACTGAGTGTCATTGGGATAGAAGTGAAAGCCTAGATTGTGCTTGGCAATCAGATCAGCAAGAGGGAGATTATAAACCGTGAAAATAACCTGACCTTCCACGGAGCCCTGAAGTACCCCGTATTTCAGGGGTACCTCTGATCGATTTTCCACTGGGTTTGAGGAGCACATACTGAACTGACGGCTTGGTAGAGCAGCCAGGTTATCACTGCGAAACCTTCATTCTTAAAGCTTCACAAACGGCTAAGGGAGTAGTTAAAGCACCTATATCGGCTAATAATGCGGCTCTTTCGGCATGTGATTCCTCAGCGTTTCTAACCGTGGCTGTCAGTCCGTTGACGTCCAACAGTTACCCTCGACAAGTAATGGTACGTGCAGATATGGTCGTGGCTGTGCACTGTGATCGACACGATTGCCGTTAGTCACCTACTTCCCTAGCATACTCTCTGATTACACTGCAACCGTTCTTCCTTTGCATCGACGTTTGGTGTAAATTATCTCTGTTCCATTTAGCTAGGAATCCAGATCTGTGCAGTTAATCGTCAACTTTTTCAAAACACAGACGTTCGGACTGCCGACAACAGCCAGTCTGCAAAGTTGCTTCAGTTCTGCTTTATTTTTACTGGCTCTCTATCAAGAATCAAATCCATTTCAAGAGTTCTAGTCTGTCTTACATGCGGCTTCACATCCTTGCAACCAGCCTACGTTTTCAACGTTTGCTGCTCAGACGTGGGCTCACCACCGATCCACTCATCAACATCTGGTCGCATCAATGCCACTCTCGTTGTATCTAAATTTTTTGTGGATCGAGTTTTCAGTTGGTATGGATACAAAGTGAAGACTTGCTTGCTTGAGAAGGTCATTAACTGCCATGGCATATCATCCTTGAGGGGTTAACTCAAGGCCAACTGATGCGGTATGCTGTCCCTTAACCCACTGGAACTAGTCTTGTTTTTTTCTTCTTTCGGTAAGGCTTTTTAATATACAGGCACATAATGTATTGCATGTTTCATGCCACTGGTCTTTGAAATAGGTGACCGTTAGTTTCATGTTAACTATAGCAAGCTTGCCTAAGCATACTAGCTACGTGCTAGAGTATTACCCGATTCATGAATTAAAAACGGTGTCTTGCTTGAAATCTTTTACGTGATTATCATAGGTCAGGTGTGTAAGTTACCTATGTTAGGTAATAGTCAATCAGTTGGTGAATCATGTGGTTTCCTGTATCGTAGTTTGCATGCAAAGGCCCAGCTCAACCTGTAAGACATGCCTAATAATAGTATACATGACTCTTGTTGACACTCTTGAACTATTTGCTTTCACCTTTTGACTTAACTACAATCGAGAATCTTCTCGACCGTTCCTGATGCACGTCCGTCAGGCTTTTCCTTGATCAATTGTGACTAAGTGACGAGTCCCCACTGTCTCACGTTCCTTTTCTAATTTCAAACCGGTGGCTGTAGACCAAGGCCGACATTTTAATCTGATTTATAAAGAACCTCAAACAGCAACTTGCTATTGGTGGCATTAATCTCTCATCCTAAGGTACCAAATCCTCCTTTAATAAGGTTGGTTCATATGTCATATCGATTGTGATGCCATTGCTGCACACATCTCTTGGTCAGTTACTATTACAAGACTAATCATGAAAACAGTGGCTTTCGTTGTCGTGCAGTGGCTAACGGTAGTGAGGGCAGCTTCCAGCTGGCAACGATCAGTGGCCAGGGAGCTACAGACGAGCTATTATAGGGATGCACCTTTCGAGAGCCGAGATCACGTTGACCCGATTGTTGGACGACAATCTACTGTGACGAGCAGCGTACTTACTAGTTACGTGCAATTGTAGAGTTATTCAGAAATTTGAAATGTCAAAGGGCAAAAATCAGAATCGTCGATGAGTCATCCATAGACCTCGGCTGAGCATAAGCAGTATCCAAGCCACTGGCACGACCACCGAGTAAAACGACAAAATATGAACGCACTGTGGAGTTATTCTGATGTTCGCCTGCCTGTGAGTAGCTCATGAGTCGTCATAGGTGGGGTACTGTCGCCCGACGAGCTTGACTGACGGCTACCAAAGAACATACCCACTAGGCCTACTTTCAGCCACATAACATTGCAGAAATTTGGGATGGTTTAGACAGGGAATACCGGATCTAATATGGTGCATACAGTTTTGATATCTTGCCTCTACTTCTGAAACTTGCTCCTTGCTGGTCTACCGGCCTTTGCAATCAAGTGCTTATAGTTTGGTGCAAAACTCTGCAGCTAGGCTCGTCTTTCGTGGGGCTCACAGTTGCCACATCTCACCACTTCTCGCTAACCTGCACTGGCTCCCTGTGAAGGGATGCATCGACTTTGAGGTTTTGTCACTCACTTTTAGGTTCTTTCATTCACAGGCTCCAGCCTATATATTTGAGCTACTCCCTCACCGGGTGAAAAATCATACAATCCACTGTTTTACTCGAATCGTTTAGCGATATGTCGTACTACTAATAATAATAATGCACTTAATAAAGTGCCCTCAGAGAACTCAATCTCTCTCTGGGCGCTTTACATTTGCTGCAAAGGGAAATGCAATTGAATGGTGAGTAAAATCATGCTTGATAAAAAAACATAATAAATAACATGGTTAGGGGTGACATGCACAGGGTCAGCATGCAAATGTGGTTAGTGGCAGCATGCACAGTGTCAGCACGCATAAGCACAGGCTCGAGAAGGTACCTTCCAAACCGTGCAGCTCCTGTGCTCCCAAAGCCTGAAACTCATTACCGATGCTCGTCACAGCATCCCATGACATGACATTTAAAAATAATATAAGAATGCACCTTTTTATTACAGAATTTAGTGGGTCTTTGAGACTCGTATTTTGTGTGCATGTGCCGGCTCACACTTACACTTACATCTGCCTGCTGCTGGTGGCCGTTACCACCAATCGTTTGGTAATGCATTCCAAAATGGTAAAGTGCCTAGAAAGATATTAAGTTCTCCGAGGGCACAGTATAAACATAGTGTTATAAATAATGCTATGATTAGTATTATTGTGCTAGCCACTTTTAGACAAATTGAGAACCAGGTCCTCGGTTATATCCGACCTCTACGAGGTGGTACTCCGGCTTACCAGCTAGGGGCTGAGATACTTGTGCAATATGGTCATTTGCATCTTTCTTGGCGATTGGCAGCATCCGGTAGCCCTTCTGCAGGAGGCCTGATCAATAATGTCGCTGCCCATTCGGCAGTACAGCAAGTTGAACCACAGGCCTGCCATCTATGTGGCTTGTTGGCTGCTATCTTTTCTGCTTCGGCAGTCCTTCGTGCCTACTTCTGACTAAGATCACAAAGGACTGGTGGAGCTCAGGATCAGGCAATTTTTTTTTTACCTTAAACTCTCCAATTTTTAGTGTTGTGGCTTCGCACGAGATTTGCAGGCTTAGTCAGGAAGGCAGTGTACGTGCCAAGGTCGTGTCTCATTACTTAAGGGCTGTGTTTTCGATGACTCTTTTAGTTAATTTAACTCATTTTACAGCGACCTTAGACAACTTGACCTTTATCCACGTGCTTTACCTATGCTAGAGGTCGGGACTTATATTTCTCCTCGACAAAACCAGGATTCCATCCATCGAATCGATCTTAGTGTTATCGGCAGCATTCTGGTTTAAGCTGTTCACGAAACGAATAGACAAAGAGAATAATTTGGCGACCGTTTGGTTATCGATCGAGTGTATTTTACATGTGTTTTTTTGGTACCGAATCACGGCAAAGCAAGCCTTTAGGTGCCGTACTGAGAGCCATCTGTTTTTGTCCTGGATTAAAGTCGTGCAGCAACCGGCTCGTCCAACTCGTTACTGCAGGCATGCAGAATGCTCAGATCGAGCAGAATCGAATGACTTTGTAAATTTCCAAAGTATCTTGGCTGGGGGCCTTTATAACTCAGCAACCAATTGGACATGGTGCAGGGTATTGATTTGGTGGTGAGTGTGTGGCAAAAGTGTTCACTGTGCCTTTACCAGCCAGGGCATAAGGAGAAACATAAACGAGAGGACTGTGCTATGGACGGTAAACAGGACATCGTGAAAAATATAAAAATGAGGCTTTCAGTGAAACAAAGAAGTTGTCGTTTTGACCGATCGTCAAAGATGAGGGTCGGCTGCAGTAAGCTGTCGTTCACGGGCTTCCGTCCAGAAAGGCATCGTAGAGATGGTTCAGAATCATATCTTGCCTGGCCTCGATGGCCAGCATCATCAGATTGCAGCTAGATAGTGTGTGTGGCATCGGATCTCTGTTGCTTTTCCCTTGAGCCTGTCTGTCACTCGCACGACATCTTGCTGGCAGCGAACACCACAGAGGATTGGAGGAAATAATGAACGTTTGTTCTTGTACATGATAGTCTTCTTAAAGTATGGGATAAGTAGTATGGTAGCTAACTCGTGGGTTATGACACTTTTTAAAGACGAATTGATTACGTCAGCAAGGAAGCTCCAACGAAGGGCTAAAACCGGCAACTAAATTGCAAGCCTCATATTTGTATGTATATGCATAGCGCACTTCTGGCTTCCAAAAAGGTTTCTGTCCGACGTATCTACATTCTGAAAGTACCACAAGCAAAAGCGCATTAGCCGCTTAAATATGTATACATCTGGAAAGCTATCAAAGAAGCCTAATCCTCCATAAGCCCATGAATCAAACTTGGCAGCAAGCATTTGGCAAGACCATGTATAACATGGACCTAATGGATTAAGTAAAATTATAGTTTTTGCTGCATATTTATGATGTACGGCTAATAATTGTTATAACTTGGTCAGCTCTAGGCTTTGGGTAATTATAAACCCAAGGCACGGGCTCCTGAGGGCCCGAAATCGGTTAGCTGCAGAGCTTCAGGGCTGCCACATTTGGCCGCGATGAAGCGGTATCAGGGGCAACGTACTTCGATGATACAGTTTTCATTACCCCGTCAGCAGTTTATTTTAACGGGTTTTACGAAAGCATGTGCCCCTCAAACTTAGAATTGATTTGGTGCAGTTGACACTAAGTCAATGTGCATGCATTATTCCCTGCTGACTCCCAATGTGCTGTACCGTCGCAGTCAAGCTAGGGACGACGGCATAGGCGCGTGCGGTGCTATTTAGTTTTGTACCATTGAAGTAAGTGTCAATGGCCAGTTTAGTTCACGTATATTGCCATTTAAACGCATGTATGGCGGGGCGGCGGCTTGTCACTCTAGTCCTTAGGAGGCGAACTTAGAGGTCGTGAAATGAGTAGTCCCCGCAGCCCATTTAACTATTGGCGAAGCCATGAGCCTAGCAGCGTGACTGAGAACTTCTAGTTCAGTACCAACACCCGCAGGTTTTTTGACATTAGCATAACGCGGCAGCTTACAAGAACCTGGATATCTCAGTAAATAATGCTTTGATAAAGACGTTGATTAGACTGCGTTTGACTAAGGCATGCAGCACCATCCATAGCGTACAAGAAGTGTCATACGAACTACCGCTTAATCTGCCAGGCAGCCTTTCCGCGACCACTTTTGTTAGTTACTTGTAAATGTCTGCCATTGGAAAGGATAAACTCTTAATAAATTTGGTCATTTTATTCTTTCTTTTCCTCTTCATAAGCCATCTTCCAAATGGTCCGGCTAAAACTAGTGTACTTTGAAAATACAAACCTGGTTTACCTACCGAAAGGACGCAGCCTTGTTTCATAGACGGTGGACTGTCATGAATGCTCGCAGCTGAGTGTTGAGGATGTGCAGGCTGAATAGCTGAGTTTTGGCTATTGCAACCGATACTCTTTTGTAGGCTTTGAAAGCAAAACAAACTGAATTGGCTGTTGAGTTACTTAGCATGGTCAATCGGAAAGGTAATCTTTGTATTGAGAAAGTCCTGGAAATTCTGCATCAAACCGTTCCTGGGAAAGAGCTCGCGGACAGAATGAAAGCATCAGCAGGCGGCGCGATGTTAAATTTAATAAGAAAAGTAACAAGACAATTGCGACCTTTGCCGAAGTTTGTAGAGAGATAGCACTCTGCATGTCGTGGAGCAATGTCGGCCGCTACTCGCTTCGCTCACGTGGGCTCTCCGCTGCAGCATTCAGGTTTCTCCGCTCGCGGCACGCAGGAAGGTTTGTGCACAAATTCAGTATTCTCTTAATATTCAACGCGACACTTTGGCAAAGTTAATTTCAGTTACGAATACAACATTCAAAAGGAACTACCGTTTTTTGGTATAACACCCCTGTATTCCTTAATTCAATAAAAACAGTGTCACTACCAGCCCAGACCCAAGTCTCGAATCCGTACCGTCCGCCAATCTCAGGGCCTTACTTTGTATATGGCCTTGGCCATAAACTATATCATAATCGCATAAAAGCGAATAATAATTATCCGCCATAAGCCAGCTGGCTTAGCAGGCGCCACCGCTTCAGCACGCAAAATATCAAAATGCAATCGCACTTAAATGACAATGCACTTGTAATTTGGAATGCTGGTAAGATTTATCCTTTTTCCTAATCCTAGGTCTGCCGGCGAGCAAGGATGTCGCCTTATGACGCTGGCGTATTTTATGATCCGGCGACCATTGGCCTACGGCTGCTCGACGTCATCGTAATCCTGTCGGATAGCCAGGGCACCGATACCTGCCGCCGTCTCTTTCTGTTGCCGCGGTCTGACGAGAGCTGACCGACGCTCCCAGCCTGTCCCTGCTGCCGGCCGTGGCTAGTGTTTCGATAGGTGCTCGGACCGAGGCTGCTTGGCCCGGATGGCTGTCGCTATCGGACGGCAATGGGCGCTAGGTTACGCCGCTAGGTAAGCGGCAGGTCAAGCCTACTCTGCTGAGCCTTCGGCGTTACACTGTCTCGGCTGCCCTCCGTCGCTAGCGTTCCGGTAGGTCTTCGGACCGAGGCTGCTTGATGACAGTCGCTATCTGACGGCAACGGCCGAGCGAGTTACGGAGAACTCGTGCTTCGGCCCAACAGGCGCGGGCAGCGGGGCAGCATGCACCGCGAAAACTCGCGCCTGCTTCCGCCCCAAGGGACGTGTCAGCCGCGCTTTTACGGCCGAGCTGCTGCGGAGCCACTTCCGGCAGATCTGGACTGCAGAGTGACAAGCGCCTCTAGTCTGCGGCGTGAGCGTCTACTGCACCGCGCGCAGCGGTCCGCAGCAGCAGCGACGCCGCGGTTGCATTGCGATCGGGCAGACCATTCGGTGGCCCGCTCAACCCACGCGGTCTTTCCGAGCTCCGCCTCGTTCGAACTGCTTGCAGTCTTTCCGTGCGAAAGAGCCGGAAGTGGGCGGCCGAGCTTGCAGGGGGGAGGAGAGGCGAGCGTCTCCTAGCCCAGGGTGCAAAGCAGTGAGTGAACTCCGTGCGTAAATGCAGCTGTAACTGCCGCAGGGAGGCTAGCGTCCGCCGGTAATTGCGCCGAGAGGCACGCAGAGCAGTCACGCCCTTAGCGAAGCTCGAACACGCCTCCCTAATAGAATGGGTGTTCCTGGAGCGCGTCGGTGCGCTACGGCTTCACTGTAAGCGATAATTACGTCTCCGCCGGCGGCGGCTTGCAACTTCGGCTGCGCCGTCTCGCGAAGCCGGCTGATATTGCCAGCGATCATCGGCGAGTGCCGATTCGCATCGAGGGGATCTGGATCACGATCTGATCTGGAACACACTGACCATTCGGTAGATTGAAAACGAACGTCAATGTCTCCAAACGTGTGTTCCACGTCTTTATTATGACGAAAAAGTAACCTTGATTATGTGACGACGTGTTGAGAAACTCGGATCTGAAGATTCCTCTTGCAAGCCATTGCAAGACATGTGGAATACTGCTTTATCGGTTCACCTCAAATTATTTTTACTAGTTGATTTAACAGCGTCTTTTGTGTAGAGATTGAAGAGCCTTTACGGCTATCACCACCGCTTGCAGTATAAATAAAGGATTGAACACCACACGATTCGAACCCACGACTTCAGGACCCAGGTCATCAAAAGCAACAGCCTTACCTAATGTGCCACCTCCACTTACCATATCCATCGCTTATGCTGTCAAAAGAGTTTATAAGAGAATATTAATTTGGTCCTTCAGGTTGTACTAATTAGCTGGTTATTTTCCGATCTAGGCCTCATAGACATAGGCCACGTCATCGCTAAGCTGCTGGTTGGAACACTTCGCACAAACCTCAAACCCTTTGTAGACCGTGCATTTAGTTCGTATGCTCCCAAAGCCTGGACCTCACTCCCGACTTGGGTCGCGACATCCCATCACTCAACCACATTTAGAAAAAATTGAAAATGCACATATTTACGACAGCATTTAGTGGATCCCCGTGATTTGTCCTTTATGTGCTTATTCGTGCTGACACTGTGCAGGTTGCCACTAACCGCACTTGGATGCTGACCCTATGCATGTCACCCCTAACCAGGCTATTGTTGGTTATCGGGCATGGTCCCACTTAACCTTCGATCGTGCTTCCTTTGTAACAATTGTAAAGCGCCTAGAAAGAGATTGTGTTGTCTGCGGGAGTTTTCTCAAATGCATCATAATTTTTTTAATTATTATTATTCTGATAATTCCTAGCATAAAAATTGTGGAAGTGAGTTCACAGTTTATGACTTCCACGTCAAGAGTTTTTGGAGCCAACGGTCTTAAAGCGATGGTCCTTGCAATAAAGCACGTACTATATCAGCTACAATACCGAGGCCAGTGCAGGTGAGTTAGGGAAACCCTTACGAGCAATGTGCAGATGCATCATTGCCAACTTACCAATTGTCTCAAATGTACGTGAGGCCCTTAGAGGCTTATGACAGTAGAAAAGTGATTGCAGACTAAAGCGATGGCTTACCGAATCGCAACATCAGCTTCAACGTAATATGATTTTTCCAAAATTTTGACTTGCAAGATCTCCAAATGCTGTGTAATGATCATAAATCTCTGTCTTCTCTGAGCAGCGCTGCTTTGGCCCCAGTGGTTAAGTAGCTCGCTCCGACCTAAGCATAGATGATTGTATAAGGGAGGTCGTGGGCTCGTGCCCTGTTGCATACGTGAAGCGCATGAATGGAGATTAAGTTCAGTTAGGACGCAATACAGATTAATCTATGTATAGTGAATACACTTCAGATATGATTTCAGACTTTGTGCCTAGATCTATCGATATGGCAGCAGAGAATTGCCGCTCGTTAAGCTGGAGACGACCCCTACAAATTGGTGACCCTTATGCTGATACGAACACGGTATGTATTCTTACACCGAACAATCGCTTTGGCTTAAACCTGAAAGTGGCGCTGCGGATTCCTATCGCCATGTGAAGTTGCCGGAATTTCTGCGAAGCGATCCGGCGCTTTGGCTAGCCCTCATTGAGTCGCATTTTAAGTTTTTAAAGATTGTGGACCAGAGAACTAAGTTCCACCTGACGTCGGCCGCCATTACGAGCCGACAGTTTACGACCTTCGCGACCTCATAATAAACCCTCCAGATGAGGACCCCTACGATCGACTTCGCGAGGCCATATTACAACTTTGTTCAGCTTCTGAGCAGCTGCGTCTGCGCCGGCTTCTCGCAGGTGAGCCGCTCGGCGATCGTACGCTGAGTCAGTTCCTCCGGCATTTACGGCAGCTGCTAGGCGATGAACGTGACCGGTTCGGTGAAGCCCTTTTGCGCGAACTGTTCCTGCAGCGCCTACCGGCCGATGTCCGCTTGGTTCTGTCGGGTTGCGACGGCACGCTCAGCCTTTGCCCGCTAGCGGAAATGGCCGACTGCATGCTGGAAGCCTCAGCACGTTACGTAGCTGCCGTTACACCACCAGCCACCACAACGTTACCACAGACGCTGCCTCTATTAGCCGCAATTCAGCCTCCGCCCGTTCGGCTATATCCGAGCGAGAGCAGCACTGCTCATTGTCAGAGTTACAGTCTCTGAAAGCTGAGGTGCTAGCCCTTCGAGAAGAACTCCGCATCTTTAACCAGGATAGGCTCGGGGACTGGCAAGGACGCAACCGTTCTCGTAGCAGTTCCCCTAGCAGACAGCAGCTCCGACCGTGAGCTGGTGCTCAAGGACATGGGTCTTCTAACGGCGGCTGGTGCTTCTATCACGCACGATTTGGGGACAAGGCCTTCCAGTGCCAACTGGGCTGCAAGTTTCCTTTAAACAGGAACCCGGACTCTTAGTGATGATCTTAGTGATGATCTTTGTGATGATCTAGCCGATCGCTTCTCTCGATTCTTTGTGCAGAAGATAGACAAAATCAGGGAATCCATCCCTGCGATGACAACCTTCCCACTAGAATGCTGTTCCTCGGTTCCTGGCTGCGCCTCAATGTCTGCATTTAAACAGGTCACCAGTGATGTAGTCCTAAAGCTCGTATCTCAATCAAAGAAGACAACAAGTCCACTGGACCCAATTCCCACTGTCCTGCTCCTACGTTGCATTGATCTGCTGCTGCCATGCATAACCAACATCATTAATATGTCATTAGCCTCAGGTCAGGTCCCAGCACCTTTCAAAAAAGCTGTAGTCAGGCCACTTCTCAAGAAAGCTACACTAGACCAAGAGAACTTAAGCAACTACCGCCCAGTCTCCCTTCTACCATTCCTATCAAAGACACTGGAACGGGTCGTGGCAGACCAGCTGAACTCGTATATCGAAACCTCACACCTTGCTAGTAAGTTCCGGTCTGGCTTTAGAGCTAATCACTCCACAGAGTCAGCATTGCTTCGGGTATACAACGACCTACTTAGGAATGCAGACATGGGTAGAGTGTCTCTTCTTGTTTTGCTCGATCTTTCGGCAGCTTTTGATACCATCGATCACAAAGTACTTCTAGAGCGCCTCTCATCTCGCCTGGGCATCACTGGCACTGCTCTGCAGTGGTTCAGGTCCTATCTCAGTGGGAGACTCCAGAGAGTTGACGTGAATGGACAAAGATCATCTGAAGAACCTCTAAAATATGGAGTACCTCAGGGCTCTGTGCTAGGTCCGGTACTTTTCACCGTTTATACTCTCCCTCTCGCTGATGTGATTGCCAAGCACAATCTAGGCTTTCACTTCTATGCGGATGACACTCAGTTGTACCTTTGCTTTGATCCCTCCCAGCATTCGAGCACCTCAAATTCTCTCAACTCACTTGCTGCATGCATTGATGACATCCGATCATGGATGGCAGCAAATTTTCTAAAACTAAACGATGATAAAACTAACTTACTAGTTATGGGCAAACCTAGTGTTATTCAGAAATTGGAAAGGCTGACTTTCAAAATTGGCTCTGCCAGCATATCTCCAGTTGCATCAGCTCGAAATCTAGGTGTCATATTCCAAAGCGACCTGTCGTTAGACGACCACATCAGCTCCACAGTCAAATCAGCCTATTTTCAGCTACATAACATTGCTAAAATTAGGGCTTGTTTAGATAAGGATACCACGTCCAAGTTGGTCCATGCATTCGTGACATCTCGTCTCGACTTCTGCAACTCACTGCTTACTGGCCTACCAGCATGTGCGATCAGGCGATTGCAGCTGGTGCAAAACTCTGCAGCTAGGCTTGTCTGTCGTGAGCGTCTCAGTTGCCACATTACTCCACTTCTCGCCGACCTGCACTGGTTACCAGTCAAGCAACGGATTGACTTCAAGATTTTGTCGCTCACTTTTAGGTCTCTTCATTCTATGGCTCCAGCCTATCTTTCAGATACACTACCCCATCAGGCAAAGCATCGTACCACTCGCTTTTCGGAATCCAACAGTCTAGAAATACCTCGTACAAACCTTAAATCCTTTGGAGACCGTGCATTTAGCTCGTATGCTCCCACAGCCTGGAACTCCCTCCCGACCTGCATCAGAACATCCCCTGACCTGACCACATTTAAAAGAAACTTAAAAACATACCTATTTAGGACAGCATTTAGTGTGTCCTTGTGATTCGTCCTCGATGTGCTTATGCGTGCTGACACTGTTCATGCTGCCACTAACCACATTTGCATGCTGACCCAGTGCATGTAACCCCTAACCATGTTATTCATTTTGTTTGTTTTTCAAGCATGATTTTACCTAATATTCTATTGCGTATCACTTTGCAGCAAATGTAAAGCGCCTAGAAAGAGATTAAGTTCTCTGAGGGCGCTTTATCAAGTGCAATATTATTATTATTATTATTAGTGCAGGCGGCGCCACAGCCGGGGAATGAAGTTAGCCGCCTACTATTCGTACACGACCCCGACACGGATATGCGCTTTCTTATTGACACGGGCTCGGCGGTTAGTGTCCTCCCACCAACTGATACCGAGAGGCTAGGCCCTGCCCTGTCTCATCTACAGGCTACCAATGGCTCTTTAATTGCTGTGTACGGCTCACGACTCCTCAACTTGAGCCTAGGTATTCGACTGAGTCTCTCCTGGGTCTTCTCTGTAGCCGATGTTTCGTACCCTCTCATCGGCGCCGATTTCCTTGCTCATTTCGGGCTCATCGTAGACCTCGAGCACCGCTCACTATACGACGGTCGCACTCAGCTGCGAAAGAGGTGCGAGCTTACTTCGTCGATTACGCCCTGTCATCTCTGCTGCATCCTTTCGACTCTACGGGCCGACTATGCTGCTTTGCTTCGCCGATTCCCAAGCATCACGCAACCCGGAATCCTTTCTGCACCGGTCAAGCATTGAGTTCGCTACCACATCGTCACAAGCGGCCCTCCCGCCCGCTCCCGCCTTCGACGCCTGGCTCCAGACCGCCTGAGAGCAGCTCGCATGGAATTCGAGCATATGCTGCAGCTGGGAATAATAGAGCCGTCGGAGAGCCAGTACGCCAGTCCTCTCCACCTCGTACCCAAAAAGGACGGTAACTGGGGCCCTTGCGGTTGTAGCGCCCTGCTGGATTTGGCTGAATTTTAGCGCGAACAAGAGCTGTTCGGCGGCGGGCTAGAGCCCATTTGTCCTGGAGCAGTGAGCCAGAGAGGAGCGTCAGTGCGGTTAGAGAGGAAGCGCTTAGGAGCAGGCCAGGAAGCTCGGAGACGAGCAGCGGCGATTCGGCCTTTAGAATTGGTCCGATACTCGCGGAAGCTGCTGATAGATGTTGGCTGGCCTGTCAACCCCCGCCTTCCCTCTTCCCAAGAAAGAAGCGTCTGGAACCCATTCGCCATTCAAGCTGGACGGAGGTGCCCTGCCAGTGGCCTGGGAACGGTAGTCATTCCTTTCCGTAATGGGCCAAGGTGTCCGGGCCCAATACCACTAAGCTCTTGCCCCATTGTCTCAGCCAAGTATTTAAGAGTCGAGCGACGCTCGCTCTGGGTCTTTTGCCTCGTGTCTTTTTTGTCTGTGGTCTTCTGTCTTTTGTGCGGCTCCGGCGTCGGCCTCGTTTTCTCTGGAAGCGCGGGAGGGGGGCGGGCTGTTCGCCAGCGATTGACGGAACAGGACGAGACAGCTCTAGGAGGATTCGGTGGAACCCCACCGAACACGGTCGTATCGCGCCCGAGCTGGCATTTTGTTTGTTCTTTCGTGTTTTGTGTTTCTTTTGTGTCGTGTGTGTGCGCGCTATCACGTGCTCTCGGCATAGGGATTTGCCGGCGCGAGCTAGGCGTAGTTGGCGTGTGTGGAGCTCTAGTTCACCGGGTAGGGTTTAGGCTCCGGCTCGCGCTTCAGTGTGGAGAATTATTTCCTCCGCAGGAGTGCTTGAGTTGGCGTGTGTGGAGTATTCCGGCCGCACTGGTGGAAACCGAGTTCTAGTTCACCGGGTAGGGTTTAGACTCCGGTTCGCACCTCAGTGCTGAGAAGTACTCCCTCCGCTCGAGTGTTTAAGTTGGCGTGTTTGGGGTATTCCCTCGGCACAGGTGGGAACGGATTCCTAGTTCACCGGTTAGGGTTTAGGGTCCGGGTCGCGCTTAGTGTAGAGGAGTATTCCCTCCGCAAGAGTGTTGAACGTGCGAGGAGTGTGGAGATAAAGCTGAACTAGACGCGCAGCGACTTTGTGCGCTTGCGAATAAAGTTCAGTAAAATCCCCAATTTGTGTGTCTTGCTTCCGATTCACGCCGAGGACTCACGACCCCCTTTAGTAACGGTAAGCAGGTCAGCGCCAGAAACGCTCGTTTCGTGGCGGCCAGCTTATTGCGCGTAGGCGCGCACTGAACGGCATTAGGCGATAGGCTACGCCGCTAGGTAAGCGGCAGGTCAAGCTTACCCCGCCGAGCCTTCGGCGTTACACGGTGACTACCGTGCTTTGAATCGCATCACCAAGCACGACTGTTCCCCTGTACCGCTGCTAAACGATTTCGCATCTGCTCTATATGGCAAGGTGGTTTCCTCTAAAATCGACCTTCCGCGAGCATATCATCAAATGCCCATTCATCCCGACGACGTCCCTAAAACCGCCGTAATCACGCCGTTCGGGCTGTTTCAATTCAAGGGAATGAGTTTTGGCCTTAGGAATGCTGCCCAGACCTTTCAACGTTTCATTGACCAGGTAACTCGAGGGCTTAGTTTCTGTTTTCCGTTCCTGGACGATCTTTTAATTGCGCCTGTCAGAGAAGCCGACCATGCCACGCACCTGGAAGCAATCTTCCGTCGCCTCGAGGAATATGGCGTAATCATCAATCCATCTAAGTGCGTCTTCGGTGTTCCATCACTTGATTACCTCGGACACCATGTCTCCTCGGAGGGCCTCCGACCACAGGAATCAAAAGTCGAGTCGATCGTTTCTTTCCCTCGACCCGATACAGCACGAAAACTTCGTCGCTACCTAGGCATGGTCAATTTTTACCGCCAATTCATCCCTAGCTGCGCGAGCTTGCTGGCGCCGCTCTATGCGCTCCTCCCGACCAGCCCAAAAGACGAAGCCAACCTCACGTGGTCGCGAGACGACACCGCCGCTTACGAGCGCAGCAAAGTTTCGTTGGCCGAGTCAACACTGCTCGGCCATCCGGCGCCGGACGGTCCTATTTCAATCGCGACTGACGCCTCGGACACCGCTATCGGTGCTGCTCTGCAACAGCTACTGGACGGGGCGTGGAAACCGTTAGCTTTTTTTCTCTCGAACACTCTCACCCGCGGAGTCTCGCTACTCGACTTTCGACCGAGAGCTTCTCGCTATTTACTCTGCGATCCGACATTTCCACTACTTTGTGGAAGGCCGGGCTTCCTCGGTGCTCACCGATCATCGCCCAATCGTTTAAGCAATCGTTTCATCATCCGATCGTTTCACACCTAGGCAGCAGCGGCACTTTGCTTTCATCTCCGAGTTCACTACCGACATCCGTTAATTGAAGGGCTCCGAGAATTGCGTCACCGACACACTTTCAAGAGCTAAGGCTGTTTTCGATACGGATGACCGTCCTATCGATTACAGTGAGCTCGCCGCCGCGAAAGAGCTCGAAATCCTCGCAGCACCAACTACTTCCCTGCACCTTCAACCGGTTCCAATACCAACGTCACAGGGAACCATTTTATGTGACCGCTCCCGGTCACGATCGCCCATACGTGCCTGCTGCCTCACGTCGACGAATCTTCAACAAATGGCACGGACTCGTACACCAAGGAATACGAGCTACACTGCGTCTGATCGCATCGTGGTTTGCATTGCCGAATATGAACTCCAACGTTCGCTCTTGGGCCCGAACCTGCATCGCATGCCAACGCGCCAAAGTAGCTCGGCACACTTCGACGCCCGTTGGGCAGTTTCCCACCCCATCGCATCGATTCAGTCCACGTCGACCTCGTCGGGCCGCTACCCCACTCCGACGGTGCGACCTATTTACTTATGGTCGTCGACCGTTTCACACGCTGGCCTGAAGCGTTTCCTCTGACCGACATTTCAGCGCCCACCGTCTCACAAGCATTTGTCGAAGGTTGGATATCACGCTACGGCGTCCCTGCGTTGCTCACTTCCGACTGAGGAGGACAATTTGAGTCGTTCCTGTTGCTTGAACTCATGAAGGCCATGGGAATACGGCATGTAAGAACTACCGCTTACCACCCGGCCGCTAACGGCATGGCAGAGCACCTGCACCGACAGCTCAAGGCAGCACTCGTGGCAAGTAGCCCGCCACATTCATGGCGAAAGGCACTGCCCCTCGTGCTCCTCGGAATCCGCACTGCTGAAAAGCGTGACATCGGCCACTCAGCAGTCGAGCTAGTGTACGGGGAGACCCTTCGCTTGCCCGGTGGTTTCTTCAGTACGCCCAAGGCACCGGCCGATAGCTCAGACGTAGCACTATTTGTCACGACGCTCATCGAGCACATGCGACGCCGCCGAGCTGTACCGCCTCGAAATTCGGCCCGCCCATCTTACGTTCCCGACGACCTGCAGCATTTCGCTAAGGTTTTTGTACGACACGATGCTGCTCGAAGACCACTTCAGCCACCCTACGATGGCCCATACGTTGTGCTTGAACGGGCAGAAAAACATTTTTCCGTTAACGTCGCCGGCCGCCGAATGGATCTCTCAATCGACCGGCTGAAGCCCGCATACGTCAAGGACAGCCAAATTGAAGAGGCGGCAGGCATACCCACGTCATCGAAGGAATCCCCGTCGGCTGCACCATCTCCGAGGACATCACCTACGCCAACTTCAGGGCAATCGCCTTCGTCAGAGCCTCCCGATCCCACTACTTTGCCTCTGGCAAACAAAACTCGGTTCGGGCGCCGCGTGTGCTTTCCCGCCCGCTTTGCGGATTATATTTTTTGATGTCGTCACGTTGGTTTCAGCCAAGTGACTGGGGGGAGCCTTTGTGGGCGTAGCATCGCCACCGGGTTGCCCCGCCCTAGCCTGACAGGGCAGTACTGCTTAACGTCTCGGCGACCGGGAGCCTACCACTGATTGGGTGGAGGCTTGCCTGAATGGCCATCCAGTGATGCAATCTTTTCCGGCCACTCTATCGATCAGCTCCCGGAGTCGAGTGTGGACGTGTCGTCCGTCTCCGGCCCGCAGACGTGTACTGCCCATGAATTTGATCGATTACATCTTGTAGAGAGGTCAGTGACTCCTTTTGCTATCGTTGCTTGCTGCACCTCGTACGTGCTCGTCAACCTTCCGGGCATTAAGCTGGAGACGACCCCTACAAATCGCGAGGCCATATTCCCTACAAAGTGGTGAATCTGACGATTGACCCGATCAAGCAAACTTACTCTACTACAAACTTGGCGACAAACCAACAACCACCAACTAGTACGTTATGCCCTTCACTACTACGCCGCCACTTGGCGCTCGTCGGCAACGCTCTCCTCCACATGTGTGCTGTCGGCTACGTCTCTACGCCGCCGCCGACCAGGCGCTGTTCGGCTAAGACTACGACGCCACTATGTGCTGTTTCGGAGTCTCCTGCCTCAACGTGGGCGCTGCACGGCTACTACGCCGCCCCCTACGGCAGTCAACCACTGGGCCCATTACCAGTCTCGAACTCGCCAGACATTTTCGTCCTCGCCTGTTTGCTGCGTTCGTCGAACCGCTTGGCGTAACGTCGCTTGGCTCGCCAGGCGACTGGGGGGGGGGAGCCTTTGTGGGCGTGCGATCGCCGTCACGTGGTTCCGCCCCAGCTGACCTTCTGTCCGCCCAACGGGAGTGCTCCTTGCCGGCACGTGACTCGTTCCTTGCCGCGCAATTCACTTTCTGCCTGTGCGTCGGCCTTCGCGCACGCTATCCACTCTCTTCTCTCTCCTAACGCCTCGTGCTCCGGAGCAGCACGCACGACGGCTGCTAGATCGTATAATACACGCCGTCGTCGACAACGCTTGTGGGAACTTCGCTCTTCATCGCGCCGCCATCGCGCGCCCGCGAGCCCCTACAGTATCACTCAGTCATTCTTAAAATACACCCCGTGATTTTAAAAACGCTCCCTTTACGGAATCTAAGAGTTCACCTATACCTCGTACGAACCACAAATCCTTTGCAGACCATGCCTTCAGTTGCGGAACTTTTTTTGCAGAATGCCGGGAAATTTCTCGGAATTGCCGTAAATGCGTAGTGCGAAGCTCAATCGCATCTCATGCCTCTCGCAGAAGTTGCTATTGAACGAGGACGCGGTAATTCAAGAGATGCCTGCCACTACTTCCGCCGCCCGCTCTCGGTAGTACTCCTCGACAAAATTCACTAACCAGTCGCACTTGACGTACACCGCGGCGTCGTCCGTTACTCACCTCTATCGCCAACTACTACCTCACCACACAACGCCGTGCTTAGCTAAAGTGGAGAAAATGAATTTCAGTATATAGCTTCTTTTTAATCGTCCTCAAGTCCGGCGACATCTCGACTTCAGTCGGGAGTTATGCCCCAGCTTTAGTAGCTAAACGACGGATGGCTGGCTCAGAATAGAATTTCCTGTTAGTATGAGTCCAACTAAACGACTTAAGTTTGGTGGATATATAAAGCAATGCATAGCCGGAATGTGAACTAGTTCGGAAAGTATGGCTTAAGCAAGAAAATGAAAGGACCAGAACTGAATGATGAAAATGTGTAGTCGATGTGCTGCTTGATGGAGGATAAAGTTTTGGTCCACGAGCATAGATTTGTTGAGGCAACTGCGACGTACAAGACAGACAAGCCTAGTCGCTCAGTTGTGTACAGTCTGGAAACTCCTTATTGCACAGGCTGAGAGATGCTCTACGTTTTTTGAGCTACAGTTTCCGAGAATGGGTGTCATACATGTATGGACCGCCTGGATTTACCGACGGCGCCGTCACCGTAGCGAACCTCCGCCAGCGTGCCAGCGTTTGCCTGGCTGAGTGTCGCTCCGGTTGGCTAATCTCTCGGGTAGTTGTATTTCCTACAGCCCCACCTGCTCACCCTGGCCCCATCTTTCGGCTAGCAAGAATCCTCGGGCGAGCCTCTCACCTCTTTACAACATACCGCTACGTCAACAGCTCGGGCGGTCCGTGTTGTAAGAAAAGTCACTTATTAGGACTATTCCCCTTTCAAACCATCTCATGCTCACTATCGTGTGCATTTCGAAGTCTTAAAAGTGAAATCGTCTTAATAATTAACTTTTCCACCAACATTAAAAATTTTGTCTTATTATTTATTTTTTCAATTAAACATATTTTCTTTTCTTTATATAGATGTATCGAAAGAGTCCTCAAAGGGGAAATCGTTTCATACCGAGTTAATAAGACTAGTGAATATCGATGATATGAATCCAAGTAAAAGTATTGCTTCTAGACTTCATAAGTTTAAATTAGAATTTACTGGAGCTAGTGGAAGACAAGAGAGATATGTTTTTATAGGAAGAGACTATTCTGCTACAGAAATTGATGATTTTTTCAATAACATAATACCAAGTTATAATAATGTATTAAAAGAAGTAAAAAAGAGATTTTCTTCATTTAAATGACTAAATAACAGAGATATAAGTTCATTCATTTCATGATCAAACTGATACACATAGTCATAATGTTGTAACTGGTTCTAAATTAGTTGCAGTGGTTAACAGATCTGATTATACTAGTGTTATTAAAGACCAATTGAAATCTTTAAAAGAATAAATATATAAAACTATTGATAAAAATCCTGGTTCTGGTTGGATATTGATAGGTGTAAAGCGTCTTGAGATTAATGTTACAGAATATATTATTATAGCTGGATCTTCTTATTTACCATTACCAACCGGTTTAGCAAAGAAGCGTTGTTGTATTATTATAAAGAATGAAGATAAGTATTGTGCTTTATGGTGTGTATTGGGATTCCAATATCCTATAAATGTACATCCAGAGAGATACATTGATTTGATTAATATATTAAGAACTAATTATCTAGAACTAAATGAACCCTTGTCACAACTTGAATGGCCTCTCAAAGTATTTGCTATTAAAAAACTAGGTAAACTATTTAATGTTAGCATACATGTTTATGAATATAATGATAAATCTGGTGCATATCCTCTAAAAATTGTATCAAGAAAAATTGAGATTCTGGATAGTCATATTAATCTTTTATTGATAACTAAATCTGAAAAAAAGTCGTTATGCATTGATAAAGAATTTTAGTGGATTCTGTAGAACACCTAATAAAGATGGATCAATGTTTTATTGTCACAGGTGTATGGATAAGTTATTTTCAGAAGAAGATTTTCAAAATCATTTAGTTTTATGCAATGATCTTAATTCTAGTTATTCTAAATTGAAAATGACACGTATTTTTGAAAATTAGAAAACAGGAAGAACAAAAGATACACTTTTGAATTTTAGTCATCATGCAAAATCAATTAAAGCTCCATATGTTTGTTATGCAGATTTTGAGAGTTTGAATGTTATAACATGTGATGTTGGCTATGAAAGTATGGTCTCTAATAATGTAAATCCAAATTATTGTAATAGTAAATTAACAACAGGTAAAAGCAGTGATACATTTATAGATATGTTGCAAGTTCCATGTGGTTCGTGTGCAATTATTCTTGATATTAATGGAAAAGTATTAATAGATAATGATATAAATGTAGGGAGACTTTGTATATTTAAGAGTGAGTTTGATGTTAAGGAAAAAGAAAATCAAAAGTCAAGGGATCACTGTCATTTTACTGGTAAATTTAGAGGAGCAGCACATAAGTTCTGTAATTCACTTGTTAGATTTAAAAAAGTAGCTGGAAACTTCCTATCTTTATTCACAATTTGAAAGAATAAGACTCTCATTTGATAGTAAAAGGAATGTCAGCGTTTGGTCTTAATTGTAAACCTGTAGCACATAATATGGAGAATTATATGTCAATGTCATTTGAAGCTTTTGAGTTCAAAGATTCTTTTAATTTAATGAATAATCATTTAAGTTTTATTGTTACTTCATTAAAGAAAGAAAATTCAAACTTTGATGTTACAATCAATGTTTTCAAAAGATTATATCCAGATATCGATGTTAAGGTTCATAAAGACGTAATATCTAGAAAAGGTATTTATCCTTATGAGTACATGGACTCTTTTGATAAATTCAATGAGACTAAGATTCCAGATATTAAAGCATTCAATAGTAAACTTACTTTTGATAAAGGTATTACTGCTGAAGAATATGAACACACTAAAATGTATTAAAACTTTTTAACATGAAAGATTTAGGTGATTATCATGATAATGTATCTATATGCAGACGATCCACTTCTTGCTGATTGCTACGAAGCATACAGAAACAGTTTTATAGAATTGTATTAGTTAGATCCTGCTCACTCACTATCAGCACCACATGATGCATGGTCTTGTACTTTGTTTTACAAACAATGCACTATACAACTATTAGGTAAAAAAGAAGGAGACTTACAACTATATCAAAAGTTTAAGGAATTAATAAGAGGTGGAGTCTGTCAAGTCAGTAAAAGACTTTGTAAGGCTAGTAGTACTAATCATATTATGTACTGGGATGTAACAAGTTTATATCCGACGGTTATGATGTGGTGTTTGCCTATTACAGAACCTATTGAAGATGATTTAAGTAACTGGCCACTTGAAAAAATAATGTTACTACATGAAGATGGTAATACTGGGATATTTGTCTTATGTGATTTGGAGTATCCAAATGAACTACATGATTTACACAATGATTATCCTCTTTGTCCTGAAAGTAGGGCTGTCGAAAATTCTGAGTTTTCATCATACCAACAAAGGTTTTCATCAAGTCCAAGTACTGTACCCAAGTTGATTTGTGATTATATTAATAAAACTAATTATCTAACACATTACAAATACTTTCAATTTGTTGTTAGTAAAGGATTGATACAAACTAAGATACATAAAGTATATAAGTTTAATCAAGAACCTTGGGCAAAACCATTCATTGATATATGTGCAGCTAAAAAGATTGAATATGAACGTAAAGATGATAGTTTCAAAAGTAATCTATATAAAGGTTTTAAGAGTCAAATCTTTGTTAAGACGTGTGGAAATGTAGAAAACAGAACGTGTGTTAGATTAGTAAATACAGGGACTGATAAGAATGATTCGTTGTATAATAAACTACTGAGAGATCATAGACTTAAGGAAATTAGATGTTTTGATAAAACTCTAGTTGGTTTCGAAAATTCAAGAAAGACCACACTTCTAAACAAACCAATGTTTATAGGTGCTGCAATTCTTGATTTATCAAAATTACATATGCAAAGGCTTTACTATGACACATTGAAGGCTAAGTTTAATGATAGATTAAGTTTATTATACACTGATACTGATTCGTTAGTTGTTGATATAAAAAGTGAAAACTTTGAGAAAGAGATGTTCGATATCAAAGATTGGTTTCATAAAGATGAGTTTGGTAAATTCAAAGATGAAATGGATGGGGCAAAGATTGATGAATTCATTGTTTTAAGACCAAAACTATATTCTGCTTCTTCTACTAAACCAAATATTAAGGGAAAGGGTTATCCAAATGAAGTAATTAAGAATTCAAAGATAACTCAGAATGAATATAGTCAATGTTTATCTACTGCAAATGAAATTTATTTTAATAATCCTGATACTAAAGACTTTGATGAAACTCAAGATAGAGATTTCTATCGTATGACTATAAGTAAACATATTATTATTACAAAGAAACTTAAGAAGAAAGCACTAACAGCATTCGAATCAAAAAGATATTGGTTAGACTGTGGTTGTTGTAGTTACGCATACGGTCATTACAAAATTGCAGAAGCATTAAGCGATGGTACAAATCCAGGTCACTGCAAAGCTTGTAATATTAGTATAGATGCCAAAAAGAAAGAGTGAAAACACTAAACCAATACCAGTAAAGAAAGTTAGATTTGCAGAGAAATCAAAAAAGAAAGATGATAAAGAACTAGTTGATATACAAGAAGAAATAGAACTTTACGACTCAATAGAGAAATTAAATATATATTAACAAAATAATTTTTACTATTATAGGATGGATCCCAAAGGAATCGATGTTCCCAGTTCTGACAGTGAATTAGAGTATTCAGAGGATTCAATCGATGATCCTACTTACGATCCAGAAATGGAAACAGAAGAGGAATCCGAGTCTTCGTACACTGACACTGAATCTGATTCAGAATCGGAAGAGTAAACATCTTGGTCAGTTATGTACCACCTGAATAGTATAAATGATATATTAGAACTATTAACTCTTTTAACTTTGTTGCTTTACGTTTACCTTTAAGAATATGGAATAGTTTTGATATAGAACAAATAGTTTCACGATCTAAACAATGATTTAAAGAAGTAGAGCAACATTGTTTTTTGAGTGTTTCCTAACTAATTAATATAATTTAGTTGGTCTCTTTTTTAAATGAGTTAGTTTTTAAGTTACAATAAGAGCAAATTATAATTGCATCATTACGCATAAGGCTTGAATCAGATTCCGTTTCATTCATATCTTTATCACAGATATCACAACGTATTTCATATTTTCTTGTTGGTCTTTTTATTTCTTTATGACAGTAAGCATGATTTCCTTCTAGATAATCAATTTCATTAAATGTATTTAAACATGTCTCACAAAATATTTCCATTCTCTATAGAATGTCGTTTTTAACTCTAAATGAAAGAAAAAAAGAAGGTAAGTTCAATCCTGACTCAGATATAAGCCAAGTATTCAAACCAAGACCTAAGAAAATTCCACAAGGATTCTTTAATATTGTTGAGCCTAATGAAAATCATTAAGCAGACATTTTATACATGCCTAATGATTCTGGATATAAATATGCATTGAGTGTTATTGATGCTTCTAGTAGATATAAAGATTCAAGACCTCTTAAAACTAAATCTTCTAAAGAAGTAACAAATGCAGTAATTGATACTTACAATAAAGGTCCTTCGAAACTGCCAAAGAAAATGACAGTAGATCCAGGATCTGAGTTTAAAAGAGAGCTTGCTAAAGAAATGAAAAAGCATGAAACACAAATTATTGAAATTACTACTCAAATAGTGTTGCATTAGTTGAAATAATGAATAGAACAGTTGCTGAGAGAGCATGTAGTGCACAATATGAAAAAGTAATAGAAAGTATCAATAAAGGAGAATATACTGGAAACAGAGAGTGGATTGATAATTTACCAAAGATTATTGATTATCTAAATAATAGTGTTACGAAAGCAAATGGTGAAAAGCCTGTTAAAGCAATAAAAAAGAAAAAGTAAAATTTAAGAAACCAAAATATCATAGAAAAGTTGGAGAAAAAGATCACTTATTAGAACTTGGAACAACTGTTAGATATTTATTAGAACCAGGTGAAGGAGAAGATGAAAAGAGAAGAAGGGCTACAGACCCAATATGGAGTTTAACAAAACATACTATTGTTAGAATAATGGTATTCCAAGAACAACCGGCTAGATATTATGCAAATGATGTTAAAACAAGATTCGTTAGAAAGGAGTTGCAATTAATTAAGCCTTAGTATCACATATATTTTCTAAAAGTTCAATAATTATTTCATCAAATTTTTCTGTAGTTATTTTAACTTCATCTAAAGCATCTACCATCTTTGAAACTAAACTATGATTTGCTTGAAGAGTTTATCTTTTCCTTCTATAAATTTGTGATATTGTACTATCTTTTGAAATTATCATTGTTGATAAAGCACTTAAAACTGTTACAACATGAGAAAGTTCCTCATGTTTTCGAATATAAGTACAGTTTACTGTAATAGAGAAAGTAAAATACCTAAAAATTGAAAACTATATCTCATTCGTATTAGTTTAGTTAAGCAGCCTTTAATCCTATCATTGTCTAAAAGTATTTGATTATACTTGGTATTTGCGTATTTACTTCGAAGGTCTGACATTGTCCTATTTTAATCTTTGAATTTATTTCCATGTCTTGTAGCAGGACTAGGAAGAGGAGTATGATGACAATTTGGAAAAATACAATCCCATACTTGACTTAAACGTGTGTTATAACCAGATCTGTTATGATCATTGTAAACATCATGTAAATAATAATTATATTTTGTTGCTTCAATTACTCACTTTACATTCGACCAAACACTATTCTTAACAATATCCCTAATAGGTGTTGAACAACTTATTCCTTGAAACATTTTATATAATCTAATAATATAATCTTCATTTGTCTCATTAAGTAGTTTTGGAATATTTCCACCACATGATTAAATCATTTCACTTTTTGATAAACATCTTATATCATCACCATGCAGCCATTCAGAAAAGTTGGAAAAGGAACATCACGCCTGCCATAATCAAAATCTGTTACTTTAATGTCTGGAACACCTAATTCTTCAAGTTCTTCAACATAAATATCTTTAGTCTTCAATAATTTTTCATCGTTATCACAAAACATTTATTATTATTATGTTCACATTTATTGTATTTTTCACTTTCTAATTTTGAATTAATTGATACAATTTCTTTATATTTTTCAGGCCAACTAATTTTCTTAATTTCAGATATTCTCTTTTTCCTATAATTTGAAATATGATCTTTTACCATACATATTCTTCGTTTAATAGCTTTAGTTACAACTTCATGTAAAATATAATCAAAACTAAAAACTCTATAAATCTTATCAAGCAAACATGTATTATCTTTTGGTGAAGTATATATTTTTACAAACTCATTAAGTTTTTTAACAGTTGTTGGTATATCAATTCTTTGCAAAGAATGTCTATAAAATATATCTTATGTCTATCAAATATATCTCCAACTCATTCCTTCCAATTATTTGCTTTTTCTCCTTTCCTCCTAAACAATGTTCTAGAAGTATAAGACAATGACATTTATATATAATAAAAAAATCATTTAAATAAAATTGTGCATACAAATAAATAGGACAAATATTTAATGTTGGAGGAAAAGTTAATTATTAGGACGATTTCACTTTCAAGACTTCGAAATGTGAACGATAGTGAGTATGAGATGGATTGAAAGGAAAATTGTCCTAATAAGTGACTTTTCTTACAACAGTCCGAATGGGAGCGCGGCCGCCGAGCCGACGTCGGTTGAGGGAGCTAGTCGTCCTTTGAAGTCGCCGTCGGCGGGTGACGAAGGTACATCGCTAGGCGGGCGCGAGAACAAAATCACCAGCCGTCAGCGCGTTGGCGGAGCGGGAATCCGACACTGTGAACGCGTACGTGTAGCGAGCCCAGAGAGCCGGGTAGCACGACGGTTTGTCTTAAGTACCACTTAGCCGACCGCAGCCGACGATTGCTGCGAGACCCTCCGGTGATAGGCACGAATTTCCTGGGAGCTCTGTCGTCTGCACCGCGGTACGGAGACGGAGCGGCGCTCGACGTGGACTACTTTAACGGATGGCGCCACGGTTTACGTCACACATGCGACAGAGCGGTGACTGGTTGGTGAATTTTGTCGAGGAGTACTGCCTAGGGCTACTGCAGAAGTGGGCGGGCTATCTTGAAATACCGCGTCCCGTTTGATAGGAGATTCTGCTCGGGGCGTGAATAGGGGTAATAGTATGTGGATTTTTCCCTTTGGCAGCCTCACCCTCGAATGGAACATTTTTTCTCTCGATATCGCCCTGGCTCGATCTCGTTCAAAAATGTTCTATTTCGAGTGTGTGTCAACCAAATGAAAAAACCCCCAGACTACTCAACAAATGCAGAACATATATTTACTATATATTAGTAAAAGATTTCTGCCAACTTTACTCAACTATATATCATAGTAAAAATGATTTAATTTGCATAAAAATTGTATTAAATATAAATGCCATTGTCATATATTTCTAGGACATTATTAAAAAGGAAAGGAGAACATGCAGTTAGATGGAAAAAGAGTTGTAAATATATTTAATAAATATTGTTTTAACAGTTCTGGTGTACCAATTAATGTTAACGAACTTACTACTTTTATTACTAAGTACACTATTTTAGAAAATAATACATGTTTATTTGATAAAATTTAGAGTTATCAAAGTCTTGATTATTTTTTATATTGTATTACTAAAAAAGCTATATCATGAAAAAAGTACGTGTAATGAAACATATTAAAGAATGTGAAGGAAAAAAGATATCAGCTTTTGAAAGGATGAGTTGGATAGAGAAATATAAGGAGCTTTTATTACTTAATTCAAAAATAGAATGTAAAGATTGTATTCATTGTAAACATGATACTAATAAATGTTTCTGTGATGAAGATGAATATTCTTGTAAGTCTTGTTATGATTATAAGAATTAGCTTGGAAAAATTATACTACCAGAGACTAGAATAACAGATTATAGTGATGTTAAAATTGATAATAGTAGAGATGTTGGTAATTGTATGTTTCCAAAATGTAGTCATTTTTATGATTCACTTTCTAATTCAAGAAGACCATGGAAGTAAATTCTCAAATTAATATAGGACAATATCAGATCTTTGAAGTAAATGCGCAAATACCAAGTATAATAAAATACTTTTAGACAATAATAATAATGCACTTGATAAAGCGCCCTCGGAGAACGTAATCTCTTTCTAGGCGCTTTACATTTGCTGCAAAGTGATATGCAATTGAATGGTAAGTGAAATCATGCTTGAAAAACAAACAAAATAAATAATATGGTTAAGGGTGACATGCACAGGGTCAGCATGCAAATGTGGTTAGTAGCAACATGCACATCGTCAGCACGCATAAGCACATCAAGGACGAATCACAGGGACCCACTAAATGCTGTCCTAAATAGGTGTGCTTTTAAGTTCCTTTTAAATGCGGTCAGGTCAGGGGGCGTTCTGACGCAGGTCGGGAGGGACTTCCAGGCTTTGGGAGCATACGAACTAAATGCACGGTCTCCAAAGGATTTGAAGTTTGTACGAGGTATTTGCAGACTGTTGGATTCCGAAAAGCGGGTGGTACGATGCTTCGCCTGATGGGGTAGTATATTTGAAAGATAGGCTGGAGCCATAGAATGAAGAGACCTTAAAGTGAGCAACAAAACTTTGAAAATGATGGAATTAAAGGTTTCCTAGCAAAACTAATGCGTATTAGATATGTTTTTCAATTTATAGGTATCTTCCTATCTCTTGCCATTACAGTAACCAGTACTTACATTCAAAAACATGAGAAACTTTCTCATGTTGTAACAGTATTAGGTACTGTATTAACCATGATAATCTCAATAGATAGTACAATATCACAAATTGATAGAAGGAAAAGATCTACTCTTCAAGCAAACCATAACTTAGTTTCAAAGATTGTAGATGCGTTAGACGATGATAAAATAACTAAAGAAGAATTCAATGAAATATTAGTTGATCCATTAGAAAATATAAGTGATACTAAGGCTTAACAACTTGTAATTCCTCTCTAAAGGAACTTCTCTTAACATCATTTACCCAATATCTAGCCCGTTGTTCTTGCAATATCTTTATTCTAACAATAGTATGTTTAGTTAAACTCCATATCGCATCTGTAGCTCTTCTTTTCTTTTCATCTTCTCCTTCACCTGGTTCTAATAAATATCTAACAGTTGTTCCAAGTTCCAATAACTGTTCTTGTTCTCCTACTTTTCTTTGATACTTAGGTTTCTTTAGTTTTATTTTTTCATTTTTTTATCGTTTTAACAGTTTTTTCACCTATTGCTTTTGTAACACTATTATTTAGATAATCAATAATCCTTGGTAAATTATCAATCCACTCTCTGTTTCTAGTATATTCTCCTTTATTGGTACTTTCTATTTCTTTTTCACACTGAGCAATAAATGCTCTCTCAGCAAGTGTTCTATTCATTTTTTAACTAATGCAACACTCTGTATACTAGTAACTTCAATAATTTGTGTTTCATGTTTTTTCATTTCTTTAGCAAACTCTCCTTTAAACTCGGATCCTGCATCAGCTGTCATTTTCTTTGAACATTTCAAAGGAGCTCTATTGTAAATATCTATTATTGCTTTTGTTACTTCGTTAGAAGACTTTGTTTTAAGAGGTCTTGAATCTTTACATCTACTAGCAATATCAATAATACTAAGTGCATATTTATATCCAGAATCGTTAGGCATGTATAAAATACCTGCTTGATGGTTTTCATTGGGCTCAACAATATTAAAGAAACCTTGCGGAATTTCCTATTGTCTTGGTTTGAATACTTGACTTATATCTGAGTCAGGATTTAATTTACCTACTTTTTTATTTCATTTAGAGTTAAAAATGACATTCTATAGAGAATGGAAATATTTTGTGAAACGTGTTTGAATACATTTAAAGAGATTGATTATCTAGAAAGAAAACATCCTTACTGTCATCAAGGAATAAAGAGACCAAAAAGAAAACACGAAATACGTTGTGATATCTGTGATAAAGATAGGAATGAAAGAAAATTTATTCTAGTCTTACGCGTAATGATGCAATCATTATTTGTTCATTTTGTAACATAAATACTAACTCGTTTATGAAAGAGAGACCAACTAAATTATATTAATTTGTTAAGAAACACTTAAAAAACAATGTTGCTCTACTTCTTTACATCATTGTTTAGATCATGAAGCTATTTGTGCTATTTCAAAACTATTCCCTCTTGTTAAAGTTAAATATAAATCAACAAAGTTAGAAGATTTAATAGTTTCAATATATCATTTATACTTTTCAGGTGGGCACATAACTGACCAAGATGTTTACTCTTTGTTTTCTAGTTGTATCAATGAAGTAATACTCTGTTGGAAGTCTTGTAAAATATACATAATAGTTTAAGTCCACACCTGTTGGAGAAGTATTTTTAGCTCTTAAATCTCCAGATACAGCAGTTGTATCAGTATTAGGTTTTAGAAACATACAATTACATGATCCAACAACCATAACATTTAATATCGTTATAGGTGGAGCTGTTTTATTCGTCCATGAACAAGGTGTTGATAGATTTAGTATTGAGTTATTTGCATTGAGATCCATTGATAGAGCTAGTACTTCTGTTTTGTTTAACTGTTTTATCTATATAAGATTTAGTCGCAACGTCAGAAGGATTAACAGGATTTCCAATGTTTGTTATTGAATATCCACCCATATCTATATTTGTTGTCGAAGGAGTTGCTTTAAGTAAAACGTCCCTCTTCATTAACCCCATACGTAACAAATTTATCATCTTTTAATACTACTGGCTTTCCATTACCTGAATTCCAATAAGTAGATATTGTAGAAAAAGCTATTAATGTTTAAATTTCCCAACACGGTATCACTAGTCTTCTTAACATAATTACTTACTTGACCAACATTAACAGCATCGCTAGGATTAACAGCAGGTCCAAGATTAATAATTGTTTTAGCGGTAAGATTAAGTGTTGTACCAGAATCAACAATTGAATTAGTGTCAGCATAAGATTTAGTTACAGCATCACTAACATTAATTGGATTGAATAAATTAGTAATTCAATTTCCATTTGCATTCAAATCTGAAATTATTATACCATCAACTTTTGATACAAAATCATCTGTATGAAACTTGGATCCCATCTGTAATAATTTAATTATAATCTGCGCAGCGAACAATTTTATTATCATTTGTAAGTGTATTAGTAAAATTTAGTCTTGCTTAATCTAAATGCAAACGAATGGCTTTAAGATCTCTCGCTACAGCTGCATCTTCTGCATCATCAAAATATACAATATGATATTGTTGATTATTTATTTTTATTTGCGCTTGTTGACTTTTTTATTCCAATGCACACCTATAAAACCAGAAGTATTATTTATTTGCGTTCCTCTATTTTTATTATTCTCTGCAGCAGTAGCTTATTTTAGATTAATTATTCTATAATCTAATTTATCTAAATTTATGTGATCAATTTAAAAAACTGGAATTTCTTTGTAAATAATAATCCATGATAATATATGTGCAACATAAAGCTCACCATCTATTTGTATTCATCTATAACATTTATTACTTATTGTTCCTGCAATACTTCCAGCTCTTGCTTTCCCTCCTCTATCAACTTTCCATCTGAAAACCCCTGTATATGGATTATAATCCAAAAGTTCAAGAACTCTATCTCTCATTTGAGCCACCTCATCAAATGATATTTCTATACAATGTTTTTTAACTGTTTAAAATAATATATTAATGCGTAAATTGTTGTTTATCAATATAGTTTTTAATCAATACTTTACTTCTTTCTAGAATTTCTCTTACTACAGGAACTATTCTTAAAAATCTAAATGGATCTTGCTCTTCAACAACTTGTATCTCTACTTTTTTATGGAATATTTTATATCAAAACCAAAACTCTTTTCATTTGAGAATCTACCATAATCAGAAATTATATCGAATTCCAAATCATAATATTTTTCATCTTTAAGTAAATACATAAAAAGTCGTTCGCAAATGGGCACATCAAAATCATAACTTGTTGGAATTTTTACGGTCCCTGCTGCAACAAAATCTTTAGGCGTATCTTTACAATTCAATCCAGGAACAAAGATTTCAAATTCACTATAAAAACATCTACTTAATTTTAGTACATGTAGTCCTAATAGACATTGAGCTAAGTATTGTTTTGGTAAAAAACCTTCTAGCATAGTACGACTCCATAAACCTTTTATTTCTGTTAATGTATCTTCATCAATAATTCTATCTGGAGAATAGCGATAAACACCGTCACTAGTAAAACACCCATTTGAATTTTCAATATTTCTATTTAATTTCATTTCTAAATATTTGGCAGCTATTGGCTCAAACACTTTACCAAATAAAATTGGTGCAAATCTCATAGGTTGAGAATTAGCAATATATTTTTTTAGTTTTCTATTAGCAATTGTTTCAACATCACGATCAATTTGTGAACCAAATACCATATCATTTCCTAAAACAGAGTATACTTCTGATCCACCTATATTTAGACTCATAGACCTTTTTTAACCATCACTCCCTTGCATAGAATTTGTTTATTGGCATACGATGTGGGGTAAAAATGCACAACCGAAATCGTAATTTCTCCCATTATTGTTCCTATAAAAGAATTTTATTAGCTAGGTCTCGGCACAATTAAACGTTTTTCTCTTAACTTATCAAGTTTCTTTCCGTTATAGATTTCTCTGCTTTATAATTGAGGCATTATCCTCTTATGATCTTTGTTTCTCACTGGTCCTTCGAGCCAGGGCTATACCTCATCAGCCTTTTGTGCAGGCCCCCTTTAGCAACCAATGATCTTTCTGGATAACCATGCAACAGAAAATCTTTTGCCTGGATTTGAAAATCTCTGAGTAACAAGCACACGATAAATCGCAGCGGAGATGGATGCAAGTTAAAGAGTCGTGCTCTTTTTGAGTTCCCGTAACCCACTTAAAGCACCGTTCAATTTACTGGTTTTGGAAATATCAGCACATGTGCTTGCATTTGGTCATTAAAGTTTGTTGTTGGTAAAACAGAAAGTCCGAACGGTAGGGTAAGGACTGGTATTATTAGAGTGCACGTGAGGAGAGGGCAGAGGAGTGAGGAGAGAGTAAAGGATTTCCCATGAGTAGTATGTTCGACTCAAAATTTAACAATGACGTCGAGTCCATGGTAACGAGTCTTGTCAGCTCGTCCTCGTAGGCGCGGCTGAGTTGGCTGAGCAGAAGGTTCTGAGTATACACTGAATACAGATAGGGGCTAGGTAGACCACTTCCGGCTGTCTGAATCGATGTGTAAATTGCCGTTCGCTATTTCCTCAAGGTGGAGAACGCAAGCGCATCGAGTGGGGTATCGCAAAACAAACCGATGCCGCCTCATCTGTCTTTGCATTGAGCTTTTTTTTGTCGCTGATAAGTGGCTCGCAAGGGCTCCTTATTGAGCGTGCCAAAGTACTGGGAAGTGCCGAAATAGACGCCGAGACTCAGCGATTGTAAGGAGAGAACGGTTCAGGCAAGGCAGAAATGCATACCAGACGGCCCTGCCATTGAAGCTACTGGAAGCAGTCGAGAAGCCAATATGGGACCGCATTACCTACGCCACCTGATCCTGGATGGGAAGCTGCGGCCGACTTCTCAAGCTCACTCGCCGAGTGGGAACAGAGGAACGATTCTCGCCTCCGTAGGGACGAGAGGAACGAGCTGGTCGCCGCCATGACCAGATCCCTGTTGACCCTAATAATAATAAGCTCTGAGTTGAATGCCAATTTCCGTCGACACGCGAAAATCACTATCACCATTTGTAATTGTGATCCATTATCACTTTATTAATAACCCACAAACAAGAGCTGATAATAAATCTGAGTAATCTTAATGACAGCCCTGTAAGGGCGAGATGGCTGGCACGTCACCGTCAGTCCATGTTCACTAAATAAGATGCGAATAATGAAAAGGGCTTACCTATGGACAAAACGGTTGAAGTCAACGTACAATAGCAAGAGTGAAACGGTTCCAGTCACGAGCTGGGTTGTACAATTCCTATTTTCAAGTGGATTTGGCTCATGTAAAGCTAGATTGATGTCGAAGCAAAAATATTTGATCCCGTTAGGCATCCAAAGCTTAGGGATACGTGGGAAAATCATCATTTTATAGGTGCAACAAGTTTGGCATTCAAAATGGAACATCCCCTGACCTGACCACATTTAAAAGGAACCTAAAAACACACCTATTTAGGACAGCATTTAGCGGGTCGCTGTGATTCGTCCTTGATGTGCTTATGCGTTCTGACACTGTGCATGCTGCCACTAACCACATTTGCATGCTGACCCTATGCATGTCACCCCTAACCATATGATTCATTTTGTTTGTTTTTCAACCATGATTTTACTTACCATTCAATTTAATTTCACTTTGCAGCAAATGTAAAGCGCCTAGAAAGAGATTAGGTTCTCTAAAAGACGCTTTATCAATTGAATTATTATTTTTAATAATATTAATAACTTATACTGTTACTACGTGAGAATAATTATTTGGAGCAGCAGCAGAAACTTGAACTTGTAGTTGACCCTCGAGTAAAAGATAACCATCAGATAGGACATAGCACGTATTTTTTCACCTGGTACAATGTATGTAACTAGTTTAGAAGTAACAGTATCAGTTTCATTTCCATTCGCTTGATAAAACTCTCTAAATTGATAATCTCTAAGTTTATACTCAGGAAACTCAGAATCTCCAAGTTCGAGTATACTATCGATTGGTGCACTTGCCATTTCTTCTCTGTATAAAAAACTAAAATTTATATTCTAGTTTAAACATATAATCCAGCACCTAGTCTTCAGGAGACGAGCTCTTTTTGCTAGACCTTATTAAGGCAGCCACATCACAAGCAGAAACATCTGCGAACCTTTTAAGAAAGGTCACAGGTTGAGGAACGGCGATTGCTTTTGTCGGAGGGTGCCTAATGAAGGCACGAATGTGCACGATTTTTTCAGTAAAGAAGGCTGAAAACTTTTCGCCTGAGCCCTTTATATCTGGTGAGTCAGACGTCACAGCATTGGCCAGTAAATGGTTTACTGTCTTACAAATCTCTTTAGTGTCCGACTGGCAGGAATTCAGCTTTCTAATGAAAAAAGAAGCCCTGGTTTTTTTAAGCTTTTGGGTGTAAACTCGAAGGAAGTCTTTAAAATTGACTAGGTCTGCCTCAGACCCCGATTTCTTGAAACGACGTTCCAGCCTGCGCTTAACACGGTGCATCTAAAGGAGTTTTTTTGTAAATTGAAAGGAATCTCGACGACTTTGAACACGGATAGAGCGAACGGGAGCATGCTTGTCAAGAGCGCTCCTGAGTGTTATGTTCATCGCATCAGTGAGGGTATAGAGGCTGCCGGTCGAGTCTGAATGCAGATCAAGACGACCTGCATCACAAACAGATTTCAAAAATTTGTCCATGTCAATGCTTTGTAAGTTACGTTGTTTGGCAAATTCGACATTGCCCTGTACGTACGAGGGAGCAGGAAAAGTAAACGAGACCGAACAATGATCTGAAAGGGTCAGTGGGCACACCACAAAATCAGTGGGCAGGACATCCTTAGTGATCACGAGATCTAGAATGTGGCCACCGACGTGGGTGCCATGATTAACGTGTTGGGCCAAACCAAAATTCTCCAGACAGTCAAGAAATGAGCAGACCTGGCTGTTGCTAGGGTTGTCAACGTGAATATTGAAGTCTCCTACAATCAGTAACGGCCTGTCACACACAAATATTTTAGCGAGGAACTCTGAAAACTTCTCTATAAACAAGTTTAGACAGCCAAAAAGAGGCCGGTATATCGCAACGGTGAGAGGCATTCTCTTTGATGAAGACCTGAGAGCAACCGACTCAAACGATGACCCATGCAAGAAACTGCACATTCTACAGCCAAACGATTCGCGAACAACAATTGAAACCAGCCACCAACCGTGTCAGAACGCATGGACTGATAGAATGAGAACCCGGGTGGGGTGGTCTCGGAAATACAGCTACTGGAACAAGGCGCCATTCAGGTTTCGGTAAGCAGAAATGCATCTAGCTTCTCCTGGACCACCTGATCGCGGATAAGTAACCCCTTTGTTTTTAGCAAGCTGACATTTAGTAGGTGGAATTTGCTTCACCCTCTTCCTGAGCCTGCGTGACTGGCCTGTATCTGGCAATCGAGGCCTTCGACTGCAAGCGTACCCTTGAGTGCTGCGACGTGACGCGATCGATCGATCGATGATTGTGCTTATGCTGACGTCGTGCCGTGAGGAGACACTCAGTGGGCACTGCTCGGCCATCAGCGAGCTCAAGAAGCAGCTGCGTGAGAAGAAACTGAAGCTGACAGACATCCGGCTCGACAAGCTCACCTCGTCACACCAGCTCGAGCAGCTGCCAGAAGCCATTAACGAGATGAAGGTCAGTGCCACCCGTATTACCGCCGCCACTGCACCCCATTTGCAGAGTGCCTGACTCACCATTAGGGTGTCTGAGCCCGGCAAGGCCAACGTTCGCTGTTTCGACTACGATGGGGCTGCCTAGTCAGGCTACAGACTGCCTCACTGGAGATATATAGTATAGTGTTCTGTGAGCTGTTTTACAGCCTTACCATGAGGATATCCAAGTAATGGATTACCTTATTTGATGTATAAAACTCTCCTCCGTTGGAAAATTGCAAGCGCCAATTGGCACCGTGCTTCAATGGGCTGGTGTTCCTTGATCGATGGTTATGCGATTAATGTTACAAACTTGTAGTTAAGTCTTAAGCACTCAAGTCCTCTGCCACAGACGCAGCACTTGTAATGATTCTAGAGCATGCTACCACTAACCTTTCGATCGTGCCTCCTTTGCAGCATTCATAAACTGCCAAGAAAGAGATTGAGTTCTCTAAGGACGCTATAACAAATGTATTATTCTTATTCTTTTTAGTATTATTAGTCCAGGCAAACGGATGATCAAATACCGGTGAAGCCGACGCCTGAAAGTGCAGTTGTCGGAAGCTATAAGAAGGTTACAGATTTAAAAGAACTACTGCATTTATTTGATTTATTTTGCTTTGGGAGAGCTAGAACGCTGGTGCTAACAGTAATCAGTTTTACAAACGGTGCACACATCTCAAATAAAGGCGAACTATTTCGGTCAGCTTTCCCTTTGCTTCGAAGAACTTTAATTTTTTGTTCCGATGTGCTTTACGTGCCTACCTGGGCAGATTCAAAAAATGAATAATAGCCACGAGTCCTACTTACTGGTGGCCGTGAGTGCCTTCATGTTTACTTTACCATGCTAGGCGAAGCATGACACTTGTTTGCTTTTGCATGCAGCACCGTGATATCATGCACATCACTTGCCCTTTAGTAATAATTCTCTAGCAGGGAGTTGTAAAGGACCTTTGCATAGATCCTCTCTAAAGTCGCTATCCAAGCGATCTGTCGGTATTAGCTTTAGCAGCATTTCTAATAATAATAATTATGTAACCTGGAAGTCCTCCTGGCAGTTAAGGCAAACGTCTTAGCTGCTATCTTGGCGATACTGGTAACGTTCAGATGTTCGCATAGTCATTCCTTGCTTCTGTTGTTCGGTGTTCTTAGCCCTGTGTCCATCTGCCACACTTTTCAAGTGTCCAACGGCATCGTCTGTAGAATGTGATATCTTCACTGAAGGCTGACAATAAAAGGTTGCATCAGCTGGTCGGTGACCTGGCTGTGACAGCAGGTGCTGGAGGGAATCCTAGCAGTGCAGGCTGGCCAACGTCTATTATGAATAGCTGCAGAGTTCCCGTGTTTTTCGGACAGTATGCTAACCCATCTTCATTGTCCCCGTCCAGTGCAGGCCTCGGCATGATTCCGACGGCACTCGTGACCAGCCTCAACAGCAAGACTAGCAGCCTCGGTGAGTGTGTGTCTGGATGTCCACATGTCCACATGTCCACTGTTGTATTGTCGAGGCAGCTTGCCGGTGCATCATCAATATCATGGGTCCCAGAGCCGAAAGGAATTAATCCACATCACACTACTCCCAGGGCCGAAAAGTAGTTATGCTGGCTGCACGTCAGCGAGCTTGGGTTTGGACGTCATTTTGCTTTGACGTACATTAGTTGCGTGTATGCTCTTTGTGGATGAGTACTTGTGCTTCATCGTCAGTTTGGTATTTTTTTTAGATTTTCGGAATCATGAAATGCTAGATGCCACTGGTGGAAAGAGAGTAACTGTATCCGTGGTTAGCCATTCCTATCCAGAGGTATGTATCGCATCGTTAATGCACACTGCATTAGCTGCTGACCCTGTGCATGTCATCCTTAACCACGTTATTCTTGTTGTTTATTGAGCGTGTTACCACTAACCATTCGCTTGCGGTTTCTTTGTAGCAAATGTAAAGCACCTAGAAAGAGATTGAATTCTCTGACGGTGCTTCATAAAGTGTGTTATTATTAGCAAAATGGCAATTTGCCAGTTTCCCAAAGTAAGTATTGCTGCTATCAAGGAGTCCTGCCTACGGGCAAGCATGCCCTGTGATTAACAGGCGATTACAGCTGGTGCAAAACTAGGCAACTAGGCTTGTCTGTCAGAGAGTCGCAGTTGCCACCACACCACTTCTCACCAACCTGCACTGGGTACCAGTCAAGCAACGGATTGACTTCAAGGTTTTGTAGCTCACTTTTAGGTCACTTCATTCTTTGGCTCCAGCTTATCTCTCAGATCTACTGCCCTGCCAGGCCAAGCATCGTGATACCTGCTTTTCGGATACAACAGTTTACCAATACTTTTGTAAAAATCTCAAATCTTTTGGAGATCATGCATTTAGTTCGTATGCTCCCAAAGCCTGGAACTCCCTCCCGACTTGCGTCAGAACATCCCCTGACTTGGCCACATTAAAAAAGAACTTAAAAACACACATATTTAGGACAGCATTTAGTGGGTCCTTGTGATTCGTCCTTCATGTGCTTATGCATGCTGACATTGTGCATGCTGCCACTAACCACATTTGCATGCTGACCCTGTGCATGTCATCCCTAACCATGTTATGTATGTTGTTTTTCAAGCATGATATTAACCAGCATTCAATCGCGTTTCTCTTTGCAGCAAATGTAAATCACCTAGAGAGAGATCGAGTTCTCTGAGGGTACTTTATCAAGTGCATTATTGTCATTAGTATTATTACTATTATAAGGCACTTGTGCTTCATGACTCTGGTCGTGGTTTCCAGTCCTGAATCAGAAATCCTGTATTGCCTGCTGTGAGCAGGATAATAGCCACATAGGTTCTGCTGCTGCTTTATAAATTAGGCTATTGAATAAGTTAACCTTTGCTTTTACTGTACTTGCCGGCAAGCTGTGTTTGGCTGCAACTGAAGCTCGAGTACAATCTCGTGTGGATAAATACTGTGCCTCTGCTTCGGTAGAATCCTTACTGACTGATTTATCGATTTATAGATGATAAAACTAACTTACTAGTTATGGGCAAACCTAGTGTTATTCAGAAATTGGAAAGGCTGACTTTCAAAATTGGCTCTGCCAGCATATCTCCAGTTGCATCAGCTCGAAATCTAGGTGTCATATTCCAAAGCGACCTCTCGTTAGACGACCACATCAGCTCCACAGTCAAATCAGCCTATTTTCAGCTTCATAACATTGCTAAAATTAGGGCTTGTTTAGATAAGGATACCACGTCCAAGTTGGTCCATGCATTCGTGACATCTCGTCTCGACTTCTGCAACTCACTGCTTACTGGCCTACCAGCATGTGCGATCAGGCGATTGCAGCTGGTGCAAAACTCTGCAGCTAGGCTTGTCTGTCGTGAGCGTCGCAGTTGCCACATTACTCCACTTCTCGCCGACCTGCACTGGTTACCAGTCAAGCAACGGATTGACTTCAAGGTTTTGTCGCTCACTTTTAGGTCTCTTCATTCTATGGCTCCAGCCTATCTTTCAGATACACTACCCCATCAGGCAAAGCATCGTACCACTCGCTTTTCGGAATCCAACAGTCTAGAAATACCTCGTACAAACCTTAAATCCTTTGGAGACCGTGCATTTAGCTCGTATGCTCCCACAGCCTGGAACTCCCTCCCGACCTGCATCAGAACATCCCCTGACCTGACCACATTTAAAAGAAACTTAAAAACATACCTATTTAGGACAGCATTTAGTGGGTCCTTGTGATTCGTCCTCGATGTGCTTATGCGTGCTGACACTGTTCATGCTGCCACTAACCACATTTGCATGCTGACCCAGTGCATGTAACCCCTAACCATGTTATTCATTTTGTTTGTTTTTCAAGCATGATTTTACTTAATATTCTATTGCGTATCACTTTGCAGCAAATGTAAAGCGCCTAGAAAGAGATTAAGTTCTCTGAGGGCGCTTTATCAAGTGCAATATTATTATTATTATTATTTAGTTTTGTCTCAGTGCTTGCAGAAGCAGTTACCACGCAGGCCTGGTCGGCATGAGGCATGCCTGAGCCACTGTGGCTATGTTCAACGTTGACAACAAGTCGTGCTCTGATTTGAAGCTGTACTTGACGGCACTCCGCTAGCAGTGTGAAAGTGCTGCCGCTGCAGCGGCCACAGGGTCAGCAGTGGCAGCGCTCGCGATCACCTCCTGCCAGCATCCGTCATCATCGACAACCTGCAGGCTGCATGCAGCAGCAGCCAGTTGCTGTCCACTGCCTTTGCCGGCTCCCTCAGCCACAAGCCACGCCCACTGGTACTGCTTGCTCGTCCTTAGTGCTCGTAGCACTAGCACTTGCTCCTGGTCGGCCGGGTCAGTCTCCAACGACAGCTGCTGCGAGCGCACGAGAGCTCAACTGTGAGACTCAGTTGACTGCTTCTTTTGTTTTCATTGTCCTTACCTAATATGTGCGATGACTCAGGGGGAAGAAATGGGGGTGGCGGCTGCTTTGGAAGCAGCACTACCAACCTTCAGCTGCATCGCAATTTCAGGTAGGGCGTGTCCGCAGCACCTGTATCTTCGAAGCTTGCAGTACTCTGCCGACGGTCGTTCGATAAAATATAACTTTTACATGATTGGATCAAGCAGCCGCTGCTACTGTGAGCACCGACTCAGCCCATTCCTTGTGTACTTCACTTTTCTTTGCTTTCCTTTAGACTGAGGATTTGATGCTCATCCCTCCACGCTCCGGATGCTCTTCCTACCTCCTCCTCTTCCTCAGCATCCTCTACCTAATCCTCCTCCCTCATCCTCATCTTTTTCTTTCAATTCCTCCCCTCATCTTCTTCTTTCTCTTCCTCATTCTCCTCCCTCCTCTTCATCCTCGTCCTTTTCCTTCAATTCCTTCCCTCATCTTCTTCTTCATCTTCCTCATCCTCTTTGGCCCGCCCCTAAGGAAAGAATCCAAACGACAGCCACAAGCCAGCAGACTGCATGTGCCCTTGCTCATCTGATCATGGCCTCCCTGATCTGCAGTGCCCCGCCGTGTCGTTCTTGTCTCACCATTCCTTTCTACACGCCCTTCACCTTTGGTGTCTTGAGGCCAGCCTGTTCGTCCTACACTGCTGCTGGGTTTGCTAAGGAGAGAAGAGGCCAGTAAGGGAGCCAGCCAGCACATTTAAGCAGCCCCTTCTCGCAAAAAGCCAGCACATTTAAGCAGCCCCTTCTCGCAAAGCCTCGGCATCGGCTGCTGCTACTGCAGTTGGGTGCTGTGAGCCGACCTCATGGAGCCGGTGAAAGGTTTGCTCGGCCGCTGCCTGCTTCGGTGGCTCGTTGAAGTCTAGGTCAGACAGGGCTGCACAACAACGACTTGTGCAAGGTCATGGACCGGATGCCCGATGTGTGGCAGCACATCAACAAGTGCCTGGAGACCTACGGCTCCGTGGAGACCACCTTTGGACAACAGCTGCTCATGACGTGCCCGATGGACATCGCCAAGGCCCAAGCATGGTTCATCAATCTGTGGAATCACACCATCTAGCCCCATCTGATGCAGACCATTCGGGTCGGGCTGCAGGTGAGTGTTGAGAGCAGCTGTGACCACGGGCTTTTTGAGTCGTGGGTGGAGCTGTTTTGGTGCATGTGCTCACGTTTGGTCGAATGCTGGTATGTCATTCATAGATCTCTAGAATCTTTCTTTGGCTTGCTGCTGTTTTGATAGTCGTGATTTTGATGGTAGCGACCTGATGGGCTTTGGAAGTGTTTGACTCACCCAGCAGTGTTTATGCTCCCACGCGATTGATCAGCCATCGTCAGATGGCAGAATACATGTGCTTGATATATGCATGATCGGCACATGTGCATGGTGTGTGTGTGTGTGTGCGCACGCACGTGCAAGTGAAGATATGAATGAGCTAGTCATATTTAATGGGAATGAGGTGATCATATGTAAATGTACCATGCTTGAGCTAATCGTTTTCAGACCAGTCGTGGGATGGCCCTTCACAATGGTCGTCTGTGGTTCTTGCTATATATTCGCAGACCTATGGCCACAAGACATGTACGAGCTGGGAGAATCCTGCAGAGTGACTCAGGCAGACCTATCTCTGGCCCGATGGTCAATGTGAAGGTCAGTCGGTATTACTGGATGTCCAGGCAGAAGATGTAGGTATAACGCCGGAAAGCATGCCGGATATGGCACAGAGGGAGGAAGATAGCATAGAATCGGTTCGGTCGGACCTTCCACCTCTGACCATAGAGTGGAAAGGCCAGCCGGTGATTCTTGGCTCTCAGTCTCAGGCAAGCGCTCCCTTGCTAGCTAATGCTTCGACTTAGCGAGGTTTTGCACTCCCGACTTCCGTCACGACATCCCCTGACTTATCCACAATTAAAAAGATACTAAAGACGCATCAGTTTTGACAGCATGTGTCCTGTATGTGCTTATGCATGCTGATACCATGCATGCTGCTACTAACCAAACCTGCATGAGGAGCCGTGATGGCAGACTATGTAAGGTGGTTGTTTTTTCATGACCTTGGGCGTAGGTTCGAATCCTGTGGTGAGTAATCCTTTATTGCCAGCGCATGCGATGGTGGTAGCCGTGAAGGTTCTTCTATCGCTATACAAAATACGCTGTTAAATCAGCTAGTATTTTTATTTAACCATTTGATCAGGCTTCCTTTGTCAAAAATGTAAAGTGCCTAGAAAGAGATTAAGTTCTCTGAGGGCGCTTTATAAAATGCATTATTATTATTATTATTTCTCGGGATCTCAGATCATTGCGGGTGGCGAACTCGTCTTGGACCTCGTGTTTAGCTCTTTCTCCTGTGCCGCGGCAGGTGCTCGATCAAAACCAAGCGAAATTTCGTAGGCACCTGTTCATGCTTCCATACTAGATCACATATATTTTGCTTACAATGACCTTTGACCATCTGCGTATTATTTAAAAATGTATCCCTACTCTCAGTTTACCTCAGCGATGTTGAAATTGTATATTTTGGGATAGTGATTGCTTTAAACAGTCGTATGTCCGATGTTGCTCCAATAGTAAATCTTATTTAGAGTGTAAGTGTAGGTACATATCAGCCTACATAATTTTGAACGAATTCGGTGAGCAAGTGGCTGAGTTTTTTTAACGCAAGTCGCTGACATTACACTTAGGTTGTACACACTGATAATTGTATTGTATTACTAAGACGGTGCTGCTCCAGGTGTATATCGAGGAAACAATATCAGAGGCAATAATTTATTAATTTGCTTGCATAGTTACAACATGGGCTGTCGGGTTAAAAATTGAACATTTAACTACGCATTGAATTGTGAAACAGTGACGAGCAAACCATTGCTCATCGCGATTGAATTAAACGCTGTTACGATCTCAATGGCACTAATACAAAGGATAGCCTGACCAGATCAGTCTTAGTGGCAATGAATCTGCTGTTGAGTCATTTGGCTGAGCCTTAGGCCGCTATTTGCTTTGTATGCAGTGGCTTTAATTTCAAAATTGTACTGCTTGCTGATTTTTGCCGGAAGACGTAAGTATCTTTTTAATTTTAGATGTCTGCGAGTCCCTGAAATGTAAGTCTCTGCTGATACGCTAATCGGCACCGACGAAGGTGAAGACGGTCTGCTTTAACCCACTATATTGAAATGGTAGGTTTAGTTTTATTGGTAAAAAATATTAAAAACTGTTTCTAAATATTTTTCAAACTGCTCCCTTATAAATATTTTGCTACACTGAGAAAAACCTGGAAAGAGTTACCCAGCAACAAGGGGTCGGGATCACCATTTAGTTCAGCAGACAAGCAGGACAGCCTTCCTAAGCAAACTTTATGACAGCCGGCCCTATTTTGCTCGTGCTGGTATACTGATGTTGGTTGTTATATATGTGCAAATCTTTGGCTTGCACTGGCTGCACACGTATGTGTGGTTGCAATCTTTCTGATTGTAGCTGCAGTTAGTAACCTGTGCATCATTTGTGGAAGCATGGGTATGGGCATGTGGTAATTTCTTGTACCATGCTCTATCAAGATGCTCACTGACACCAGCTGCTGCTGGTCTCTGCAAGTGAGATGGCGGCTCACTCTACTGATGCAGCATCAGCCTGTATAACGATTCCATGTACACTCGGGCGTACTTTGCCTACCAACGTTTGGCTGCAGAACAGCCAATGGAAGCAAAAGAGCTGAACTCGATAAAAGTGTAGCAGTGACGAGCCAGTCACGTATGCCTAGTTACGTAGGTACTGCCGCCTGAAACCTGTAGGGCGCCTAAGCCGATTCTTGGTTAGGCTGCTCGTGACTGGTGTCTATTAGCTATCACCTGCGAAATTGTTTCCACTGCTGTCGACTGTAAGTGCAGCCCCTTCTCACAATGCACCAAGATGTCATCACGCTCTAATAAACCGTGTGACACTTTGAAAGGCAAAGTTTGAAGCTTTTTGAAGCTCAGGCTTGCGTAACGGGATTTCGAGGAACTCGTTGTGCTGTTGGTGTAGCTTCCTTTGACAGATCCCTATGTACCGAGAAACGAGAGCTGATCGCCATCTAATGCATGCAGTCTCCTCGATGTCTTAAACACCAGCAGACCGCCCACTGGAAGAATCGATTTTCCTGGGAAGCATGTTGAAAGAACGGGTAGGCCAGGATGCCAAGTATGAATGGCTATGTGCACCCCAAGGAGCCGAGCTTTTGCCGACTGCTGCTGCTGCTGCAGTATCCGAGGCTGGCAGCCGCTGGCATCGATGCTGGACATGCATGGCTGTGCTAAATAAGCTGCAGCATGTGTAGCGCTCGCTAGCTGCGCTCGTCGTGGAGCCCCAAGCTGGTCGTGCATGCGTCTGCAGGCGTCTTGTCTGCAGGGTCGCTGCATCCGAACTATGTTACAGTCGAGTAGTATTTTCTATGTGTAGGCTGAAAGTTAGTCCATGGACGTTTTCGCGTTTGGTTTTTAACAATTAATCATATTCGTCAAGTTTTGACACTTACTTGGCCTTGTAATAAATATTAATAATAGGAAACTTTTTTCCAGCACGGCCTTAGAGTTTCTGTCTCGTTCCTGCTGACGATGCATATGCTATTGGCAGAAGACTTCCGCTAAATCTGTGTATGGTTTTAACTGCCTGCACATTCGAAGCTTGAAAATCCAGATTCCTCAGTGGACAATAAGATTTCCTACCCAACATGTCTGTAAACATTTGTCCTGGAAATACGATATGCTTTAATGCACAGAGTCTCAAAGAGTGGTCATGTATTGTACACTGGCTAACAAGCATGAAAACTCAAGGAAAGCTTTAACTTTATTTTTGCATAGCTAACCAAAGGCAGGCACAGAACGACTTCTGGTCAGTCCAGCTCGCTCTGGTAATCATCCAAGCTGATCCAAGCTGAGCTGAAGCTGTGCAGCCAGACAGGCGTGTGACAGTGAAGGCTGGGCATCAGCTCAGCCTAGAGCTCAAGCAACTAGAACGCAATGGCAACCGTTGAGCGATCGCTTTAAGTTGATATCCCTTTATAAGCCTGTAACCTATACAAGGTGTATAAGCATTTGTAGCCCTAGGAATAATTTTAGGAAAACAAGGCTGCCTGATTCAGTCGAGAAGTATGGCTGTAGCTGGCTTCGGTTGAGCCGGGAAATCACTGGGAGCCTATGACATATTGATACTATTTTTATGGTAAGCAGCAACACGCACTTCATAAAGAGAACTGTGGGAGATTTTTAACGATTCACTTCAATTGTTAAATCAAGCATTAGCAGATTTGATCAGGAATGTTGTTCAATCAGGACAGTCTTTATAACACACTAGAAAGTACTTTTCTATGGTAAACGATAAAGATTTTGAGCTGTCAACAGAAATGGGAATCTTTGCTTATGAATATGTTTTTTCTTTAACAAGATTAGAAGGAAAAGGTGTACAACCAATAAAAAGTTTGTATGGCACATTAAATGATAGTAATGTTAGAGAAGATGATTATAAACGAGCACAACAAGTTTGGAACTTAATGAAAAAAATAGATACAAATTATGATACCAAAAAAATATGCAGAAATTTATCTCACTATGGATCTTTTTCTATTAGCAGATGTATTTCAACAATCTAGACATTTATCAAAGAAAATAGATGGTTTAGATCCGGCTAATTTCCTTACAGCTCCTTGTCTAACGTGGGCTGCCGGTTTTAGATTTTCAAAAGTTATATTAGATTTATTAGCAAACCTTGAACAATTGAATTTATTTGAGAGTGCAATCAGAGGAGGTATAACACAAACATAATGCAGACATATTAAAGCAAAACATGAGAAATCTTCTCATTATGACAGTAAAAAAGATGAGTTTGTTACTTTATGTTATTAATTTACTTAATGCAACAGCAGTGACACAATTCATACCAACAAGTAACTTCAAGTTCTTAGATAATAAGTAATTTAACCCATTTAAAAATAAAAAGATATTAGGAATAGGAGAGAATTCAGAAACTGGTTATCCTTTTGAAGTTGAAATGCATTGCCCAGAGGAATTACATGATACTTATTCTGACTCTTACTTATCCTCTTTTACCAAATAGAAGAAAAGTAGCAAAGGAAAATGATTCAGATTATAAAAAGAAATCTTTATATAAAAATGACACTAAAAAGTAGCAGAATGTGAAACTAAAGTAGAGAAACTAATTATTGATTTGAAACCAAGAGTTAAGTATGTTATTCATAACAAGCTACCGATAGTGGCAGTAGTCTATCGCCCACCAGGTACCAAATCCTCCTTTATCTCAGATTTCTCTGATCTCATTTCGATTCTGTGTGCAAGAAATCGATCCTTCCTCGTAATGGGTAATTTCAACGTTCACTTTGATAACTTATCTGACGCTTTCAGCACCAAATTTCGTGCATTGACTGACTCACTGTCTCTTGTGGCTCATGTGCATGGCCCTACCCACATTAAGGGTCACACACTCGACCAGATTTTCTCATATAACTGCACTTTGTCATCACCAATTATTACCAAATCCTGCTTATCTGACCACATGCAGATCTCATTCAATCTACAGTGTGAGCCCACATCCTCCTCTAAAATAACCTGTGAATCGCGAAACCTCAAGACCCTTGACATCGATGCTGTCCGTGCGAGAATATCTGCTTCACCTCTGCTGCTCAATCCTCCCTCCGATCTGTCATCATTGGTAGATAGCTTCAACACGACACTAGCTGACACGCTCGACGAGTTTTCCCCTCTGACAAAGCGCACTGTGCGCCCCCGCCCAGATGGCCTATGGTTTACCGCAGACATTAAACTAGCCAAGTCTACTAAACAAAAGCTTGAAAAAGGATACAAAAGATCCGGACTAACTGTCCATCAAAAGGCATATGAAGACTACTGTAGGTCGTACCAATCGATCCTAGCAAAGGCTAAGTCTAGTTTTTATAAAAAAACATTGTTAAATCACAGATGCACAACCCAAAAATGCTGATGTCGACAATAAACCATCTCCTCAACCATTCCCAGATTAGCTCCTTACCTGATGATCCTAATGATGATCTAGCCGATCGCTTCTCTCGATTCTTTGTGCAGAAGATAGACAAGATCAGGGAATCCATCCCTGCGATGACAACCTCCCACTAGAATGCTGTTCCTCGGTTCCTGGCAGCACCTCAATGTCTGCATTTAAGCAGGTCACTAGTGATCTAGTCCTAAAGTTCGTATCGAAATCAAAGAAGACAACAAGTCCTCTGGACCCTATTCCCACTGTCCTGCTCCTACGTTGCATTGATCTGCTGCTGCCATGCATAACTAACATAATTAATGTGTTATTAGCCTCAGGTCATGTCCCAGCACCTTTCAAAAAAGCTGTAGTCAGGCCATTTATCAAGAAAACCACACTTGACCAAGAGAACTTGAGCAACTACCGCCCAGTTTCCCTTCTACCATTCCTATCAAAGACACTCGAACGGGTCGTAGCGGACCAGCTGAACTCGTATATCGAAACCTCACACCTTGCTAGTAAGTTCCAGTCTGGCTTTAGAGCTAATCACTCCACAGAGTCAGCATTGCTTCGGGTATACAACGACCTACTTAGGAATGCAGACATGGGTAGAGTTTCTCTGCTTGTTTTGCTTGATCTTTCGGCAGCTTTTGATAACATCGATCACAAAGTTCTTCTAGAGTGCCTCTCATCTCGCCTGGGCATCACTGGCACTGCTCTGCAGTGGTTCTGGTCCTATCTCAGTGGGAGACTCCAGAGTATTGACGTGAATGGACAAAGATCATCTGAAGTACCTCTAAAATATGGAGTACCTCCGGGCTCAGTGCTAGGTCCGGTTCTTTTCACGGTTTATACTCTGCCTCTTGCTGATGTGATTGCCAAGCACAATCTAGGCTTTCACTTCTATGCAGATGACACTCAGTTGTACCTTTGCTTTGATCCCTCCCAGCCTTCGAGCACCTCAAATTCTCTAAACTCACTACCTGCATGCATTGATGACATCTGCACATGGATGGCAGCAAATTTTCTAAAACTTAACGATGATAAAACTAACTTACTAGTTATGGGCAAACCAGTGTGATCCAGTGATTAGAAAGGTTAACTCTCAAAATTGGCTCTGCCAGCATATCGCCAGTTGAATCAGCTCGATACCTAGGTGTCATATTCCAAAGCAACCTCTCGTTAGACGACCATATCAGCTCCACAGTCAAATCTGCCTATTTTCAGCTTCATAACATTGCTAAAATTCGGGCTTGTTTAGATAAAGATACCACGTCCAAGTTAGTCCATGCATTCGTTACATCCCGTCTCGACTTCTGCAACTCACTGCTTACTGGCCTACGAGCATGTGCGATCAGGCGATTGCAGCTGGTGCAAAACTCTGCAGCTAGGCTTGTCTGTCGTGAGCGTCGCAGTTGCCACATTACTCCACTTCTCGCCGACCTGCACTGGCTACCAGTCAAGCAACGGATTGACTTCAAGGTTTTGTTGCTCACTTTTAGGTCTCTTCATTCTATGGCTCAAACCTATCTATCAGATATACTACCCCATCAGGCTAAGCATCGTACCACCAAATTTTCGGAATCCAACAGTCTAGAAATACCTCGTACAAACCTTAAATCCTTTGGAGACCGTGCATTTAGTTCATATGCTCCCAAAGCCTGGAACTCCCTCCCGACCTGCATCAGAACATCCCCTGACCTGACCACATTTTAAACGAAACTAGGAACACGCCTATTTAGGTCAGCATTTAGTGGGTCCCTGTGATTCGTCCTTCATGTGCTTATGTGTGCTGACACTGTTCATGCTGCCACTAACCACATTTGCATGCTGACCCTGTGCATGTCACCCATAACCATATTATTCGTTTCGTTTGTTTTTTCAAGCATGATTTTACTTACCATTCAATTGCATTTCACTTTACAGCAAATGTAAAGCGCCTAGAGAGAGATTAAGTTCTCCGAGGGCGCTTTATCAAGTGAATTATTATTATTATTATTATTATTGTTAACTTGCACTTGAAAGAGGTTATGTATAAAATAAGATACACAGCTTAATGAGTTTCGCACAAAGTAAATGGCTTAATGTTTACATTTTAATTACATTATAAGAAGTAAGGAAGCAAAAGATGAGATTGAAAAGGAATATAATAAGTTGAAGAATAACACATTCTTTGGAAGGACAATGTGAAAAGTGAGAGATAGAGCGAGCGTAAACATTCAGATATTCGATTTAAAATATATTAAAGATGTAGCAATATCATCGAAAAGATTAATGAGTGGAAGATTTAAAGATAGAATGTTGTTCATCCAAGATTTAGTTAAAGTAGAAACAACTAAATCAGATATTTGTCTCGACAAACCAATTTACTTAGTATTTGAAATTTTGGAAAATTTCAAAGTTAATAATACAAGATTTCTATTAAAATACTATAAAGATTATTGCAATGATAACGAAACACTTGCTTGCACAGATACTGATTACCTAGTTATGAAAATAATACAGATAATGTTGATAAAGACTTTGAAAATACTTAGATTACATTGATCTCTCTGAATATCCTTAAAATCAAGAAATATGTAAAGTAGAAGGTTTCAAGAAGATGATGCAATATAATAAGGGAAGTATAGGAAACTTTAAAGATGAATTATCGGAAAAGTATACAGCTGATAAAAATGGAGTTGCTGTAGGCAGTTATATTGTACTTGATGACTGTGTATTCCTAAGACCAAAGATTTATTCAATGCAGATGGCAGTAGAAACAAATGGTAAAATAGAAGTTAAATCAACTGCAAAGAAGCCGAAAGGAAAAACGAAAAAAATAGCAAAGAAATGCTTATCTCATTGTGATTATCTTTCTTATCGTGAAACTGGAAAAGATGTATATTGCAATCAATCAAGATTTCAAACAAGAAATCATTATGTCTCCGAGCAAAACACCTTGCTGGTGGCGCCGGTGTCATACTGGGCTGGGAAAGCCAAAGGCAGACAAAGCACGAGCTGGCCGAGAACCCCTGTAGCTTACCTGTTTAACTGTCACGGGTGCCATAGGTTAGCACGGTGCTAGGCACTCGAGAGAGCTTACTCACCACGGCTGTGGACCTGCAGGTATAAAGCGGCCATGTAGCCGAGCTTTTGGATTCCTGTGCCAAAATATTGCTAATTGATGTCAAATACGGCTTGGGGCTTGAGGTTGGAGAAGTCAGCCCTGATGGCAGTCGGGACGACCTGGGCACCACTTGAAATCATTGGCACTCCCTGTGTACTGACCATACTGGTGAAGTTCGTAAGGAGGCATTTTGCATGTGGTTGAGGGCAGGTCATTTCTAGTACTGCTAGGAACAGACTTTCTCAGAGAACTACTGACACTTGACCATAAGAAAGCTGTTGCTATTAATGAAGCTTGCATTATCAGTCTGAGAGGCCACCAATCTTTCGACCCACCTGGTTTTGATGTATAGGTTTCAGGTGACAGAGATAGTGCAACTAGGTGCCAGCAGTTGTTTAGATGTCCTGTGACAACTCCAGTGCTAAACACTGGGTGGTTATTCGTTGTTGTAGTAAAATTTCCCTTTTTGGACAATTCCCTTTTTAGGAAATCTCATGTTCACTACGTTCACATTCGAAGTCCAAAAAAGGAAACTGTCCAAAAAGTGTACTTTTACTACAACACTAAAACTTTGTCCTGTGATTTTTTAATATCTCTGTAGTCTAACTTGCTTAACTAAACCAATCTCAATAACATCAGAAGGACTAGGTGTTCTAAATCCTGCGTAACTTAGAACAGGATAACTAGTATCGAATGTTATTATTTTTTATCACTTTCTTCTGTGATAGCAAGGTTTCTTCTAGAATTACTTAACGTCAACATTTAATCACCTTCCACACCGTAATAAGGTATATTAAGTAAATTAGAAGTAAGAAAGTTTCGTGAGTAGAACTTATGGTAGCAGTTAGTAATTACATTATCATATTCTGCAGACAGCTTTTCTACTGTTACTGATATTGTTTACGTAATAGTTCTATAACTTATTCTAGTCATATTATTATCTTTTAGAGAAATGATTTAATTTCAGGCGTTCTTCCATAGACATTGTAATAAGTGTCATCATTGACAATTTTAGTTTTATCATTATTTATTCTATTGATGTCTCTTATTTTTAGTGTTATCTTTGAGTAGATAGGTTTTTTAGGTTAATGTCAGATAGCTTTGCTAAAGTGGTGTCAGTGGTGTTGTTAGACAAATTCATAACACTTTTAGCTCCTATCATTCCTTCAACAATCAATGACTCGTGGTTAAAAAGTCTAATAGTTCTTAAAAACGTTGAATGAGCTCTTTCTATTGTGTATGAACAGTCAGTGGTGTTAATAGCAGTTAATCTATCTACTTCTAGTGTTCCATCTATTACTTGTCCTCCTACTGTTCCAGTCTTTGTATCAAGATACTTTTTTGTAGATAAATCATTTCCATTCACAGGATAACTTACATTTACATATTTTTTTGACCTAGCAGATAATCTCTTACAATATCATCAGAGACTTTTCAAATATAGTTATTATCCGAAAAGATTTTACTCACAGCTTCTAACTCACTAATAATAGAGCCAACATTTGCTATTCTATTTTTACCAAGATTTAAAGTTCCATTCATTTCTTATAATCTTCTGCTAAGCATTTTACGTTGTTGCTATATAAACAAAGATATTTAATTATTTATCAAATAAGTTTGAGCCAGATATAAAAGTTGACGATTGAACAAGTTTTTTATTCGCATCAAGTGTATACCTACCGTATAACTCATCTTGTAAAGGGACTAATGTTTCTGGAAGAGGTTGTAGTATACCTTTTTTCCGGTTGTATATTCATACAATGTTGTAACAACAAATGAACCTCTGTGGATGGTAGTATCAGCTAAAGTAGAGATCCATCGACCACTAATTGTTTTTCCATATAAAGATGTTGTTAAAGACCCATCAACTGTTGCTCTAAAACTTACTATAGGGATATTTCCATCTGATATTCTGTTTAGATACCTAAAGTTTACACCATCGGTAGGATTAACAGGATCATTTTCTAAGAAGATAGGGTATCCATTCATATCTAAATTTCCATTAAGAGTTCCACCTGTTAGTTTAAGGAAGTTGGAGTCCATATACGATTTATTTGGAATATCATTATCATTTTTCATATCGAAATCTCCATCAGCCGTAGTTCCTCTTGATACTTTTGTAACGAAATTTATATCTAGATACTTTCTATTTACAGCATCTCCAAGATCAACAGGATCACCTAAATCCTGTATTAAATTCCCATTCATACTTAAACTACCAGTAAGCACATCACCACTTTTTTTAATGTAAATTGTTATACCAATTCTTCATATTTTAGGTCTGAACATTTCTATACAATAGTAGAAAGAAAATCAATGTAAGTTATTCCACTTGCAACAGTAAATTTATCGATAGCATATCTACACGTTCCATCTATATTAATTATTAAAACTAGAGTCCCACTAACTCCATATGTTGATTCACTTGTAATTCTACATATGAATTTGTTTTATCAGTTGCGTACATAATATTAGATGCCATACTAAAATTAGGTAATACACCTGGAAAGAATGTTTTAAGATTAGTATTGTAAGCGACAACTTTTCCAGTAGCTGCAACTACAGGTATATCACCAGGTGTAAGTTGTTGTGGTTGAAATTTATTTCCTGTGTTACCATTAGCTGTAATACTCAAGCCAAGCATGTCAAGATAAAATACGGTTGGATAAGTACCAGAGCCTGCTCCAAAATATCTAAATGATATTAGTTTATTATTATCTATATACTGCTTTGTCACAGTATCCGAGTCTTTTAAGTCAGTAATATTTTTTCCACACATATTTATACTCGCCGTTGCTTTACCTTGAAACACCTGTGTCATATTTTTTAATAGTCCATAATTTATAACTGTATAAGGTCTTAAATCACTATATACAGTTCCATCAGCAGAGTTACCTGATATACCAAAAACATTCTTACAATTCAACGGCGACATCATCTTCCCATTAGTCTTTGAAAGAAACCATGATATAATTGAAACAGTTGCTAAGTCGCCTATTACGTTTGTAGCAACACTTCCTCCAAAGTTTGAACTAAAACCGTAGCTCAAATTTATTGCATCACCATCATTAAGAGGGTAGCCTAAGTTAGTTACTCTATTTCCGTTAGCGTTAAGATCACCGTAGATAGAACCATTAATCTTTCTTTTTTTCCATTCACATATTATATGAAGAATAAAAAAGGAAAAGGTGTTGATAGTTTAAAAGAAGGAGTAGATACAACTAAGGAAGTTGTTTCAGGTATTACAACAGCAACGGAAGTAGGTTCTAAAGCAGTTATAAAAATGGTACCTAAAGTTGCTATGAAGCTGTCCTTACAAGCCACAAACAAGATCGCAAAGGTCGTTCCAAAGGTATTACAATCGTTTAAAGTTATTGGAACAGCTACAAAAGCTCTAGGAGAAATTCTATCAGGAGTAACAGGAGAAGTATATCTTGGTTTATAAAAGAAATTGTTGATGATATATATTCTGGAAAGTATGGACAAGTCTTCTGGAAAACAATGGCAGATAAAAAAGAAGGACTATCAAAGATGGTTGCAAGTTTGGAAGTAGGTTTCTACATTAATGAGATATTATTAGAAGCTGAAAAAGCAAATAGTGATTAGTATCTCAATCCTAGTAAGTTTGTATCTGATACATTCGGAGAAGAAGTTTCTTGGGCTGCAACTCAATTAGATCCTATATCATGGAAGAAGAACTTTCTTGAAATGAGAGGAGGCTCTCTACCAGCTATTCAAGCCATCATTGCTACCATAGCTAGTGTAATAGGAACGGTGGGTTTAGCAGTTTCAATCACTGTATCAGTTGCAGGATTAATAAAAAAAACTGTAGACAAAACAATGTATACTGCGAGGGCATATAAAATGAGTACTCACGAAGAGAGAATGAGTGTTTTGTCACTTCAAAGAGAAAGATTAAATAATGCTATTGCAGACTTGAAAAACATGATACAATAACTTGAAAAGGGGGTTGTTATAGATCTAAGTGATAAAGTATAGAATTCAAAAGTCAAAAACAGATTGACTTACCTAATAAAGGAAAATAACTTGTAGAGAAAGAAGATGTTAGTTATAGTGAGGATTTAAAAAGAGACATGAAAAAGTAGAAGCTTCTACTGTTGGTGGTCGTAAAACGTGTGACAATAAAGCTGAGAGTGCGATGCTATTGAGTAACATTTTTTCACAAGGTAAGAGTAAAGAAGAAATATATAACGAAATGATTAAGCTTAGAGATGAACTCAAACAAAGATGCAAGAACTAGAAGTCAGTGTAGCGAGTTATTTTATTATCTTCTGTTAAGGTATAAGTACAATTAAGTTTTGCAAATTGGAAATGTAAACGTATAGCTTCCATGTCCCTAGCAACAGCAGCTTCTTCATCAAAATCAAAATAACCCAAGTAATAATGTTGATTATTTATTTTGTTCTTGATCTCCATTCATTTGTTTTCTTATAATAATCAATGATTATTATAATATAATAATATTGCACTTGATAAAGCCCCCTCAGAGAACTCAATCTCTCTCTAGGCGCTTTGCATTTCCTGCAAAGTGATATGCAATTGAATAATAAGTAAAATCATGCTTGAAAATCAAACAAAATGAATAAAATGGTTAGGGGTGACATGCACAGGGTCAGCATGCAAATGTGGTTAGTGGCAGCATGCACAGTACCAGCACACATAAGCACATGAAGGACGAATCACAGGGACCCACTAAATGCTGACCTAAATAGGCATGTTCCTAGTTTCGTTTTAAATGTGGTCAGGTCAGGGGATGTTCTGACGCAGGTCGGGAGGGAGTTCCAGGCTTTGGGAGCATATGAACTAAATGCACGGTCTCCAAAGGATTTAAGGTTTGTACCAGGTATTTCCAGACTGTTGGATTCCGAAAAGCTTTGGTACGATGCTTGGCCTGATGGGGTAGTATATCTGAAAGATAGGCTGGAGCCATAGAATAAAGAGACCTAAAAGTGAGCGACACAACCTTAAAGTCAATCCGTTGCTTTACTGGTAGCAAGTGTAGGTCTGCGAGAAGTGGAGTCATGTGGCAACTGCGACGCTCACGACAGACAAGCCTAGCTGCAGAGTTTTGCACCTGCTGCAATCGCCTGATCACACATGCTGGTAGGCCAGTTAGCAGTGAGTTGCAGAAGTCGAGACAGGATGTCGCGAATGCATGGACCAACTTGGACGTGGTATCCTTATCTATAGAAGCCCTAATTTTAGCAATGTTATGAATCTGAAAATAGGCAGATTTGACGGTGGAGCTGATGTGGTCGTCTAACGAGAGGTCGCTTTGGAATATGACACCTAGATTTCGAACTGATTCAGCTGCAGATATGCTGGCAGAGCCAATTTTGAAAGTCAGCCTTTCCAATCTCTGAATCACACTGGGTTTGCCCATAACTAGTAAGTTACTGTTATCATCGTTTAGTTTTAGAAAATTTGCTGCCATCCATATGCGGATGTCATCAATGCATGCAGCAAGTGAGTTGAGAGAATTTGAGGTAATCGAAGGCTGGGAGGGATCAAAGCAAAGGTACAACTGAGTGTGATCCGCATAGAAGTGAAAGCCTAGATTGTGCATGGCAGTCACATCAGCAAGAGGCAGAGTATAAACCGTGAAAAGAACCGGGCCTAGCACGGAGTCCTGAGGTACTCCATATTTTAGAGGTACTTCAGATGATCTTTGTCCATTCACGTCAATACTCAGGAGTTTCCAACTGAGATAGGACCTGAACCACTGCAGGGCACTGCCAGTGATGCCCAGGCGAGATGAGAGGCGCTCTATAAGTACTTTGTGATCGATGTTATGAAAAGCTGCCGAAAGATCACACAAAACAAGCAGAGACACTCTACCCATGTCTGCATTCCTAAGTAGGTCGTTGTATACCCGAAGCAATGCTGACTCTGTGGAGTGATTAGCTCTAAAGCCAGACTGGAACTTACTAGCAAGGTGTGAGGTTTCGATATAGGAGTTCAGCTGGTCTGCCACGACCCGTTCCAGTGTCTTTGATAGGAATGGTAGAAGGGAGACTGGGCGGTAGTTGGTTACGTTCTTTTGGTCAAGTGTAGCATTCTTGAGAAGTGGCTTGACTACAGCTTTTTTGAAAGGTGCTGGGACATGACCTGAGTCTAATGACATATTAATGATGTTGGTTATGCATGGCAGCAGCAGATCAATGCAACGTAGGAGCAAGACAGTGGGAATAGGGTCCAGTGGACTTTTTGTCTTCTTTGATTGAGATACGAACTTTAGGACTAGATCACTAGTGACCTTCGTAAATGCAAACATATAGGCGCAGTCAGGAACCGAGGAACAGCATTCTAGTGGGGAGGTTGTCATCGCAGGGATAGATTCCCTGATCTTGTCTATCTTCTGCACAAAGAATCGAGAGAAGCGATCAGCTAGATCATCACAAGGATCATCAGGTAAGGAGCTAACCTCGGAACGGTTGAGGAGATGGTTTATTGTCGACATCAGCTTTTTTGGATTGTACATCTGTGATTCAACAATGTTTCTATAGAAGCTTGACTTGGACTTTGCTATGATCGATTGGTACGACCTACACTAGTCTTCATATGCCTGTCAATGGGCAGTTAGTCCGGATCTTTTGTATGCCTTTTCAAGCTTTTGTTTAGTAGACTTGGCTAGTTTAATGTCTGCGGTAAACCATAGGCTTGTTTTCGGGTTAGACCAAGACAATTGATTCAAAAGACAGCTTCGAGGGTACAGCAAATGGCTTGAAGTTGAATTTCGAGTGCACGATAATAGCAACTCTGCCTCCAGTTTTGATTGTTCTAGGGGTGTGAAGGAAAGAGAAACCAGATGGAGTTGCGTCTTTAATTGTCGGGCAGTTTATCGATTTCAGCCAAGTTTCAGTTAGGGCGAGCAGGTCGATACCATTTTCAGATCTAAGGTCGTTTATTACTAGAGGTTTATTGCACATTGAGCGAGGATTCCAAAGGCAAGCGTTAAGTCTTGCCGATTGGGTTACAACAGGCCAGATGACCAGTAAGTTAGAGAGATTTACAGTGATGCATGCGTGGGAGCGTGCTGAGAGGTTCGAGACAATCCTAGGAATACCAAACGAGAGGCGTCTGAGCTGGCGGTTCCGGCCATTGCGGCGGCTACTGGGTGCTCTCCTTTTGTTAATGCATAGTTCATGAATCTTAGCAACAACATTAATATCTAGGAATGCATTTGATATACGATGACGAAGCGATAGCAGCTGCTGACGATCATAACTAACAAGTAGGATACTAGCCGCCGGAGTAGCTAAGGCAGCCGCCGGCGTGGGAGACCCAGCAGCCCGAAGCGATAAGCGTTTATATGTCCATAGGTACGTAATTTCTTACGAGCTACGGTCAAATAACAATCAGAATAACTTTAAACAGGTCTTAGCTGTATCGTTTCCGTATACGATGTTCGCAAGAACTTCGGTTTTCGGAAGAATACATTAACAGCAATGTCTGGATATAATGTTTTAAAGACACAAATTGCTATATCATAGTTTGAATTTGCTTTCTTTAATGAAGGAACAATATCATTTAAACCATTATTCATAAAATTAAAGGAATCTTTAAACTCAAAATTCTCAAATGACATTGACATATAGTTCTCCATATTATGTGCAACAGGCTTACAATCAAGACCAAATGCTGATATTCCTTTTACAATCAAATGAGAATCGTATCCTTTCAAGTTGCGAATAAAGATTAGAAGTTTCCAGCTAATTTTTTTGAATCTGACGAGTGAATCACAAAGTTTATGTGCTGCGCCTCTAAACTTACCTGTAAAATAACAGTGATCTCTTACTTCAAACTTTCCATTTATATCATTAAATTCTGTCGTACAAATCCAACATTTTGTAGAATCTTTAAATAGCTTATAGGTATCAGAATAAAAAATAATAGGTGCTTCAATGTGAATTAACAGCTTATTTTTTAATTCGTTAGAAGTATTAATTATAAATTCTAATGGTAGTTCAACACAATCTTTCCCTCTGTTTAAAAACTTATCTATAACATTTCCAATAATATCAACAATAATAGCACATGACCACATGGAACTAGTAACATATTAGTACATGTATCACTACATTTACCTGTTGTTAATTTGCTATCACAATAAGTTGGATTAATATTGTTAGATTCTACACTTTCACAACAAACACCACACGTCTTTACATTCAAACTCTCGAAATCAGCATAGCAAACGTATGGAGATTTAATAAGTTTTTCATGGTAACTAAAACTTAAAAGTGTAGTATCTTTTGTTCGTCCCGTTTTCTTGTTATCAACAATACCAGGCATTTTTAATTTAGAATAACTAGAGTTAAGACCTTTACATAAATCTAAATGATTCTGAAAATCTACGTCCGAAAAGAATTTATCAATACACCTGTGACAATAAAATACTGATCCTCCTTTATTAGATGTTCTACAGAGTCCACTGAAATTCTTTATCAATACATAATGATTTTTTTCAGATTTAGTTATCAATAAAAGATTAATATGTCTATCTGAAATCTGTAATTTTCTTGATACCATTTTTAGAGGATATACACCTGATTTGTCATTGTATTAATAAACATTTATACTAACATTAAAAAGTTTACCGAGCTTTTTAACATCAATTACTTTGAGTGGCCATTCAAGTTGTGAAAGAGCTTCATTTAGTTCTTGATAATTACTTTTTAAAATGTTAATTAAATCAATGTATCTCTCTGGATGTACACTAACAGGATTTAGGAATCTTAATACACACTATAAAGCACAATATTTATCTTCATTCTTTATATTAACACAATAAAGCTTCTTTTCTAAACCAGTTAGTGGTGGTAAATAAGAAGAACCCGCTCTAATAATATATTCACTATCATTAATCTCAAGTCGTTTTACACCGATTAGCCTCCAACCAGAACCAGGATTCTTGTCAATCATTGTATCTACTAATTCCTTTAAAGATTTTATTTGGTCTTTAATAATATTAGTATAATCAGATCTTATAACAACTGCAACTAATTTAGAACCTGTTACAACACTATGTGAATGTGTGTCAGTTTGAGTGTGATATGAATGAATTGAAATCTTTGTTTGCAATTTAAATGAAGAAAATCTAGTTGTTACTTCTTTTAACACATTGTTATAATTTGGTATTATAATATTAAAGAAATCATCAATTTCAGTTGCTATATAGTCTCTTCCTTTAATAATATATCTCTCATGTTTTCCACTTGCTTCAACAAAATCTAATTTAAATTTATGAAGCCTAGAAGCATTACTTTTACTTGGAGTTATGACATCAATATTCATTAGTCTTCTTGACTCACTTTAAAATGATTTTCCCTTTTGAGGACTTCTTTGATTCATCTATACTAAGTAAATTTACATTAAAATAAAAAATCATAGGACAAAACTTTTAGTGTTGGAGGAAAAGTACACTATTTGGATAGTTTTCTTTATAGGACTTCGAATGCGAACGTAGTGAACATGAGATGTCCTAAAAAGGGAATTGTCCAAAAAGGGTACTTTTACTACAACATTCGTGCCGAACGAAAGGAGGCTGGCAGGGATTGGTCTGGCCACAGCTAGGGCTACAGTCGTACCTCGGGGCTGGGTCCAAGTGTCCTGGGTTGTTAATACTGGCCTCCACCTGGTCCGAGTCAAGCTGGCCACTCATTGGTAAAGCGCCTAGAGAGAGATTAAGTTCTCTGAGGGTGCTTTATCAAGTGAATTATTATTATTATTATTGATAATGGCTGCTTCCAGTTGAGTCCCGGCCAGGAGTGCCGAGAGTGGCAGCTACTGATTTATGTGGCATTTGAGAAGTAGCCTCAGAGAATTTTAGACTATGATCATTCAGGAACAGCTGCAGCTTGACACCACACAAGCCGCAGCTGCTTCGAATTCTCCTGACCGTTGACCGGGATGTTTTCTGCACTGGGAGCTTAGACCTCGGCCTGCTAGAACAGGTGCAGCACCAGATCGACACCGGAAGTTCCAGGCCAATTCGGGCCAGGCTCTATCATGTACCTCAGGCACTGCTGTCGGAAGTAGATAACCAGTACATGATATGCTCGAGGTCCGTGTGATTGAGGGTTCATGCAGCCCATAGAGCTCGCCCTTGGTTCTGGTCAAGAAGAAGTCCGGTACCCAACGATTCTGCATCGATTATAAATGGACTATCTCGGTCAATATTAAGGGTTGCTACCCTGTACCTTGGCCAGACGAGGTGTGGCAGTTATTAGAAAGTTTGCGATACTTCAAAGCTCTTGACCTAGCATTACTACTATTAATGGACTTAATCTTCCATATCCGTGCTCATTAACACTAACTGTAATATTAAACATTTCGGCTAGCAATTGTATGTCACTTACGTTTAATGTATTAGAAGGATATATTTCCTTAACATGATACAATTCTTCTATTCTCTTTAGAAGATGAGATGATTTTTCGTGCAATATTTATTTAAAATCGGCTATGATTAGGGATGATTATCTCTCTAATGAAGAAATCTAAGTATGCACCAAAGAGCACAACAATTGTCTGATTCATTCTTTATATTCATAGTCGATCTCTTCTTTTCTGATCCCTCTGGCATGGGAGGATAGCCACCGCCAACTTTATTTCTAAAATAAATAAACTTTACATGTAAAGCATCAACACCAAATATAGTCCAACTAGATTATGTAACCATTCCTCTACTCTCTTCTTGAACGATGTAAATTGCATTCTAATTATTTATCAACATCGGAAATTCTATTTATCTTTGAATTACTTACTCTAGTGAATGGTCGATTACTAAAAGATCCACTTTCAGGAGCTAGGATTGGCGAAAAAACTATTGTCATTTTTAAATCACTCTTATTTTTAAGCAATTCTGTAATGAATGCCTTTAAATCTTTACTATTTATATCAAATATGATATCAAAATCAATTTTATTTCGGTCTAATCTTAAGTATTAATAATCCAAGAAGTGTCCATCTGATGAAGCTCTTCCTAAAACCCAAAAACCCATCCAGTTTCTTGTATATTCATTAACCTTCTAGAGCAGGGGTGTCCAACCTTTTTGCTTGGGGGGCCAGATTGCAAAAATTTACCAGTTCCCGGGGCCACATGTGAATTGCCGCAGTTGACCGCGTCAGAAAATAAGATCGTAATTTAGTATGACTATTACTATTATACCTAATAAATAAAGCGCAATACAATAGTATTTTAGCATTATAATTAAAATTAATAAATAATAAAAATTTAATCATGTGTCCTGGAAAATAATTCTATAGATACTATGGCCAATCTTTTACTTTTGGATTTTTATTTTAATAACATGAAGACAGAAACTTATAAAACTTACAAAATTACATGACAAGGACTCGCGTAATATTAATGTCTTCAGATTATTAAATACCACAGGTATTCAATGTCTTCTGCACTGCAGGCATCAATGAGATATTTGGCATTGTTTCTGTTTGCATAAAAAGTCGACATCTGCTGCAACCGTGGATGTGGCAATTCTAAGGATTCCTGATAAATGTTCATCTGTGAGAACGGATCGAGTCTTTGTTTTCACATTTTTCAGTCTGGAAAAAAAGCTGTTCACAGCAATATGCACTGCCAAAAAGTGCAACATACCTTCGAGCATGTTTGGCTAGGTTAGGAAAAGACTCTGATGAAACATACTGCTTGTAAAAAGTAACAAGGTCATGCTGATCAAGAAAAGTTTTTAAATTGCTGTCATTATGAATGTCGATTAGTTCGAGTTAAAATTCATCAGGTGCATCCGAGGGATCGATATTAAATGGATTACTAATCATGTTCATGTCATCCGCATGTTGTTGGAAATCCTGAAACCTCTCTTTGAATTCATCAACAAGTTTGCTAACAAGAGTGGAGTACTTCATATGAGCCCCCGTTTCAGGCGATCTTGTTGCTAGTGTTGTGAAATGTAACAGTTTCTTCTGATCTAAGTGTTTCCGGAAAAGTTTCAGCTTTTGCACAAACGCGACAACACACTCATACATTTTATGGACCATTTGATTCTTACCTTGGAGTTTGACACTAAGATCTGCAAGATGTTTGGTCATGTCCATCAAAAAAGCCAAGTCATTCAACCACTGCTGGTCATCGAGGAAGCCAACATCTTTTCCCTTTTCTGTCATAAATGTTTTTATTTCGTCCCGAAGTGACCAAAACCTTGCTAACTTTTTGGCCCTACTTAGCCAACGGACTTGGCAGAAATAAATAACATCACAGTTATCTGATCCCAACTCTTCAAGGAAAGCCTGAGATTGTCTGTGGTTTAGCTCACGAGACCTTGTCACATCGACTGTTGAAACTACATTGTTCATTACATGTTGCATGCTCAAGACCTTTGCGCATAGCTGTTCTTGGTGGATGATGCTGTGATGACTGACAATTTTGTGAGGTACTAATTTTAAAAATTAAAGATACAAATCCATGGTGTCTATCTGTCATTGAAGGGGCTCCGTCTGTGGTTAAACCAATCAATTTAGTTTCAGGAAGATTACATTTTGTGAGGACCCTCTTGACCTGATCCAAAATATCCCTCCCCGTTGTAGTGCCTTTCAATGAACATATATCCAACATCTCTTCGATAATGACAAACTTACCTGTAACTCCGCGTACAAACACCGACAGGTTAGCCGTATCGCTATTGTCCGTGCTTTTGTCGAGCGAAAGAGAATAAAATTCGCATTCAGCAAGTCTTTTAGTGAGACTTTCTTCAATGTTGGAAGCGAGCTAGTCAACTCTTCTCGTAACCGTTTGATGAGAAAGACTGACTTTCTCTACTTCTGACTTATTTTCTGGACAGACCACACCAGTAAACAGCCCGAGGCATTCCTTAACAAATGCACCATCCGAAAATGCTTCCCCCCCCCCCGCTTAGCTATAGCTTCAGCTATTGAAAAACTTACTTTGGTTGAAGCCTCAGACATGTTGCTGACTGCTGTAAAAAATGACTGCTGTCCGATGACGCTCTGTATCAACGAGTTCACGCGATCAATTCGAAGTTGACCAGTCAGGCTGTTGTACCTGTCGCCATGCTTTGTTGAAAAATGTCGCTTAACATTGTACTTCTTTGCAACGGCAATTTTTTCTTGGCATATTAGGCACATTATCGTACCAAATAATTCCATTACAAAATAGTCTACAGTCCAAGATGCTTTGAAAAGTCTTCCTTCTGCATCGAGTTTTCGTTTTTGCTAGTATTCACGTTCGCCGCCATTTTTCTCTGTGAAAAAAAACAGATCACTTATGAATTGATTAATTTATATTTTATCACAGCAATATCTTAGTATTAGTAAGTAAGTTGGGCAATACGCGTTTTTTTAAAAACCTACCTGACTGATTCCAGTTCGTGCAGCAGCAGCTAAGAAACGGCTCTTTTTTTCTATCCACAGTGTGAAACATTTAATTCCGCTTGCTGAAGCGTTAAAAATGCGATCGTAATGGCACCGCTGTAGCACAAATACATTACCCCTTCACGCCTTAATGTTCACATGAAGGCTAGCAAAATAAATCGATTCTTTTACCTTCACGCAAAAATAGCCATTCGGACACCTTCACGCTTCACGCGCGAGTGAAGTACATCACCGCCTTATATCGCCGTTTGTAATGATTAAAAATTAAAGAAAAACATGGAGTGACAAATATTTTTGGGATAACGTTGCGGGCCGCATAGAAGACCTTGGCGGACCGGGTTGTGGCCAGCGGGCCACGTGTTGGACACCCCTGTTCTAGCGTCTCTATCAAATGACCACTCACTATTCTTAACAACTTTCTTAAGAATAGTAGTATCTGATTTTATTGTTGTAGGTGTTTGTAGACTGGCAATTGATGCATCTAAACTAGCCTTTAAGATGGATATTTTGGTAGAAGTCCTGTACATTCTTTAGCTTCTTCTCTTACACGTCTTGCTCGACCGCTAAATTTTTCACCCTCTCGCCGCATAACATAATCATTATTTGGAGACAAATATGAATGATATTTTTCTTTAATTAATTTATTTATCATTACAACTTGTTCTACCTTTATATAATAAGATTTAATTAGAACATCTCAGAGTAATATATAAATAAATGTTATGTAGACCAGGGTCTCGAGAATGAGGTCATTTGATGAGCACTAGGCTACATAACACTCATTTATACACTACTCTTAGAACTAACACGTTTGTTAACGCTTGCCGCGTCATCTCGCGCCCCTGTAGTTTACCCTGTACAGGACTTACCCCTGTAGACTTGTTTAGTTCCCCCTTTGTATAGTGCATGCGTGTGTATTATGTAAAGTGTTGTGTGCTCGGTCGATCACCCGTGAACCGCTGTCGCCCGAGGGCCATGCGAAACGACCAATTAGATATAGATAGTAAGGGGCCCTAGTGCGATTAGGCTAGCACCCGTGACCTCGGCCACAATCCTATCATTTAATTTACTTTACTCTCGTGCCGTCGTCCTTCCTTTAAAGCCACTGTACTATTGAACAGTTTCAAGTATTCTATCAGTAAAGCCACTGTCCTCTCGAGCCGTCGTCCTGCCATTAAACTTACTGTACTAGGGATCCGCAGCTTTGTAGAATAAGAGATTTTACGCTCCTTTCCACTTGCTAATGTAATGTAATGTCTTCCCGGATTAGTGTGTGATTTTTCCCTTTGGCAGCCTCACCTCGAACAGAGCATTTTTTCTCTCGATCTCGCTCTGGCTCGATCTCGTTCCAAAATGTTCTGTTCGAGTGTGTGTCTACCAAATGGAAAAACCCCAGATTACTCAACAAACTTTACTTCATAACAAAAACATTTTAAATCAAAAAATATTAATAATATATGATGGAAAATTCATATTTTATTGAAAAGTATAGTGAGTTTCCACACGTTTTTATTGTAGATTTGAGGAAAATTTTGGAAACAGTTGCAGAAGCATTTTATCTTAAAGGAATTAAAGGTTTTTGTGTGGTCTCTTGTTTACTTGCTGGAGATTTATAGAAAGGTAAATGTGATGTAAAAATAGATTAAGAATTTAGCAGTCATCCAAGTGAGAAACGTGCTACTTTTCATTTTTGGTTAAATATTAATAGAATAATTATTATTATTGCAAGGAATATTTAAATTAATTCTCTTCAACGACAAGATTTTACTGATTTACAAGATAAGAAAATACTAGTTACATATATATTGATGGTAAAAAATATGCTTCTCATAGACTTGCATTTTTAATAGTAACGGGCAAAATACATTTGCATGAAATAGACCACATCGATAACGATAAACTAAATTATCGTTTTAATAATTTACATACCTAGCTGAACTGCTGCATCAGTTTCAGCCTGTTCGCGCCCTCAGGTCCTGTGTGGACAATAAATTGGCTGTCCCATTCCTCCGCTTAAAGACAGTTGGCGACAGAAGCTTTAGCTCTGCAGGTCCTAGACTGTGGAACTCGCTTCCACAATTCTTACGCAACGACATCTACTCTCCAAATGCCGACTATGGCACATCTTTTTCAGTGGTCCAGAACTGCTACTTCTATGCTACTCACTACCTCAACTGCTCTCCTAACTCTGCTATGCTTCCCACTTTCTCTTTGTGCCGTGAGACGAAGTCTGTTGGCTACCGAATGCGTGCCGAAAGCCGCTTAGGCTGTGAGTGTGCTATACAAAACTCTCCTGCATAACACCCACATGGTCTTTATGACTTTGTGGAGTTACTGACGGAGATACATACATTACGTGAGGCAACTAATGCACAGAATAGTAGAAATAAAGGAATAAGAAAAAATAACACAACAGGATTTATAAGGGTTAGTTTTGACAAGAGATTAAATAAGTAAGAGTCAAATATTACAATAAATGGACATACATATCACTTGGGTTTATATGACGACCCTGAAGAAGCAGCGATAGCAAAAGATCTAGAAGCGATACGATTGCATTTAAATTATGCTAGACTAAACTTCAAGTACACATAACCAGATGATAATAAACTTGTTAGATTCACCGATTTGTAGTTGCTGCATCGTTTCTTCATATCAACTAGTAATTTTTCAACTTCTCTATCTATTTCATCACTTGATACTTGTGCAAACAATATAGCATTAAGCATAGAACCCTCCATTTTATAGTCGCACTTTTTTGTACCACCAACCGTACTTGCTTCAATTTTCTTAATATCTCTCTTTAATTCAGGTGAAGAATTCACACTACCCTCCTCCACTAATTTCCTTCCGTACTTCGTATAGTTCAATCTGTTTTTGACTTCCGATTTTTGTACTTTTCCTGATACACCAATGTCAACTCCTTGATTAATTAATTTTACCATCCTTCATCATTCCCCAATCTTCAATTGCATTTGTTAGTCTTTCACTTTGTGAAGTTAAAGCATTCATCCTTTGTTCATAAGTTTGCAAAGGTGGTGCTTTTGAGGTGAACATTAACAGAGTCATCAGTCATATTTGAAACATCAGAACTGACTAGTTGTTCATCATATGCCGTCATTATTGACCTAAAAAAATAATCTACATAAGATTTAAGTGCTACTGCAGAAGTTGCAAGCATTGGATCAGTAACTGCTTCCATTTCCTATATAATAATAAAAAATACATGCACACAGATTTAAAGTCTATTGTAATTACAAACCAAAACTCTCTTGTAGATTTTGAATGGCTTTTCTATCATTTATACAAGAATCACTGTATTTCGTAAGTTCTTCATCTAATCTCTCACTTTCATTACAAATATTAAAAAGTGAAGTAATCTGTGAATCATTCAATGTTAAAATGAAATCATTAAATTTATAAGAACTAAGTTTTCTGTCGAGTATGTATTTTAAAACATCTAAAGTGTCTTTGCAGCATAACATTCCGAATATTCTTACATCCATCTATTTATTATTCAATTAATTTGCACTCCTAATTTTGTTTTTGGGGTTTAAGATTTTTTATTTGCTTCTATAAGCATCTCCTTTATCTTACTGTGACTTTCCATTAGTTTATCACATGTATCACACATTTCTATAAGAATACTAATATATGAACTATCAATATCTGGAATTACTTTATCAAGTGAATGTTTTTTTTTAGGGGCTAGCCTCTGAAATAAGGAGGTAGGTCCACAAAAAATGGTCAATTTATTTGAAATTCGCGTATTAAAGATAAACTAGTTATAAATGCAAGCTCAAATTTTGGTGGTTGTAAGATGACTGGAACAAAGTCAATACAATTATTATGTAAGACCTATCTAAACCGGAAGTCGTACATCGAGCTCAACAAAATAATTTTGTTTGAAAAATAACTGAGCCGGAACTGCGGTTTTCTGGTGAACTCTGCGAATATAAGCTATTCAGCCCTAAACGGACCCTCAAAAAATAACTGGGAAATGATAAAACGTAAAAAAATTCCGGAAATGACACATCCCTCGAGATCAAACGTCCGACTGGTAGTACAACAAGATGATAAAAGAGTAAACCGCCTATCGGCAGGGTGTCTAGTCCCGCCTCTGCTTCCCCGCCCCGCCCATAGCAACTGGCGGTAAACGGCATTACAAGGCCCACTCCTTATTTACTTGGCAGAACCCTGCTAACATTGGTATGTTTACATCAGATCACAAACCGGGAGTGACTGTCGTTCGGCCAGTAGACGAACATTAGGGATAATGTATTGAGAATTTACTGCTGCCGGGGCCGCCGTAACTAAGGACTCCATTATCACGGCACAGCATGAATCCTGGGACAGCTGATTCAGTTCCTGTAGCCGCCATAACGCACGAGGCGACGGCCGCGAGTAGTCCTTTCTTCGGCGGCCGGTCAGCGTGGTGACTTGATGGAACTAGCGCGTCGTTTACTGGAAGCCAGTCTGAAAAGGTTGATTCATTTCTATTCAAGGAAATTTAGGTGATTTCAAGTTCTCATTTACGTCGTTACTAGTTACATATTTGTATTGGCGAATGCCGGTGAGCCGCCCGGCTGTACCCTGGATTGCCGGCCTGCCGTATGATATCGCGGATATGATCTGCTTAGGCTGTATAAGGTTCTTGTTAGGTTGACCTATTCCTAAGATCCATGTTTATCTATTTATTGAATTGTTCGTGTGATTATAGCGTTTTCTAGTGCTGCCTCTTGGTTATACCTTGGAGTTCTCAAGTTTATCTGCATAGGACAGTCCAATGCCTGCTGTCATTTATGTCATATCTTCTAAAATGATGATCCGAGATCCTTAAAACTTTGGAATGTATGATTGATTGTAATTACAGAATCATTCTAGCCTTCTCGCATGCGTATTGGACCTCAGTAGATTGACTTGTTTTGGTCAAAACTGGCTGTGTTTGTCGTGCTAAGCCTTTGTCATCCTTTCACTCACATGGCGTGAAAATGTCACAGGTAGGCTACTTGTGACCCAATCAACGTGAAATTTGAATTACGTGCTCCTAATTATGTGTTTTGATGTTGTATGGCGACAAATATAGTAACGCTCTTGTTATTCCATGTCACCTACATGCTTTGGCACCTTAAATTGGCTTCTCTGTGTGCTGTCACAACAGTAGTACTTGGTACCTGGTACAGTGTACAACTTGGTCGATACTGGGCCGATCTGTGTGAAACTTGGAATATAGGTGGAGCTCACCTGTCTTGTCACTCCTCACCTGGGCATGTATGCATGATGGGTTTGTATGCATATAATGTGCCTGTCACAAAGTGTCCGTGGGCTGTGTTCGTGATGGCAGTCAACAGTTTGACATGTCAAAAAAATTTTTTGTGGGGGGAGTGACAAGTGAAATGTCCTGCATTTTTTGATTGGTTTGCTATATTTCTACAAAAAAAATTTTCTGACCGGAAAACTGAGGAGTTGACTTTTACCAGCAGTCCTATACGTGACCTTGGACTTTTAAAGGTCACCATAAGGTCAAAACATCAGATATATTATATCAAACGATCGCTAATGGTACCGGTGTTCTTCGTGCCAATTTTCATGCCAATCAGTTTACCCGTCTTCGTACAATATTTTTTAAACATGCTTTGGAGGGACAACTTCCCCCTATTAGCGGTCATTTTGAGGGATAACTCCTTTTACCGCCATACTTAACCCCTTGGTCAATTTGATTGCTAGGGAAATCCCCGTATTAGGAATGCCTAGTGCCTTACATGGCCGTTTGACCTTTACGGTGGAGTGGACAACTGGCATTTGCACACAGCCACTAGCCGTAGCTGATCGGATTACTGCAGTGTGGCCGAAGTAAAGGTAAGTTAACTCAGTTCGATGTCAAGATAGGGGAACGCATACTTTGAACCTTTGAGGCTTAATTACTGCCACAATTGCTAGTTCTAAACCTGCGACCGACGATAGTAATTTGGTCGGTGCATGTCCTGCAAGCTAAATCGGTCAGAGCCGCTAGTCTGGATTATTCCTAATGTTTACGAGCAGGTTTTATTGCATCGCAAGTCTTTTAACCACATCACTATGAAAAGAGATTTGATATGTGGGAACTTAAATTGCTTAGCTTATTCGGCTTGGTGCTTGTAAATTCAAAACCAGTAGAGCTAGCTGAGAGAGATAATTTATCACCAGGCTGTACTACTGGATATCTGATTAGCCAAGAGCAGTCTTCTAATTGAGCCGGAGGCTTGCTGGAAAATGCAAGTGGGAGGATTGGGATCAGTTTGCATCGACTACCATAGGTATTTTAGTGAGTTGGCATCCAAAAGTCATTTCCTAATAAATGCCCGGTTTCGGGAGACACGAGACTTGAAGCTCGGTCGTGCTGCTGAGTGATCCGACCACGGGCCACTAAATCTTGAAGCCATCCAGAAATTTTAGTTCTTCCTGTTTTGAAAGCAAGGGGGTCAGCGGGAAATTTGAAAGTGAGGCACATTTCACTAGCCTAAGCAAGAATAGGATGGTTGAATGTGTTCACTGTGGCTGCTGGTGCTCAAGCGAATTGTAAGCTAGACCTTTTACCCGAGCAATTTTAATTATATTTCTCACTCCACAAACAAAAAAGCTGCTGCCTTACTAGCTTTTGCCAATTAGACCAAGAAACTTCACTAGTAAATGGATACAAAAAATGTTCTCAATTGTATGCAATTACTTAATGGCATGATAATATGGTTTACAATTCTTACGCAACGACAACTACTCTCCTACTGCCGACTACGGCTCATCCTTTACAGCAGTCCTGAGCTGCTACTTCCATGCTACTCAATACCTCAACTGCTCTCCTGACTCTGCTATGCCTCCCACTTTCTCTTTGTTTCGTGAGAAGAAGTCTGATGGCTATCAATTGAGTACCAAAAGCCGCTTAGGCTGTGAGTGTGCTATGCAAAATACATTTCATTACATTAGCTGTTCGTCGCCGTAGGTTCGACTCTCGTGCTCTTGACGCATAGTCTCGCACCTACTACCGAAGCTGCAGCCCCGCCCGAGCTGCCAGTCGTCTCGTTTGTACTCTCTCTCTCTCTCTCTCTCTCTCTCTCTCTCTCTCTCTCTCTCTCTCTCTCTGCGTTTCTCTCTGTCTCTGTCTCTGTGTGTGTGTCTCTCTCTGTCTCTCTCTCTTTCTCTCTCTGCCCTCATAACCCTTTGAGCTTAGCTGTTACTTTGTTGGACCCCTGCTTTTGGTGTCCATCCTTGGCTTATTCGCTGTGCCAGCCTGCCATCCTTCTGCTCTGTGTCTAATGGAGTACGATAGTCGGTCCACATCCTGACCAAAGCTCTTTGTCTGACCAAAGCTCCATTTTAACCTGAGCAGCTACAGGTTGCCCTAGGTGCCCTAGTCAGCCCACTAAGGCAAAGGCTATTATGGCCGCTAACCTGAGAGCTGCCCCAGTGCCAAATTAATGGAACAGCCAGGCAATCACTTCGGTCTACATCTGAACTGCTCCTAGCAGCAGGCCTCATTAGTAGAAGGAATTTTCATCCTTAGTCCCTATAAGGTCACCATGTGTTTGCCTGAGGAGGGAATGGCCAGTTGTTCGGTTGCTATCTGCACCTGATGCACACTTGTCCTTGGAGCATGCTAGGGCTACACTTTCGATTATACTTCCTTTTCTACAAACACAAAGTACCCATGAAGAGCTATAGTTCTCTGTAGGTGATACAGCAAAGGTACTATCATTATTATTACCCGTATTAGGGCAAATATCAACCTAAGGTTTGCTGCCAAGCTCCACTATTTATCATGAAGGGGTAGGCAGCATTTCCCAGCAGCCACTAGATACATTTTGTCTGATTGACTCCAAATGGCCGAACAAAAGTCTTTATGTAGCATATCTTCCTACAATTAATGCCCTTCCAGCCGAATGCTTGCTTTGCGAATAGCAGGTCCCAGTTACTTTTACTAAGGCTAGTTTTAGGCATATGAGTTCAGATACGATGTCGTTAAGGTATGGACTAATTTAGATGCCCTGTTTCTCACTGAGAACATCTGAATTTTCAGCTGTTAGTATGCAAACAGTGTTCAAAAGTTTTTTTGGCAATTGCTTGGTTTATTGTATGTGCTATTTTATATGTGGTAAATGAAAGTGGTAGTACCACTTTACTTACATAAATAGAAATACTAGCTACTTGTGTAGTACTGCATTAGAGCTGTTGCCAGCAGTGTAGGCAGCTTTACAGTAGGGAATTTCCAACCGTATTCTCTAGCAGCTAACCATGTGCTGGCAGCAAGGGGAATACCTGATTGAAAAGCGCATTTAGCCTTCTATGGCTAATTTTGCTGTTGCTCTGCTTTCCACCTAAACGACACGTTTCCACACATCGAATCATAAAACAAGTTATCTGCCAAGCTCGATGCCATTAAATCAGCTCCTATTAAGTGTGTCATGCTGGTTACATTAGTCCAAGTAGTTAGTCTTGAATAATACTGTTAACCTCAGGTTTTATTCTAAGAGTAGTTATTTTGTCTACATAATTATTCTGAGCTTTGTACTTTCTGTGCGATTGAATTAATCAATCATTCTTCCTGTGCAGCATATGTAAAGTCTCTAGAAAGGGAATGAGTTCTCTGAGGGTGCTTCACAAAGTGTATTATTATTATTAGTATTATTATTGTTATTATTACTAAAGTGCTTAGGTTTTCTAAGCAGGTGCCTTCTAAGTCGTCCAGGTATTTCGGGATGAAGAAGTTTATGACCTTTTAGTGAATGGGCAATGACAAAAGGGAAATCTTTTTACCACGGAGCGCTCAGAAGGCAGAATGCTTATTTAGGGACAAGCTAAGCACTGCCCTTGCGACTTTTACATTACTCGATGACTATGGCGATATCTATTCGACCGGTGCCTCAATCAGGCAAGACACTGGAACGGGTCGTGGCAGACCAGCTGAACTCCTATATCGAAACCTCACACCTTGCTAGTAAGTTCCAGTCTGGCTTTAGAGCTAATCACTCCACAGAGTCAGCATTGCTTCGGGTATACAACGACCTACTTAGGAATGCAGACATGGGTGGAGTGTTTCTTCTTGTTTTGCTCGATTTCTCGGCAGCATTTGATACCATCGATCACAAAGTTCTTCTAGAGCGCCTCTCATCTCGCCTGGGCATCACTGGCACTGCTCTGCAGTGGTTCAGGTACTATCTCAGTGGGAAACTCCAGAGTATTGACGTGAATGGACAAAGATCATCTGAAGTACCTCTAAAATATGCAGTACCTCAGGGCTCTGTGCTAGGTCCGGTTCTTTTCATGATTTATACTCAGCCTCTTGCTGATGTGATTGCCAAGCACAATCTAGGCTTTCACTTCTATGCGGATGACACTCAGTTGTACCTTTGCTTTGATCCCTCCCAGCCTTCGAGCACCTTAAATTCTCTCAACTCACTTGCAGCATGCATTGATGACATCTGCACATGGATGGCAGCAAATTTTCTAAAACTAAACGATGATAAAACTAACTTACTAGTTATGGGCAAACCCCCCGTGTGATTCAGAGATTGGAAAGGCTGACTTTCAAAATTCGCTCTGCCAGCATATCTCCAGTTGAATCAGCTCGAAATCTAGGTGTCATATTCCAAAGCGACTTCTAGTTAGACGACCACATCAGCTCCACAGTCGAATCTGCCTATTTTCAGCTTCATAACATCGCTAAAAATAGGGCTCTTTTGGATAAGGATACCACGTCCAAGTTGGTCCATGCATTCGTGACATCCCATCTCGACTTCTGCAACTCACTGCTAACTGGCCCACCAGCATGTGCGATCAGGCGATTGCAGCTGGTGCAAAACTCTGCAACTAGGCTTGTTTGTCGTGAGCGTCGCAGTTGCCACATTACTCCACTTCTCGCCGACCTGCACTGGCTACCAGTCAAGTAACGGATTGACTTCAAGGTTTTGTCGCTCACTTTTAGGTGTCTTCATTCTATGGCTCCAGCCTCTCTCTCAGATCCACTCCCCCATCAGGCCAAGCATCGTAACACCCACTTTTCGGAATCCAACAGCCTACAAATACCTTGTGCAAACCTTAAATCCTTTGGAGACCGTGCATTAAGTTCATATGCTCCCAAAGCCTGGAACTCCCTCCCGACCTGCGTCAGAACTTCCCATGACCTGACCACATTTAAAAGAAACTTAAAAACATATATTTACAACAGCATTTAGTGGGTCATTGCGATTCGTCCTTAATGTGCTTATGTGTGCTGACACTGTGCATGCTGCCACTAACCACATTTGCATGCTGACCCTGTGCATGTCACCCCTAACCATATTATTTATTTTGTTTGTTTTTGAAGCATGATTTTACTTACCATTCAATTGCATATCACTCTGCAGAAAATGTAAAGCGCCTAGAAAGAGATTAAGTTCTCTGAGGGCACTTTATCAAGTGCATTATTATTATTATTATTTTTATTAGTCGGTTCAGCTGCAGCAGTGGTAAGCTCATATGTGTAGCAGGATGCACTGATACTGCTGGTATCGCCTAGTTGAATAAGAAGGCCAAGAGTTTATAGCAACATCTTGTTGCCAAGTTATTGGTGGTTTAGTCGGTTTCTAGCTGTCTGCCCCGAGCGACTCGTCCATCCTTCGAGAGTTAATTCAATGTACAGGGGACGTCATTATGGAAATTTGTTTGCAAGTGAAGTGGTCGATGTTACTGTGGTATAAGAGCCACGTTGCCATGGTGGGTCTTCTGTCGGCTGTGGCCTATGCAGTCTGCGATTGTTTAGCCCAGGTGCCAGAATCTTAGCAGACTAATAGGCTGGGTTTTAGCAGCAACAGCTGTCGTTCGTGGTTATATTGAAGGGCTTTAATGCCTCAATTTTTCGCCGATTAAGTTTAGCATATTTTTAAGTCCCATGCAGAAATTGTAGACCTACTTTTCTCGGTGGGATCAATGGTGAAAAATATTCGTTTGGTATGCAGCATCTGGGTAGGTCGCAGCTGTGGAGGTGTTCCTTAGCTCCGGGACTGTTCTCCCAATCCCCTCGGAGTATCGTTTTTTCTACCGGAAATGCCGTGCTGGGTAAATGCGATTTTGTAACTCCACCAGTCAGAAAGCGCCAGCCAAACCGACTGACTAGGTAGCAGCAAATGGGCATCCTCGTTCTAGGACAGATTATGGTTCACACAAGACATTAAACTATCTATGTTTATATAGCAAAAACTTTAGTATGCATATGACTGTCAGGCATATCTCTACCCTAATTCTATGACACCTTGATCAGCTGCTGACATGCATAATTTACATAATAAATATGACCTTAACCTCGGATTATGTCCCTACAACATTCATAAAGGCTGTCGTTAGGCCACTATGTAAGAAAGCAGCAATGAACCAAGAGAACTTGAACAGCTTCTGTCAAGTCTTTCTTCTGCCGTTCCTATCAACGACACTAGATCGATCTCAGCTGCTGGTAGCAGCTGGTTGCATTAGTAGAGGGGATTTTCATCCTCAGTCCTTGTTTGCTTGCACAGGGCATGGCCAGTTGTTTGGTTGCTTTCTCCATCTGATGGACACTTGTCCTTGGAGCATTACAACACTAAACTTTCGATAAGATTCCTTTTCCAAAAATTCAAAGTACCTAGGAAGAGATTGAGCTATCTGAATGTGATACAAAAAATGTATTTTAATAATAATAATATTATTATTACATTTAATATATTATTATAATATTAAATAACAATATTAATGTTTTAATATAAGGAATAATAGCCTAAGGTATGCTGCCAAGCTCCACTACTGATGATTAAAGGGTAGGTAGCATTTCTTAGTGGCCTCTGCATACCTGTAGTGTGATTAACTCCAAATTGTATGGCCAGGGTATCCCTATGGCCAAGCAAAAGTCCTTATATAATGCATAATACTGTGCATGCTTAGACTAACCACAGTTGTATGCTGACCCTCTGTAAGTCACCTATAACCATGTTATTTATGTTGTTTATCAAGTATGATACCACTAACCATTTGATCGTGTTTCTTTAGCAGCAAATGTAAAGTGCCTAGAAATAGATCGAATTCTCTGTGGGCGCTTTATCAAGTGTACAATTATTATTGATATTATTATAGTATGTCCCTTTAATTTACGCCCTGCCAACAGAATGCTGACTTTGCCAATTGCAGGGCACAGTTACTTTCACTATTGCTAGATTTAAGCATCTGAGCCCAACGTCTGCATTCGGTAGGTTTCAGCTTTACAGGTAATTACTCTGGATTATGACTAAATTGCAGCATGTTTTATAGTAACTTTTTTTCAAATCATGCTGAACAGTCATATAAAACGAGATGAAACCGCACGGGTTTGAAGCCCAGGTGGTTGGGGCTGGGTAAGTGGTATTCCATAGTGCTTATTTCGATCAGTAAAAATTCAAGTACTTCATGATGGCCACAGTGCGGGATCCCTAACTAGCCAGCTTTGTCTTCTAGTGCTGCCTCAGGCTTGATGGAACTTACTGGCGAGTGCAAAGGAAGCACTTCGATTATATAATATATTAAATTATATATTATATTTATATTATATATTATATATTATATATTATACATAATATTAGATTATAACGCTCTGATTATATGAAAATACCGAGTATACTGACTACTGACGATATAATCGGCCGATTCAAGTTGGCATAAAATAAAACATGTTGAAGACGAAAGACTTGATGAGGTCGTCACATTTAACCCTGATGCTGAATCTATGGTGCTTGAGGTAGGAGTTTTACTCTTCATACCTAATGTGAAAAGTTAAAATAAAAACACTATAAACCAAATAGGACTAAACGATTTAAAAAAAAATTTCTAAACAGATTTTGCCGTTCGATCGATACTTCATTTTCAACTGACTTGAACTGACTGCTTGGCCAGTACTCTTATGGCTCGGATCAGTTGGAGATTCCAAAGTATTGATGTCAACAGAAAAAGTCAGCCGATGGCATGATATCGGTATATATAGAAATAAATAAATAAATAAATATATATATATATATATATATATATATATACCTATTAAAACCAAAAACCAGTCAACCATCATTGACTTCAAGATTTTTTTCTACTTTTTAGGTCTCTTGAGTCTGTGGCTCCAGCCTAACGATCAGAAATATTTTCCCAAAAGGCAGAGCAGTGTGCAGCCAGCTGCTTTATTTGAAATCTTTCAGCTATACCTTGCACAGACCCTAAAACCTATTTTCAAACCATGATTTTAGTTCATGTGGTCTGAAGCCTTGAACTCACTTGTGACCGACGTTGAAACACCTGTCATTATGACATTTACAAAATAAGCTCAAAACATTGTTCATAACTGTGATCATTTTGTCACCGTGAGGCATTATCTGGGTAATTGTAGGTGCTCACACATGGTGCTGGTACTAATCGAGTCAAATTCTTACCCTATACCTGTCTGTCTGTGTTATGCTCGATGAAATGCTAGTGCTATATATCTAATCATTTGGCTATACTTTCAGTACAGATTCTGTAAAGTTTGTTGAAAAGTTTCAGCTCTCCGAGGTTGCTACACAAACTTACATTTCTTTTTATTAGTGTTCAGCAGCATCACTGTGGCCGGTGTCAGAGTCGATTCCAGCTGACTTCGTCAGGTTAAATTGCTACTGTCTTACAAAAATTAGCTTGGTCAGCCAATATGCAAAAAGTGATCATTAAAATGAGCAGTTTCATTTGGAATTAGGCGTTTAGTATTAGAGGCTGCTGGGTAGGGGTGTCCACAAAATCTTCATGAGACTGCAGCAAATAGTCATTCCGGCATGTGGCCATTCGGCAAGCACTATTTCCCACTCAACCCTGGCACGCAAATAGTCAGCTCAGTGCTTCAAACTGCATAGTAAAACAAATGGTCTAACTGAAGAGGTACCGATGTGGCTTAACTCGTACTTGTCATATCTAATTCAATCTGTATCTTGTAGGAGTTGGGTCTCATCCACTAGACCAGTCAGTTGTGAGCACCTGGTCCTTGGCGAAGTGGCATTTTGAGGGTATGATCTTGAGGTCATTTGCCCTCATTCTATAAAGGACCTCCTCAAGTTGATTAAAATTCTCCTCAAAGCTTCGTGGAAAGACCGATAGGTCCTAAATATAAATCAAGCTAGTCCATTAAAGATTCAGTAGGACGAAAACATGGCTCGTTGGAACGAAACCAGGGAGTGGAACCGCCCAAAGCTCATCTTCCTAAAGTGGTATTGTCCGTCGCAGGTCAGAAGGCAGTCTTTGCCTTGTCCTCGTGGTGCGTTTACGTCATCACGTACCCTGGCCCCGATGCTAGGTCAAGAGGGCTGAAGTATCTCACACCTCCTAATAATTAGCACACCTCGTCTGGCCAAGGTAAAGGGTAGCTATCCTTAATATTGACTGAGTTAATACTCCTATAATCGATGCAGAATCGTTCAGCTTCACAGTCAAATCCGCCTATTTTCAGCTTCATAACATTGCTAAAATTCGGGCTTGTTTAGATAAAGATACCACGTCCAAGTTGGTCTATGCATTCGTGACATCCCGTCTCGACTTCTGCAACTCACTGCTTACTGGCCTATCAGCATGTGCGATCAGGCGATTGCAGCTGGTGCAAAACTCTGCAGCCAGGCTTGGCTATCGGGAGCGTCGCAGTTGCCACATTACTTCACTTCTTGCCGACCTGCACTGGCTACCAGTCAAGCAACGGATTGACTTCAAGGTTTTGTCGCTCACTTTGGGGTCACTTCATTCTATGGCTCCAGCCTATCTGTCAGATATACTACCCCATCAGGCTAAGCATCGTACCACCTGCTTTTCGGAATCCAACAGCCTACAAATACCTCGTACAAACCTTAAATCCTTTGGAGACCGTGCATTAAGTTCATATGCTCCCAAAGCCTGGAACTCCCTCCCGACCTTCGTCAGAACATCCCCTGACCTGACCACATTTAAAAGAAACCTAAAAACACACCTATTTAGGACAGCATTTAGTGGGTCCCTGTGATTCGTCCTTGATGTGCTTATGTGTGCTGACACTGTGCATGCTGCCACTAACCACATTTGCATGCTGACCCTGTGTATGTCACCCCTAGCCATATTATTCATTTCGTTTGTTTTTGAAGCATGATTTTACTTACCATTCAATTGCATTTCACTTTACAGCAAATGTAAAGCGCCTAGAGAGAGATTAAGTTCTCTGAGGGTGCTTTATCAAGTGAATTATTATTGTTATTGGGTACCGGACTTCTTCTTGACCAGAACCAAGAGCGAGCTCTATGGGCTGCATGAACCCTCAATCACACGGACCTCGAGCATATCATGTTCTGGTTATCTACTTCCGACAGCAGTGCCAGAGGTACACGATAGAGCCTGGCCCGAATTGGCCTGGAACTTCCGGTGTCGATCTGGTGCTGCACCTGTTCTAGCAGGCCGAGGTCTAAGCTCCCAGTGCAGAAAACATCCCAGTAATCGGTCAGGAGAATTCGAAGCAGCTGCGGCTTGTGTGGTGTCAAGCTGCAGCTGTTCCTGAAAGATCATAGCCTAAAATTCTCTGAGGCTACTTCTCAAATGCCACCTAAATCAGTAGCTGCAGCTCTCGGCACTCCTGGCCTGGACTCGACTGGAAGCAGCCAGTACCAATAATAATAATAATAATTCACTTGATAAAGCGCCCTCAGAGAACTTAATCTCTCTCTAGGCGCTTTACCAATGAGTGGCCAGCTTGACTCGGACCAGGTGGAGGCCAGTATTAACAACCCAGGGCACTTGGACCCAGCCCCGAGGTACGACTGTAGCCCTAGCTGTGGCCAGACCAATCCCTGCCAGCCTCCCTTCGTTGGGCACGAATAACCACCCAGTGTTTAGCACTGGAATTGTCACCTGACATTAAACAGCTGCTGGCACCTAGTTGCACTATCTGTCACCTGACACCTATACATCAAAATCAGTTGGGTCGAAAGATTGATGGTCTCTCAGATTGATCATGCAAGCTCCAATAATAGCCACAGCTTTCTCATGGTCAAGTGTCAGTGGTTTTCTGTGAAAGACTGTACCTAGCAGTACTAGAAATGACCTGCCCTCAACCAAATGCAAAATGCCTCCTTACTTCACCAGTATGGTCAGTACACAGGGAGTGCCAATGATTTCAAGTGGTGCCCAGGTCGTCCGGACTGTCATCAGGCTGACTTCTCCAACCTCAAGCCCCAAGCCGTAGGATATTTGACATCGATTAGCATTATTTCGGCACGGGAATCCAAAACCTCGGCTACATGGTGGCTTTATACCTGCAAGTCCACAGCCGTGGTGAGGAAGCTCTCTCGAGTGCCTAGCACCGGGCTGACCTATGACACCCTCACTGGTAAAACAGGTAAGCTACAGGGTTTCTCGGCCAGCTCGTGCTTCGTCTACCTTGGGTTTTCCCTGCCCAGTGTGACACTGGACCCACCAGCATGGTTTATTGCTTGGAGACAGGAGCAACACGTGAAATCCCCGTGGCCGGCCCACTGCGAATCCGAGCCTGCTCCTGCTGCCTGCACTGCTTATATCGCTTTATGGCCATGTGGCATGCCTTGTACAAAAATCAACCGTCTATCATCGGTATAGACATTGTCTGGTCGCCCACCACGACCAAACCTCGGACTGGTGGATGCTTCACTCGATTCAAGGCTGGCCTCGATGTCACGAAGGCGCTCCAACTGGGAGGCCAGGAGTTGTTCAATGGGGCTCACCATAGTGGCACTGGTACCACCTAGGCACATGTCACTGGATTGCCTTACCATAGGTCTGCCGCCCACCTGCCAACCTGTTTCTGCATCTCCAGCTCTTCACAACGCTCGGCATATCTTCAAGCAGTGACGCCAATGGCGAGACGCATGCTCATTAATGCATAGGTTTAAGCCGCACGAAATAATCAGAAGCAGTGCCCCATTGAATTAGGCAGCAGCCATCATCGGGTACGCCACTCCTGGACCTTTTAACATGCACTAGTAGAATTCATACATGTTTTGCTGTGACAATAGTTACTTGCTACACAAGTGTATTCTAGCAGCCTCCGGCCTTCCACTCAGTTTAAAACTGCCACCATAGCTTCTACCAGATGGTCATGGGTGTAGTAACTATCCAGCGACTCACTCTGTTGAACATCCTTGTTGCCCTGCCTCAAAGAAATCCCTAGCTTATGCCACTGATGATTGCTAGGCCATCCACAGCCCCTTGCAAGTACACAGAATCACTTGTACTAGTTAATGAACTAGTCCATGTACTAGTCCTTGTACTAGTTTATATATCGCTCCCATGACAGCTAAAGCCCTTTAATTACTCTACTGGGCCTGGTGTATAAGGCATGCAGGGCGTCTCTTGGCGAACGCTCACCTCATAATCCATTAATAATCCTAATCTAGACCTAAATCGCTATCTAAATCGTATCCTAATCTAAACTGCTAGACCTCCTAATCTATTGGATAGTTGGCATAATCACAGGCGGCCATAACATCGTAGGGTCCATTCCAGTCCTCTCCCTCCTCACGTGACAGAGCTGACCATTGAAATTCAGCTACAAAATCATACACCCAAACTTGCAACAAACTCACAGCCTGATATGAATGGTGGTCACTATCTACGCCACATACAAGAAAAATGCATACAACATACACCGCAAATGTAAAGAAGGTTGCTCAAATTTTCGTCATTGCAAGGGTCACCAACACAGTCGGGTTCACGGACAATAACCATTCCCCCAGGGCCCCCTACTGTCTATGCCTATTTTTGGCTGCTGCGGTGGCCCTCCAGCAACAGGGGCTCAAGGTTGATCGTCTGATTACACGGTCCTTAACATAATACATGCGTATGAGCTGCAAAAATGGAGGAATGAAAGTCTGTTGGGAGGATCCTGCAAACAGTATAGAAGTGCCTCATACTGCTGCAAGCACACACAAACGTGTCAGTTGATCATTCTGCTTCCGGAGTCCATCGTTGCACCAGCTCGGCTCCAAGCCTACAAGCATATGCCATCAAACATCCGGCTAGCTGAGTAACTGCTTGGGTCGCCGGAGTTGAAGTTTATACCAGTGGAGAGCTTCCGCAGAAACCGAGCGAGCACTCGTCTACAGAACCGGTTTTCGGGCCTCTGGGAGCCGCCCCAGTCTTTGCCTTTGCTGGGCTGGCCTCTAGGCTAGGCAAGGCCCAACTCGACATATTTAATTTCAGTGGCTTTGCCTACCCTAGGGTACACTTTGGTGTGCTGACAATGTTACATGCTGCCAGTAACCGTACTAGCATGCTGACCCTGTGTGTATCCTTCCTAACCATTGTATTCTTGCTGCTTATCGAGCATACTAGCACTGACTATCCGATCGTGCATCCTTTGCAGCAAATATAAAGCACCTAGAAAGAGATTGAGTTCTCTGAGGTCACTTTATCAAGTGTATTGTTAATATTATTAAGTGTCATTCTTGCACGTGCCAATACTTACCATGAATCAAGGTTTTAGCTGCCGGGCTATTGGTACTCATGAGGTGTTGGCAATGACTAGCTCCATTGCTAGGCTAACCCATCTCCGGCCTCTGGAAAATAGTGGCAAAGCTGTTGCAGTGCATTTACAATTGCATAATTGCTGGCTCAGTTGCTGCTATAAGTCTTTCCTTGCCTTTAAACCTGTCGTCCGTCGGTTACAGGAAGATGATTCCATGGTGGATTCTTTATGTGAAAATAGGAAGATGGCTGAAATCTTTAAGGTGTCATAACATTCGGATGTCGGCTTCAGACCTTCCCAAAAATCTGGCTCCTATCGTGAGCAAGACACAGCAATGCGAGGTCCAAGTGACGAAATATTCTATTAATATTATCGGCCCAATGATAGCCTCTTCTGTCAGGAACATCCCCAAGGCGATTGGTCGTGGGATGCTGAAGGCTGGCAATACGATATTGATGGTGAGCATAAGGCTGGTGGTTATAGCAGCTGAAGGAGCAGTTCTCTTCGTCCCCCTATTGATTTCACTCATTGGCCACCGAATTACGTCCAACTTCAACCCCGGAGGAATAAGACGATGGTTCTCCACTTGTGCAACGACGTTCTTCAGAGGTGTGACCGTTACACCAGTGCCTAACTTGGGTAAGTATTATAATACGTGAATTTGGTCCAGTACCCAAATGCAGAGACTTGAACACACAAGCCAAGCCACAGAACCGGATGAGCTGCCCAGAGGTAATATTGAACATTTACTGAAAATTCTTAGACCACAAGCACGGCACTGGATATGATGCAACGACATACTGAAACATCTTTGAATCTCAGTGCATATCACGAAGTCAGTTTATTAGCAAAATGAATTTATGCATTAGGCTACAGTATATTAATATTTTTTAATGCACAGCATACCAATTAAGTTGATACTTTGTGCACGACCCGTGAACCAGGAACTATGCCCATTGAGAAAAAGGAAGAAGCATGGAACGAAATTACAGCACTAATTGCCATTTTCTTACTAGGATAAAGGGCTTGCTTCAACTCTCTTTATAACTCTTCTAGCTTTCTTCGAGAATAGTTCTTACAACGACATTCAGAAAGTACCTGATGCTTTCTTATCGTAGACTTTGCTTACGGTACAAATACAATTTATATCAGACTTAAAGAAGTTAGGAATGTATCTATTCAATTTGAAGACACCCTAGAACCAGTAGTGAATCGAATTACTTTAATAATATTAATGATAATAATGCACTCGATAAAGCACCCTCAGTGAACTCAATCTCTCTTAAAGCGCTTTACATCTGCTGCAAAGGAAAATGCAATTGAATAGTGAGTAATATTATGCTTGATAAACAAACAAAATGAATAACATGGTTAGGGGTAACATGCACAGGGTCAGCATGCAAATGTGGTTAGTGGCAGCATGCAGTGTCAGCACGCATAAGCACATGAAGGACGAATCACATGGACCAACTAAATGCTGTCCTAAATAGGTGTTTTTAAGTCCTTTTTATATGTGGTCAGGTGAGGGGATGTTCTGATGCAGGTCGGGAGGGAGTTCCAGGCTTTGTTATACTTTGGTTAAAATAAAATGTCCTTGGAGCAGACAAGTAATAGAGGGTGTTATTCCAAAGCAGCATCATGCCCAATGTTTGCTTAGTTTACATGTGTTAGGACTAAGAGATTGCCTTAATACTCGGAATTTGAAATATTGGTGCCAGGATTGAACTGTGAAGATGAATCTGCCAACTACTTTGTCGGCAGAAATGTCAGAATTTCTAAAAAAACAGAAAAAGACCATGTGGGTGTTACGCAGGAGAGTTTTCTATAGCACTCACAGCCTAAGCGGCTTTTGGTACGCATTCGGTAGCCAACAGACTTCGTCTCACGCAACAAATAGAAAGTGGGAAGCATAGCAGAGTCAGGAGAGCAGTTGAGGTAGTGAGTAGCATAGAAGTAGCAGTTCAGGACCGCTGAAAAAGATGTGCCATAGTCGGCAGTTGGAGAGTAGATGTCGTTGATCAAGCCGAGACAGAACTAAAGAGCTAGTTAAATTTTTTAAAGGCCACTGTGGGAGACAGCTTCTAATCTTGGATAGGGATAGGATGTGATGGCTAGCTGTAGAGGCAATCTTCTGAACTCTCGACTCCCAGATTTTATGGCATGTGGGATAAGGCACTTACAGTTGGTGCGAAACCTAGCAGCCTGATTTGTTTGTCTGTCGTAAACATTGACGTTGCCACATTGCACCACTTCTAGCTGACATACACCGGCTATCAATGAAGCAGTGTATTCACTTCAAGGTTCATTGAGGTGTCCACTGTTTATGCATATGCTTGAGAATGAAAGGTATTATGATTTTGAGTTTGACTTGATTAGAAAGTATGAGAGATTTAATAACAAAGTTGAAACCTGAATTTGACATTAAGTATTACATAAGGAGATCGCTACAACAAGTAGTCGAAGAACAAGATCCTGGTAGGTTTGCAAGGATTGTTCCAATAGTTAGAAGTGCTTGATGAGTCTGAATTTTTGATAGCAAGTTATATAGATGAATCGCAAAGTAGATCTTAGTGGATACCTTAATAAATGTATCAGATATTTGTTGTCCGATAGCTCTGCAATTGGAAATCGTTTGATAAATCTTATTGATCCAGTTAATGCAAATGATGCTGTTACAAAATCTTACGCTAATAGCAATTTTTTAGTTACTGGAAACGGATCTATTGAATTCAAAGGCGTGGCTGCTACTAATGTTTGACCAACAGTAAATTTGACAGATGCTATTAATGCTTCTCAAATTAGTAGTTATGTTAGTAAATCGGGATATATAATGACACGAGACCTTAATATGAACAGCTTTGCAATTACTTCGGCTTATTGGAAATCAAGCACTACTCTTACCGTTCTGCCCAATGATTTTTTGCGTTACATATGGTGGAATGAAAAGAGATGTTGCGTTGGATGGCTGCCCTGAAGCAACATTGCTAAATATGGAAAATAATTCGATAATTAATGTTGCTGATCCTGTTAATCCTGGTGATGGGGCGACGTAAAGCTATGTTGAAAAGACAGGAAAAACAACAGAAGTGATACAGGTTTTGTTGAATCCAAGATCAACCAATTATATTATAAAAACTTTAGTTAATTATTCATGGACTAGTAAAAGTGCTACGCCACTAATAATGCTTAGCATTATGGTTGTTTGGAATTCTAATTATGTTTTCCTGTGGACCAGTAGCCATAACACTGCTGTTTCAAAAGAACTGTGCCCCATAAATAATGTAAGCACAGGAATATATTTTAAAGATTACACATTTTTCAACAGAATACCTACTGACTATTACTTCGTTGATTATACAGGCAATTTAAGTGTCAATCTCTTGGTCAGCTATGTATTCGGATTGAACAGACTCTTTTTGTATAGCGACAGAAGAGGCTTTACGGCTATCAGCACCGCTTGCAGTGGCGATAAAGAATCGCCCACCGAAGGATTTGAACCCAGGACCTCGGGGCCGAAGTCGTGAAAAGCAACCACCTTACTCAGTGAGCCATTACGGCTCACCATTCACTTGAATAATAGAGATGAAATAGTAATACTACTAGTTCCTTTAGCTTTGTTGCTTTGTGCTTGCCTTTGATTCGTGGAAATAGTTTTGCAATGACTTTTATTGTTTCATGCTCGGTGCACTGGTGATGATGATATATTTCCGAGCATCTTTTTTATAATGCTTCTTGGCAAGGGAATAAATCTTCGTTGCTTTTTATTTGGTTTACTGATTCCTATAATAGTAGCTATCTGCTGTGATAATTATTGCATTGTTATGGAGAATTCTGGAGTCAAGTTTGGTTTCTGTTTAATCTAAACTACATAGATCCCAATGCAATTCATCTTTAACCTTTGGCCTTCACTTTAGTTATCTTTTTTATTCTTTTTTAGTTTTAGTTTTAGTTTTTTACACTTCGCATGATCGGTTTCCAGGTATTCCTTCTCTGATAAAGCCTGGGAAGAAACTTTGCAAAATATTTCCATTTTCTATGGAATGTCATTCTTAACCTTAAAAGAGAGGAAAAGGAAGTTCGCTGGCTTGGGATGGTGGATGGTGACCTGCTAGATTTGGGCTGCTCTCTTGCTTCGTAATAAGAGATAGGGGTTCCTCTGGATCTATCGAAGCAAAAGTGACTCATCTAGTCTTTGATATATCAACCATTAACTCCAAATTTTAGTGCTAGGTTATTAGGATCAATCATTTGTGACACAGCTAGCGTGAGACTATGGCTTCGAGGAACGAAACTCGGCTAGTGGTCACCTGTGAGGCATCGACCATCAGCATGGCATTTCAGTGATATGTCCTTATTGGTCTATTATTATCTTCAGCAGATACCTCTCTCTCTCTCTCTCTCTCTCTCTCTCTCTCTCTCTCTCTTTCTCTCTCTCTCTCTCCTCTCTGTCTCTCTGTCTCTCCTATCATTAAAGATACTTTACTCTCGAGCCTTCGTCCTTTAAAGCCACTGTACTATTGAACAGTTTCAAGTATCCTACCATTAAAGCCAGCGTTCTTTCGAGCCATCGTCCTGCCATTAAATTCACTGTGCTAGGAATCCACAGCTTTGTAGAATGAGTGATTTTATGCTCTTTTCCACTACTTATCTTCCCCGTTCCAGCGCTTGGCTCAGACATTACCTTTTCGATTTCGGTGCTTGATTCAGATACCGTCAATGTTTCAATTCAAGTGCCTGGTTCGGTCATTGGCTTTACGATTTCGGTGCTTGTTTCGGATACAAGGTCCGTTCCGATTTCGGCGCTTGGCTCAGATACAACAGTGCTAACCGATCTTGGCAACGAATCAATAGCCTTATCGGCTAACATTAAGGACTCAGTAATGAACGATCTTAATACCGTTACCGAGTGAAGCATATCCATTAACTCTACCTTCTGTACGTAAAAGAATTCCATGTCTGGAATTGAAATAAAATAATTACTAACGTCAACCGAGTCATGACAATCGCTTTCGTTATCGAACGCCTGAGACTCGGTTGTCACCATGAAACCATTGGAAACAACCTCTTGTTTACGTCTCAATCTGTCTATAGGGTCACGTGATATAATTGGGCAATGGTATTACTAGGTGGCTCACAACCACTATGGGGATAACTTCCGGCCCCCCTTCCACACAGTGGATGAATTTTTTTGCACTTCACGATAAGAGGTACTTGCGAGCGAGCAGACCTGCGAGCCAGTAAGGAGTTTTTTGTGGTAAAGGGTTAAAAACGAGTCGTCAAGGGTCTCCTGGGAGAATTTGCTTCTTACATTCGAGCAACCCAATTATGGGAGGGAATTTCTCACCTCATTTTAGGGTGAATTTGATTGCTGGGGAAATCCCCGGCTGAGTAATGCCTAATGTAATGCCTTACGTGGCAGGTTGTCCAGTTGCTATCTTCACCGGCTAGCTCTACCAGCTCCACCTTTCATGGTGAAGGAGACAACAGGCATTTGCTCACAGCCACTGGCCATAGCTGGTCGGATTTTCACAGTGCGGCCGAAGGAAAGGTCAGTTAACTCAGTCCAATGTCGATCTAGCCGAACGCATACTTTCAACCTTTGAGGCTTAATTACTGCAACAATTGCTACCTGTAAGCCTCTGAGACCGACATCAGTCATCAGGTCAGTGCATGTCCGGCAAGCTCCATTGGTCTGAGCGACTAGTCTGGATTATTCCTAGTGTTTACGAGCAAAAGTTATTGCAGCAGAAGTTATTTCACTACATCGCTATGTAAAGAGATTCATTGTTTGGAAACTTAAACTGCTTAGTTTACTCACCTCGTTGTTTTTAAATTGAAAACGAATCAAGGTAGCTGAGATAGATCATTTCTAATCCTGCCCAACTACTGCATATCTAAGTAGCCAAGAACAGTCTTCTAATCGAGACGTAGTTACTCAAGAATAATACCGTTAAGCACAGGTTTTATTGTTATAGAAGCTTTTTTGTCTACATAATTATGCAGAGCTTTGTACTTGCTGTATGATTAAATCAATCAATCATACTTCCTTTGCAGCATATGTAAAGCGCCTAGAAAGAGATTGAGTTCTCCAAGGGTTCTATTTCAATTGTCTTATTAATATTATTATTACTAAATTACTTAGGTTTTCAGTGGAGGTGCTTGTTAATCTTCCCGGCTATCCCTGTATAAAGAAATCGATGACATTTAGGGAATGGGAAATGACGAAAGAGAAATATTTTTACCACCGAGCGCTCAGAAAGCAGAATGCTTATTTAGGGACGACCTAAGCAGTTTCTTGCGACTTTTGCATTACGCGATGATGATGGCACCATCTATTAGACCAGTGACTCAATCAGTCGGTCCAGCTGCAGCAGTGGCTAGTTCAAATGTGGGGAATGCACTGATGCTACAGGTATCGCCTAGTTGAAAAAGCAGGCCAAGAAGTTACAGCTGCATCTTGATGCCACGTTCTTGTTAGTTTCGTCGGTTTCTAGCTGCCTGCCCCTAGCGACTCGTCCAACTTTCAACTTTTTCTACCAGGGTCGTTAAGAGCGATCGTTTTACCTCATCGGCTATCAGGACCATATGCCGATGCCTTGCAATATGTGGCAGTTGTGCAGCTGCATTAGGCTTTGACAGTGCAGCTGAGTTTTGCTTTTCTCCCTTGAGCCCTAGGAGTGTTGTTGCAAAAGAAGGAGACTGCTAAGCACCCATTACTCTCTTGGTTGAGAAAGATTTGTATGGGTCCCTATGATTCGTCCTTTTATGTGCTTATACAAGATGAGGCTGTGCCTTGTGCTGCTACTGGCCTTATCGATATGTTGAACCTGTGCGTGTCACTCCGAACACTATAATGCTTAAAGATGTTTAATGTTACCGCTAAGGAATTGGACATGCTTCCAACATCTGTTAAATTCTTATAAAGCACTTTAGTTCACTGAAACCCCTATACCATGTATTAGTATTAAGAAAATATTTTAATCTGCTTTTATGGCCTGTTTGTGTTAAGGCATAAGCAGAAATCATTGCTGGCAGGTTCACTTGGTCTTTGCTAGCCCAGGGCACTAGGGAAACTGCTTGCCTCTTCTGGAGCCACAGCCTTGGCCTCGGTCATGTTCATGCATTCACACTGTTTGTACTCAGCAGGCACACACCAGCAGACACAGCTTAATGTACACTGACCTGTGCCAGTGGTGGATGGGTCGGCGATGCTCCAAAGAAATTCCTCACTGAAGCCGTGGCTTTTCGAGGGTGGCAGAGGCCATGCATTCTGCCATATCCAGTGTCATTCTGACCTGCCAAGTAGAGCCTCAGAATCAACGACAGTCATCGGTGGTGACCTGGATCAGTGAGACGACAGCCGTTGATGTGGGAGTTCATACAGACATTCACTCACAAGCATACACAGAGAGAGAAAGAGAGAGAGAGAGAGAGATGCAGAGAGAGAGAGAGAGCGAGAGAGAGGCAGCATCATCAGGAGAAAGATAGGCAGGTAGAGACACAAGACAGAGAGTCAGAGAGACGGAGACAGACAGACAAAAAAGAGAGACACACACAAAGAGGCTCAGAGATAGAGAGAGAGAGAGAGAGAGAGAGAGAGAGAGAGAGAGAGAGAGAGAGAGAGAGAGGGAGAGAGAGAGAGAGATAGAAATGGAGACACAGAGAGAGACTGACAGATATCATACAGGGAACTTGTCGTTGATTATTCTAAAAACGGCAGTCGTCAGCACGTTTTCCTGGCTTAGCAGGCAGTTGCTGGTTTTGCTGGTTGACCTTTTCACGTTGGGGTGGCCTCGTCGGCCAAGTGATAAGTGATAACATGGATGAGACATTCTGTCAGGAACGATTGCTTTCAGCATTCATTGAACAGTAAGTTTTTTCATTGACCTTGTGGGCGAAGAGAGTGATTCTGATTTCTAAGAACTGTTTACTTCAAAATGGTGGCTGACTAAGAGGGTATGATCTAAGCAGCTTCATCTGATTTTGGTTTGCCACTTCACGTGAAGCGAAGCTTTATGACCCCTAAAACATCAGTTAGATTAAGCTAGCCATGCTGCATTGGAGCAGAAAATCGTATTATCAGATTAGATTCTATCTGCTGTTTGGATATTAGATTACAATTTTCGAAGTAGTTTATGTGTACATTCGACCTACAAGCCTGCTTTTGCTATAAGTTTGGTGATCCATGCTTCCTTTGCAGCACTTGAAAAGTCCCTAGAAAGAGATTACATTCTCTGAGGGCATGTAATAAATTTCTGCATGAATGGAGGGAGGTTGACTTTGGCCATCTTACTGCGCAGAAAGATTTATCGTAAGCAAGTAGATTTTCTTTACCTGCTTTGTCCATTACTGTTGCATTATTGGAATAGGTGCCATCAGTGCCTTTTTCAACGTCTGTGCTGGCATGAAAATACGCCGAAATTTGAAGAGGCAAACTGAGATAACTTGCAGAGTACGTAACATTTTGGAAGAAATATCGTCCAGCAAGCAGCAAACGTTCAATTCACCTTGGATATTTTATATGCACCTTTTGCACGTTAATTTGAGATGCCCAGACATTGCAACTATTACTTGCAGGTATACCTAATCATGCTTTATAGGCCTTATTCTTCTTACAAATTTTAAAGTGAGTAATTATTTTCTCCTATCTTTATTAATGCTTCTAAAGTGTAACGACATAAAAATATAATACGTTTATATAGCGACCCACGAAAACGTAATTAATATGCAGGGTCTTCACAAATGCCACAGGGCTCGACCCCACGACCTCAGCCAGACCTTGGTCGGGGCAAGCATTTTACCCACTGAGCCCAACCAGCTCGGTGTACAAACATAGGCTTGCCAGGAGCAAACAATCTCTTGGAGCAATGACAATACATTTTGGCTCTTTAATATTATCGTGCTTGGCAACTTCATTTACTACAGTGCTGGTTTAACACATCTGTACCGATACATGGAAATAGCTATGGCTTTATTATATAATGACAGCCTTGCTGTCACTCACTGACTCGGCTGATGGCACAATGAAAAGGCCTTGGTAGAGAGTGGGTAGCTGATGCCGTGCATATTAGTTGCTATCTAGGCTGACCGAGCAGCATAAGTCACTCGAGGAACATATTTTGCAGACCTGGGGTTGACTTTTTAACATTCCATGCTGAAGCAAATGGTTGTAACTGCTTTCATGCTTAAACAGAACAAAGCAAAGCAAATTGCTCAAAAATACAGGTGAAGCTTGTTCTAGCATTAATGCTGTGAAGAATAATGACAGTAGTGTAACACCAAGCGTAGAATAACACCTTTACTTAGTACAATACTTACTTATCGGTTGCATGGATAATTGTACGAGCTGGTTTGGTCTAGCTGTTAAGGCGTTCGCATCGACCAAGGTCTGGCTGAGGTCGTGGACTAGAGCCCCGAGGCATATATGAAGCGCCTAAATAGAGAGTAAGTTCTCTTGGGGTACTAAATAAATGAATTATATAATTATGAAATCATGTTAGACAGGTAAGAAGTGCTACATGCACCTGGGATCAGCCTAAGTGCACAGAAAAATCTTACGGTGACCCACAGTCTAGCGCCAAACCTCATCACAACTTATTGTATAATTTAAATCGTGGATAACAGATCTGAACTGTTAAGGAAAAATAGCTGCATACATAATCACTTGATATTTTACAATGTAATAGGCCATTTGGATAGCCACCCAGGAGTACATGACTCTGCCGATTGACTTCTGCGAGAGGTTAACATTAAATAAGTGTGAAGTTTCAAAGTGTGAGTTCATCTGGTCTGCCACGAGTCACTCTACGGTCCTTGGCAGGAGCCGCAGAAAGGAAACTGGGGGAAGGTGCCTAACTCTTCGACGTCTAGAGTGGCTTTCGTGAGTAGTGGACTGGCTATAGTCTTTAAAAAATGTGCTGGGATATGGCCTGAGGCTAATAAGATATTTGCAGTATTAGTTATGCATAGCTGCTGTAGATGTATTCATCATCTACAAGCAAGGCAGTTCAAATAGGGTTTAGAGGACTAGTTCTCTTCTTCGATTTTGATATGAACTTCAGGACGAGGTTACTAGTGACCTTCTTAAATTTACACTTTGAAGTGCAGCACAGAACTGGGAAACACGATTCCAGAGGGGATCCTGCTACCCTAGAGATGGACTAACTGATATTGTCGATCTTGTTGACAAAGATGCTAGAAAAGTGATCAGGAGGAGCAGATACATCATCGCAAGGATCACTAGATAAGGAGCTTACCTGATAGTGGTTAAGGAGATCTTTGATGGTAGACGCCAGCATTTTTTAATAAAACATAAATAAATATATCCTGGCTGATTAAGTAGCCCCTTTTTTATAGCACCACAAGAGCCTTTACGGCTATCACCACAGCTTGCAGTGGCGAGAAAGGGTCGCCCACCGCTGGAATCGAACCCAAGGCCTCAGGACCGAGATTGGGAAAGCAACCACCTTACCCAGTGTGCCATCACGGCTCACCGAGTTTAATTTTTGTAAAGTGCATCCGTGTTTCAACATTGTTTTGTAGCATCACGACGTGGCTTTTGCTTTTTCGAATGATACGATCTACAGCAATCCTCATATGCCTGGCAGTGGAAAGTCAGTCCTTATGTTGTATAGGCTTTTTAAAACTTGATCTAGTAGTTAGTTTAATGTCTGCTGTAAACCTCGGGCTATTAAATCTTGGGAATATTGTGCTCTTATTCAGAGGTGCACACTACTCGAGAATGGCAGCAAGTGTCGTGTTCTATCAGCAGTTGTTGTGTAAGCAGTCTTTGCATAAGCAGGTCACTAGTGATCTAGTCCTGAAGTTCGTATCTCAATCAAAGAAGACAACAAGTCCTCTGCACCCTATTCCAACTGTCCTGCTCCTACGTTGCATTGATCTGCTGCTGCGATGCATAACTAACATCATTAATATGTCATTAGCCTCAGGTCACGTCACAGCACCTTTCAAAAAAGCTGTAGTCAGGCCACTTCTCCAGAAATCGACAGTATACCAAGACAAGTTTAGCAACTACCACCCAGTCTCCCTTCTACCATTCCTAACAAAGACACTGGAACGAGTCTTGGTGGACCAGCTAAACTCATCGATCGAAACCTCACACCTTGCTAGTAAGTTCCTGTCTGGCTTTAGAGCTAATCACTCCACAGAGTCAGCATTGCTTAAGGTATACAACGATCAACGTAGGAAATGCAGGTATGGGAAAAGTGTCTCTGCTTGTTTTGCTCGATCATTCAGCAGCTTTTGATTCAATCGATCACAAAGTTCTTCTAGAGTGCTTCTCATCTCGCCTGGGCATCACTGGTACTGCTCTACAGTGGTTCAGGTCCTATCTCAGTGTGAGACTCCAGAGTATTGACGTGAATGAACAAAGAACATCTGATGTGCCTCTGACATATGGCGTACCTCAGGGCTTCGTGCTAGGTCCGGTTCTTGTTATGGTTTGCACTTGCCCTCTTGCTGATGTGATTGCCAAGCACAATTGAGGCTTTCATTCTATGCGGATGACACTCAGTTGAACTTTTGCTTTGATCCCTCCCAGCCTTCGAGCACCTCAAATTCTCTCAACTCCCTCGCTGCATGTATTGATAACATCTGTGCATGGATGGCAGTAAATTTTCGAAAACTAAATGACGATCAAACTAACTTGCTACTTGTGGGGAAACCCAGTATAATTCACAAATTGGAAAGGCTGAAACTCAAAGTTGGCTCTGCCAGCACCAGTTGAATAAGCTCAAAATCTTGATGTCATATACCAATGCGACCTCTCGTTACACGACAATATCAGCTCCACAGTTAAATCTGCCTATTTTCAACTTCATAAGATTGCTAAAATTCGGGCTTGTTTAGATAAGGATATCACGTCCAAGTTGGTCCATGCATTCGTGACATCCCGTCTCGACTTCTGCAACTAAGTGATTACTGGCCTACCGGCATGTGCGATCAGGCGGTTGCAGCTGGTGCAAAACTCTGCAGCTAGGCTTGACTGTCGTGAGCCTCACAGTTTCCACATCACTCCACTTCTCGCCGACCTGCAATGGCTACCATTCAAGCAACGGATTGACTTCAAGGTTTTGTCGCTCACTTTTAGTTCACTTCATTCTTTGCGCTCCAGATTATCTGTCAGATATATTCCCCCACCAGGCCAAGCTTCGTACCACCCGCTTTTCGGAATCCAACAGACTACAAATACACTGTACAAACCTCAAATCCTTTGGAGACCATGCATTTAGTTCGTATGCCCCAAAAGCCTAGAACTTCCTCCCGACTTGCGTCAGAACATCCCCCGACCTGACCACATTTAAAAAGAAATAAAAAGCACACTCATTTAGGACAGCATTTAGTGGGCCCTGTGATTTGTCCTTGACGTGCTTATGCCTGCTGACACCGTGCATGCTGCCACTAACCACATTTACATGCTGACCCTGTGCATGTCACCCCTAACCATATTATTCATTTTGCTTTTTTATCAAGCATGATATTACTCACTATTCAATTGCATCTCCCTTTGTAGCCAATGTAAAGCACCTAGAGAGAGATTAAGTTCTCCTAGGGCACTTTATAAAGTGGAATATTATTATAATAAGTATTGCATCGTTGTAGAAGTTGTATTGCAAGGATTAAGTTGCTTAACCATTACCTGTTCAAAATTCTTAGTAAGTATCAGCAGTTGTTTGACTGGTTTGAAGCTGCTTAAGAACTCTTTGTCAGTTATGGCTTACCTCACAATGTCAAACCAACAGCCTTTTTGAAAAATGCTAGGACCAGAGCTGAAGCTAGTAGCTAAACCTACTTATTATTGTAGTTAAGCACTGTACATATGTGCATCATAGACACCAACTGGTGTATTAGCTTCTAGTGTTCTGTTAATCTTCTTCTGGTGTGAGATAAATTTCTGGATAAGGTCATTCTTGGCTGCCTCGAATACAGGTATTGTGGTGTTTCTCGGAATTGAGGGAGAACAGTCAAGCTGAGATGTTCCTTAGGGACAGTATTCCAGTGTTCCCTAAGGGATGGACTAGCTGATCCAGTCTATCTTGCTGAGAACGAAGTTAGCTGGAGAATGTTTTGGCTAGAGCACCTTAATGATTAATAGGTAATGAGCAAACTTGGGAAAAACTAGTGAAATCGTTAGAGGTATACACTAGCAGCTTTAAATTATGACTATGTGTTACCAGAATATCGTCGTAGAAGCATGTGATAATAATAATAATAATAATAATAATAATCATAATGATACATTCGATATAGCACCCTCAGAGAACTCAATCTCTTTCTAGGCACTTTACTAGCTGTGACCTATAATAGGGCAGATTCGCACACGATTGATCTCGCTGAACGTAGCTAGTTTGATATTTGCGGTTAACCATATGCTATCTGGTTGAGCAGGTACACAATGTTAATTAGGCATGAACTCATCCAACCTATCGGAAGTTGAGCTTAGTCAGAAGTTTATTTGCAGAACTCACAGGTGACTGGTTAGCTGAATGATAGGTAATAAATTCATGCAATGGATTGATTATAAATAGACTAGCATTACGTGAATCAAGCTCATGCCTTTTCTTCTAGACTGACTGTTTTTCTTCAACTTCAATGAATATCGAGATGGCCGTAGTAGCCAAGATTCGAACTTTTGTGAAGACGAAAATAACGACTTTTGTGAGCGAACTACTCAACTTTTTCAGAAAACAGATGGCGAAAAATGTAGATGGTTGCATGATTATCTTTGGTGGCATCATCATCGCATTGATGAGTGAAATTACTGAGCATCCATTGTCTTACTTAAGTAAGTATGCTGAAGAGAAAGAATTTGACCTTAAACCCATAAGCAGAGACTTTTAAGACAGGTGTCGAGTGACAGAACTGGTAGAGCTGCGCAGAGTTACAATTCAATCTTAGCGGCCTGTGCACAAATGTCGTTAGGTCATACCCACAGCACTCGTTATTGCCCTTGTCGTTACCGAAATTAAATGCCAATATGTTTGAACCCCAGTGCATATCACTGATTCAGCTTTTTTAATTTACTAGCAACCCGGAGTTTTGCAGTAGGCCACAGTCAGCTGTTTACTGCAGTGGCTGCTTGTAATATCCTGGCTGTGTGCTGGCCAAGCATCGCAATCAACTCTGCCCACGTTTTGGTTTGCAAAGGGCACTAACGTAATCTGGTCGAAGATAGGCTGCCGTACTTTCCTCAGTTAGTGCAGCTGTGCAGAGCTGCAGCGAAGAGCCGGCAATGTAGCAGCAGGTTTCATTTTAACATAGATCACTTTAACCACATCGATATGCAGAGGGTTATACTTTTCGTAATAATAATAATAATAATGCACTTGATAAAGTGCCCTCAGAGAACTCAATCTCTTTCTAGGCGCTTTGCATTTGCTGCAAACGGAAACGAGATTTAATGGTGAGTAATACCATGCTTGATAAACGACATGAATAATATGGTTAGGGGTGACATTTTGTAGAATTGAATCTCTAGCCTTTTCGGCCAAGCTGCTTTTGATTTTCAAATAAATAAACCTGCAGTGACCTAATGAACTTTTTAGGTAGCCCTTCGGTAATCGAATGGAAATATTTTAGCCTGAGAGAACCAGGATGCAAGTTTTTTAGTATTGCAAGCCACCATGGAAGAAAGACAGTCCCTAATCTAGGCTTTGGATCGGAAGAGTCGGCTATAACTAGAAACAGAGTTCGCAGTGAAACTTTCATAGTTCGCACAGTTTTCAAAGGTAGAGCCTAAGTATTCTAAGCACAAGGTCGCTTTCGCACAGGCATCACCTAATAGAAGAGTACAGTCATTTGGTTCATCGACATTCAAAGGTTATCTTATGAGTAGCAGTGTAATATAACTGTAGATTATTTTTAAGAAATGATGGTACATTCAGAAATGAGCATCTGAAAGGTAGACATACAGCTTATCCATTGCTACGGCAGATTCGTACGGTTTATACCGACAATACTGCTGACTATGGTCAGCATTGAAGTAATATCCTATCCCACGGGCCCCAGATCAGTATTCCTAAAGTGTGTGTATAGATTAAGGACAGTAAAGGACCTATGAAGCAACCGGATGGGAATTCATAAAAAACTGGTCTTGTGGATATGACCGCACACCAACATGACACGGACCGAGTTCGGACGGCCAAACGATTAGAACAATGCTAATGCCTCGTCTGCCAAAAGATGGTATTGATCTTATTTAGGTAAATTTTTAAATTACCGGATGGCTTGCTTCTAGTATGCACTGTAGTTTTCATGAACTCCAAAAATTAATAATAAGGATAGCGCATTTGTATAGTGCCCTTAACATTAAAAATAATAATAATAGCATTAATAATAATAATGATAATAATGAACTTGATGAACCGCCCTCAGAGAACTCAATCTCTTTCTAGGCGCTTTACATTTGCTGCAGAGTGATATGCAATTGAATGGTAAGTAAAATCATGCTTGAAAAACAAAGAAAATGAATAATATGGTTAGGGGTGACATGCACTGGGTCAGCATGCAAATGTGGTTAGTGGCAGCATGCACAGTGTCAGCATGCATAAGCACATCAAGGACGAATCACAGGGACACTCTAAATGCTTTCCTAAATAGGTTTGTTTTTAAGTTCCTTTTAAATGTGGTCAGGTCAGGCGATGTTCTGATGCAGGTCGGGAGAAAGTTCCAGGCTTTGGGAGCATACGAACTAAATGCACGGTCTCCAAAGGATTTAAGGTTTGTCCTTTATGTGCTTATGCATGCTGACACTGTGCATGCTGCCACTAGCCACACTTGCATGCAAACCCTGTGCATGTCAGCCCTAACCATGTAATTAATGTAGTTTATCAAGCATGGTATCACTCACCGTTCAGTTGAGTTTCCCTTTGCTGCAAATGTAAAGACATTGAGTTCTCTGACGGTGCTTTATCAAGTGTTTATTAATATTAATATACCTGGAAGAAGGAGCTCAGGACGGCTGGAAAGAATATGCCTCCCCATTCGGCAGCAGGAGAGTAGATGTCGGTGCATGAGAACAGTAGGAGTGAGCTTCTAAGTGGTCGGTCTTCAGAACAAACTTTTCAGTGATGTCACCCCAAATATCGTTTTCAGGATGCCGTGCTCATAGCCAGCCTCTGTGCCTCTCAGCTGCCTTTGTGCTCATGCAGGCTGCGATTCATGCGTGTCGAGTTTGTATCGTCTTCAGCTTGTGTAGCTTGCCGGTCGGTAGCTGTGCATCTCGTTAACAGCAGCCTTCCCTCTTATTTTTGGACTCTGCTGATAAACTACCAAAAGTAAAAGTGTGCACGTTACTGTGCTCATGCTCATGCTTGTCAGCTGCATCACCCAACTCGGTCACCTTGGTAGCTGGCCTTTCAGCAGGGTCCTAGCCGTGCACCAGTATTGTGGTTGTTTCCCATAACTTGCCCATCGGCTCACTGTTTCTTTCCTCTTGTGCTGCCCACGTGCATGCACTCGCGTGAGGTGCAGCCGGCTGTCTTTGCTCCCAGTTTTCCCTCTTCTCTTTTCTCCCTTTTCTCACCTCATCAATTCTTTCTAGAAGTCATGCATCGCTAGTGATGTCTCCATTGTTTCTCCCAGGAGCCCTCTTCAACCTGGTTGCCGACTGGCTGCAGAAGTCACCATTCGTCGCCGGAATGCTCGTTGCCGTCGTCTGCTTTGTTGTGTTGCTGTGTCTGTGCTACATTTGCCGGAAGCAGAGCATCGGTGCCGAGAGGCAGGCCGTCGCAGCAGGAGCTGGCAGGAGAGAGGTTGTTGCCGGCACTGGTGAGTTATTGCACCTGTGCAGAAACGGCTCATCCTGTTTTGTTGGCTTTGCTCTGCTCTGACTTGTCCTGACTAGCATCAGTGTTCTGGCTCGCTGGCCTGTGCATGTACATGTGCAGGCCGTGTGGTGGCAGTCACCTAGCCTTCCTATTTCCGTGTTCAATCGACTTAACTGTTCGGAGAGCACTGAGGCAGTGCCTAGAATGAGGGTCAAAGACACAAGCAAGAGGGCCGGCTAATGCCCAGGGTCTGATGCTACCACTTGAATGGGGCTGTAGGGGCTCGAGGCCCAAGATAGCTTGACTGACTCTAAGAAGGAAGCCCCCCACAAGGTAGTTGTGGCAGTGACTGAGACGGCTGTATTGTATCGTAATTGGCAAAGCTGGCGAGCCAGCAATACTTACTGATGTAGAAGGCGTCGTGGAAGCAGCTCCGGAGGAGCGCCAGTAGAGAAGAGAAGAGAAAGTGGGTAAGAAGGAGGTAGAGTGAGAGTGAATAGCAGTCACTCTCACTGAGCCAAGGGCAGAGAGTGCCTCACTTCCGTTTCCTTTCAGGACTTGGCTTTGCAGCAAATTTAAAGCGCCTAGAGAAAGATGAGTTATCTGAGGACACTTTATCAAGTGCATTATTATTATCATTATTATTGCTATTATTATTATTATTATTATTATTATTAGGGGTCACAAGACCACAGCTGACCTGTTGCAATTAAATCCAGCTTAGCTAGCTGTCAGCATCCCATTGCAGCACCTAATGAGGGGATTGGCAGCAAGTTGGGTCGGCTTAAACTGCATGGCTTGAGCTAGTTTCAGAATAGTAATAGCATCTGCTTACTGGATCCTTGTTAGTATCTAGGCCAGTTACACATCCGAGATTGCAGAGGCTCCGTACTAGATAGCCCTGGCCAGCTGGACGATGGGCATGGCTTGCCGGCAGGTTACCATGCTCACCTGCTGCCGTAAGTGGCTAACCTGCCAATTCACGTAGCTTTAACAGGCTATGCCCACCACTTATGATGATTCCATTATCGACGTTCAGAGATCGATCGGAAATGAGTAGCTAAGAATAAAAAATAGATGAGGACCGTCTGCTAGTGCTATCCTTGCACAGAGCCACAGCCACCCAAGCAGTTGGCTTCAGTGGCACCTGTGCAAGTAACTGTGCCATGCTTATGTTCAACGAGCTTCTGCCTGAATCTTTCACCTTGCACTTGCTGAGAGGTCGTACAGCCACAGCAGTGAGAAAATCATCAGAAAAAGTGTGTCAAAAACAGCCCGATCTGCCAAAGGATGTCTTATCAGTCTCCGGGTGAAACGATAAAGTGTAAGGAGTGGCATTTTCTAGGGCTAGTCTGCCCTTGTGCAGCTTGCCCGGGTCATCACCTGTCGGGGTCTGCGACCGGATGATTGTAACTGGCTGCTGCAAAACAGCATACCGACTTGTGCTCACCACTCGGGGACGACATTTAGCAACAGCTCTGCTTATGTGTCCGACCTGTACGAGGCTGCTGCTTGGAAATATCCGGCTGAGTAAATCTTGTTCTTGTATGAGCCGGTCCTCCTGTAGCTACCTCATCCTAAACGACTTGGACCTCATAAAGAATCACAATTCGAACTGTGCCTCTAAGCTCAGCCTATCTGGATAGAGGGGCAGGCAGCATCTTCTCACAGTCGCTAGAATTAAACTGATTGTTGTTGTACTGCAGAACAAAAGCTTAGTTGGCTAACTCAATTGCCCCTCTAGCTGAAAACCTACTTTGCAACCTTCGGAAAAGATATTGCTACTGCAGGTAGTATAACGCCTCTCAGCACAACATCCTGTATTCGGTCAGTGTGTGTCCTGCACGACACACCAGTCCAATAAAGTAGTCTCGATTATCAACGTTTATGAGAAGGTGCTATTTTAGCAAAAATCATTTTAACCACGATTTAACGCAGTGGGTTATGCTGAGGGAAAATTAGGCAGCTTCTATCTTTTTGCTTAGGTGCTAGTGACTTGAAAACGAATTAGCTCTCCAGCTAAGTTAGATCATTTTCAAATCCTTGTACCTGCTGACGACGGCACTCCAAGTTTAATAATTATTCTGCAAAGTCTCCTAGTCTAGCACTATAGTAATATCACTATAGTTCTACAGCCCACTCAGAAAACTATTTCTAGTCACTTTACGTGCGCTGCAAAGGAAACATAGTTGAATGGTTAGTGGCAGCAGGCTCAACGACAATAAGCATATCAAGGTTAGATGCGACATGCACAGGATCAGCATGCAAATAGTGGCAGTATGCATTGTCAGCATGCATAAGCACTCGATGTTGGGAGAAGCTAGAATGGGAACTAGGCTGTGCAGCCTAGCCTCTAGCTAGGTCTGTCCAGAGGGCTGCTGCAGTCATCTAAAGGCCTTCCAGTCAGTGCTGTTCTAACTTACTTGTGAGCAAAGATGTAGGCCAGGAAATTTAACAGTATTGCATATTTCGCTGGCCTATGCTAGACTAGGAAAGTAGAATTGTTTCCTGAGGCTGCAGCTGTTAAAGCAACATGTGAGTCACACCATTCACCTGAATCATTTCAACTTTATTACTCACAAACAATTTTGCCGTGCTAACTTGTGCCATTTTGGCTGAACGACTTTATTGGTGAAGAGTCCTTATGTATATATTCATAATTTGAATATGCCTCTGTTTGATAATTTAATGCCTGCCATTTAGATTCGGGTTCTATCGGGATAGGCCTACTTGAATTAGGTGAATGCGCACACCAAATTGTCATGTCTTCCTGGATTTGAGCAAGTCTTAGCCACGGCTTGGATCAGTTTCAGCCTGTTCGCGCCCTCAGGTCCTGTGTGGGCAATACATTAGCTGTCCCATTCCTCTGCTTAAAGACAGTTGGCGACAGAAGCTTTAGCTCTGCAGGTCCTAGACTGTGGAACTCGTTTCCACAACTCTTACGCAACGACATCTACTCTCCAACTGCCGACTATGGCACATCTTTTTCAGCGGTCCTGAACTGCTACTTCTATGCTACTCACTACCTCAACTACTCTCTTAACTCTGCTATGCTTCCCACTTTCTCTTTGTTGTGTGAGACGAAGTCTGTTGGGTACCGAATGCGTACCGAAAGCCGCTTAGGCTGTGAGTGTGTTCTACAAAACTCTCCTGCGTAACACCCACATGGTCTTTATGACTTTGTGGAGTTACTGAAGGAGATGCATTACAATACAGGCAGCTTTAGTGGAGATAATCTCCCTCCTCAGGTTATGATCAGTTTTCGTGCTGGGCAAATACCTGCTGAATAAAATAATAATGATGATATAATATAATATAATAATACTTAACACATCATATGGCATTGATCTACGGCTTGCTCCACCTGAAAGATACACTTCGGAATAGCAAACTGAAATCTTAGCTTGGTTTCCAAACCCATCCTTTTAGGATGAGGGGCCATGCAGCATAACCTCGGATCTGCTCGACACAGCTTTTCGGATTTTCATATGGATGAACCAACTCACACCTTTGCTATCTCTAGCGCCCTGCCAGCTTAATGCTTACTTTGCAGCTAGTGTGACAACGATGATGGGATTGTCACGGCTTGGCTCCTTCGTACCTAGCTGAACTGCTGCACCAGTTTCAGCCTCTTCGTGCCCACAGGTCCTGTGAGGAAAGTTAATTAACTGTGCTATTTGGTACAGAAGCTTTAGCTCTGCAGGTCCTACACTGTGGATATCACTTCCAGGATTCGTAGGCAACGACAACTACTCTCCTGATGCCGACTGTGGTTCATCCTTTTCAGCAGTCCTGAGCTGCTACATGTTTGCTACTCACAATCTCCACTGCTCGCCTGTGCTATGCTTCCCACCTTCTCTGTGTTGTGTAAGTAGAAGTCAGTTGGCTACCGAATGCGTACCGAAAGCTGCTTAGGCTGTGAATGCGCTTTACAAAACTCTCCTGCATAACACCCGCATAATCTTTATATCCTTGAGGGGTTACAGACAGAGCTATATTACATTATTACATTACATAATGTTAGTGGCCGCATGCATAGTGTCAATACACAAATGACGAATCACATGGACCTATGTAAATACATAAATGACGAATCACATGGACCATGCTCCTATTATGTAACTTGGCTTCAGGTGGGCTAGATGTGCATTGCGGAATCGCAAGCGTGGAGCTGGATGCATTGTCACAAGAAGTGTTCTTCTACATTGCACCCACATTCTTCGACCCCTGCTTGAAAGACCCGATGCTGTCACGAGGGTGCTTAATTTATTTCAAGAACTGAAAGGCCCCATTGTTTGCAACAGATTTTGCAATGGCAGCATAATAGTCGAGCTGCAAGTGTTCACTCTGCCAGCTCTCAGCTGGCTGCGACAGCTGCGCGACAGCGGACAGCGGGTGGTGGTGATGGAGCAAGCACTTGTCACCGGTCACGTGCTTTCCAAGCTTGAAGCAACTTCCATTCATCTGCGAGTATATGTCGACGAGAAAGACTTTGAGCGATGCCGTACCGAGCTTGAAGACCTGCAGGCAGGTAATCCAACTGTCACCATTAGGACGACTCTTTACATTGGTAGCATGAGCACATCGGACGAAGATGGATGCAGATCACGCCCGAAACTATATATTTGGCTTGCTGGTAGGCTGCTTAGTTCCGATCGGTCTAAATTTTTAGGAGTCCTAAGTTAGCAATGAGAATGAGAGATCTAGCAATAGAGAGAGAGAGAGAGAGAGAGAGAGAGAGAGAGAGAGAGGGGGAGAGAGAGGGGAGAGAGAGAGTAAGAGAGCAAATGAGAGAGCATGTAAGACAGCAAGTAAGACAGAAAGTAAGACAGAAAGTAAGAGAGAGTTGTACAGCCTACCATTTCCAAGTTTGTTGTTCATAAGTGGGCTCTCAACCGATCCACTCGTCAGCATCCGGTCGTATCAATGCCACTGTCACTGTATCTAAATCTTGTGGGGATCGAGCTTTCAGTTGGTATGGACATAGAGTGAAGACTTGCCTGCTTGAGAAGGTCTCCAAAGACTAATAATAAAAACAGTGACTATTGATGTCATGCAGTGGCCAACGGTAGTGAGAGTGTGGGTAAGATCAGTGGCCAGTGAGCGACAGAAAAGCTGTTCTGGGGGTGGCGCCTCTCGACAGCCGAGAGCATATCGACCGGATTGGTGAACGAAAATCTGCTGTGATGCACCGCCTACTTACCAGTTATGGGCAATTATCGAGTTATTCCGAAATTTGAAATGTCAAATGGCTAAAAGGAGAATTGTCGATGAGTCATCGATAGACCTTGGCTGAGCATAAGCCATGCCACTGCCACAACCACCGAGTGAAACGACGAGATCTGTATGCAAAGTGGAGTTATTCTGATGCTCCTCTGGATGTGAGTAGCTCATGCATCATCATAGGTGGGGTACTGTCGCCCGACGAGGGTGACTGGCACCTACTGAAGAGCATACCGACTTGGCCTACTTTCAGCTACAGAACATTGCTAAAATCCGGGCTGGTTTAGACGGGGATACCACATCTAATATGGGGCATGCATTTGTGACACCCTTTTCAGACATCTGAAATTCACTGCTTGCTGGTCTACCGGCCATTGCAATCAAGTGCTTACAGTTGTTAGAAAACTCAGCAGCTAGGCTCGTCTGTAATGAGCATCCCAGTTGCCACATCTCACAACTTCTCGCCGACCTGCACTGGATCCCAATGTAATGTATCTCCGTCAGTAACTCCACAAAGTCATAAAGACCATGTGGGTGTTACGCAGGAGAGTTTTGTATAGCGCACTCACAGCCTAAGCGGCTTTCGGTACGCATTCGGTAGCCAACAGACTTCGTCTCACGCAACAAAGAGAAAGTGGGAAGCATAGCAGAGTTAGGAGAGCAGTTGAGGTAGTGAGTAGCATAGAAGTAGCAGTTCAGGACCGCTGAAAAAAATGTGCCATAGTCGGCAGTTGGAGAGTAGATGTCGTTGCGCAAGAATTGTGGAAGCAAGTTCCACAGTCTAGGACCTGCAGAGCTAAAGCTTCAGTCGCCAACGAAGCGATGCATCGACTTCAAGGATTTGTCACTCACTTTTATGTTCCTTAGTTATTTTGCTTCAGCCTATCTGTCAGAACTACTCCCCCACCAGGCCTAGAATCTTGCGATTTTCTGTTTTAATGGAATCGTTTAGCATACCTCGTACTAACCTAAAAACTGCTGGAGACTGTGCCTTCCGCTCCCGTGCTCCCAAAGCCTCGAACTCAATACCGACGCACGTCAAAACGTCCCCTGACAAGACGACATTCAAAAATAAGTTAAAAAATGCTACTTTTTATTACAGCAGTTGGTGGGTCTTTGAGATTTGTCTTTTGTCTGCATGTGCCTGCTTACACTTTCACTTACATGTGCATGCCGCTAGTGGATTTTACCACCAATCATTTGGTAATGCTTTCCAAACTGCATCTGTAAAGCTCCTAGAAAGAGATTAAATGTTCCGAGACACTTTATAAACATAGTAGTATTATTAATACTATTATTATTATTATTGTGCTAGCCACTTTTGGACGAATTCAGAACCAGGTCCTCATATATGTCTGACCTGTACGAGGTAGTACTCCGGCTTACCAGCTAGATGCTGAGCTACTTGTTCAATGTGGTCTTCAGCTTCTTTCTTGGTGATTGGCAGCATCCGGTAGCCCTTCTCCTGCAGGAGGCCTGAGCAATATTGTCGCAGCCCACCCGGCTGTACAGCCAGTTTTACAGCAAGATGGACCACAGGTCTGGCGTCTATGTGGCTTGTTGGTTGCTATATTTTCTGCTTCAGCAGTTCTTCATACCTACTTCTGACTAAGATCACTCAGCACCATGCTACTCTTTTTCCTACCTTAAACTGCCTTTTTTTAGTATAGGTGCTTCGCACGAAATTTAGTAATCTAAGTCAGGAAGGCAGTTCACTGTACAAGGTCGTATCTCATTACTTAAGGTTGTCTTATCGATTACTCTTTTAGTTATTTTAACTCATTTTACAGCGACCTAAGACAACTTGACCTTTATCCAGGTGCTTTACGTATGCCACAGGTCGGGACTTCTGTTTTTCCTGGACGAAACCAGGGTGGCATCCATTGAATCGATCTTAGTGTTATCGGCAGCATTCTGGTTTTAGCTATTCATCAAGCAAATGACAGGGATAATTCTTGTGACCGTTCGGTATCGATCGAGTGTAGTATATGTGTGTTTGGTTGGTCCCAAATCGCGACAAAGCAAGCTTTAGGTGCCATACTGAGGACCATCTGTTTTTGTCCTGGATTAAAGTCGTGCATCAACCGGCTCCTCCAACTCCTTACTGCAGGCATGCAGCATGCTCAGATCAAACAGAATCGAATGACTTTTCACATTTCCATAGTATCTTGGCTGGGGGCCTTTAAAACTCAGCAGCCAATTGGACATGGTGCAGGGTATTGATTTGGTGGTGTGTGGCCAAAGTGCTCACTGTGCAGTTACCAGCCAGGGCATAAGGAAGAACATTAACAAGAGGACTGGGCGATGGACAGTAAACAGGATGTCGTGAAAAATATCTCAAAATGAGGCTTGCAGTGAAACAAAACAAGTTGTGGTTGACCCATCGTCAACAATGCCGGACAGGTGCAGTGAGCTGTCGTTTACGGGCATCCGTCTGGAGAGGCATCATAGAGACGTTAAGGATCATATCGTGCCTGGCCTGGATGGCCAGCATCATCAGATGGCAGTTATAAAGTGTGTAGGGCATCAGCTCCTTTTCTTCGGCAGTAGAGATGGCATGCGTGTGACTCTGATTAGTGGAAGCAGTTGCTCGTGGTTCTTTCCGGAAGCAGGTTCAGGCCTCGAAAGACACTGGAAAGGCAGGTCCAGCAGTGGTCTAAGACTAACGGTGCAAATCTCTTCCTTAGGCACTTTCTAGCATCGGCTGAGTTATCTGGAGCCTTATAGGTTCCCAGTGGGCACGTCGTTGTGCTGACTACTGCTGAGGAACATTGAGCACATCTCTTCTGCAATCAGAGCCGGTGCAGCACCTATCACCCGGTTTGCCTGGTCTCGACGGTATCGTGCTGCCATCGTCCAGTTTCCCTTCTTCCGTTCTTATCAAAGATTCTTGAAAAAATTGTTGCTAAGCAGCTAGTTGAACATATTGAAAATAATGGAATGTCAGAAACATTTCAATCAGGTTTCAAGAGGCAGCACTCTACCGAAAATGCTCTCCTCTGTGTTAACCATGACATTCTACGTGGCTACGACGACATAGGGAATGTCACTGCCGTAGCTCTACTAGATCTGTCTGCTGCCTTTGACACCATTGATCACGAAGTTCTGCTTAAACGACTGAGAACAACGATCGGTCTGGCAGACGAAGCACTGGCGTGGTATAAATCATACTTGTCTGACCGTGTTCAATCCGTGTCGTGTCGGGGTCAGGTCTCAGACATGAGAAGGGTCACCTGTGAAGTCCCTCAAGGGTCTGTACTTGGTCCCTTGCTGTTCTCCATTTATACGCAACCTCTGGGAAAAGTGATTAAGGCCCATGGAATAGGATATCACTTCTATGCTGACGATACTCAGTTGTATTTGTCATTTAAACCGTCGGAATCTGCTGCAGCAACTGAGAAACTGAATGCTTGCCTTGCCGATATTCGATCCTGGATGTCGGAAAACTTCCTGAAATTAAATGACGATAAAACCGAACTGCTTCTCATAGGACACCCTAAGCGTGTGGCTGGATTAAAAGGCTTTGCTGTTCTAATAGGTGATGCTATTGTGTGACCTTCACCACGTGCTCGTAATCTACGTGTCGTGTTCGACAGCTGCCTCAATTTCAAAAGCTTCATTCAGAAGACTGCCTCTACAGCTACCCATCAGATCCGATCCCTATCCAAGATTAGAAGCTGTCTGCCACAGTGGCTTGTAAAAAATTTAACTAGCTCTTTAGTTCTGTCTCGGCTTGATTATTATAATTCCCTTTTTGCTGGGCTGCCAAAGAAAGGTATTATGCCACTACAGCGGACTATGAATATGGCTGCAAGGCTGGTCTTCAAGTCCCAGTGGTTTGAGTACGTGTCACCTCTGCTGAAAGAGCTACAATGGTTGTCGGTTGAGCAAAGGATACAGAGCAAAGTTCTTACGCTGACCCACAAGGCCAGCCACGGCTTGGCTCCTTCATACCTAGCTGAACTGCTACATCAGTTTCAGCCTGTTCGCGCCCTGAGGTCTTGTGTGGACAATAAATTAGCTGTCCCATTCCTCTGCTTAAAGACAGTTGGCGACAGAAGCTTTAGCTCTGCAGGTCCTAGACTGTGGAACTCGCTTCCACAATTCTTACGCAACGACATCTACTTTCTAACTGCCGACTATGGCACATCTTTTTCAGTGGTCATGAACTGCTACTTCTATGCTACTCACTACCTCAACTGCTCTCTTAACTCTGCTATGCTTCCCACTTTCTCTTTGTTGCGTGAGACGAAGTCTGTTGGCTACCGAATGCGTACCGAAAGCCGCTTAGGTTGTGAGTGAGCTATACAAAACTCTCCTGCGTAACACCCACATGGTCTTTATGACTTTGTGGAGTTACTGACGGAGATACATTACATTCATTACAGTGGGGTGATGGGAGGAGAGCATCCGGCAAGTCTGTGCAGCCTGCATACACCATGCATTCTCCCCTTAAGCTGGCCGGCTGGATATAGTGGCACCATATCCAGCGTGCCAGCAGCCAAGAGGAAGTGGACGAGTGTTTGGGGGGGCAGCACCTGCTCAGATGCATATCCAGCTCAGATGCATATCAGCATAAGTGTGTTAGCATATCAGCATATGTGTGTTAGCGAAAGCAGCTGGGCTGTCACCATTCGCAGCATAGACAATCGAGTCTGGATATTAGGAGCGTCTGCAAGACGGCAAGCTTCTACCAGGGGTAGAGGTTGCAGCGCACATATGTGTCTCCAAACTGTTAGCCACACCTTCTCGGTGTCTACCCTGGGGTAGCCCTGGCCCTGCAGGGTGCCCAGATATACAGCTGTTTTGCCTTCGGGAAGGCTGCGAATGTCATGCGATGCAGGTGCCACTTACCTTTGTGTGGTGTTCGCCGAGCTGGCAGTCTGAGCGACATTTCTCGGGGGTGAAGTTGGCTAGAGTTAGGAATGTTGGTGGCCTCCTATTGCTGAGATGCAAATCATGCTACAGCGAGTGCTACTTACGAAATCAAAGGATTGCTGCTTGCAATGCATAGCGTATGCTTCAAGCACAATCATGCAGTCTATTTTAATGATTTTTGTCTTAAGTCTTTGTTCCTTCATATTTGCGCTAGCTTCCTTCGCTTAGATATACGACTGCAACTGTAAGAGTGCCACTTTTATCGATACCAATATTGTTTTTATCTAACTCAATATTAACAGCGTCGCCTAAACCCGAGCTTTCTAAATCAATGGCGAGCAAGTCATCAGTCACTGCGCTGTAGTAAGTCCATATATGTTTCCATGAATGATTATAACGAACTTTTTCAGCCACGGATAGTTAGAGAGCGAAAGGGCAAAAGTGCTATCGGAAATTAGCTTTTAAATAGCATCGATACCTTCGTAAGGACCTGAATTATTTTAGAGTACGTTCATTCGCTGAGCCTTGAAATACTAAATAAAGCGACACATGATTTCAGTACAAGTTCAAGGGCTTTAAAGTAAGCCTTCTGTTTTATTTCATCAATGACTCCACTGCATTGACGGCTCAAGGTCGTATGACCTGAAGCCTTGCATGCCAGGATTGATCTCACGATCGGTTCCATGGCCACTTCAAACAGAATGGGCAACGGAGGATCACCTGCTGTGGATGAAACAGTGTGAGGTTTTTGTTGCTCACGTGCAGCATCATCGATGCATCTGTGTATAGGCACTCTAAAAACCTACATAAGCCGAGGCTCGGACCCTCACCCGGAGCAGGGCCTGCATGAGTGGGAGTGCAGGATGCTTCCAAATGCATTCTGTAGGTCCAGGCATATTGGGAGAGGCTGTCGTATGACCGTTTGTCGTTGGCAGTGCTAACGGCTGCGTCGATCACGAAAAAACACCTATTTATCCCAGCATTTCGTAAGCTCCTGGGATCTTTCTTTTGTGTGTTGAGATCGTCGTAGAGAATGCATACCTCAGCCTATGGCACAGCATGAGCTTATGCACTACGACACTGTGCATGCTGCCACTAACCACACTTGCCTGCTGACCCTGTGCATGTCACCCACAACTATGTCATCCTTGTGGTTTAGTGAGCTGGCTAACATCAATCGTTAGATCGTGCTTCCTTTGCAGCAAGTATAAAGTGCCTAGAAAGTGATTGAGTTCTCTGAGGGCACTTTATCAAATGTATTATTATTATTATTATTATTATAAGAAGCACTGCTTGAGCCAGACCTCGATACAAGGCAGAAAAAGCTTCTGCCGCCCAGAGAGCTATCAGGAGAGCTACATCTCTGGATGCAGCAGCGGCGGCACCAGAGCTGCACGACACGTCCATTAGCAATGCTTGTCCTCCTGGCTGCTCTCTCGATCGCGACCTGTCTCTGCCTGCAGACAGCTCGGCCTCAGTCTCGTGGTAAGTTATCGTAGCTGCGAGCTTCCAATGTCCTGCAGCAGCTTCGATGTTCGACTTCGCGAGTCGAATGCTGCGCCCGTCGTGCCTCGGCTGGTCTATGCTTCGCTGAGTTGCAAGCGCCGAGCAACGCCACCCTCCGACCAGCTGCCACCTTGGCGGCGGTGGGAGTGCCTACATTTCACAATAGATTGTCATCTGCAATCTAGAGGATCAGCTAGCGTCGTTATAGAATAAAATTCCCAGCTTTGGGATATGCGAAAATGTAGGCCTTGCCATTTGACCTAGCCTGTAGATAGATCTGCCTGAATGGCTGCTTAATCTGAAGACCACTCAGATGGTGTCTTGCTTGCTTTGTTGAATAGAAAACATGTGAGCTAGGCGTTGTGAACTTTGGGGCATATTTAGCTGGCCTAACCAATAATGAGAGTTTAATTCTTCTTTCTGGCTGAAGCTGCAAAAGCAAATCGTGAGCAGTACCCCTTGCTCGACAAATGTTAACGATATCTATGACTCCTCAAACAAAAGTGCTACTGCCATACCAGTTTATGTCAATTCGGCTGAAAGACTTCTCTGGTGAATCAAAAGGCGATTTTTAGCACCTTTTTCTGCGATTGCTAGATTTTTTCTGTGTCCTTTTAGATTTGGGTCATACTGGAAGGGTGGAACTACTTCAATTTAGTGAATGGACACACTACCTAACATGTGGGACTGCATCTGAGCTGCTCCTAGCAGTGTTAGCAGCTTGCCTGCAGGGAATTTCCCTCCCTTTTCAAGTAACTGCCTTTTCCAGCAAGGGGATACCCGACTGAGTAATGGTTACTGCTTTATGTGGTCAGTTGTTGCCTCCACATGTCCACATAGCCAATCACAATCTCAGCACTGCTGCCAAGCTCCACTGTGATGAAGGGGCAGGCATCATTTCCTCACAGCAGCTCCACACATCTTATGTTATTAAGTCAGTATGTCTGGAATTAAGGTTAAGTTAGCTCTTGCTAATACCCGGGCAGCCGAATGCTTACTTGGCACCCAGCCTGGCACAGTACTGCCATATTGCTATGCAGGCTTAAGCATCTGAGCCCAACGTCCTGCCTTTGGTCAGTGTATGTCATGCACGATACATCAGTACAAGTAAATAGTCTTGATTAGGATTGTGATGCAGGAGTTGTATTGCAACTGAAGTATTTTTAGTCTCGTCATTGTGCAGAGTCATATCCCAAAACAATCTAACCACTTGGGTTATTAGCCTGGGATCTTGTGGCTTGGTAGATTGAATCCCATATTACTTATTGAGATCAGTGCAAATCCGAGTATATGGTGATGGCCACAGGGGATGATTATTAAGTAGCCGGCCGAGTTTTCTAGTCTAGCCCTGGGGTTGCTGGAAAGTACATGTGTGTAGGCAGGTAACGGTTGGGCCAACAACCGGTTGGACAATTCACTATTCCAAGTTGGTTTGCTGTAAAATACCCTATGCTGGAAGACAAGAGATTTGAAGCTCGGTCTTTGCTGCTTGACCTAACGATTGGTCCACGTGGGTAGCGAATCTAAATGCCATCCAGACGGCATGGCTCGTGCTTTCCTAAAAGCAAAGCAGTAAGCATGGCAGTTTAACAGTGAGGCATATTCTGCTTACCTAAACAAGAATAGGGCAGTGGATTTTTGTTATGGTGGCTGCCACTGCCAATTCAGTCGAAGGGCTTCACTGGGAAACATGCATAAGGTGTTAAATAAATTCTTCAATGCTTGATGACTTGTGCATGTCCTTTTATATTGGGGGTAGAACTACTTCAATGAAGTGAATAGCCACACCACCTACAAAAAATACTAGCAGATTTAACAAGCTCTTTTGCATCGCGACAGAAGAGTCTTTACAGCTTAACCATTCCTTGCATCAGCGATAACGAATCACCAAACACAGGATTCAAGGTCACGACCTCGGCTCCAAGGTCATACAAAGCAACAGCCTTACCTTGTGTGCCATCACGGCTCTCCTAATATGTGGTACTGCATCTGAGCTGCTCCTAGCAGTGCAGGCAGCTTCAATGGAGGGAATGTCCCTCCTCTGTCCTGATCATATAACTGTATGTATGCCAGCAAGAGGAATACCCGACTTAATAATGGTTACTGCCTTTTATGGTCAATTTTTCTCCAGAAACTGGCCGGCATCTTGTATCGTACTTTCAATGCATAAGCTGCGATATGAACTAGGAGCTTGGCCACAGGGCTATAACTGAGAGCTGCTATTAAAACAGCAATGATAAACCAAAACATGTGATCAGTGAATTTATGATTGGGAATAAAGGAGATTATTGAATGACTTATGACATGGCCAACATGCAATGTGCAGGTTGAAATTATATCTGTATAATAGTGACTAAGTTTAGACATATACAAGTTTATTTCCTGAACAGTTTGATTTTCTAACTGAAATATTTGATGAGCACATACTGAAATGACAGTCAGAATATGACTGCTGGAATATTGATTCTTATTGATCGACAAGCGGCCGAAGTAGGAGCTACAGTGCCTACAGCAGCTAATATGGCAGCTCCAATTCGGGCTTGCTATTTGCTCCAATTGCTGACGTGATTGCCAAGCACAATCTAGGCTTTCACTTCTATGGGGATGACACTCAGTTCTACCTTTGCTTTGATCCCTCCCAGCCTTCAAGCACCTCAAATTATCTCAACTCACTTGCTGCATGCATTGATGACATCCTCACATTGATGGCAGCAAATTTTCGAAAACTAAATGACGATAAAACTAACTTACTAGTTTTTGGGAAACCTAGTGTGATTTACAAATTGGTAAGGCTGAAACTCAAAATTGGCTCTGCCAGCATATCCCCAGTTGAATCAGCTCGAAATCTAGTTGTCATATTCCAAAGCGACCTCTCGTGAGACGACCATATCAGCTCCACAGTCAAATATGCCAATTTTCAGCTTCATAACATTGCTAAAATTCGGGGTTGTTTAGATAAGGTTACCACGTCTCAGTTGGTCAATGCATTCTTAACATCCCGTCTCGAATTCAGCAACTCACTGCTCGCTGGCATACCGGCATGTTCGATCAGGCGATAGCAGCCAGTGCAAAACTCAGCAGCTAGGCTTGTCTGTCGTGAGCGTCGCAGTTGCCACATTACTCCACTTTTCGCCGACCTGCACTGGCTACCAGTCAAGCAACGGATTGACTTCAAGGTTTTGTTGCTCACTTTAAGGTCACTTCATTCTTTGACTCCAGCATATCTCTCAGATATAATCCCCTATCAGGCCAAGTATCGTACCACTCGCTTTTTGGAATCCAACCGTCTACAAATACCCAGTACAAACATGAAATCCATTGGTGACCGTGCATTTAGTTCGTATGCTCCCAAATCCTGGAACTCCCTCCCGACCTGCTTCAGAACATTCCCTAACTTTATCAAACTTTAAAAGAATTAAAAAACACTGATTCAGGACAGCATTTAGTGTTACCCTGAGATTCATGATTTAGTGGGTCCCAGTGATTCGTCATTGATGTGCTTATCCATGCTAACATTGTGCATGCTGACACTAACCATATTTGCATGCTGACCCTGTGCCTGTCACCCCTAACCATGCTATTCATTTTGTTTGTTTATCAAGCATGATTTTACTCACCATTCAATTGCATTTCCCTTTGCAGCAAATATAAAGCACCTAGAGAGAGACTGAGTTATCTGAGGGTGCTTTTCTGAAGTGCATTATTACTATTATTATTATTATTATTATTATATTTTGGCACCTGATCCCACAGAACAGGCACTGGTGCACTCAACCGTAGCAGGTTGGTCGTTGACATCCGACTGTGCCCGTGTACATTTGACCGTATTGCTGTGATACGCAGGTATGGAACAGGCTGTGCACTGTGGTCGACACGATTGCCGTTAGTCACCTACTTACCTAGTAGAAGCTCTAATTACACAGCAGCAGGTCTTGTTTTACGTCGGTGTCCGGTGTATATAATTGCTGTTCCATTTAGCTAGGAATCCGGATCTGTGCAGTTAAATGCCAACTATTTCAAAACTAACTTGTCCGGACTTCCGACAACAGCCAGTCTGCAATGCTGTTTCCATTCTGCTTTAGTTTCACTGGTTCTTTGAAGCATCAAATCGATTTCACGACTGCTAGTCTGTCTTACATGCAGCTTCACATCCTTGCATCAGCCTACCTTTTCCTAGTTGGCTGCTCAGACGTGGGCTCTCAACCGATCCACTCGTCAGCATCCGGTCGCAATAATGCCACTCTCGCTGTATCTAACTTTTGTGGGGATCGAGCTTTCAGTTAGTATGGATACAAAGTGAAGACTTGCCTGCTTGAGAAGGTCATCAACTGCAATGGCATATCAACCTTGAGGGGTTAGCTCAAGGCCAACTGATGCAGTATGCTGTCCCTTTACCAACTAGAACTAGTCTTGTTTTTTTCTTTCGGTAAGGCTTTTTAATATACAGGTACATGATGTATTGCATGTTACTTGCCACTTGTCTTTGAAAGAGGTGACTATTAGTTTCATGTTCACTATAGCAAGCTTGTCTAAGCATGCTGGCTACCTACTTGAGTGTCGCCTGATTCATGAATTTGAAACCGTATGTTACTTGAAACATTTTAAGTGACTATCCTACTTCTGGTATGTAAGTAATCTACGTTAGGAAATAGTCGATCAGTTGGTGAATCGTGTGTTTGCCTGCATCGTAGTTTGCATACACAGGCACAGCTCAACCTGTTCGACATTCCTAATAATAGTTTACATGACTCTTGTTGACACTCTTGAACTATTTGCTTTGACCTTTTGACTTGACTGCAATCGAGAATCTGCTTAACCGTTCCTAATGCAGATCCGACAGGCTTCTCCATATTTTCTAGACGTTGACCAATATTGACTAATCGATGAGTCCCCGCTGTCTCACGTTCCTTTCTAATTTCAAACCGGTGGCTATAGCCCAAGGCCGACTTTTTAATCTGATTTCTAAAGACCCTCAAACAGCAAGTTGCTATGGAGGCATTAATCTCTCATCCTAAGGTACCAATTCCTCCTTTATTAGGATGGTTCGTATGTCATATATATAATAATAATAATAATGCACTTAATAAAGCACCTTCAGAGAACTTAATCTCTCTCTCTCTCTCTCTCTCTCTCTCTAGGCACTTTACATTTGCTGCAAATGAATATGTAATTGAATGGTGAGTAAAATCATACTTGATAAACACACAAAATGAATAACATGGATAGGGATGACATGCACAGGGTCAGCATGCATATGTGGTTAGTGGAAGCATACACAGCATCAGCACGGGTGAGCAAATCCAGGACGAACCACATTGACCCACTAAATGCTGTCCAAAATAGGTGTGTTTTTTAATTCTTTTTAAATGTGGTCAGGTCAGGGAATGTTCTGATGCAGGTTGGGAGGGAGTTCCAGGTTTGGGAGCATACGAACTAAATGCACGGTCTCCAAAGGATTCGAGGTTTTTACCGGGTATTTGTAGACTGGGATTCCGAAAATCAGGTGGTACTATACTTAGCCTGATGAGAGATTATATCTGAGAGATTGTCTTGAGCCAAAGGTGGAAGTGACCTAAAAGTGAGCGACAAAACCTTGAGGTCAATCCGTTGCTTGACTGGTAGCCAGAGCGGGTCGGTGAGGAGTGAAGTAATGTGACAACTGCGACGCTCATGACAGACAAGCCTAGCTGCAGAGTTTTGCACCAGCTGCAATCGCCTGATCGCAAATGCCTGTAGGCCAGTAAGCAGTTAGTTGCAGATGTCGAGACGGGATGCCACGAATGCTTGGACCAAGTTGGACGTGATATCCTTATCAAAACAAGCCCGAATTTTAGCAATCTTATGAAGCTGAAAATAGGCAGGTTTGATTGTGGAGCTGATTTTGTCGTCTAACGAGAGGTCGCTTTGGAATATGACAACTAGATTTCGAGCTGATTCAACTGGGGATATGCTGGCAGAGCCAATTTTGAGTTTCAGCCTTTCCAATTTGTAAATCACACTGGGTTTCACCAAAACTAGTAAGTTAGTTTTGTGTCATTTAGTTTTTGAAAATTTGCTGCCGTCCATGTGCAGATGTTGTCAATGCATGCAGCAAGTGAGTTGAGAGAATTTGAGGTGCTCGATGGTTGGGAGGGATCAAAGCAAAGTTAGAACTGAGTGTCTCCACATAGAAGAGAAAGGCCAGATTGTGCTTGGCAATCACATCAGCAAGAGGGAGAGTACAAACCGTGAAAAGAACCGGACCTAGCACGGATCCCCGAGGTACCCCATTTTTAAGAGGTACCTCAAATTATCTTTTTCCATTCACGTCCATACTCAGGAGTCTCCCACTGAGATAGGACCTGAACCCCTGCAGAGCAGTGCCAGTGATGCCCAGGCGAGATTACAGGTGCACTAGCAGAACCTTGTTGATCAATGGAATCAAAAGCTGCCGAAAGATCGAGAAAAACAAGCAGAGACACTCTACCCATGTCCGCATTCCTAAGTATGTCGTCGTATACCCTAAGCAATGCTGACTCTGTGGAGTGATTAGATCTAAAGCCAGACTACAACTTACTAGCAAGGTGTGAGGTTTCGATATATGAGTTTAGCTGGTCTGCCATGACCAGGTTCCAGTGTCTTTGATAGGACAGGTCGAAGGGAGACTGGGCGGTAGGTGCTTTAGTTCTATTGGTCTAGTGTCAATATTTTGAGATGTGGCCTGACTGCAGCTTTTTTGAAGGGTGCTGGGACATGACCTAAGGTTAATGACCTATTAATGATGTTACTTATGCATGGCAGCAGCAGATCAATGCAACGTAGGAGCAGGACAGTGGGAATAGGGTCCAGAAGTCTGCTTGTCTTCTTTTATTGTGATACGAACTTCAGGACTAGATCATTATTGATCTGCTTAAATGTAGGCATTGAGGTGCAGCCAGTAAATCAAGGATAATAATAATAATAGTTCACTTGATAAAGCGCCCTCAGAGTAGAGATGTTGTCATCGCACGAATGGATTCCCTCATCTTGTCTATCTTCTGCACAAAGAATCGAGAGAAGTGATCGTGTAGATCATGATACAGATTATCAGGTAAGAAGCTTACTTGGGAGCGGTTGAGCAGATGGTTTATCGTCGACATCAGCATTTTTGGATTGTGCATGTGTGATTCAACAATATTTCTATAGAAGCTAGACTTGGCCTTTGCTAGGATCGATTGTTACGACCTACAGTAGTGTTCAAATGCCTGTCGATGGACAGTCAGTCCAGATCTTTTGTATGCCCTTTCAAGCCTTCGTTTAGTAGACCTGGCTAGTTTAATGTCTTCGGTAAACCATAGGCCGTCTGGGCAGGATGCACAGGGAGCTTTGTCAGAGGTGGAAACTCGTCGAGCGTGTCAGCTATTGTCGTGTCGTAGCTATCTACTAATGATGACAGATCGGAGGGAGGACTGAGCAGCAGAGGTGAAGCAGATATTCTTGCACGGACAGCATCGATATCAAAGGTCTTGAGGTTTCGCGATTCACAGGTTGTTTTAGAGGAGGAGCTGGGCACACACTGTAGATTGAATGAGATCTGCATGATGTCAGATAAGCAGGATTTGGTGAAAATTGGTGATGACAAGGTGCAGTTGAATGAGAAGATCTGGTCGAGTGTGTGACCCTTGATGTGAGTAGGGCCATGCACATGAGCCACAAGAGGCAATGATTCAGTCAATGCCCGAAATTCGGTGCTGAAAGCGTCCGATTAGTTATCAAAGTGAACGTTGGAATCACCCATAACGAGGAAGGATCGATTTCTTGCACACAGAATCGAAATGAGATCGGAGAAATCTAAGATAGAGGAGGATTTGGTAACCTGGTGGGCGATAGACTACTGCCACTATCGGTAGCTTCGTTTCGGATGAGACCAATACAATTGATTTAAAAGACTGCTTCGAGGGAGCTGGAAATGGCTTGAAGTTGAATTTCGAGCGCACGATACTAGCAACTCTACTTCCAGTTTGGATTGATCTAGGGGTGTGAAAGAACGAGAAACCAGATGGGGTAGCTTCTTTTATTGTCTCACAATTTATCGATTGTAGCCAAGTTTCAGTTAGGGCGTGCAGGTCGATACCATTTTCAGAAATAAGGTCGCTTATTACCAGAGGCTTATTGCATATTGAGTTAGTATTCCAAACATAAGTGTTAAGTCTGGCCGATTGAGTTACAACAGGCCTGATGACCACTAAGTTAGAGGGATTTACAGTAACGCATGTGGGGGAGGGTGCTGAGCGGTTCGAGACAATGCTAGGAATACCAAACGAGTGGTTACTCAGCTCACAGTTCCAGCCAAACGAGCTGTATCTGATCTGGCGGTTCCGGCCACAGCTGATGCTATGGGTGCTTTTCTTTTGTTAATGCATAGTTAATTAATCGTAGCAACAACATTAACATCTAGGAATGAATTTGATCTACGACGAAGAAGCGATAACAGCTGCTGACGATCATAACAAACATGAAGGTTACGAGCAGCCGGCGTAGCTAAGGCAGCTGCCGGCATACCACATCAGTTTCAGCCTGTTCGAGCCCTCTGGTCCTGTGTGGACAATAAATTAGCTGTTCCATTCCTCCGCTTAAAGACAGTTGGCGACAGAAGCTTTAGCTCTGCAGGTCCTAGACTGTGGAACTCGCTTCCACAATTCTTACGCAACGACATCTACTCTCCTGATGCCGACTATGGCACATCTTTTCCAGCGGTCCTGAACTGCTACTTCTATGCTACTCACTACCTCAACTGCTCTCCTAACTCTGCTATGCTTCCCACTTTCTCTTTGTTGGGTGAGACGAAGTCTGCTGGCTACCGAATGAGTACCGAAAGCCGCTTAGGCTGTGAGTGCGCTATACAAAACTCTCCTGCGTAACACCCACATGGTCTTTATGACTTTGTGGAGTTACTGATGGAGATACATTACATTACCCAGCAGCACTAAGCGATAAGTGTTTAGATATCCATAGGCCCGTAATTTCTTACGGGCTACGGTCAAATAACAATCAGAATAACTTTAAACAGGTCTTAGCTCTATCGTTTTCGTATATGGTGTTCCCAAGAACTTCGGTTTTCGTAAGAATTCTGCAACGAACAGGAACACACGTTAGGGCACTCAAAGTCAGGAGGGTAGAACGTTGTTACCTCCGTTCATATTGATTCTTATGCCAGTTCTGCACACATCTCTTGGACAGTTACAATTAAAAGACCAATAATGTAAACAGTGACAATTGTTGTCAGGCAGTGGCCAACGGTAGTGAGAGCAGAGGTCAGCTTGCAACGATCAGCGGCAGGGAGCTACAGACAAGCTATTATTGTGATGCACCTTTCGAGAGCCGAGATCATGTTGACCGGATTGATGGACGACAATATTCTGTGACACCCGGCCTACTTACTAGTTATGGGCAATTATAGAGTTATTCAGAAATTTGAAATGTCTAAGGGTGAAAAGGAGAATCGTGGATGAGTCATCCATAGACCTCGGCTGAGCATAAGCAGTATCCAAACCGCTGCCACAACCACCTAGTGAAGCGACAACATCTGTATGCGTGGAGTTATGCTGATGCTCGCCTGCCTTTGAGTAGCTCAAGAGTCGTCATAGTTGGGGTACTGTCGCCCGACGAGTGTGACTGATGGCTACCTAAGAACATACCGATTTGGCCTACATTCAGCTATATAACATTGCAGAAATTCGGCCTGGTTTAGACAGGGTAACATCATCTAATATGGGGCATGCATTTGTGATATCCTGCCTCGACTTCTGAAACTAACTGCTTTCTGGTCTACCGGCATTTGCAATCAAGTGCTTACAGTTGGGGCAAAACTCTGCAGCTAGGCTCATCTGTCGTGGGGTCCCAGTTGCCACAACTCACCAGTGCTCGCTCACCTGCAGTGGCTCCCAGTGAAGTGATGCATCGACTTTGAGGTTTTCTCACTCACTTTACGTTCCTTCATTCTCTGTCTCCAGCCTATCTATTCGAACTACTCCCTCACTAGGCGAACAATCATACACAATCCATGGTTTTACTCGAGTCGTTGAGCCATATCTCGTACTAACCTCAAAACCGTTGGATACCTTTCCTTCAGCTCCTATACTCCAAAAGCCTCGAACTCATCGATGATGCTCGTCACAACATTTCGTCACAGGACATTTAAAAACAAGTTAAAATGCACTTTTTCATTACAACATTTGGTATTCTCTTTGAGATTCGTCTACTGTGTGCATGTGCCTGCTTACACTTACCCTTACATGTGCCTGCTTCTTGTGGATGTTACCACCAAGCATTTGGTAATGCTTTTCACAGAGCATCTGGAAAGTGCCTAGAAAGATTCAGTGCTCCGAGGGCACTGTATAAACATAGTAGTATAAATATTATTATTATTAGATATAATTATTATTATTATTATTAAATTATTAGTATTATTATTATTATTATTATTATTATTATTATTATTATTATTCCTCGGATATGTCCGACCTGTACAAGGTAGTACTCAGGCTTACCAGGTATGTGGTGAGCTACTAGTGCAGCACGGTCGTCAGCTTCATTCTTGGTGATTGGCAGCATCCGGTAGCCCTTCTCCTGCAGAAAGCCTGACCAATGTTGTAGCTGCCCATCCGGCTGAACATCAAATTGGACCAAAGGCATGCCGTCTATGTGGCTTGTTGGCTGAGATCTTTTCTGCTTTGGCAGTCCTTCGCGGCTCTCCAAACGTGGGTACTGCATCTGAGCTGCTCCTAGCAGTGCAGGCAGCTTTAATGGAGTGAATGTCCCTACTCAGTCCTTATCATGTAGCTGAGTTTGCCAGCATGGGCAATACCCTACTGAGTCACTTAGAGTCTTATATGGCCTGGTGCTCTGCAGCTAACTCCCCCATCAAAACCATGTGTCCACTTAGCCAGTCGCATTCCAAGCTCTGCTGCCTAGCTTCACTATTTATCGTGAAGGTGCGTACCTTGGTAGTCTATCGAAACAGCTTGTCCGATCGAATCACTATGTCTGCCGGAAATGGTAAGTTAGCTCTCACCTATGCTCTGCCAGCCGAACTCTTACTTAAACCACTCAGGTTATAAGCCCATGATCTTGTGCTTTGGTAACATGTATTCCATTTTTTGTATTTACATTAGTAAACAACCAAGTAGATGATGATTGATACTGAGCTGTATCCCTAATTAGCCAGCACTGTCTTCGAGTCTAGCTATAGGCTGGCTGGAAAGTAGAGGTGCCTATGCAGGAGTCGTGTAGGCCGACAATTGTCTGAATTGTCTCACTTAGTTGATTGTAAAATACCCTGTGCTGGGAGCCACGAGACCTAAAGCTCGGTCGTGCTGCTTAGCCTTATCCTTGGTCAGGGCAACATGCTACTGAATCTATAGGCGATCCAGACAGTATGGGTCATGCTGCGTTCAAAGCAAAAAGGTCAGCTGTGCAACTTGACAGTTAAGCACATTTCAATGGCTTAAGCAAGCATTGCTCAGTTAAATTTGTTCATTGTGGCTGCAGCTTCTAGAGCAACAGGTGAGACAAACCTTTCAAAATGTAAATCTAAAAAATAGGCATTGGCGTTCTTGCTTTCTTCAAAGCAAAGATGTAAGCAAGGCAACCTAACAGCATAAAATACTTTGATGGCCACACAAAAGGCTAGGACAGTTGGTTCACTGTGGCTGCAGCTGCTAAAGCAGCATGTGAGCCAGACCTTTGACCCACGCCAGTTTATATCTACTACTGATATAAACAAGCTAGTTGATATCTCCTACTCAGCGAACTAAGATGCGGCTGCCATAATACCTTATGCCTCCTACACCGTTTGAATTCAGTGGTAGTGGATACATTTTAAAAATGGTTTTTAAATACCATTTAGAGTCCGGACCTAGTAGGGATATAAGTACTTCGATAAAAAGTAGACACACTAGATTCTCAATTTGTATTGGTTCTGAGCCAGTCTTAGCAGTGTAGACTTGCAGTAATTTGCAGAATTTCCCTACTTACATTGCGAAATGCTGAAATATAGAGTACCTCAGGGCTCAGTGCTAGGTCCGGTTCTTTTCACGGTTTATACTCTGCCTCTTGCTGATGTGATTGTCAAGCACAATCTAGGCTTTCACTTCTATGCGGATGACACTCAGTTGTACCTTTGCTTTGATCCCTCCCAACCGTCAAGCAACTCAAATTCTCTAAACTCACTAGCTGCATGCATTGATAACATCCGCACATGGATGGCAGCAAATTTTCTAAAACTTAACGATGATGAAACCAACTTACTAGCTATGGGCAAACCCAGTGTGATCCAGAGATTGGACAGGCTGACTCTCAAAATTGGCTCTGCCAGCATATCTCCAGTTGAATCAGCACGAAATCTAGGTGTCAAATTCCAAAGCAACCTCTCGATAGACGACCATATCAGCCCCACAGTGAAACCCGCCTATTTTCAGCTTCATAACATTGCTAAATTCGGGCTTGTTTAGATAAAGATACCACATCTAAGTTGGTCCATGCATTCGTGACATCCCGTCTTGACTTCTGCAACTCACTGCTTACTGGCCTATCAGCATGTGCGATCAGGCGATTGCAGCTGGTGCAAAACTCGGCAGCTAGACTTGTCTGCCGTGAGCGTCTCAGTTGCCACATTACTCCACTTCTAGCCGACCGGCACTGGCTACCATTCAAGCAACGGATTGACTTCAAGGTTTTGTCGCTCACTTTTAGGTCCCTTCATTCTATGGCTCCAGCCTATCTGTCAGATATACTAGCCCATCAGGCCAAGCATCGTACCCTCTGCTTTTCGGAATCCAACAGTGTAGAAATACCTCGTACAAACCTTAATCCTTTGGAGATCGTGCATTTAGTTCATATGCTCTAAAGCCTTGAACTCCCTCCCGACCTGCGTCAGAACGTCCCCTGACCTGACCACATTTAAAAGAAACTTAAAAACACACCTACACCTATTTAGGACAGCATTTAGTGGGTCCCGGTGATTCGTCCTTGATGTGCTTATGTGTGCTGACACTGTGCATGCTTCCACTAATCACATTTGCATGCTGACCCTGTGCATGTCACCCCTAACCATGTTATTCATTTCGTTTGTTTTTCAAGCACGATTTTACCTACTATTCAATTTCATTTCACTTTACAGCAAACGTAAAGCGCCTAGAGAGAGATTGAGTTCTCTGAGGGTGCCTTATCAGGTGAATTATTATTATTATTATTATTATTAATTGCAATTGCATGCAGTTGCTCATATTCCCCTTCTAATAGCACTAGAAGTTTTTCAAAATGAAGGGTCTAATTGCAAGGGCAGCTAGACCAGTATATAGTGTGCTCTAAAAGGAAAGATGGCATGTCGCAAATGCACGGATCTATTTAGATGTATTATCCCTGTCTAACCAAGCCGGAATTCTTGAATAATATTTAGCTGAAAGTAGGAGTCTGTACTTCGGACAGCCATGATGGCACAACGGCACCATGCTCAGCACGGCATTTGAGAGGCTATTGGTAGTTTTGCTTCAGTAGTTTCACAGCAGACCTGCCGAACGTCTCTTGGCCCTAGCTGTTTCACTTTAATGCAGGCAATCACATCGTGTGACATGATTTTGCCGAGAGGGCTAAAAGCTGATGCAAACGTAAAGTGCCTAGGAAGAGAGAACAAGCACTCCGAGGATGCTAAATCAGATGTATAATTATTTTTATTGCTTATCGTACTTCTGACGATCGAAATACTAACATCACTAGCTTAGTTAGATCGTTTACAAATCCAAGCACTCGATGACGGCCTTACTAACAGCTCTAATGCTTTCTTTTTGTTTCCTCAAATGAAGTAATTTGGCTACCGGAATAATTACTGAAAGCCGATTGGGCATTGAGAGCTCTACAGAAAACCGTCCTTTGTAGCAGGTGCATAGTTTATGTTTCTTCATGGACTTACAGATGGAGATGCATATACTATTTATTCTATGAATTGTAAACTTGTTTTAAGCCTACCGGGATCACAATGTGCCTTTTTAGATGATCAAAGCTTTCAGCAGCAGCAGCAGGCTGAGTAGCCAGCTGTGAACTTTAATAATAACAACAATAATGCACTTGATAAAGCACCCTCAGAGAACTCAATCTCTTCCTATGTGCTTTGCATTTAATGCAAAGAGAAACGGGATTGAATAATGAGTAATATCATGCTTGATAAACAACATGAATAGCATGGTTAGGGGTGACATGCACAGAGTCAGCATGCGAATCAAGGTTAGTGGCAGCATGCCCAGTTTCGGCACACATAAGCACATAAAGGACGAATCACAGGAACCCACTAATTGCTGTCCTAAATAGGTGTTTATAGGTTCTTTTTAAATGTGCTCAAGTCAGGGGATGTTTTGAGGCAAGTCAGGAGTAAGTTCCAGGCTTTGGGAGCACACGAACTAAATGCATCGTGTCGAAAGAATTTGAGTTTTGTACGAGGTATTATTAGACTGTTGGATTCCGGAAAGTAAATGGTACGATGCTTGGCATGGTGGGGGAGTCGATCTGAGAGATAGGCTGGAGCCAAAAAATGAATTGACCTAAAAATGAGCGACAAAACTTCGAAGTCTGTCCGTTGCTTGACTAGTAGCCAGTGCAGGTCGGCGAGAAGTGGTGTGACGTGGCAACTGCGATGCTCACGACAGACAAGCTTTGATGAGCAAGTACTAAAATGATGCCTCGCTACAGCAGCCTGATTATAACTAATATTACAGCTACTATGTGGCCGTGAATGAGGCAAAGGAGAAGGAAGCAAAGGAGAAGGAAGCAAAGGAGAAGGAAACATTGGAGAAGGAAGCAAAGGAGAAGGAAGCAAAGGAGAAGGAAACATTGGAGAAGGAAGCAAAGGAGAAGGAAGCGAAGAAGAAGGAAGCAAAGGAGAAGGAAGCGAAGATGAAGGAAGCAAAGAAGGAGGCAAAGGAGAAGGAAGCGAAGATGAAGGAAGCAAAAGAGAAGGAAGCAAAGGAGAAGGAAGCAAAGGAGAATGAAGCGAAGAAGGAGGCAAAGGAGAAGGAAACATTGGAGAAGGAAGCAAAGGAGAAGGAAGCAAAGGAGAAGGAAGCGAAGATGAAGGAAGCAAAGAAGGAGGCAAAGGAGAAGGAAGCGAAGATGAAGGAAGCAAAGAAGGAGGCAAAGGAGAAGGAAGCGAAGATGAAGGAAGCAAAGGAGAAGGAACCTGCGACTAGCAGTGTTTGGCCCTAGTTGAAGCTTTGCACTCTGTGTGATATTGTTGCCGTTAGTCTACTTATTGCATAAGCTCTAATTACTGCAGCATATCCTGTTGTTGTGTATGTCAAATTCCCATCAGCATCCAGTCATATCGCTAGATGGCAGTTCCACTGTATCTAAATCTTTTGAGGATCGAGATTTCTGTTACTCTGCACACAAACTGAAGAATGGGCTGCTGAGACGACCTAGCATCCAAAGAGTGTCAGCTCATTACAAATAGCTCTCCGGTTATCTCTGCCTTTACTCTGCCGAACTGGTCTAGCTTTTTGGAGAATCCATTCGTATGCACACATGTTCAGGATGTAGTGTGCGTTACAAACCACCGGTCTTTAAAACTGGCTTCTCCTAATTTTGTAGCTTTAGTTACCCTCCGAAGAGTTCCCATTGTCACACTTTCTTTTCTCAATTTCAAACCTTTAGCAGAGCCTCCAATCCATAATGCAAATCTCTTTTATTATGTCTCTCAAAGGCAACTTGCCAGTGGAGGCAATAATATATGCCCAATAGCTACCAAGTCCTCCTTTATTAAGGATTCAAGCGATTTTATTTTGATCTATTATCAGTTTGATTTCACTGCAGCTCACATGTTTTGGTCACATACTATGAGATTTATTAAGGATTGAAACGCTACTATGTTCGCAATGAAATATATATATATATATATATATAATTCATTTTGTAAATCCCTTTTGGCTGGGCTACCAAAGAAAGCTATTATGCCACTACAGCAGACTATGAATATGGCTGCAAGGCTGGTCTTCAAGTCCCAGCAGTTTGAGCACGTGTCACCTTTGCTGGAAGAGCTAGGATGGTTGCTTGTTGAGCAAAGGATACAGAGCAAAGTTCTTATGCTGACCCACAAGGCCCGCCACGGCTTGGCTCCTTCATACCTAGCTGAACTGCTGCATCAGTTTCAGCCTGTTCGCGCCCTCAGGTCCTGTGTGGACAATAAATTAGCTGTCCCATTCCTCCACTTAAAGACAGTTGGCGACAGAAGCTTTAGCTCTGCAGGTCCTAGACTGTGGAACTCGCTTCCACAATTCTTAAGGAACGACATCTACTCTCCAACTGCCGACTATGGCACATCTTTTTCAGCGGTCCTGAACTGCTACTTCTAGGCTACTCACTACATCAACTGCTCTCCTAACTCTGCTATGCTTCCCACTTTCTCTTTGTTGGGTGAGACGAAGTCTGTTGGCTACCGAATGCGTACCGAAAGCCGCTTAGGCTGTGAGTGCGCTATACAAAACTCTCCTGCGTAACACCCACATGGTCTTTATGACTTTGTGGAGTTACTGTCGGAAATACATTGCATTACATTTATATATTTTTCACTGCAGCTCACATGTTTTGGTCACATACTATGAGATTTATTAAGGATTGAAACGCTACTATGTTCGCAATGAAATGGCTAATAGCGGCTTCGATTGCTGAAACGAAAATACTGTGAATTGCCGATGGACCTTGGATCGAGCAAGCAGCAGCCGACAGGCCGACCCTCGACTACAGCACAGTATCGGCTGCTAGGTTCGGCCGTTTGCTGCCGTCAATATTTAGATCGATCAGTTTGAGTCGGCTTAAACTGTGTGGCTTGAGCTACTTTAAGAATAGTAATATCATCTGCTTACTGTATCTTATTTGGTATGTAGGTCAGTTACACATCCGAGGTTTCAGAGGCTCCATACTAGATGGCCCTTGCCAGCTGGACGATGGGGCATGGCTTGCCTGCAGGTTATCATGCTCACCTGCTACCGTAAGTGGCTAACCTGCCTATTCTCTTAGCTTTAAAAGGCTATGCCTGCCACTTAGACTCATTATATAATAGACGTTAAGAGATCAATCGGAAATTAGAAGCTAAGAATGTCAAAGAGATGAGAACCGTCTGCTAGTGCTATCCTTGAATACAGCCTAAGCCACCCAAGTGGTTGGCTTCCATGGCACCTGTGCAAGTAACTGTGCCATGCTCACGTTCAACGAGCCTCTGCCTGAATCTTTCACCTTGCACTCGCTGTGAGCTCGTACAGCCACAGCAGTGGGAAAATCATCAGAAAAAGTCGGTGTCAAAAACAGCCCGACCAGCCAAAGATTTTCTAATCGCGTCACGGCTGAAGGGATAAAGTGTAAGGAGTGGCATTTTCTTGGGGCTAGTCTGCTCTTGTGTAGCTTGCCCGTGTCGTCACCTGTCTGGGTCTGCGACCGGACGATTGTAACCGGCAGCTATAAAACAGCATACCGACTTGTGCTCACCACTTCGGAACGACGTTGATTACTAGCTCTGCTTGTGTGTTTATGTGTGTCCAACCTGTACGAGGCAATGCTGCTTGGAAATACCCGGTTGAGTAAACGTTGTTCTTGTATATGCCGGTCCTCCTGTAGCTATCTCCTCCTAAACGACTTGGACCTCATAGCAAATCACAATGCGAACTGTGCCTCTTAGTTCAGCCTGTCGGGATTGAGGGGCAGGCAGAATTTCCTCACAGTCGCTAGAATTGGACTGATTGAGGTATTGCAGAACAAAAGCTCAGTTGGCTAACTCAATTGCCCCTCTAGCTGAAAACTTACTTTGCAACCTTCTGAAAAGATATTGCTACTGTGGCCTGTCCTGGCTGTGTCGCCTCTCAGCACAACGTCCTGTAAAATAGAGTCTAGGTATTAAGAACGACTACAAAACTGCAATGTCTGCCCTGGGGTAGACATGGCCTGGCAGAGTGCCCAGATATACAACTCTTTTGCCTTCGGGAAGGCTGCGAATGTCATGCGATGCAGCTGTCGCTTACCTTCGTACCGTGCTTGCATAGCTGGCCTACGGATCAATCTTTCTAGGGGCTGAAGTTGGCAAGAGTTTAGGCCAAGAATCTTGGTGGCCTCCTCTACTGCTGAGACGTATTCCTGTCAAATCGCCCACCCGTAAGCCTGAAGCCTCGCATGCCAGGATTGACCTCACGATCGGTTCCATGGCCACTTCAAACAGAATAGGCAACAGAGGATCACCTGCTGTGCATGAAATAGCATGAGGTCTTGGTTGCTCACTCACAGCACCATCGATGCATCTGTGTATAGGCACTGCACAAACCTTTAAAAGACCAGGCTCACCCTGACCTTGAGCAGGGCCTGCATGAGTAAAGTGCAGGACGCCTCCAAATGCATTCTGTGGTTCCAGGCATATAGGGAGAGGCTGTCGTATGACTGTCGACGGTAGTGCTAACTGCTGGGTCGATCACGAAAAACCACCTATATATTCCAGCATTTCGAAAGCTTAACTGATCCGTATTTTATGTGTGCTGAGATCGTAATAGAGAATGCATACCCCAAACTATGGCAGTGATGCCCCTAAATGTTTTTCTCTGCCAGTATTAGGCTCGGGACCCTGCCAACCTGCCAACCTTGACCGATCAATCGGAGCACTGAATTCCTGCTGCTGGCCCTAGCAATGGCACTCGTCAATCGGAGCAAAGTGTTCATGGTGGCAGACGACAGAAGCTCAGATTAGATTGACATCTGCAGAGCAGACAGACTTGTTGATTGATTAAAAGTTGTTGAGTTCGGTTGTGTTCCGAGTCAAAGTCGTTTGCTGTCTAGCATTATTTGCACAATCACACACACACACACAAATACACATGTACACATATGCAAGCTGACAACAAGTCCTAATGCTCTCCAATACTGTCCATGCTGCCATTAACCACACTTGTATGCTGACCCTGTGCATATCACCCCAAAACATGTTATTCTTGTTGCATAGTGAGCATGCTCACACTAATCATTCGATCGTGCTTCCTTTGAAGCAAATGTAAAGCGCCAAGAGAGAGATTGAGTTCTCTGAGGGCACCCTTCATCAAATATCTTTTTATCATGATTATGATTATAAGAAACACTGCTTGAGGCAGACCTCGACACCCGGCAAACAGCGCTTCTGCTGCCCAAAGAGCCATCTACCAGCTCGTAGGTGTTCGAAAAGTCTAGCAGCCAAATTCTCCCCAACGTGAGTTTGTAAAGCATCGGCAGGAGCATGATGGGCCTGAAGTTCACTGGAACTGAAGCGTCTCCATGCATTAATGTTAGGACGGTCGAGCCAACATTTCACGATGGAAGAACCTTTCGAAAGAGCATGCAGGCATTAGGACAGTGGCTACCAGGCTGCAGCCTGGGTTGAGCAAGGGATGTGCTTGTATTCGAGGTGGTCGGTCCCCGATGACCTGCTGTGAGCTCGACAAAGGCGTGCAGCCAGCTTATCGATCGAGACCAGTCACGGGAGTTGGCCATTATCTTGGTCCGTCCTCCTAAACAGTGTACCAGGGCACCAACCTCACCATGGATGTCGTTGCAGCCCATTGCCCAGAAAGCACACTAGGCCTCCAGATCACCTTGGTAGGTTGTTTTGCTACCGGTTTCAGGATGCCCTGTATGGCTCATCGAGCTTTCAGTTGGTATGGACACCAAGTGAAGACTTCTCTGCTTGAAAAGATCATTAACTGCAATTGGATATCATCATTGAGGGGTTAGCTCCAGGCCAACTGATGCAGTATGCTTTCCCTTTGCCCTCTAGAACTAGTCTTGTTTTTTTCTTATTTTGGTAAGGCTTTTTAATATACAGGTACATGATGTATTCCATGTTACATGCCACTGGTCTTTGAAATAGGTTACCGTTAGTTTCATGTTCACTATAGCAGGGTTGCCTAAACATGCTAGCTATGTGACTGAGTGACGCCCGATTCATGAATTAAAACTGTGTCTTACTTGAAACCTTGTACGTGATTATCATAGGTCAGGTGTGTAAGTAACCTAGGTTTGGTAATAGTCGATCAGTTGGTGAATCATGTGTTTGCCTGTATCGTGGTTTGAACGCAGAGGCACAGCAAAACCTGTTAGACATTCCTAAGAATTGATTACATGACACTTGTTTCATATGCTCCTAAAGCCTGGAACTCACTCCCGACTTGCGTGAGAACATCCCCTGACTTGACCACATTTAAAAAAAACTTAAAAAAAAACTTATTAGGACTGCATTTAGTGGGTCACCGTGATTCGTCCTTAATGCGCTTGTGTGTGCTGACACTGTGTATGCTGTCACTAACCACATTTGCATGCTGACCCTGTGCATTTCACCCCTAACCATGTTATCCATGTTGTTTATCGAGCATGATATTACTCACAATTGCGTTTCCCTTTGCAGCGAATGTAAAGCGCCTTGAAAGAGATTTAGTTCTCTGAGGGTGCTTTTATCAAGTGCATTTTTGTTTATTTATTTTTGATTTTAGAGTTAATGGACTACTAGTAAGGACAGGCGAACGTTGGCCTGATATGGCATACAACCCTTCGAAGAGCTGTGCCAATTTGCCCTATATTTCGGTGCTGGAAGTTCTGTTGTTATCTTAGGTGTGAATATTCTTAGGGCAAAATACCAACTACAAATACACATGCAAAATTAGTAAGTTTTAATGAGCAGAATAGAGCGCCAAACAGTAGCTTCGGACAGCATGCACGTCCCTGCATGCTCCCTTATGCTGACGCCGGCTTTTGATGACACCGTGGGCTAGTGTGCGAGTGGCCAGGCGGCCGGCCTGATGTAATGTATCTCCGTCAGTAACTCCACAAAGTCATAAAGACCATGTGGGTGTTATGCAGGAGAGTTTTGTATAGGGCACTCACAGCCAAAGTGGCTTTCGGGACGCATTTGGTAGCCGGCTGTGGTACACGTACGTCGGGGGTGGGGCAGCCGGGCCATTGATGATTAATAATAGCAGGAGCAGACCGAACGAGCGATGTGCATCCGGGTCTACCCGTTCGGGCAACGCCCCACAGCCCCAGCCGCCTCATGCTGTATGTGGGAAGCATATTCTTGTAAGCAAATATGACTGTGGCGATTTTGTTGTTCTCACTCTTTACGGTGGGGGCAGTTGCTGAAATATTACCAGTTCATGAGATACTCGTGCCAGGGCCTTGAAATATCGACCGAATTTATTGATAAGTTGTACATTTTGTTTCAGAATGACCTATCCGATTCGATGGTATTATAGCTCTACTATAGTAATTTAATCGAATTATTTACGTTTTTATGTAGAGTGATAAAAAGTGTCAGAATGCCATGTTGGTCACTTCTTTTGGATCTATTAAATGTGCGTTCGTTTCTTTTAGAAGCTCAATCTTCAGAATCGACGCTTGACCAAGATGATACACTGCTAGACGTTTTACGAGATTGTTCAAAAATAAAAAAACAACTTACCGAGGAACAGGTGGAACAAATTGCAGGGTATTTGTATGAAAAGAAGGTGCTGACTTCGGACGAACTTGGAGCTATACGGGTAACCACTCGCCAGTGGCATTTCGCTTAGTTGCAATAGCTCAGTGGAGGAAGCTTAAACCACACTAGCTAAGCAGCATGACCAACTGCCGATTGCTACTTCATAGCAATGATTGTGCAGTAAGCAGATCGCCTCGGCATCACTGTAATCACTAGCCCTCAATGTCACCGTGCCTTCAGATAGGTACCACCAACTCGCAAAATACTTACAATCTACCAGACAAACACACAAACCTCACCTTTAACGAGAGGTGCTACTACAAAATTAATGCAGTTGGTGCAAAACTTTGCAACGAGGCTTGTCTGTCATGAGCCTTGCAGTTGCCACATAACACCACTTCTCGCCGACCTGCTTCATTGGTTACCAATGGAGCAAGGCACCGACTTCAAGTTTCTGTCAATCTCTCTTAGGTCACTTCATTCTTTGACTCTAGCCTGCCTAGCAGATGGAATCTATCGTCAACCTAAGCATCGTACCAGCTCTTATTCTTAATCTAATCCTTTACCTATAACTCGTACGGACCTCAAATCCTCTGGAGACCGTGCCTTTTTTTGCTATTCTCACAAAGCCTGTAACTCACTTCTGACTGGCTTCACGGCATTACCTGAACTGAAGACATTTAAAAAAGCTTAAATGCATTCTGCTGAGCTAATACTGCCATTTTTATAGTTCAGCTTCAACAGTTGTACCATGCATTGTTCACACGTGCTGAACTCTTTTCATTCTCTATATGGAGGCCGATTGTTGCCGGCCTTACTAATAATTAAATGAGCACCAATCTGCCTGGCTCGGAGCCAATTAGCAGACTTTTTTGGCCAGGACTCTCCGGTGACTTAGCAGCAGCCTTTTTGTATGGTTCGTCTAGCTGCAACGTTGCAGTCAATTGTGGTACTTTTGGGTTGAAATAAGTTTTGCAAGCACCCAGCATCTTTACAATCATTTTATTTTGTCAGGCCCGCACAGCCGTCTTGAAGTAACTTGGAAGTTTGGAAGTTACTGCTGTTAAGTCTCCGACGGTAGATGCTGGGTATGGCAGATAAATAATCTTCTATCCTGCATACTTTCAACCACTCACTTTTTCTATTTTGACGTTGCCTAGTCTGCCTCCCACCTTGCCTAAACGTCATTGGCGCCGGTCTGCAATTATTAAGTTTAGACCACATTGGGAAACTCACGAACATTTACGTTAATGAGCAGCAAGTATGTGAGAAGACTCCAACAGGCCATCTTGACAACATTTCTTCTATTCTACTAGTGTGGTGCGTTGATCTGCTGCTACACAGTAAGCTGCAGGTCTTCTCCCTGCACATGTAAACGCTGAAAGATTTGAAGGAGCCTCTACTCTGCTGCCTACTGCAGTTCCTGCTGCATCAGTTTCAGCCTCTTCGTGAGAGATCGTGTCCTGTTTTGGTGAGCAGTGATGGCACACTAGGTAAGGCGAGTGGTTTTCACGACCTTGATCCCTAGGTCATGGGTTAGATTCCTGGTTGGGCAATCGTCTATCGCCAATGCAAGCAGTGTGATAAACGCTCTTTTGTCGCTATACAAAAAGAGGCTGCTAAATCGGCTAGTATTTCTTTATAGACAATAAATTATTAAATCGTTCCTTAGCCCCAAGACCGATGATGGCAGAAGCTTGGGCTCAGTATGCATGTAATTTATCTCCGTCAGTAACTCCACCAAGTCATAAAGACGTGGGTGTTACGCAGGAGAGTTTTGTATAGCACACTCACAGCCTAAGCGGCTTTCGGTACGCATTCGGTAGCCAACAGACTTCGTCTCACGCAACAAAGAGAAAGTGGGAAGCATAGCAGAGTCAGGAGAGCGGTTGAGGTAGTGGGTAGCATAGAAGTAGCAGCTCAGGACCACTGAAAATGATGTGCCATAGTCGGCAGTAGGAGAGTAGTTATCGTTGCATAAGAATTGTAGTTATCGTTGCATGAGAATTGTGGAAGCGAGTTCCACAGTCTAGGACCTGCAGAGCTGAAGCTTCTGCCTCCAACAGTCTTTGAGCTGAGGAATGGGACAGCTAATGTATTGTCCACACAGGACCTGAGGGCGCGAACATGCTGAAACAGATGCAGCAGCTCAGCTAGGTATGAAGGAGCCAAGCCGTGGCAGGCCTTGTGGGTCAGCATAAGAATTTGCTCTGTATCCTTTGCTCCACCGGCAACCATCCTAGCTCCTTCAGCAAAGGAGACACGTGCTCAAACCGCTGGGACTCGAAGACCAGCCTTGCAGCCATATTCATTGTCTGCTGTAGTGGCATAATAGCCTTCTTTGGCAGACCAGCCAAAAGGTAATTACAATAATTAAGCCAAGACAGAACTAGAGAGCTAGTTAAATCTTTTACAAGCAACTGTGGGAGACAGCTCTTAATCTTGGACAGGGATCGGATGTGATGGCTAGCGGTAGAGGCAGTCTTCTGAATGAAGCTTTTGAAAATTGAGGCAGCTGTCGAACACGACACCTAAATTTCGAGCAATTCCAAGGCTGCTCAATAGCATCACCTATAAGAACGGCAAAGCCTTTTAATCCAGCCACACGCTTAGGGGGTCCTATGAGCAGCAGTTCGGTTTTATCATCCTTTAATTTCAGGAAGTTTTCTGACATCCAGGATCGAATATCGGCAAGGCAAGCATTCAGTTTCTCAGTTGCTGCAGCAGATTCTGACGGTTAGAATGACAAATACAACTGAGTATCGTCAGCATAGAAGTGACATCCTATTCCATGGGCCTTAATCACTATTCCCAGAGGTTGAGTATAAATGGAGAGCAGCAAGGGACTAACAACAGACCCTTGAGGGACTCCACAGGTGACCCTTCTTGTGTCTAAGACCTGACCCCCACACGACACGGATTGAACACGATCATGCAAGTAGGATTTCAACCACGCCAGTGCTTCGTCTGCCAAACCGATGGTTGTTCTCAATCGTTCAAGCAGAACTTCGTGATCAATAGTGTCGAAGGCAGCAGACAGATCTAGCAGAGCTAGGGTAGTTATATTCTCGTCGACTTTCCACGTAGAATGTCATTGTTAACACGGAGGAGAGCAGTTTCAGTAGAGCACTGCCTGTTGAACCCTGATTGAAATGTTTCTGACATTCCATTATTTTCAATATGTCCAACCAACTGCTTAGCAACAATTTTTTCAAGAATCCTTGATAAGAACGGAAGAACGGAAACTGGACGATAGTTTGCTAGGACCTCCGTGTCTAATTCAGGCTTTTTAAGAATAGGCGTTACAAGGTTGGCTCACTGTAGTTTATACTTCTGCTTGAGTCGGCAAGCATTATTTCTGCATTCATGGGGCTCCAGCCCATTCAGTATGGTTATGTGAGTTCAGGAAGATCAATCGAGTTTCAAGAGATCAGTAAATTCATTAAGCCCCGATGGTTAGACGGTGTATGGGCAATTTGGGCACTACGACAAAGTTGTTTATTCCTGGCGAATACTGAGTTAGTGACTTCTGACACAATTATTTTAATCATGAAAATAAGTACCACTTTAAGGAACAGAATAGCCTTATTCTTGTACACACCTCAAATCCTTTGGAGACAGTGCATTTAGTTCGTATGCTCCTAAAGTGTGGAACTCACTCCCGACTTGCACAGAACATCCCCTGTCTTGACCACATTTAAAAAGAACTTAAAATCACACCTCTTTAGAACAGTATTTAGTGGGTCCCTGTGATTCGTCCTTCACGTGCTTATGTCTGCTCATACTGTGCATGCTGCCACTAACCATATTTGCATGCTAACCCTGAGCATGTCACCCCTAACCACGTTGTTCATGTCGTTTATCAAGCATGATTTTACTCACGATTCAATCGCGTTTCCCTTTACAGCAAATGTAAAGCGCTTTGGAAGAGAGTGAGTTTTCTGAGGGCGCTTTATTAAGTTTATTATTATTATTATAATTAACCTCATCGAATAGTTATTAAACTTGTATTAATACTGCAATTGCCACTATTCTATCTCCTTTATAAAGGCCACCAACTGAAAACTTATCATACTGTGCATGCATAAGAACGTGACATTATTTTGTGTTCTGACGTAAAATGACAATGCATTCAAATCAGATATAGCTCAGTTCAAGCTGTCTCTGCCTTATATTGTTTTGACTCCAAACCTGTTTATTTTGAAGGTCAAGATACTAAGTAGAGCCGAAAAAGCTGCGTTACTTTTCGAAAAAATGCAAAGAAAGAATCTTAATTTGGGTGAAATCATTGTTGCTGCCTTTAAAGAGGCAGAAGTTCACGGTGCTCCACAAGAGATAAAACAAAAGATAGAACACAGACGAAATGAGCTATCTCAGGTAAGTCTTCGGTGAGGAAGTCGGAATGAGTTTCTAGTGGCTGATGTCGGGTGATTGTTCAGTGATTGAGCACTCCTGAGTGTCAATTAAGCTAGCCAGGGTGACATTAGCGCGAGTGATTTCCCTATCTCTAATAATTTAGCCGGAGTGAGTTTCAATTGAGCTAACCGATGTGATTCGAGGATGTATTTGTTGTGAGTCTCTAATGATTGAGCCTGCATGAATCACAAGTGAATTAGGATTTGTTTCTACGTGACCATTTATTCCATGATATGCGGTATGCTATAATAATAATAATAATGATAATAATACACTTGATAAAGCTCCCTCAGAGAACTCAATGTCTGTCTTGGCTCTTTACATTTGCTGATCCTGGTGAAACTGCAATAAGTATGCTCAGGTGAGTGTTCAGTGAGCTAGCAGTTCAAAGCTCTCATTAAGAGATTTAGCAATGTTTCAGTAAGGTTAAAAAGCCATCATAATGTAATGCAAATTAATCTTACTTATCTAATAATGGTATAGGAAGTATGTTTGACACTATTCTATAGAGCAGACTGTGAATTTGTGAAACTTGTTTAATGAAATGCGAATAATTTATTCATTTATACTTTAAAAAAATATCATGGCTATCATAAAATATGAAACTCTTCAGCTCTCTAGTTTTTTTTGGCTCGGCTCAAAATTTTATTGAATTAAAGTCACTGTTTACATTTTCTGGCCCTGTGCTTGTTCTCCGAAAATAGTAGCTTAGCTATTGCCGATGTATCGACTTTTTCAGGAAAAGGCCGGAAAGAAGCCGTGAGGAATATTTGGTCAAGGACCTCTAAAGTACTTAAAGGAATGATTTCATGCTGTGCAATCGACCGTTTCAACAGCCAGTTATAGAAGCCACTTTGTTTAAAATCACGAGATCTGTCACAGCTTTCCTCCTTCAATAAAGTCCGAGCACCATCGTAGCACGAATATCATATCACCTTGACTATTGGTGACCAGCTGAAGGCAGTCATGAGCTACCTTTAACACATGCATTTATGATGCTCCGAACTAAGCATTAGTATTGTAATGTAAAGTTCCTCAGTAAGTGACTCCACACAGCTACAACGAATGAGTGCTATGCAGGAGCTTCCTACTGCCACTCACAGTTTAGCAGATTTCTGTGCTTATATGGGAAACTAGAGATTTCATCTCCAACAACAAACAAAAGGTATGACGCTTAGCTGAGTAACTAGAGGCACGATCTCCAAAGGAGTACATGTTTGCACGAGGTATGGACAAAATAATTAGATTCGAAAGAGCGGCGATACGCTGCTTGACCTGGTGACGGAGTAGATCTGATATGTAGCTCAAGAATGAAAAGAATTAACGATGCTTCGTTTGATCGTCCTTAACATCTGCAACGGCCTAGTCGGTTTCGCTGTAGCCAAAACGGAATTGCAATAGTCCAGCCACGTCTATTTTGATCACACGACGACTGTCGCACAACAGAATCATCTGTCGAAAGAGCAGTGATCTAGTCTAGCCGAACTGTTGGAGTGTCAAGTTAGTAGCAATTAAGCTTCGTCCTCATTTAGCATAAGGACAATCGAGGGCATCCAGAATCGAATGTCTCCAAGTCAAGCATTCGGGTTATCTGCAGCACATTCCGATGGTGTAAAATACAAATTCGCTCGGTATTTTAGTATAGAAGATATAGGTGATGTTATAGCTTGATTCACTAATTACAGTACCTTAGTTAGGCGACCAAGAATGCATGTCAATGATCGACCATTTCCTCAACCGTTCTCAGATGAGCTCCTTACTTAATATAATGTATCTCCGTCTGTAACTCCACAAAGTCATCAAGACCATAATAATAATAATAATAATAATAATGCACTTAATAAAGCGCCCTCAGATAACTTAATCTCTTTCTAGGCGAGATACATTTGCTGCAAAGTGAAATGCAATTGATTGGCTAGTGAAATCATGCTTGAAAAACAAACAAAATGAATAATATGGTTAGGGGTGACATGCACAGGGTCAGCATGCAAATGTGGTTAGTGGCAGCATGCACAGTGTCAGCACACATAAGCACTTAAAGGATGAGTCAAAGTGACCCAATAAATGCTGTCCTGAATACGTGCGTTTTCAAGTTCCTTTTTAAATGTGGTCAGGTCAGGAGATGTTCTGACGCAGGTCGGGAGGGAGTTCCAGGCTTGGGAGCATACCAACTGAATGCACTGTCTCGAAAGGATTAGAGGTTTTTACGAGGTATTTGTAGACTGTTGGATTTCGAAAAGCAGGTGGTACGATGCTTGGCCTGATGGGGTAGTATATCTGAGAGATAGGCTGGAGCCATTGAATAAATGGACCTAAAAGTGAGCGACGGAACCTTGAAGTCAGTCCGTTGCTGGACTGGTATCCAGTGCAGGTCGGCGAGAAGTGTAGTAATGTGGCAGCTGCAACGCTGATGACAGACAAGCCTAGCTGCAGAGTTTTGCACTAGCTGCAGTCGCCTGATCGCACATGCTGGTAGGCCAGTAAGCAGTGAGTTGCAGAAGTCGAGATGGGATGTCACGAATGAATGGACAGACTTGGATGTGGTATCCTTATCTGAACAAGCCCGAATTTTCGCAATGTTGTGGAGCTGAAAATAGGCAGATTTGACTGTGGAGCTGTTGTGGCCGACTAACGAGAGGTCGCTTTGGAATCTGATACCTAGATATCGAGCTGATTCAACTGGAGATATGCTGGCAGAGCCAATTGTGAGAATCAGCCTTTCAAATCTCTGAATCACACTGGGTTTGCCCATAACTAGTAAGTTAGTTTTATCATTATTTGACTTTAGAAAATGGCTACACGGGGAACGCGGAATACAAATCAGCAACAGCTGAGCTATCCTGCTCTGCTCGGGCCTATGGCACTCGTTCCCTTGCGTGCGTGGCAGCATTGCCGGAGCAAGCCTGCACGAATCTAGGTACATAACTCGGCGAGACCGGAAGCCTCCAACACCTCGACTTACTTGGCACACTTCCCGTACCCAAGAGCCCCGGTGACCTCTCGTCACCACACATCGGCCAATGCATAGGTCCGACCCTGGCCTAGCCGGTGATCCTCATTACAGCCGTCTGGTCTCAGCCAACCAAACCCAGCCTGGGTACACATGTCAGCCTCCGGGGGAGACACGTCCTCGTGTTTGCTATAGCCCCACCACAGGTCGAGCCATGCAGCCATCACAGAGGCTTTAACAAGGTTATAACTAGTAAGTTAGTTTTATCATCATTTAGTTTTAGAAAATTTGCTGCCACCATGTGCGGATGTCATTAGTGCATGCAGCAAGGGAGTTGAGAGAATTTGAGGTGCTCGAAGGCTGGGAGGGATCAAAGCAAAGGTACAACTGAGTGTCATCCGCTTAGAAGTGAAAGCTTATATTGTGCTTGGCAATCACATCAGCAAGAGGGAGAGTATAAACCGTGAAATAAACCAGACCTAGCATGGAGCCCTGAGGTACTCCATATTTTAGAGGTTCTTCAGATGATCTTTGTCCATTCACGTCAGTACTCTGGAGTCTCCGACTGAGATAGGACCTGAACCACTGCAGAGCAGTGCCAGTGACGCCCAGGCGAGATGAGAGGCACTCTAGAAGAACTTCGTGATCGATGGAATCAAAAGCTGCCGAAAGATCGAGCAAAACAAGCATACACACTCTACCCAGGTATGCATTTCTAAGCAGGTCGTTGTATACCTTAAGCAATGCTGAATCTGTGGAGTGATTAGCTGTAAAGCCAGGCTGGAACTTACTAGCAAGGTGTGAGGTTTCGACATAGGAGTTCAGCTGGTCTGCCACGACCCGTTGCAGTGTCTTTGATAGGAATGGTAGAAAGGAGACTGGGTGGTAGTTGCATAAGTTCTCTTGGTCTAGTGTAGCTTTCTTGAGAAGTGGCCTGACTACAGCTTTTTTGAAAGGTGCTGGGACATGACCTGAGGCTAATGACATATTAATGATGTTGGTTATGCATGGCAGCAGCAGATCAAGGCAACGTAGGAGCAGGACAGTGGGAATAGGGTCCAGAGGACTTGTTGTCTTCTTTGAGATACGAACTTTAGGACTAGATCACTAGTGACCTGCTTAAATGCAGACATTGAGGTGCTGCCAGGAACCGAGGAACAGCATTCTAGTGGGGAGGTTGTCATCGCTGGAATGGATTCCCTGACCTTGTCTATCTTCTGACAAAGAATCGAGAGAAGCGATCGGCTAGATCATCACAAGGATCCTCAGGTAAGGAGCTAATCTGGGAACGGTTGAGGAGATGGTTTATTGTCGACATCAGCATTTTTGGATTGTGCATCTGTGATTCAACCATGTTTCTATAGAAGCTAGACTTGGCCTTTGCTAGGATCGATTGGTACGGCCTACAGTAGTCTTCATATGCCTGTCGATGGACAGTTAATCACGATCTCATTCGTGCTTTTTCAAGCTTTCGTTTAGTAGACTTGGCTATTTTAAGTTCTGTGTGTCGAGAGGGTCTTGAGGTTTCGCGATTAACAGGTAATTTTAGAAGACGAGGAGGAGGGCACACATGGTAACTGAATGAAATGTGGAAGTGATCAGCAAACATGATTTGATATGAAGGGTCACACACTAGATTAAATTGTCTCGTACACCTGTACTTTTTCAATACCGATTATTACGCATAGGGCCATGTGCATGAGCCACGAGAGACAACAGGTGAGTCACTGCATAAATTTAGTGGTGAAGGCGTCAGATAATGTATCAAAGTGAATGTTAAAATCACTCATAACGAGGAAGGATCTATTTCTTGCATAATCGAAATGAGATACGAGAAATTTGAGATAAAATAGTACTTGGTACCTGGTGAGCATAGACTACTGCCATCGACGGTAGCTTGTCGTCTGATGAAATCGAGACAATATATTCGAAACAGTGCTTCGAGGGTACTGCAAATGGGTCGAAGTCGAATTTCGAGTGCCTGATATTAGTAAATCCACTGCAGTTTTGATTGATTCAGGGTGTTAAAGAAGGTGGAACCAGCCGGGTAGTGTCTTTAATCGTCTGGCAGTTTACAGATTATAGCCAAGTTTCAGTCAATGGGAGCAGGTCGAAACCATTTTCAGAAATAAGGTAGCTTATTACAAGTGGTGTGCTGCACATTCAGCAAGGATTATAATGTAGTTATGTAAATAAATGTTATGTTGGCTTGGGTTCGAACATAACACTCTTCATCAAGCTCTCTCAGTTCGCTTAATTCATCGCTCAGTTACTTTCAGATCCTTTCGAGTTAACATTCATTAATATACTATTATACGTAGGCCATTTTAGAAAAATTAAAAGCGTGGTTATCAAAGTTAATTTTAGGTTATATTACAGTAATTATTTTTAAATAACTCAGCTACTATAATACTTTTAAAATTAATTTAAAAAATTTGTTTATTATAATACTGAAGAGGGAGCAATATGCTGGTCGTGCAAAATGAATCGGAGAAGTTCGACAGAGAACTAGGCTTTAACCAAAGTATCATTTTTCAAAATCTGATTGGATTCACGTTGACAACCTTATCAACAGCCAGGTCCGCTCATTTCTCGCCTCCGTTCTCGCCTCCCAATCTTGCAGTCATCCTGGCAGAGTGAGGTCGAGCCGAAGCCGGCTATGACTAACATTACAAACTATTTCGAATTATCCTGACACTTTTCTTTTCTATTTGTAAAACTTGACCCACTAGCAACTAAATTACAACTTACGAGTACTGTATTTAAATTTGACATATTGATTTATCCTTCAGATGCAAACTTTGTATTATGTGTACGAACAACAGGAGTAACACCAGGATACATTTCTGAAAACTTTGGATCAGTTGTATAAGCATCACTTGTAAAACCAAGTACACTAGAAATACTAGACTTACTATCAATGAATGTCCAACCAACAGGAATAGTAAAAAATGAATTAGCAGTAGAACTATTATAAGTAAGAATAAATTTATCAGTTGTAGATGATTGAATAACGAAGATAGAAAGATAGAATATGTACAATCATTGATGTCTTCCTCTAGTAAAATAATCTAATATCTTAGATCGATCTTTTGTCATTAAATCATCTAATACAACAACATAGTTACAATTCTTATAAGAATCACCTTCTGGCATTGACTCAATTCCATTAACCCAAACGTAAGCAGGCTTCTCCCTAGCCATTGACTTAAGACCACGATATAACTTTTGATCTAAACTTGAGGCAATGATTGTACACTTAGCATAACTAAGCATTCCGTAAAGTATCCAATTCATTACTAACTGTGATTTACCTGTTCCACTTGGTCCAAGAACTAATGCTATGATAGGAACGCTAGATAATGGTTCTGTATGTCCTGTATCTACATATTGTCCAAAATTAAAAGCTCTAACTTGTAACGGCATTTTATCTATATTATAATAGATATGGAAATGTATTGCTTGAAGTGTATAAACCGACAGATACAATCCATGAAGAGTATTTAGAAGTTGATAGTACGAAAGGAATGAGAGGAATGCTTAAAAGGTATTTGTACTATTTGTAATAGTAAGAAGTCAAAGTTTGTTAAGTTAAAAAGTACGGGAACTGGTGCTTCATTATCTAATGGAAAACGAACTGGAACTGGATCTGTTCCAACACCAGCTTTATTTGCTGTTATATCAAATGCACTTAGTAAACAATTCTCAGGTAGTACTGATAGATATAGTGGTAAAAGTATTGGTGGTTGTGCTGATAAAAAACAAATGATTGCAGAACTAAAAAAGACTATTGAACAATTAAAAAAAAGTAAAATCAACACCTTTGACTGATATAGAAACAAATAGTTATATAAAAGAATTAGATATAAAGAATTTTAGAGGTGGATTTGCAAGAGATGAACTAACAAAACCACTAAGAAATGAATGTCTTATTTGTAATACTTGTGATTTACAAAAAGCAATATATCACAGGTAGCACTTAAAAAAGTAAGAAAACAATGTTTTTACTTTGATTCATTCGGTGCACCACCAATGCCTGAAGTAATAAAATATTGTGGTGTTATACCAACATTTCAGACATTTAAGTTACAAGAATACAATCAAACAGATTGGGGAAGGTGTCTAATCTTCTTAAAACAAATTCCAGAATCAGATTTAGGATTGACGATGGAATTATTAATTTAATTTAAACCTTTTCTTTTCCTAGTATAGAAATGGAAACGGAGAATAAGAAATTAGTTGTACTTGAAAATGCTGCAGTTGTGAGTCCTAAATGAAAATCAGCACGTATTCACATTGAAGAGAAAATTAGTAAAGATTATAAGCCTTATTTCAATGCATGGATGTATATTACAGAAGATATGAGACCTGTACTTGAGGGTATGGCTAATAGAGCAAGTATGAAGCTCGAATTTAGTGGATATGGTATGAGTGCTCGCTCAACTATTGGTATTAGAATTGCATTTGGTAATAAACCAAGTATCTTCTTTGATCAAAAGAACATTCAAATTAAATTTGGTAGTGTTGCTGAAATAACTCAAAAGTTTGGTAATGACTTTGCTGTTACTGGTATTCTAGATGAATCACATGTAACTACGGATTCTTATAATTCAGAAGAAATACTAAATATTAGATTGAGGATTGTTCAAGTTAAAGTTTATCCTGTAGATAAAAAACAAAGTCAGGATAAATTCAATCCTGCTGATTATTAGATACAAATACATAAACACTTAAAAACATAAAACAAAATAAAAATTAGACTTATCTCTTTTTTTTTAATTATAGATAACATTTTATCAACTAGATTCTTTGCATAATTAGTTATCTTAGTAATACTTGACTGATTAGATACCTTATCTTTTAAGAATTCCATTGTGAACTTGCTATTTGAGATAGAAGCACCAATGCCAAGACCAAGCTTAGCCTTTGCACTAATAATTGCGACAACTGTTTTAGCATCTTCTCTAACGTAAGCCAGTTGTTTGGGATCTAAAGCAATACGTGCAGCACTTTTTGCAAGAACAAGGTCTGTTAAGTTTCTTATTTCTGCTAGTTTTGGTTCCGGTAAATTACTTGTTTCTGTATTATCATGGTCATGGATTAAAGCACGTGAAACCAAATCATTTACACCGGTGTATCCTTGATTCGTTCTTTTTTTGAATTGCGTACCTGGCCCTACATGTGAGTAAGCACATGTATTATTGAACGAGCCTCCAGGAACATTTTCTGATTGGACACCCTTTGGAAGACGAAGATGAAATTCTCTTCCACCTGATAACTTTCTTATTATATCTACGATACCTGAACCTTGTCTTCGATTTTCTTTCAATTGCTTAAGAGAAATATTTAATTGCAATGCAATACCTTTTACTTTACTTTTTCTATTCTTTTTATTTGAGTATTAGTAAGAATATAATACCTGTTAAATCTTGATGTTTACGTCTGATTGAAATAGGTTCCTTAGAACTATGAATTAGTTTTACTTGCAAATAAATGCATGGATCATTTTTATTTGAAATGCCGTAATATACCATTTGTTAGAACACTTATTAACAATGTTGGTTTTATTGGATACTGGGGTAATTTAACTGCAAATAGTATAAGTAATATTGGAAAACCAACACAATCATATTCTTCTACTAATGGCCAACAACTTTTAGCAAAGCTATCAGATATAAAAATAATAAAACTAGTATACTCAATAATAGAAATAAAAATTAAAGATATTTAAAATGCAATTGTAGAAAATGTTAGTTCTATTGGTGACAACATTAAATATACAGTCTACAAAATAAGTTATGTCGACAGATCATTTTTATAAAGAGATGATAACAGAAAAAAAGTAAATTATAAATTTGCTGTAGTTGGTATTTCTATTAATATAAAAAATCAAATGGTGATATTATATTTCTTAAATATATTCACAAACTGTATTCAAAAAATCTGTATCTATCTAGTTTTATTGGTATTAAACATTATGGTTTTGAGAATAATGATATGTTACTATTAAGTGAGTCTATATCTAATTTTAGTGTGTTTGATTACATTTTATCATAGACAATTGCATTTAATCTTATTTATCCTGTTTTAAATTTTAATACAATTTCAACTCCAACTGCTTTGGATTATATTGAAATTATATTAGTAAATGGAATAACTTTTTAAAAAATCCTTTTCTTTTCACCTTGCTAAATATGAAAATTGTTTTGAACTTGCGTCATGGTTGTCAGGTAAAACAGTAACTTCTGATAATGAAGTTTATGAATTTTTTGAATGGGGTGGTATACCTGAAGATCCAGATGGAGCACCTGAAGATGATATTCATTTTATATCTTCCGATGTAGCTATTTAAATCTACCAATCCATAGTCTCTTTAATCAACTCTTCAGGTGTACCAAAACTCTTTCCTGCATCGATCATTTGTTTAGTTCTATTTTTTTAGAGTAAGCTTCAGACTTAATGCTATTTATTTTTTCTACTTTGAAGTCTTTAAGTAACTCTTCAAAGATTGAACCATCTCTAACTTAAACGGATATATTTGCTATTTCTGGTTCAGAGTGATTAATTCTAAGTGCTGTATATGCTAATACTAGTTTTACAGCATTTAAAAAAATTGATCTAATGTCTTCAATTCTACCCATAGGATAAAAACAGATTTTAAAGTTTGAATGCTGTTGTCCTTGTGCTTCTTCAAGACAGTCTTTACTTCTTGTCTCAATATTCATTTTCTATATATTTTTTTTCTTTAAATTAATTAAACAGTGCTTGGATCAGGCTGTGCTAGTGCTGCCTCAGCAGCTTTTTGTTTTGCACTCTTATTATCACTAATACTTGGTAGAACTGCATAAGACTCATCTTTAACAATACCAGAGATATCAGGTTTAATTCCAAATACTCCAGAGATAGCTGTTGAGAGTGTTGGAGCTTGTGATGCAATCCAAGTCGTATAACCTGCAATTTCCGTAGGATCATCTAGGAGAGCATCAACTTTAGATTTAACTTTTGACTCTAGAGTTGATAGAGCATCATTTTGACCAGCACTAATAATCCTTTGTGCTTCAGTATCTATTTCATCTATATAGAATTTCTGAACTGATGTATCAATCATATTTGAAATATCTGAATCAAGTGATAGTTCATCAGTAAGACGTCATTCTAGATTTAACAAAATAATCAACATAAGATTTCAATGCTATTGCACTAGTTGCTAGAGCTGTATCAGAAACATCTGCAGTTTTCCTATATAATAATAAAAAAATTACATGTACCCGGATTAAAAAGAAAATGAATTAAAACTTATAATATGTATTGAAATTTCCTGATACCATTTTTGTGAACATTTTATCACATTTTTCTATTTTATTATGAAGATCACAAACTTCAATTAACTCTGCAATTGCTGATTCAGGTAGCATAGCAATATATAAATATAGTTTCTTTTTCATATTATATTCAGCAGGATTAAATCTCTGATTAAAAAGATGATAAGTAGTCCTCTTTGAAATTTTACAGCATATAATTCTTGATATTCTTTCATCCATCTTATATATTACTTATAAAATATTTGATATAAACTAATATAATCAATACTCCTGTTTTTTTTGGTGTTTTAGATTTTTTATTTGTTTCCTCGAGCATTTCATTTATCTTACTACGACTCTCCATTAGTTTATCACATGTATCACATATATCTATAAGAATACTAACATAAGAACTATCAATATCTGGAATGAGTTTGTTTAGTGAATGTTCATGTATACGTTGATCCTAACCTTTAAGTTTGTGAAGACAGATTTTTACTGCCATTTCTCTAGATAGTTCACAACTTAAAATTCTTGAGACGTTTTCTATATATGAAAATAAAATTGTATTTAATTGAAATTAAATCTCTTCATCTTCAGATTCATATTGTTTACCAAATAGAAGTTATTCTAGATCTACCTCTACCTCTTCTGATTCTGATTCAGTATCAATGTATGAAGACTCCTCAGAGGTGTAAGATTCAGATTGCATTTCTGTTTCCATTTCATAATCAGGATCGTCGATTGAGTCTTCTGAATATTCAGATTCACTATCAGAACTGGTAGTATCGATTTCAGAAACTTGAGAACCTTCTTTGGGATCCATCCTATAATAGTGAACATATTTTTGGTAATATACATTTAATTTCTCCATTGACTCGTATAGTTCTATTTCTTCCTCTATAGAAACTAGTTTTTTATTATCTTCCTTTTTCTTCTTGTCTGCAAATCTAACTCTATTTACTGGTAATGGTTTCGTATTTTCAATCTTTCTTTTTGGCATCTATACTAATGTTACAAGTTTTACAATGACCTGCAGACTCTTTAATCCTATAGTGACCTTAGGAGTAACTATGAACTCCACAGTCTAACCAATATCGTTTTGAGTCAAATGCTGATAGTACTTTTTTAGATTGTGTTATAGTAAAAATTTGATGGTTTCTAGATTGAAATCTTGATTGATTGCAATATGCATCATATCCAGTTTTAACACAACCAACATAATCGGAATGAATCAAACACTTTTTTACCACATCCTTCTTTGTTCCTTTTGCTTTTTTAACTGCAGATTTAACTTATATTTCTTTATCTTTCTTGATAGCTATTTGCATTGAATAGAGTTTTGGTCTTAAGAAAACGCCCTTATCAAGTACAATTGATTTTTTAATCATATCATTTTTCTCATCTCTAATGAAATCTTTTGTTTTGGGATCTACTGAATATTTTTCACATATTTCATCATTGAATTACCTTAACTTCCCTTATTAGCAGGTATAATCTTTTCAGCTCCTTCTACTTTCCATATATCTTGATTCTTATGATAACCAGACAAATCTGGGTAATCTAAATAATATTCAAAATCTCTATAAACATTATCAGTATTTATTTGCATTACCAAAGAATCAGTGTCAGTATAAGCAAGTGCTACTTTATCATTATAATAATCTTTCATTGTGTTATAATAGAAATCTTGAATTATTAGTTTTGAAATATCTAGAATTGTAAAAAATAAATAAATAGACTTAGCAAGACAGATCTCTGCTTTCGTTGTTTCAATTCCAACTAAATCTTGATTAAACAATCTTCTGTCTTTAAATCTTGCACTCAGTACTCTTTTATCTGAAACTACAACATCCTTATCATATTTAAGATCGAACGATTCAATGTTTACTCGTTCTCTAGCATTTTCCATTGTCTTTCCAAATAATGCATTGTTTTTTAGTTTATAATATTCTATTTCAAACTCATCCTGTGCTACTTTTTTCATATTAATATTGTTAGTTATATATCCTTTCAACCAAGTACTTTGTGTGAAACTCATTGCTCAATGTATCTTCGTCAATACACATCCTCTTTCAATTGCAAGTTGTAGATTTATATAATGGATAACATATTTAACTCTTGGTTCTAGATCAACAATCAGTTTTTCAACTTTAGTTTCGCAATCATCTATTTTCTTCTTATCATCCCTTAATAACGTTTTTCTTTGATTCTCAGAGTATTCTTCAACGCCTACTTTTCTTCTAATTGGTAAAATAGGATAATCAGAGTAAGTGTCATGTAATTCTTCTGGACAGTGCAAATCTACTTCAAAAGCATAACTAGTTTCAGCATCTTCTTCTAATGATAAAATCTTCTTAGCTGTAATCTTCTTTATTCGTTTACTATCTAAAAACTTGAAATTAGATATTGGAGGTGGTTGTGTCATTGCTGTAGCATATAATGAATTTGCATAGACATAAAGTAACCAACTCCTTTCTTTAGTACTATCATAATTAGAAGCCATTTCATTGTTTGCTTTGATATATCTACATGATGCTTGTGTTATTCCTCCTCTTATTGCACTTTCAAATAAGTCAAAATATTCAAAGTTTGTTAAAAAATCTAGTTTAACCTTTGAAAACCTCAAACCTGCACACCAAGTTAAACCTGGTGCTGTAAGGAAATTGGCAGGATCTAAACCATCAATTTTCTTTGACAAATGTCTAAAACGTTGAAATACATCTGCAAGTAGAAGGATATCCATAGTTAAATAAATATCGCTGTACTTTCCTAATGTATCTCTGTGTTTTGATCTATTTTTTTTTTATCAATACCCAAACTTTCTTAACGCGATCATAATCTTTTTCATCTATGTTTGTCTCATTTAATGTGCTATAAATAATTTTAATTGTGGGTAGTGACTTTTCATCTAGTCTCGAAAATGAGTCTTTATACTCATAGGGTAATATACCTTTTTCTTTTAATAGATCGAATTCATTATCATCCAACATTGAAAAGTAATTTTTGTTTGTTCTAATGGTTTTCCTGATTTAACAACATTATTTACAAGATCTGCCAAGCCTTTTTGCAACATTTGTAAAGAGTCTTTAAAACTAAGTGAACAAATTTCAGTGTTTATATATTTCTTCATGTTATTGGCAATGACTTTTATTATCTAGTTTTAAATCTTGAAACTCTTGTACTAATAAATGTGATTCGTAACCTTTTAAGTTGTGAGTAAATACTGGAACTTTAAACTTCTTAGGATTAATGCTGAGATTTAAGTTGCAAGCATTATTTGCAGCACCCCTATACTTTCCTGTTAAACGACAATGATCTAAAACTTTGTCTCCATCTAAATCATAATCGCAAATATGACAAACAGTTGCATTCTTAAATTTTGTTGGTCTTCTTCCTTAAAATTAATTTAATCAAACTTTTCATATTTATCAAGAATAGATTTCATTTCATTTTTTATTTTTTCAACTTCTTTTAACAAACTTTTTTATAGATCTCTAAAATTATTTTAACCGCTGAATAATTTAAATGTTCTTTGCTTTCCTTTATAATCAATGATAGTATAAGCAGATGAATAAGGAATATGCTTTGGAAAAGTACCTTGTGGGGTTGCAGGATCTTCTTTATCTGTTTTCTAACGCTTGTAAGTAAACATTCAAAGTCTGCATAATCTCTAAATGACATAGACACGATAACGTTTTAGCCTAATCTCTAAAATAACATTTATCTCTTTTTTTACTATCTGCACTTGGCATTCTTATTCTAGATTTACAATCATTTCCACGTTTGCAAGCATCAATGTGTGATTCTAGTTTATCTTTAGAGTAAAATCGATACAAACATCTTCTACAAGTAAGCTGTGTTCCATATCCTTTGCTGCTTCTACACAGACCATTGAATTTTGTAATAATTACATAATGAAAATTGTTTTTATTTGGAGTGCTATACGACAGAAAATATAAATGTCTCTCTTTCTCTTCATCAACTACTATACGTGGAGTAAGAATTTTATTATCATGTTCGTAAACATTAATAGTTATATCAAATAATTCAGCTAAATGAGGAATATCAACAACATTTAATACGTTTGAAGGATAATTCTCCTTAACGATGAACAAACCGTCTATTCTCTTTAGATACTGTGAATATTTCTCATGTAATACTTCTTTTAAATCAGCAATAAATTCTGGATGATTATCTCTCCAGTGGAGAAACCTTAACACACACCATAAAGCACAAAGATTATCTGATTCATTCTTTATATTATTTTTTGATCTATTCTTTTCTAATCCTTCTGGCAATGGTAAGTAACTACCCCCGAATTTATGACGAAAATAAGAAAACTTTGCAGAAATATCATTAACTCCAACTATAATCCAATTGGAACCTCTTTCTAACCATTCTTGTACTTTCTTTTTAAAAGCTGAAAATTGTGTTCTAACTATTCTATCAATATCTGAAACTTTATTTATTTCTGAATCAGTTATTCCTGCAAATGGTTGGTAATTTTAGGCACCACTTTCTGAAGCTAAAATAGGTGAAATAACAAGGGTCATTTTTAAGTCGCTCTTATTTTTAAGTTATTCTTTAGTAACTAATTTAAGTTCTGCTCCAATCTTATCATATGTCACATCAAAATCAATTACGTTGTTATCTAGTCCAATATATTCATAATCTAAGGATTTACCGTAAGAAGATTTTCCTAAAAACCAGCCTGTTTCCTGTATCTTCATTTGCCTCTCTGACTCTTTATCGAAAGACCATCCACTTTTTGGTTAAGTGGTTTTCTTAGCAATAAGAGTATCTAGTTTTATAGTTGTTGGTGATCGTAGAATTGCAATCAATGCATCTACACTGTTTTTTGAGAAAGGATATTTTGGAACAAGACCTGTACGATTTCTTACATCGTCTCTAATACGTTTCGTATGATCTCTAAATTTCTCATCCTCCCGTCGCATAAAGTTATCAATGTTTTGAGACATGAATATAAAGATAGAAAAAATTTATTTAATTTCATATTTAACTAATTGCAATTATTGTTTACTCTTATATAGTCACATCAACCTAAACAACTCTTAGTAGATATAAAATGAACGGTATGGAGAATAGGGTCTCGAGAGTGAAGGCAGCCAGTAAAAAAATTGGACGACGAGAAACGATCGAGCTGAAGCGAGATCGTTTATCGAGGACGATTTGCTTAATTGATGACGTCATTCGATCGAGCCCTAGGCTACATGCCATTCATTTTATTTCTACTAGCCATGCGTTCATCTAATTAAAACGTATCAAGAAACATCTCCTAACGACGACGGGTGCGGTCTATTTCAACAACGACATGCTTTTGCATGTAATAGTCATCTGAGGAGTAACTGAAACACGGAGTACAGCAGGGCTGGATGCTTGGTTCACTTCTTTTTAGTAATTTTTCTCTCACTTCTACCGATGTGATGGCTAAGCACCGTCTAGGCTCTGATTTCCATGCGGATGACACACAGCTTTGTTCGAAATCGTGGTGAAATGCCATTATGAAAAAGTATTTGATTTTGACCTTTTGAAATTGATTCGGGAATACATTAGCAGCAAAGCACGCGTTATAAAATAAATTGAGCGAATTCAACATGCAGACACTCCAAGAGCACAGAATCGCGTTTTTGGCGGCACAATTGAGTGAAAGATTAACCAGAGAAACAGACAATAATAATTATAAAAATACATTTGCTATAGCGCCCTCAGAGAACTCGATCTCTTTCTAGGCACTTAACATTTGCCGCAAAGACTAGCCAAATGTTTGTAAGATGTACGGCCTGCAAAGTCTTGCCACTCAATCACCGATGTAGCAACAGTTAATACTGACTTTAAGCATTTCATTGGCGTGTTAATAATGCCGTTGAAGCTGCAGCCACCGTTTCCTGGGCCGCCCGCTCCAGTGCCAAAGCCAAAGTCACCTCGACGGCATTGCCGAACGTCGCTGCTACCGTGGCTCACCTCGGAGCCTAAGACGAAGATTTCCTGAATGAGCCTCGGCGACTTTCAAACTCTTGAAGGAAGTCACTTACGGACATGTGCAGTTCGTTCTGCACGCTACGATGACAATAATATTAATAACGATAATACACTCGATAAAGTGCCATCAGACAACTCAATCTCTTTCTAGGCGCTTTACATTTGCTGCACAGGGAACCGCGATCGAATAGTGACCTTAGCTCACGGTTGCCGTGAGCTTTAACTTTGCACGTTGTACACGATACACGTACAGGTACACGTGATGTACACGTGACGTGCGAGCCTTACTTATCGCGCTGCCTGCAAAGTTACGGCGCCGCCTCATTTGGTCAGACAGCGTTAAGTTGTTTCAGCCCTGTATATATTAGATGCTGAAGAGACTGTCTCGCATTCTTCGGGTCAATTTAGCGTTTTCACGTTTCGGTAGAGCTCGAGCGGTTGGCTTTAATTTGTCTGACTAAAGTATGCGACTGAGTCACGAAGTGACTGAGACAAAATGCCCGTACTCCTGGCAAAATTAAAGCGCTTTGACGAGTCCGCCGAACGAAATCAGCGAGTCGTTCTAATTAGTACGTCGTTCGGTGAGTCGTTTAAACGAATACGTCGTTCCGACGCTACGAACGAGCCGTTCAAACAATAAGCCGTTCGAACAAAACGAATAAACTTATTGAAAAATACACAACGGTAAATAACATCCCGGTCGAGAATCGGAAGGCTATTTTCTTAAATGGCCTGGTGCCAAAACATAAAGGCTTCTTCCTAGCCTTACAGCGCCAGCCAAGCCCAAGGAGGATACGGTTAGCGTCGATAGGGTCAAAGAACTTTCGCCAGGTGACCTCTCTCCGGCGCCGCTAGAAATCGCAGAGGCATATAAATTTCAGTGTTAAGGTCGGCAGCCTTATGAGCCGAAACGTGATTTTGTGTCGCAGCTAAGGCCTATTGCTGCGGACTGCAACTTTGGCGGCTTGTTCGAATGCAACGCCATACTGAACCGTCTGGTATTAGCTGTGAAGCAGCCTGCTGTGTGAAGCTGGCTTGACGCTCGACACAGCTATTAACATTGCAACCGTCGCTGAGCAATAACAGAAAGAAGCCCGGTGTACAGCCCAAACTCCTTTAAGTATAGATGTTGACAAGCTTCGCTATCAGAGTCACACCAAACGGCTACCTTGTGCTTCTGGCGGGGCTCTTAATCGCCAGAGGCCGGACTGTCGACATTTGAAAAAGCTGGCGTGTTTTATTCATTTAAAGACGGCCATCTACACATTTAAAGTCTCGTTTCATCTACGGATTCAAAGTCTTGTAGAGCGTCTAAAAAGAGATTGAGTTCTCCGATGGCGCTTTATCAAGTGCATTATTATTCATATTATTATTATTATTCGAAGGAAAGGAAAGTCGGCGGGCGTTTCATCGCCGGAGTGCAAAGCACCAAAAGCTGCTGCAAGCTCAGTGGGACATCGAGTCACGCTGCGTCAGGGGGGCAACAGGAGCCCAACACCAATATCGTACGACACCGAGGCTCGTCGTACTGAAGATAATTTAGAAACGATTCATGCCATCGATGGACGGGTGCCACCTTGCAAGGTTGCACCTTATTGCCCCACCAGGCTAAGCTTAGAACCACTGGATTTTTGGAATCTAACTAACTATTTATCCATACCTTGTATAAATCTCAAATTCGTTGGAGACTGCCTAGTGTGAATGCCCCCAAAGCCTACAACTCACTCCCGACTTGTGTCGTGACATCTCCTGACTTGTCCTCATTTAAAAAGAAACTAAAATGCCTCTATTTATCGCAGCAATTAGTGGGTGCCTGTGATTCGACCTTTATGGTCTAAAAATAATAATAAAAATAATGCACTTGATAAAGCCCCCTCAGAGAACTCAATCTCTTTCTAGGCGCTTAACATTTGCTGCAAAGAGAAACGCGATTGAATGCAGAGTAATATCATGCTTGATAAACAACATGAATAACATGTTTAGGGGTGACATGCACAGTGTCAGCATGCAAATGTGGTTAGTGGCAGCATGCACAGTGTCAGCATGAATAAGCACATGAAGGAGGAATCACAGGGACCCACTAAATGCTGTCCAAAGTAGGTGTATTTTAAGTTCTTTTTAAAAGTGGTCAGGTCAGAGGATGTTCTGACGCAAGCCGGAAGAGAGTTCCAGGCTTTGGGAGCATACGAACTCCCCAAAGGATTTGAGGTTTGTACGAGGTATTGGTAAACTTTTGGATTCCAAAAATTGGGTCGTACGATGCTTGGCCTGGTGGGGGAGTAGATCTGGGAGATAGGCTGGAGCCAAAGAATGAAGGGACCTAAAAGTGAGCGATTAAACCTTGAAGTCGATCCGTTTGTTGACTGGTAGCAGTGCAGGTCGGCGAAAAGTGGTGTGATGTGGCAACTGTGACGCTCACGACAAACAAGCCTAGCTGCAGAGTTTTGCACACGGTGTAATCGCCAGATCGCATATGGCCAGCCGTAGGCCAGCCGTAGGCCAGCAAGCAGTGAGTTAAACAAGTCAAGACTTAATGCTACTAATGCATGGACAAACTTAGACGTGGTATCCTTATCTAAACAAGCCCAAATTTTAGCAATGTTATGGAACTGAAAATAGGCTGATTTGACTGGGGGGGGGCTGATGTGGTCATCTAACGAGAGGTCACTTCGGAAAGTCACACCTAGATTTCGAGCTGATTCAACTGGAGATATGGTGGGAAAGCCAATTTTGCTCCGAACGCAATGCCAAACCAGCACTGCACCTGCCGGTGATTCTTGCAGGGGGAGGGTGTGAAGATCGTTCAAGCGCATATGTTGCTCTGGCGCTGGGGGAAGAGGAGGGTATACCAACACCTTTATCTCGGAGAAGCTTAATGGCAGCATGTGTGTCGAAAGTATAACCCATATTGCTGTTGATTCTTTGCAGATTCTTGCAGTCGTTGACGGTCTTTCGGGGATACCCAACTGCCTTGTAGTCGCCAGGGGTCTGCTGCTGCTGCTTGCACAACTGCTGGGTTGAAAATGCAGGCCATACCTTATGCATGCTGACACTGTGCATGCTGCCACTAACCATACTTGCATGCTGGCCCGGTGCATGTCACCTCTAAACATGTTATGCTTGTTATTGGTTGAGCATGCTACCACTAACCATTTGACCATGTTACCTTTGCAGCAAATGTAAAGTGACTAGAAAGAGATTGAGTTCTCTGAGGGCGCTATATCAAATTTGTTATAATGATTGATGCTCTTGTGTCTGTTTTGATTTAGATTCACGTGTGCCATATTCTTTGGTGGTGGCATTAAAGCCTAGTCGTGCAGCAAGTTGAGCTGTAGGCCTTGACTTGAATATCACTTGGCTCTAGGATTTCAGGCGAACAGTTGGGTGGCGCTCTAGATGACGAACTGTGAGTTGAGTGTTATACCTGACTGGTGTTGGAAGCAATGGATAAGAACTTGTATTAAGCTCCGAGCCCAATTTATGGCTGCCCTGTTTGTATTATGCTCTCAGGCTTACAAGTGCTAGTACTTTATCGACCAATTCTTATCACTAGTCAAGGCTTAAGCTTGCTGGCTATCGGTATTTGTCATACATTGGCACTGACTAGCTCCATTGCAAGGGTCACCCGTTTAGGGTCCCCTGACATGAGGGCAGAAGCAGCTGCTGTGTTTTTGCAACAGTCAAGTGCTCGTGTAGTTTTTGATACTGCAATCGCCCTCGGGTTATCTCCTGGTATCTCAAGGCAACAGAAGAATTACTACGGTTGTAGGCAAAATGGCGGCACTCAACAGCTGGACGCAGGCAGTTGGCAGTAAGGTCATTGCAGTCATTAGAAACTTGGTGCATGCTGCCACTAACCACATTTGCATGCTGACCCGGTGCATGTCACCCATAAACATGTTATTTATTTTGTTTGTTTTTCAAGCGAGATTTTACTTACTATTCAATTGCATATCACTTTGCAGCAAATGTAAAGCACCTAGAAAGAGATTAGGTTCTCTGATGGTGGTTTATCAAGTGCAATATAATTTTAATTATTATTATACCTTTCCTTCGGTATTCAGCAGCAGGAAGCCGGCATCTATCGCCCGTGAGATTCGGCCTGCAGCTGGCAGCAGCTTGCCAGCTTCTATCGCCAGGATGATGATGACCTATGTTCGGAACATAACCTCGTCGATCGGTCGTGAGACGCTATTGGCTGTTGTGCCACTAATAATCGCTGGCATGGGGCCTGTCATCAGGGCACTGACATCAGCATTCAGTCGGAAACAAGGTTCCGTTTCAGGTGAGACTACAAATACTATGTCTAACTTACGTCAGCTTGCTGCAGAACAACAACGTGACCATATATCCGGAAGCAGAGACTCGACACCACAAGCCGAGCGAGAGAACTGCTAGATTAGCTACCTAAAGTTGTAATCTCACTTTCGTGCCACTTGCACTAATGCCCATAAGTTTCAGCCTGTTCGCGCCCTGAGGTCCTGTGTGGACAATAAATTAGCTGTCCCATTCCTCCGCTTAAAGACAGTTGGCGACAGAAGCTTTAGCTCTGCAGGTCCTAGACTGTGGAACTAGCTTCCACAATTCTTACGCAACGACATCTACTCTCCAACTGCCGACTATGGCACATCTTTTTCAGCGGTCCTGAACTGCTACTTCTATGCTACTCACTACCTCAACTGCTCTCCTAACTCTGCTATGCTTCCCACTTTCTCTTTGTTGCGTGAGACGAAGTCTGTTGGCTACCGAATGCGTACCGAAAGCCGCTTAGGCTGTGAGTGCGCTATACAAAAATCTCCTGCATAACACCCACATGGTCTTTTGACTTTGTGGAGTTACTGACGGAGATACATAGGCCACAAGCACAGCACAATTCTAAGTCTACGTGTCATTCCCCAAGTTACTGAAAATATGTTACTGAAACCCCAGTGCAGCATCAGTAAAGTAGCTCTTTCATTTTAGTCGCTACCTGGAGTTATGCAGTAGCCTACCTATGGTAAGTTACCATCAGCTGTTCTGTGTGCTGGCCTAGCGCCCCAATGTACTCCCTGCGTCCCTTTCGGTTTGCAAGGGCCAGTGCTAATGTAATCTAGTACCGCTGCTGAATACCGAAGGAAAGTTCCTAATGACTCCCATCACCTTACTGACACTTGCACTGCTCTTCTCTGCGGTGGTTCAGGTCCTCTCTCAGTTGGAGAGTCCAGAGTATTGACGTGAATGGACAAAGATCATCTGAGGTACCTCTGAAATGTGGAGTACTTCAGGGCTCTGTGCTAGGTCCAGTTCTTTTCACGGTTTATACTCCCCCTCTTGCTGATGTCATTGCCAAACACAATCTAGGCTTTCCCTTCTATGCTGATGACACTCAGTTGTACCTTTGCTTTGATCCCTCCCAGCCTTCGAGCACCACAACTTCTCTCAACTCACTTGGTGCATGCAGTGATGGCATCCCCACATGGATGGCTGCAAATTTTCTAAAACTATACGATGATGAAACTAACTTACTAGTTATGGGCAAAACCCGTGTGATTCAGAAATTAGAAAAGCTGACACTCAAAATTGGCTCTGCCAGCATATCTCCAGTTGAATCAGCTCATAATCTAGGTGTGATAACCCACTTTTATTTCGGAAAACTAAACTTAAAAAAATGGATGGAAAAAAGAGCACACACAGCACTTATTTTATGCTCACTGGCCGAAAGCTCATCTAGTGGAAGTGGTACAGAAATTCGCCGTCGGTTATGGTCCGAACACGGATTAGTGTGGCAGCCCGAGGTAGACAATCCTGGGGAAAGTGGTGTATGCCAGATGCAAACCTAGAGGCTTTGCCACTGTATTCACCTGTAAGAGGCTTCAAGTTAGACGGTCTAAAAGGGTCAAAAGTAGGCATCAGTAAGTCTTATTGGTTAGCAGTAATCCTCATTTGCAAGAATTCCGAAGTGTTCTCAGAGAGTGGCTTTAAAGGGGTACATTGATGTGTAGCAAAGGACTGAGGGCGATGAATTAATAGTGTCTGACCGAATGTTTAAAAGACTAGTGTTAAGTTTTTCAATTGCTGTGCCTAATTCCGGTGGTATAAATAAAAAGTACAGACGGGAATCTTCAGCTTTGAAGTGATAGCCAATACTTAAGACACAAATTATTTTTTCCATAGGTCCGGTACACAAGGAGAACAGTAAAGAAGGCTTATTAGTCCCAGTAAGTCTGACGGCTTCCATAAATTTACCTTTTTAGTGGGAGTGCACATAGTGCACATTCATATTTACCGTGCCGTTAGTAGTTGGTTAATTCCACTGTTGCTTTTACGAAACTGTTAAGACTAAGCTCGAACGACAGACGTTTTATTAAGCTGAATGAGGAAAAGACCAACTTAACAGTAGCATCTCAGTTGCCACATCATACCACTTCTCGCCGACCTGCACCGGCTATCAGTCAAGCAACAGAGCGACTTCAAGATTTTGTCGCTCACTTTTACATCAGTTCATTCTTTAGCTCCAGCCAGTCTCTCGGATCTACTCCTCCATCAGGCCAAGCATCGTACCAGCCACTTTTCGGAATCCAACAGTCTACCAACACCTCGTACAAACCTCAAATCCATTGGAGATCGTGCACGTAGTTCGTATGCTCCCAAAGCCTGGAACTTCCTCCCGACTTGCGTCAGAACATGTGCTGACTGGACCACATTTAAAAAGAACTTCAAAACACCTATTGAGGACACCAATGAGTGGTCCCTGTGATTTGTCCTTCATGTGCTTTTGGGTGCTGACACTGTGTATGCTACCATTAACCACATTTGCATGCTGAGCCTGTGCATGTCATCCCTAAACATGTTATTCATGTTGTTTATCAAGCATGATATTGCCCACCATTCAGTTGCATCTCTCTTTGCAGCAATGTAAAGCGTTTAGAAAGAGAGTCAGTTCTCTGAGGGTGCATTATCAAGAGCATTATTATTATTATTATTATTTGTTCTGACTAAGGGAGTGCTGCAGGTGCATGCGAAAATATAAAAAGGAGAAGTCTGTCTGAATAACGTCAGGAACTAACCACATTTGCATGTTGACCTTGTGCATGTCACCCCTAACCACGTTATACATTTTATTTGTTTATCAAGCATGATATTACTCACCATTAAATTGCATTTCCCTTTGCAGCAAATGTAAAACATCTAGAGAGAGATTGAGTTCTCTGAGGGCGCTTTATCAAGTGCATTATTATTATTCTTATTATGAACGGTCGAGCAGATTCTCGGTAGCAGTCAAGTCAAAATGTCAAAGCTAATAGTTCAAGAGTGTCTAAATGAGTCATGTAATCTATTATCAGAGACGTCTTACAGGTTGAGTTGTGGCTCTGCATGGAAACCACGATACAGGCAAGCACTGATTCACGAACTGATCGACCATTACCTAAATTAGGTTACTTACACACCTGAGCTACAACCATCACGTAAAAGGTTTCAAGTAAGACACCATTTTAATTCTTGAATCGGGTGACACTCAAGCCCCATAGCTAGCATGCTTAGGCAAGCTTGCTATAGTGAACATGATACTAACAGTCACCTATTTCAAAGACCACTTGCATGTAACATGCAATAGATCATGGACCTGTATACTAAAAAGCATTACCGCTAGAAAAGAAAGCAAGACTAGTTCTAGAGGGCAAAGGGAAAGCTTGCTGCATCAGTTGGCCTTCAGTTAACCCCTCAAGGAGGATATGCCATTGCAGTCAATGACCATCTCAAGCAGGCAAGTCTTAACTTTGCATCCATATCAAATGAAAGCTCGATCCCCACAAAATTTAGAAACAGTGTGAGCTGCATTGATGCGACCAGATGTAGACAAGTGGATCGGTGGGGAGCCCACTTTTGAGCAGCAAACTTGGAAAAGGTAGGCTGGCTCAAGGATGTGAAGCCGCATGTAAGAAAGGCTAGCAGTCTTGAAATCGATTTGATGCTTCATCGAGCCAGTGAAACTAAAGCAGAGTTTGAACAAAGTTGCTGACTGGCTGTTGTCAGAAGTCCGGACAAGTCAGTGTTTTGAAATAGTTGATGATTAACTGCACAGATCTGGATTCCTAGCTAAATGAAACAACAATAACTTACACCGGATATCGACATAAAACACGACCTGCTGCAGTGTAATTAGAGCTTCTGCTAGGGAAGTCGGTCACTAACGGCAATCGTGTCGACCACAGTGCACAGCCACAACCGTATCTGCATATCCCAGCAATTTGGTCGTATGTCGACGGTCAGGGTCTGATGTCAACGACCTACCTTCTACGTCTGCGGGTGCCGGCACAGGTGCCGTGGCATCAGGTGCCAAAGATGCCGTATGGTTAGCTGCTGTAGGCTCCTCCTTAGCTCCTCCGTCAGCCGTTTTTTGAGCTATAATAATGAATATTCCGTCAGTCATAATCTGGCTGCTCTAGCAAGCCGTCAGTTCAGTATGTGCTCATCAAATATCTCAGCTAGAAAATCAAACCGTTCAAGAAATGAAATTGTATATGTCTAAACTTAGTTACTATTAACTAGATAGACTTTAAACCTGCACATTGCATGTTGGCCAGGTCATAAGTCATGCAATAATCTCCTTCATTTGCAATAATAAATTCACTGATCCCATGCCTTGGTTTATCATGGTTATTTTATTAGCAGCTCTCAGTTATAACCCTGTGGCCAAGCTCCTAGTTCATATCGCAGCTTATGCATTAAAAGCATGATACATGATGCCGGCCAGTGTCTGGGCAAAAATTGGCCATATAAGGCAATAACCATTATTCAGTCGGGTATTCCTCTTGCTGGCAAACCCAATGTTATACGATCAGGACTGAAGAGGGACATTCCCTCAATTAAAGCTGCCTGCACTACTAGGAGCAGCTCAGATGCAGTGCCACGTGTTAGGAGAGCCGTGATAGCACACTCGGTAAGGCTGTTGCTTTTCACAACCTCGGGGCCGAGGTCGTCAGTTTGAATCCTGTGGTTGGCGATTCTTTGTTGCTGCTGCAAGCAGTGGTTATAGCTGTAAAGGCACTTCTGTCGCTATACAAAAAAGCCTGCTAAATCAGCTAGTATTTTTCTAGGGGTTGTCCCCATTCACTTGATCGAAGTAGTTCTACCCCCGATATGATCCAATATTAAAGGACATGCCAAAGTCATCAATCCATTGAAGAATTTGCTTCACACCTTGTGTACTCTTACAGGTGAAGCCCTTTGACGGAATTGGCTTGCAGTGTCAACCACAATACATACATTCAACTGCCCTATCCTTGTTTAGGCAATCAAAGTAGGCCTCACTGTTCAACTGCCATGGTTACCCTTTGCTTTTAAGAAAGCACGAACGATGCCGTCTGGATGGCATTTAGATTCGGTAGCCACGTGGACCAATCGCTAGGTTAAGCAGAGACCGAGCTTCAAATCTCGTGTCTTCCAACATCCGGCATTTTGCAGCAAACCAACTTGGAATAGCCGATCGTTCAACCGGTAGTTGGCCCAACCGTTTCCAGCCTACACACATGTACTTTCCAGCAAGCCCCGGGCTAGACCAAAAGACTTAGCTGCTCCATACGAACTAAATGCACCTAAATATCCCCAAAGGATTTGAGGTTTGTACGAGGTATTTATAGACTGTTGGATCCCGAAAAGCATGCGGTACGATGCATGGCCTGGTGGGGAAGTAGATCGGAAAAATAGGCTGGAGCCAAAGTATGAAGTGACCAAAAAGTGAGCGACCAAACCTTGAAGTCAATCCGTTGCTTGACTGGTAGCTAGTGCAGGTCGGCGAGAAGTCGCATAATGTGGAAACTGCGACGTTCACGACAGACAAGCCTAGCTGCAGAGTTTTGCACCAGGTGCAGTCGATTGATCGCACATGCCGGTATGCCAGTATGCAGCGAGTTGCCGAAGTCGAGACGGGATGTCATGAATGCACGAACCAAATAAGACGTGGTATCCTAATCTAACCAAGCCCGAATTTTAGTAATGTTATGAAGCTGAAAGTAGGCCGATTTGAATGCGTAGCTGATGTGGTCGTCCAACGAGAGGTCGCTTTGGAACATGACACCTAGATTTCGAGCTGATTCAAATGGAGATATCCTGGCAGAGCGAATTTTGAGAGTCAGCCTTTCCAATCTCTGAATCACACTGGATTAACCCATAACTAGTAAGTTAGTTTTATCATCTTTTAGTTTTAGAAAATTTGCTGCCATCCATGTGCGGTTGCCATCAATGCATGCAGCAAGTGAGTTGAAAGAATTCGAGTTGCTCGAACGCTGGGAAGGATCAAAGCAAACGTACAACTGAGTGTCATCCGCATAGAAGTGAAAGCCTAGATTGTGCTTGGCAATCACATCAGCAAGAGGCAGAGTATAAACCGTGAAATGAACCGGACCTAGCACGGAGCCCTGAGGTGCTCCATATTTCAGAGGTACTTCAGACGATCTTTGCCCATTCACGTCAATACTCCGGAGTCTCCCACTGAGATAGGACCTGAACCACTGCAGAGCAGTGCCAGTGACGCCCAGGCGAGATGAGAGGCACTCTAGAAGAACTTCGTGATCGATGGAATCAAAAGCTGCCGAAAGATCGAGCAAAACAAGCAGAGACACTCTACCCATGTCTGCATTCCTAAGTAGGTCGTTGTATACCGTAAGCAATGCTTACTCTGTGGAGTGATTAGCGCTAAAGCCAGACTGGAACTTACTAGCAAGGTGTGAGGTTTCGATATATGAGTTCAGCTGGTCTGCCACGACCCGTTCCAGTGTCTTTGATAAGAATGGTAGAAGGGAGACTGGGCGGTAGTTGCTTAAGTTCTCTTGGTCTAGTGTCGCTTACTTGAGAAGTGGTGGGACTACAGCTTTTTTGAAAGGTGCTGGGACATGACCTGAGGCTAATGACACATGAATGATGTTAGTTATGCATGGCAGCAGCAGATCAATGCGAAGTAGAAGCAGGACAGTGGGAATAGGGTCTAGAAGACCTATTGTCTTCTTTGATTGAGATACTAACTTTAGGACTAGATCACTAGTGACCTGCTTAAATGCAGACATTAAGATGCAGCCAGGAACCGAGGAAGCGCATTCTAGTGGGGAGGTTGTCATCCCAGGGACGGATTCCCTGATCTTGTCTATCTTCTGCACAAAGAACTGAGAGAAGCGATAGGGTAGATCTTTACAAGGATCATCAGGTAAGGAGCTAATCTGGTAGCGGTTGAGATGTTTTATTGTCGACATCAGGATTTTGGGATTGTGCATCTGTGTTTCAACAATATTTCTATAGAAGCTAGACTTGGCCTTTGCTAGGATCGATTGGCTCGACTTACAGTAGTCTTCATATGCCTGCCGATGGCCATTTAATCTGGATCTTTGAAATGCTGTTTGAAGCTTTGGTTTAGTCAACCTGGCTACTTTAATATCTTCAGTAAACCATAAGCCGTCTGTGCGGGGGGGGGGCTCACAGTGCGCTTTGTTAGAGGTGCAAACTCATCGAGCATGTAAGCTTGTGTCGTGTTGTAGATATCTACCAATGATCACAGATCGGAGGAAGGACTGAGCAGCACAGGTAAAGCAGATATTCTCTCACGGACAGCATCAATGACAATGGTCTTGAGGTTTCGCGATTCATCGGTAAATGAGATAATTCACATGTAGGATGAGATATAGCTAAACGATTGGAGTAAAACCGTGGATAGCATGATTGTTTGCCTGTTAAGTTCAAATTCATAGGTAGGAGCCAGAGTATGAAGGAACCTAAAAATGAGTGACAAAACTTTCAAGTCGATGCATCTCTTCACGTGTTCTTTGCGTGCTGACACTGTGCATGCTACCACTAACCACATTGGCATGCTAACCCTGTGCATGTCACCCCTAACCATGTTATTCATTTTTTTGGTTTATCAAGCATAATGTTACTCACCATTCAATTGCATTTCCCTTTGTAGCAAATGCAAAGCGCCTAGAGAGAGATCAAGTTCTCTGAGGGCGCTTTATCAAGTACATTATTATTATTTGTTGTGACTAAGGGAGTGCTGCAGGTGCATGCAAGAATATACGTTCCTGTGAACCAGCTTGGGTGTTCTACCTGCTTCCGTTTACGTACTCCTTTGGAGGAGCATTATTTAATCTACACTCTCGTTTATGTTTCTCCTTATGCCCTCGCTGGTAAAGGCACAGTTCCTTTGACACACACACTCACCACCAAATCAATAAGCTGTACCATGTCCAAGTGGTTGCTGAGTTTTAAAGGCCCTCCAGCCGAGATACTTTGGAAATGTAAAATGTCATTCAATTATGTTCGATCTGAGCATGCCTGCATGCCTGCTGCAACGAGTTGCACGAGCCGGTTGCACGACTGTAATCCAAGACAAAATAGATGGCTCTCAGTACGGCATCTGAAGGCTTTCTTTGCAGTGATTTGGTATTAAGCAAACATATGTAAACTGCACTAGATCGATAACTAAATGGTCAGGAGAATTCTCCCTGTCTATTTGTTTCATGAACAGCTTAAATCAGGATGCTGCAAATAACACTAAAATCGATTCAGTGGATACTAACCTGGTTTCGCCCAGGATAAACATGAGTCCCGACCTGTCACATACCTAAAGCACATGGAGGAAGGTCCAGTTGCCTAAGGTCGCTGTAAAATAAGTTATAATAACTAAAAGAGTCATCGATAAGACAGCTATTAAGTAGTGAGACATGACCTTGGAACGTAAACTGCCTTCCTGAGTGAGCCGGCTAAATCTCGTGTGAAGCACCTACACTAAAAAAAAGAACAGCTTAAGGTAGAAAATCGAGTTGCATGACGCTGAGCTCTAACAGTCCTTCGCGATCTTAGTCAGAAATGGGCCTGAAGAACTGCAGAAAAGACGGCAGCCAACAAGCCACATAGCCGGCAGGCCTGTGGTCCATCTTGCTGTACAGCCGGATGGGCTTCGACATAATTGCTCAGGCCTCCTGAAGGAGAAGGGCTACCGGGTGCGGCCTATCAACAAGCAAGAGGTTGACGGACGACCGTGCTGCACAAGTAGCTCACCATCTGGCTGGTAAGCAGGAGTACTGCCTCGTACAGGTCAGACATATATGAGGACCTGGTTCTCAATTCGTCCAATAGTGGCTAGCACAATATTACTAATAAAAATAAAATATTTACTACTATGTTTATACAGCGCCTCTGATCATTTAATATATTTCTAGGCACTTTACAGATGCTGTTCGGAAAACATTACAAAATGATTGGTAGTAAAATCCAGTAGCCACAGGCACATGTAAGTGTAAGTCTAAGCAGGGACTTGCACACAAAAGATAAATATCAAAGACCCACCAAATGCTGTAATAGATAGGTGCATATAAACTTAAATGTCCAGTGATGGGACTTTCTGACGAGCATCGGTAACGAGTTCCAGGCTTTGGGAGCACAGGAGCTGAAGGCACGGTCTCCGGCAGTTTTGAGGTTAGATTGGGATATGGCTATTCGATTGGAGTAAAACCGTGGATTGCATGATTGTTCACCTATTAAGGGAGTAGTTCAAATACATAGGCTGGAGCCAGAGTATGAAGGAACCTAAAAGTGAGTGACAAAACTTTAAAGTCGATGCATCCCTTCACTAAGAGTGAGTGCAGGTGAGGAAGAAATTGTGAAATATGGCAACTGGCACCCCCACGACAGATGAACCTAGCTGTAGAGTTTTGCACCAACTGTAAGCACTTGATTGCAAAGTTCGGCAGACCAGCAAGCATTAAGTTTCAGAAGTCAAGACAGGATATCACAAGTGCATGCGAAATATTACATGTGGTATCCCTGTTAAAACCGTGCCAAATTGTTGCAATGTTATGTACCTGAAAGTAGGCCAAGTCGGTATGTTCTTTGGTAGCCCTCAGTCGCACTCGTCGGGCAACAGTACCCCACCTATGACGACTCATGAGCTACTCAAAGGCACACGACCTTCAGAATAACTCCACTGTGCGTACAGATCTTGTCGTTTCACTCGGTGGTTGTGGCAGTGGCTTGGATACTGCTTATGCTCAGCCATGGTCTATGGATGACTCATCGACGTTTCTCCTTTTCGCCCTTTGCCATTTCAAATTTCTGAATAACTCTATAATTACCCATAACTAGTAAGTGGGCTGCACGTCACAGTAGACCGACACGATCTCGGCTCTCGAAAGATGACCCACTAGAATACCTCGACTGTAGCTCCTTGGCCACTGATAGTTGCCAGCTGACCTCTACCCTCACTACCGTTGGCCACTGCCTGACAACATTTGTCACGGTTTACATTATGAGTCTTTTAATATTGACTGGCCAAGACTGTTTGCTGGTCTGCCGGCTTGTGCAATCAGAAGCTAACAGCTGGTGTAAAACTCGATAGCTAGAATTGTTGATCCTGAGCAATGCAGTCGCCACATCCCACAGCTTCTCCTCGACCTGCGCTGGCTCCCAGTCAAGCAACACGCGGTCTTTCATTCACTTTTAGGTTTTTCACTTACTTTTAGGTCCCTTATTTCTTTGGCTCCTGCTAACTGATCAGATCTACTCCCCTACCTGGCAAAGTGTCATACAACCCACTTTTCGGAAAGTAACGTTTTACCTATACCTCGTACCATCTTCAAACATTTTGAGACTGCACCATTAGTTCGTAGGCTCCCAAAGCCTGGAACTCTTTCCTGACTTGTGCCACGACATCTCCTGATTCGACCATATTAAAATAACTGAAAACGCATCTACTTATCCCACCATTTAGTGGGTCCCTGTGATTCATACCTTTATGTGCCTATGCATGCTGACACTGTTCATGCTGCCACTAACCCTACTTGCATGGTGACCCTGTGTATGTTATCCTCAACCAGGTTACTCTTGTTCATTGAGAACGCTACCATTAGTCATTCGATGGCGCTTTCTTTGCAGCAAATGGAAAGTGCCTAGAAAGAGATGGAGTTCTCTGAGGGTGCTATATCAAGTGCATTATTATTATTTTTATTATCTTATGTTAGTATCCTTTAACTGGCAGATGAAGATCTCGTTGATGTCAGTGGTAAGCTACTTGAGTGTAGAAATTTAGGTTGCATATGGAATTTATGGAGATATCTCGTGACAGTTGTAATGAGGAACAGTTGTAGAGAGGAGTGCTGCTATCCTCAGGATGGGCTCTCCAATCTAGAATACCTTGCTGACAAAGAAACTAGAGATGCGACCGGCTAGCGATCTGTATAGAGATCATTGGGTAGAGAGCTAATACCTGAGCGATAATGACGATGGTTGATCGTAGACAACGACATTTTATACTGTGCATATGTGGTTTAACAATGTTATTTTCGAAGCTAGAGTTTGCCTTTGCTATGTTTTACTAGGTTTGAAAGAGCTACCATAGTCCAGGTATGCCTGTCAGTGGACCCCATGTCCTGACGTAGCACATGCTTTATTAAGTTTAAGCTCTGTAGACTTAGATCTTAGTATACCTAGCTACGTCAACTATGTCACCACACTGGACTGTGGAACTCACTTCCTTAATACTTAGGCAATGACAACTACTCTCCTGCTGCCGACTATTGCACATCCTTTCCGGCCATCCTAAACTGAAAACTCCGTGACACTCACTACTGCGATTGCTTTTCTCACTCAGCTATGCTACTCACTCTCTCTGTGCTGCTTGAAATAAAGTCTGTTGGCTAAAGCAGCTTAGGCTTCGAGCTAGAAAAACAAAACTCACTCACAGTTTTGTGGCTTTGTAGAGCTACAGACAGAGATGCAGAGAGGGAGATACACTGAGCCCATTAGCTAGGTAGCTAAACACAATGAACGTCAACGTACATGACAACTGGGTTAGGCTGGGGGAGACAGGCAAAGCTGGACCCAGGCACCAGAGTCCTTTCTTCGGCCTATGCATATGTCCTTTCATGCAAGGGGGAACAAACATCTTATGTGACAAGCACAGGCATCTCACCTCAATCAAGTCCAGGCCACAAAGGGTGGCATTGTAGGTAGCTGACTGCTCAAGAGCATGTGGAATTCAATCTCTCATCTACTCGACTGAATGGCATTTACTAGAAGGGCCAGGGCGTTCTCTTCGGAACTGCAAGGGTATTCAACTTAGACAGTAGCCTTTCCATACTTCGACAACCGATACTGCATGCCTTCCCAGTGATAAACCAATAAATGGGCCACATAAGTAAGAAAACACGAACTGCCAAGAGTGAGCACAGCCGGCATAACTTTACTTCTACTCACTCTGAATCTGCATTCTATCCTGCGTACTATGCCTTTGCGCAGTGGTCGTGGCCATGCCCACAAAGTTGTTCAGCCCTTGCCGACCGAACTCTTGCCACTCTGCATGGCCAACTGGCTGAGAATCACCTCATTAGGTGCTGCAGTTGGATGCTGACTGCTAGGTATGCTGGATTTAATTGCAACAGGTCAGCTCTTGTCTTGTGACCCCCTAGTCCTGAAGTGAGGCACTCTCTGCCTGTGACTCAGCCTATATGATTGCTATCCACTCTCACTCTCCCTCCTTCTTGCCCACTTTCTCTTCTCTTCTCGACTGGCGCTCCTCCGGAGTTGCTTACAAGACGCCTTCTACATCCGTATGTACTGCTGGCTTGTCAGAGTTGCCTAATTACGATACAATACAGCTGTCTCAGTCACTGCAACAACCAGCTTGTGGGGGCTTCCTTCTTAGATCCGGTCAAGCTATCTTGGGCCTCGAGCCCCTACAGCCCCATGCTAGTGGTAGCCCCGGACCCCCGGCGTTAGCCTGCCCTCTTGCTTGTGTCTTTGACCCTCATTCTAAGCACTGAGTCAGTGCTCTCCGAACAGTTAAGTCGATTGAACATGGTGATAGGAAAGCTAGCTGACTGCCACCACATGCCTGCACATGCACAATTCAGCAAGCCAGAACACTGATGTTAGTCAGGACATGTCAGGGTAGAGCAAAGCAAACATAACAGGGTGAGCCGTTTCTGCACAGGTACAACTCCACAGCAACTCGGCAACAACTTCTCTGCTGCCAGCTCGTGCTGCGACGGCCTGCCTCTCGGCACCGAAGCTCCGCTTCCGGCAAATGTGGTACAGACACAGCAACAAGGCAAAGCAGACGACGGTACCGAGCATTCCCACTACGAATGGTAACTTCTGCAGCCAGTCGGCAACCAGGTTGAAGAGTGCTCCTGGGAGAAACAATGGAGACATCAGTGGCGATGCATGACTTCTAGAAAGAATTGATGAGGTGAGAAAAGGGAGAAAAGAGGAGGGGGAAAACTGGGAGCAAACACAGCCGGCTGCACCTCATGCGAGTGCATGCACGTGGGCAGCACAAGAGGAAAGGGACAGTGAGCCGATGGACTAGTTAGGGGAGACAACCTCAATACTAGTGCACCCCCAGGACCCTGCTGAAAGGCCAGCTACCAAGGTGACTAAGTTGGGTGACACAGCTGAAATGCATGAGCAGTCGCACAATAGCATGCACACTTTCACTTTTGGTAGTTTGTCAGCAGAGTCCAAAAATAAGAGTGAAGGCTGCTGTTAACGAGATGCACAGCTACCGACCGGCAAGCTACACAAGCTGAAGACGATATAAACTCGACACGCATGAATCGCAGCCTGCATGAGTGCCAAGGCGGCTGAGAGGCGCAGTGGCTGGCTACGAGCACGGCATCCTGAAAACGATAACTTGGTACAACATCACTGAAAAGTTTGCTCTGAAGTCAATACACTTAGAAGCTCACTCCTGCTGTTCTCATGCACCGACATCTACACTCCTGCCGAATGAGGAGGCATATTTTTTCCAGCCGTCCTGAGCTCCTACTTCCAGGCATATTAATAATAATAAACACCCGATAAAGCACCGTCAGAGAACTCAACGTCTTTACATTTGCTTTTATGGGAAAAGCAAATGAACGGTGAGTGATATCATGCTCCCAAAGCTTGGAACTCAATCCCATCCTACGTCAGAACATCCCCTGACCTGACGACATTTAAAAGGAACTTAAAAACACACCTATTTAGGACAGCATTTAGTAGGTCACTGTGATTCGTCCTTGATGTGCTTATGAGTGCTGACACTGTGCATGCTGCCACTAACCACATTTGCATGCTGACCCTGTGCATGTCACCACTAACCGCGTTATTCATTTTGTTTGTTGTTCAAGCATGATTTTACTTACCATTCAATTGCATTTCCATTTGCAGCAAATGTAAAGCGCCTAGAAAGAGATTAAGTTCTCTGAGGGCGCTTTATCGAGTACATTATTATTATTTAATGCTTGAAAAACAAACAAAATGAATACTATGGTTAGGGGTGACATGCACAGGGTTTGCATGCAAGTGTGGCTAGTGGCAGCATGCACAGTGTCAGCATGCATAAGCACATAAAGGACGAATCACAGGGATACACTAAATGCCGTCCTAAATAGGTAAGTTTGTAAGTTCTTTTCAAATGTTTTAAAGTCAGGGGTGCTGTGACACATGTCGGGAGTGAGTTCCAGGCTTTGGGAGTATACGAACTAAATGCACGGTCTCCAAAGGATTTGAGGTTTTTACGAGGAATTGATAAACTATATCACTTCTTCAACTACTGTCTGACTCAGCAATTTAAAAAAAAAACAGTTTAATCACTAACGCATATCGCAATTAAAAACGCTGACGACAGCAATTAAAAATCTCCACTGTCACTCTCAGGTCCTAAAATAGTAATCTTAAAAATGATCTAGCTGATGGCGTCTTTAGCCTCTGACAGAAAGATATAGAAGATCAGAGAAGCACATCGTAAGGTGACAGAATCTACATCGCACTACCTTTCCTTGGTTAAAGCCTCAACAGGATGCACCTCTGTCAGTTCCATAACCAACCGCAAGCAAGTTTTGTCATCAATGTGGCTATGAGCGAACTCATCCTTTAATTCATGTCCATATGGCCGAGCTGGCTTGGTCCAGTGGTTAGAGTGCTCGGAACGACCAAGGTATGGCTGAGGTCGTGGGCTTGAGCCCTGAGGCACATATGAAGCACCTGGATAGAGATAAAGTTCTCTTTTTGCACTATACGAAGGAGTTGTAAATAAAAATGTTGAAGCACACAACTAGCCCTCTGGATCCTATTCCCAGTGCCACTTCTGAAACTAAAAGATCTGCTGGTGCTATACATTTTAAGATAATAATTATATCATTAGCCTCTGGCCTTGTCCCAGCACCTTCTAAGAGTCTGTTGTTCTTTCACCAATTAATGAAGCTATGCTAAACCATTAAAACTTAAATAGTTTCCGCCCAGTCTCCAAATTTCTGTTGCTATCTGAGACACTGGAAATAGTAGTGGCATAATTACCACACTCTTACATCGAAACTTTAAATAGCAGTGAAGATCCCTGCCATGATGAGCCAACCACCTCACAGACTCATCATTGTTTGAGTGTATAGCGACCTTTTAAGTAATGAAAAGTTACGTCAAGTATCTCTAATTGTTTTGTTTGACCTTTCATCAGGTTTTGATACTATTGATCGCCAAGTCGTCTTCACTCACTACTCATCTCGCCTCGGCTTCAGTGCACTACAGGGAACCCTACACGCAGATGAAGGACAGAGCTTGTATGTAAAAAGGCAAATATCGTTCGAGGAACCGATGAAGTACGGTGTACATTAGAGCTCTGTATTTAGTCTGCATCTCCTTCAACTTTTTACACTATTTCTTGCCAGTGTGATTCTTATCTAGTTTTGAATGCGGACACAGCTTTATTCTGGCTTCAACCTTTCCTGGAAATCAATCATGTAAAAACGTCGACTGCATTGCTATAAGTATTGATGATATCTGCAAAAACGAGAAGCATGTGTCCTCAAATTGAAAGATGATGATGCAACTATGTTACTGGTAATAGGGACACAAAGCAATACTCAGAAATGTGAAAGCTCGGTTGTCAAATCAGCTCTGCCGGTGCATCTCCTGTAGGTTCAGCACAAAATCAGCTGGTAATATTATAAATAAACTCATAACTAGACGACCACATTAGCTCCATGGACAAGCATGCATTATTTTCAGGTGTGCATCATATATAAAATTCAGGGCTTTTTAGTGAGGTGTAGGTGATGTGGTTGTGCGACCATCACATCTGCCCGGAATTTAAGTGCCGTCTTTGACAGCTGCCTCAACTTAGAAAGCTTTGTTCAGAAGACTGTTTCGATGGCTAGCCATCTTGTCCGACCACTATCTAAGACTTGGAACTGTCTTTCACGGTGGCTTACCAAAATTAACTAGCTCTTCAGTTCTGTTTCGCGTAGATGATTGCAATTCCTTTTGGCCGGGCTACCGACAAAAACCACTAGGCCACGGCAGGTGGCTATGAACATGGCTGGAAGGCTAATTTGCAAACCCCAGAGTTTTGAACACGTGTCTCCTTTGCTAAAAAACAGCTAAGATGGTGGCCGGTTGATCAACTTACACAAAGCCAAGTTTGAATGCTGACCCACAAATACATCCGTGCTTTGGCTCTCCACACCTAGCTGAAGTAGAGCATCTGTTTCACCCTCAATGTACCTTCGAGTCTTGTGCAGACAATACATTAGCTGTTTCATTCCTTCACTTAAAGACCGTTAGCGTCAGAAGCATTTGCACTGCACGTCCTAGACTGTGGAACTCACTTCCACAATTACTATGCAACATCACCTACTCATGTTGCCTACTAGGGCACATCCTTTCTAGCCACCTTGAGTTAACACTTCCGTGTCACTCACTACCTCAACAGTTCTCCTGACTCTGCTGTGCTTATGACTTGCTCATTCTAGCATGAGATGAACTTTACTGGCTACCAAATGTATACCAAAAGCTGCTTAGGTTGTGAATGAGCTACATGACACTATCTGTCATAATGCCCGAATAGTCCTTGTGGAGTTGCATATGGAAATATATTTTAAATCCAAAGAGTCGCTATATTTACACTATGGCTTCTCAACTCACGTAATAATAATATAATAACAATGCACTTGATACACCACCCTCAAAGAACTCAATCTCTTCCTAGGCACTAGACATTTGCTTCAAAGGTAAATGCAATTGAATGGTAAGTAAAATCATGCTTGAAAAAAAAACCAAATGAATAATATAGTTAGGGTGACATGCACAGGGTCAGCATGCAGATGTGGTTAGTGGTAGCATGCACATTGTCAGCACACATAAGCACATTAAGGAGGAATCACAGGGACCCACTAAATGCTGTCCTAAATTTGTGTGTTTTTAGTTTCTTTTTAAATGTGGTTGGGTCAGGGGACGTTCTGACTCAATTCGGGAGGGAGTTCCACGCTTTGGGAGCATACGAACTAAATGCACGGTCTCCAAAGGATTTGAGGTTTGAACGAGGCAGTGGTAAACTTTTGGATTAAAAAAAGCAGGGAGTACGATGCTCGGCCTAGTGGGGAGTAGATCTAAGAGAGCCAAAGAATGAAGTGACCTAAAATTGAGCGACAAAACCTTGAAGTCAATTCGTTGCTTTACTGGTAGCCAGTGCAGGTCTGGCGAGAAGTGGTGTTATGTGGCAACTGCAACATTCTCGACAGACAAGCCTAGCTGCAGGGTTTTGTACAAGATGTAATCGCCTGATTACACAAGCCGGTAGGCCGGCAAGCAGCGAGTTACAAAAATGAAGTCAGGATGTCACAAGTTCATGGACCAATTTAGACATGGTAACCCTAGCTAAACAAGCCCAAATTTTAGCAATATTGTGTAGTTGAAAGTAGGCAGATTTGACTGTGGAGCTGATGTGGTCGTCTAACGAGAGGTCGCTTTGGAATATGAAACCTAGATTTCGAGCTGATTCAACAGGTGATATGCTGGCAGAGCCAATTTTGATTATCAGCCATTCCAATTTCTGAATTACACTGGGTTTGCCCATGAATAGTAAGTTATTTTTATCATCGTTTAGTTTTGGAAAATATGCTGCTATCCATATGTGGATATCATCAAAACATACAACCAGTGAGTTGAGAGAATTCGAGATGCTCGAAGGCTGGGGGGATCAATGCAAAGGTACAATTGAATTGTCATCTGAAAACAAGTAAAAGCCTAGATTGTGCTTGGCAATCACATCAGCAAGAGGGAGAGTATAAACCGTAAAAAGAACCGGCCCTAGCACGAAGCATCGAGGTAGCCCAAATTTTAGAGCTACCTCGAATGATCTTTCTCCATTCACATCAATACTATCAATAATATCAATAATAATTAATAATCAATAACATCAATAATCTGGAGTCTCTTACTACGATATAATGTGAACCATTGTAGAGCAATGCCAGTGATTCCCTGGCGAGATGAGAGGTGCTCCAGAAGAAATTTATGATTGATACTATCAAAACCTGCCGAAAGATCGATCAAAACAAGCAGAGACACTCTATATATGTGCATTTTCTAAGTAGGTTGATGTACACCCTAAGCAATGCTGACTTTGTGGAGCGATTAGCTCTAAAGCCAGACTTGAACTTACTAGCAAGATTCGAGGTTTCAATTTGAGTTCAGCTATTCTGCAACGACCTGTTCCAGTGTCCCTGATAGGGATGGTAGAAGGGAGACTGGGCGGTAGTTGCTTAAGTTCTCTTGGTCTTGTGTCGCTTTCTTGAGAAGTGGCCTGACTACAGCTTTTTTTAAAGGTGCTGGGACATGACCTGAGGATAATGACATAATAATGACGTTAGTTAAGCTTTACAGCAGCAGATCAATGCAACGTAGCAGCTGGATAGTGGGAATAGGGTTCCGAGGACTATTTTTGTTCTTAAATTTGGAAATGAACTTCAGGGTGAGATCACAAGTAACCTGATTAAATGTAGACATTGAGGAGGAACCGGGAATCTTTGAACAGCATTCCAATCGGGATGTTGTCTACGCCGGGATGGACTCCCTGATCTTGTCTATCTTTTGCACAAAAAATCGAGAGAAGCGTGAGGCTAGATTATCACAACGATCATCAGCTAAGGAGCTCATGTGGGATCAGTTGAGGGAATGTTTGATCGTCAACATCAGCATTTTTGGATTGTGTGTCTATGATTTAACAATGGTTTTGTAGAAGCTAGAGTTGGCCTTTGCTACCATCGACCGGTACGACCCACAGTAGTTTTCATATGCCTGTCGATGGACAGTCAGTCCTGATCTCGTGTATGCTTTTTCAAGCTTGTGCTTAGCAGACCTGGCTAGTTTAGTGTCTGTGGTAAACCATAGTCCGTCTGGAAGAGGGCACACAGTGTGCTCAGTCAGAGAAGCAAACTCGTTGAGCATGCCAGCAAATGTCGTGTTGTAGCTCTCTACCAATGATGACAGATCGGAGGAAGGACTGAGCAGCAGAGGTTAAGCAGATATTCTCGCAAGCACAGCATCGATGTCAAGGGTCCTGAGGTTTCGCGATTCACAAGTTATTTTAGAGATGGTGGGCACACACTGTAGATTGAATGAGATCTGCATGTGGTCAGGCAAGCAGGATTTGTTAATAATTTATGATGACAAATGGCAGTTCTATGAGAAAATCTAATCGAGTGTGTGACCCTTGATGTGAGGAGGGCAAAGCACATGAGCCACAAGAGACAACGAGTCAGTCAATGCACGAATTTCAGAGCTGAAGTTATCAAAGTGAACGTTGAAATCACTCATAATGAGGAAGGATTGATTTCTTACACATAGAATCGAAATTAGATCAGTGAAATGAGATAAAGGAGGTTTTGGTACCTGGTGGGCGACAGACTACTGCCACTATCGGTTGCTGGTTTTTGGGTGAGACCAAGATAATGTATTCTAAGGACTGCATCGAGGGTACTGCAAATGGCTTGAAGTTTAATTTCGAGTGCACGATAACAGCAACTCGTCCCCTACTTTGATTGTTCTATGAGTGTTAAAGAATGAGAAACCACTGGGAGTAGCATCTTTAAATGTCGGGCAGTTAATCGATTTTCGCGAAGTTTCAGTTAGGGCAAGCAGGTCGATATCATTTTCAGAAATAAGCTTGGTTATTACTAGGTGTTTATTGCACATCGAGCGATGATTCCAAAGGCAAGCTTTAAGTGTGGCCGATGGATTTACAACAGGCCTGATGACCGCTAAGTCAGACAGATTACTATTTAGGCATGTGGGGAAACGTACGAGCGATTTGAGACAGTGCTAGCAATACCAAACGAGCTGTTACTCAGCCAGCAGTTCCCACCCAACGAGTGGCATCTGAGCTGCTGGTTCCATTGCAACCATGGTGGCTATGGGGTGCTTTTCTTTTGTTAATGCATAGTTCACGAATCTTAGCAACAGTATTAATATCTAGGAATGCATTTGATTTACGATGACAAGCGATAAAAGTTGCTGATGATTGGCTCCTTCGTACCTGGCTGAACTGCTGCATCAGTTTCAGCCTGTTCGTGCCCTGAGGTCCTGTGTGGACAATAAATTAGCTGTCCCATTCCTCCACTTAAAGACAGTTGGCAGCAGAAGCTTTCGCTCTGCAGGTCCTAGACTGTGGAACTCACTTCCACAATTCTTATGCAACGAAAACTACTCTCCTACTGCCGACTATGGCACATCATTGTCAGCTGTCCTGAGCTGCGACTTCTATGCTACTCACTACCTCAACTGCTCTCCTGACTCTGCTATGCTTCCCACTTTCACTTTGTTGCGTGAGACGAAGTCTGCTGGCTACCGAATGCGTACCGAAAGCTGCTTAGGATGGGAGTGTGCTACACAAAACTCTCCTGCATAACACCCACACGGTCTTTATGACTTTGTGGAGTTACAGACAGAGATACATTACATTACATTACATTAGCTGCCGGCTTTGCTAAGGCAGCCGCCGGCATGGGAGACCCAGCAGCCTGAAGCGATAATCATTTCGATATCCATAGGCACATAATTTCTTAAGGGCTACAGTCACTTAACAATCAGAATAACTTTAAACACGTCCTAGCTGTATCGTTTTCTTCTACGATGATCGCAAGAAATCACAGCCTGCAGGTTTAGTTGCCTTAGGCTATGAAATCAGGAGCTTATAGTTCGTAAAGAACTCCCCAGCTAGGATTTTCAGCCTCAACTGAAATAGTTGCTGTGTTATACTACTTTTTGCCGACCTACACCGGCTCCAAAATAAGCAGTCAGTTTTCCTCAAGTTGCAGTCAATTACTTAAAACTCGGGTCATTCTCTAACTCTATCTAGCCTATCAGAACAAATTTCTTGCCAAAGTAATGTAATGTAATGTATCTCCGTTGTAACTACACAAAGTCATAAAGACCACGTGGGTGTTAGGCAGGAGTTTTTTTATAGCACACTCACAGCCTAAGCAGCTTTCGGTATGCATTCGGTAGCCAACAGACTTCGTCTCATGCAACAAAGAGAAAGTGTGAAGCATAGCAGAGTCAGGAGAGCAGTTTAAATAGTGAGTAGCATGGAAGTTGCACCTCAAGACTGCTGAAAAGGTTGAGCCATAGTCGGCAGTAGGACAGCAGCTGTCGTTGCATAAGAATTGTGGAAGGGCGTTCCACAGCCTAGGACCTGTAGAGATAAAGCTTCTGTCACGAAAGGTCTTTAATCGGAGGAATGGAACAGCTAATTTATTGTCCACTCAAGACCTGAGAGCACAAAGAGGCTGAAACTGGTGCAGCAGTTCAGCTAGGTACGAAGGACCCAAGCCGTGACAGGCCTTGTGGGTCAGCATAAGAACTTTGCACTGTATCCGTTGCTCAACCGGCATCCATCCTAGATCTTTTAGCAAAGGAGACACGTGCTCAAACCTCGGAACTGAAAGACTAGCCTTGCAGCCATATTCATTGTCAGCTGCAGTGGTCTAATTGCTTTCTTTAGCAAGTCATCTGATAATTTAAAAAGTGACCTCAATAAGACTGATGCCATCTTGTGGCAGACAAGGCCCAAGCATAGTTCTAATCGTATAGCCAATCAAACTCGGTCCTTGTCATGTTGAGGTGCCGTCTCATCCATAAGACCAGTTATGTATAAAGTCCGACCCGGTTGCTTCATGGGTCCTTTACTGTCCTTAGTGTATACACATGCATTAGGAAAACTTATCTCAGATATGGGATAAGACCTAAAAAGTACACTACATATTCACTTAAATAATAAACTACAGTTATACTACTCTGCTACTTATAAGATAACCTTTGAATTTGAATAGACCAAATGACCGTGCTCTTCCATCAGTTGATGCCTCTGCGAAAGTTACCTTGTGCTTAGAATACTTGGACTCTGCCTTTGAAAGCTGTGTGAACTGTACAAGTTTCACTGTGAAATCTGTTTTTACTTATAGCCACTCTTCTGATCCCAAGACTAGATTAGGGACTGTCTCTCTTCTACAGAGGCTTGCAATACAAATAACTTGAGTATTGGTTCTCGTAGGCTAAATTGTTTCCATTTGATTCCTGACGGTCTACCTAACCAATCCATTGGGCCACTGCAGGTTTATTTGTTTGAAAGTCAAAATAATCTTTGCCGAAAACCCTAGAGATTCGATTCTATGAAAAGTATAACCCACTGCATAGCTACGTGGTTAAAGTGATCTCAGTTAAAATGAAGCCTGTTGCTACATTGCCGGCTCTTTGCTGCAGCTCTGTACTGCTGCACAGCTGCACTAACTGAGGAAAAGCCGGCAGCCTATCTTCGACGAGATTACGTTAGTGCCCCTTGCAAACCAAAACGTGAGCAGAGAGTTGATTGTGATGCTTGGCCAGCACACCGCCAGGATACAACAAGCAGCCACTAGAGCAAACAGCTGACTGAGTCCTACTGCATAATTCCGGGTTGCTAGTAAATTAAAAAAGCTGAATCAGTGATATGCCCTATGGTTCGAACATATTTGCATTAACTTTGGCAACGACAAGGGCAATAGCCAGTGCTGTGGGTGTGACCAACGACATTTGTGCACAGGCAGCTAACAAGCGATTGTAACTCTGTGCCGCTTTACCAGTTCTATCTGATTCTATTCTGTCTGGAAGAAAAGGCGTAAGCTTAATTCACATAATGCTACTATCTTTATGATCAATCCATTGCATGAAGTTATTGCCTATCATTCAGCTAACCAGTCACCTGTGAGTTCTGAAAATAAACTTCCTCCTAAGCTTAACTTTCGATAGGTTGGACGAGTTTACACCTAATAAACATTCTGTACGTGCTCAACCAGATAACATATGGTTAACCACAGATATCAAACTAGCTAGGTTCAGTAAGTTCAATCGTGTACGAATCTGCCCTATTATAGGTCACAGCTAGTAAAGTGCCTAGAAAGAAATTGAGTTCTCCAAGGGTGCTAATACAGATGGATCATTATTATGATTATTATTATCACGTGCTTCTACGAAAATATTATGGTAACACAGTCACAATTTAAAGCTGCTTCTGTCTACCTTTAACGATTTCACTAGTTGTTCCCTAGTTAGCTCCTTACCTATTAATCATTTAGGTGCTCTAGCTTTGTTGGCAGCAAGATAGACTGGATCAGCTAGTCCATCCCTAAGGGAACACTGGATCAGTGTCCCTAAGGAACATCTCAGCTTGACTGTTCTCTCTCAATTCCGAGCAACACCTCAATACATGTATTCGAGGGAACCAAGAATGACCATGTCAAGAAATTCATCTCCCACTAAAAGAAGATTACCAGAACACTAGAAGCTAATACACTAGTTGGTGTCTATGATGCACATATGTACAGTGCTTAACTACAGTAATAAATAGGTTCAGCTCTTAGCTTCAGCTCTTAGCTTCAGCTGTGGTCCTGGCATCTTTCAAAAAGGCTGTTGGTTTGACATCGTGGGGTAAACCATAACTGACAAGGAGTTCTTAAGCAGCTTCAAACCAGTCAACCAACTGTTGACACATTCAAAGAAACTCGAACAGGTAATGGTCAAGCAACTTAATTCTATCCTCAAAAAATTTTAAAATGATACAAAAGACACTTGCTAAAATCCTCGAGTAGTTTGCACCTTTGAACAAGCATGAAATCTTCCCAAGATCTAACGGCCCGTGGTTTACAGCAGACATTAAACTAATTACTAGATAAAGCTTTAGAAAGCCTATAAAAGATAAGGACTGACTTTCCACTGCCAGGCATATGAGGACTGGTGTAGATCGTATCATTCGAAAAAGCAAAAGCCACGTCGTGATTCTATAAAATAATGTTCAAACACAGATGCACTTTACAAAAATAAAAATCGGTGAGCCGCGATGGCACACTAGGTAAGGTGGTTGCTTTCATGACCTCGGTCCCGTGGTCGTGGGTTCGATTCCTGCGGTGGGTGACCCTTTCTCGCCACTGCAAACGGTGGTGATAGCCGTAAAGGCTCTTCTGTCGCTATTCAAAAAAAGGCTACTTAATTAACTAGGATTTATTTTTTTTTTTTTATAAAAATGCTGGTGTCTACGATCAAAGATCTCCTTAACCACTATCAGGTAAGCTCCGTATCTAGTGATCCTTGCGATGATGTATCTGCTCTTCCTGATCACTTTTCTAGCATCTTTGTAAACAAAATCGACAATATAAGTTAGTCCATCTCAAGGGTAGCAGGATCATCTCTGGAATCGTGTTTCCCATTTCTGTGCAGCACTTCAACGTCTAAATTTAAGGAGGTCAGTAGTAACCTCGTCCTGAAGTTCATATCCAAATCGAAGAAGAGAACTAGTTCTCAAGACCCTGTTCGCACTGTCTTGTTCTAGATGATGAATACATCTACAGCAGATATGCATAACCAATACTGAAAACATCCTATTAGCCCCAGGCCATATCCCAGCACTTTTTTAAAAGGCTGTAGCGATCCCATTACTCACGAAAGCCACTTTAGATGTAGAAGTTTCAGGTAACTTCCCCCCAGTTTCCTTTCTGCGGTTCCTCCCAAAGACCGTAGAGTGACTCGTGGCAGACCTGATGAACTAATACTTTGAAACTTCATACTTATTTAATGTTAAACTCTCGCAGAAGTCAATCAGCAGAGTCATGAACACCTTGGTGGCTATCCAAATGGCCCATTGCATTGCAAAATATCAAGTGATTATGTATGCAGCGATTGTTCCTTAACAATTCAGATTTTTTATCTATGATTTGAATTATGCAATAGGTTGCTATGAGGTTTGACACTAGATTGTGGGTCACCGTAAGATTTTGCTGTGCACTAAGGCTGATCGTTCCTGACAGAACGTCTCATCCATGTAATCACTTATCACAAGGCCGACAAGGCCACCCCAGGGTGAAAAGGTCAACCAGCAAAACCAGCAACTGCCTGCTATACCAGGAAAACGTGCTGAAGACTGCCATTTTTGGAATAATCACTGACTAGTTTCCTGTATGATATCGTCTTACTTCTATCGTTATCGTCTATTAACTTATCAGTCTCTCTCTGTGTCTACGTTTGTGTGTGTCTCTCTCTATCTCTCTCTCTCTCTGTCTCTCACTCTCTCTCTTTATAATAACTAATAATAATAATAATAATTCACTTGATAAAGCGACCTCAGAGAACTTAATCTCTCTCCAGGCGCTTTACATTTGCTGTAAAGTGAAATACAATTGAATGGTAAGTAAAATCATGCTTGAAAGAATAAACGAAATGAATAATATGATTATGGGTGACATGCACAGGGTCAGCATGCAAATGTGGTTGGTGGCAGCATGCACAGTGTCAGCACGCATAAGCATATGCAGGAGGAATCATAGGGACCCACTGAATGCAGTCCTAAATAGGTGTGTTTTGAGGTTCCTTTTAAATGTGGTCAGGTCAGGGGATGTTCTGAGGCAGGTCGGGAGGGAGTTCCAGGCTTTGGGAGCATATGAACTAAACGCACGGTCTCCAAAAGATTTAAGGTTTGTATGAGGTATTCCTAGACTGTTGGAATCCGAAAAGCAGGTGGTGCGATGCTTGGCCTGATGGGGTAGTATATCTGACAGATAGGCTGGAGCCATAGAATGAAGGGACCTAAAAGTGAGCGACAAAACCTTGAAGTCAATCCGTTGCTTGACTAGCAGCCAGTGCAGGTCGGCAAGAAGTGGAGTAATGTGGCAACTGCGGCGCTCACGACAGACAAGCCTAGCTGCAGAGTTTTGCACAAGCTGCAATCGCCGGCTCGCACATGCTGGTAGGCCAGTAAGCAGTAAGTTGCAGAAGTCGAGACGAGATGTCACGAATGCATGGCCAACTTAGACGTGGTATCTTTATCTAAACCAGCCCGAATTTTAGCAATGTTATGAAGCTGAAAATCGGTGGATTTGACTGTGGAGTTGATATGGTCGTCTAACGAGAGGTTGCTTTGGAATATGACACCTAGATTTCGAGCTGATTCAACTAGAGATATGCTGGCAGAGCCAATTTTGAGAGTCAGCCTTTCCAATCTCTGGATCACACTGGGTTTGCCCATAACTAGTAAGTTAGTTTTATCATCATTAAGTTTTAGAAAATTTGCTGGCATCCATGTGCGGATGTCATCAATGCATGCAGCTAGTGAGTTTAGAGAATTTGAGGTGCTCGAAGGCTGGGAGGGATCAAGGCAAAGGTACAACTGAGTGTCATCTGCATAGAAGTGACAGCCTAGACTGTGCTTGGCAATCACATCAGCAAGAGGCAGAGTAGAAACCGTGCAAAGCACCGGACCCAGCACTGAGCCCTGAGGTACTCCATATTTCAGAGGTACTTCAGATGATCTTTGTCCATTCACGTCAATACTCTGGAGTCTCCCACTGAGACAGGACCTGAACCACTGCAGAGCAGTGCCAGTGATGCCCAGGCGAGATGAGAGGCGCTCTAGAAGAACTTTGCGATCGATGGTATCAAAAGCTGCCGAAAGATCAAGCAAAACAAGAAGGGACACTCTACCCATGTCTGCATTCCTAAGTAGGTCGTTGTATACCCGAAGCAATGCTGACTCTGTGGAGTGATTAGCTCTTAAGCCAGACTGGAACTTACTGGCAAGGTGTGAGGTTTCGATATACGAGTTCAGCTGGTCTGCAGCGACCCGTTCGAGTTTCTTTGATTGGAATCGTAGAAGGGAAACTGGGCGCTAGTTGCTTAAGTTTTCCTGGTCAAGTGTAGTTTTCTTGAGAAGTGGCCTGACTACAGCTTTTTTGAAAGGTGCTGCGACATGACCTGAGGCTAACGACATATTAATTATGTTAGTTATGCATGGCAGCAGCAGATCAATGCAACGTAGGAGCAGGACAGTGGGAATAGGGTCCAGAGGACTTGTTGTCTTCTTTGATTGAGATACTAACTTTAGGACTAGATCACTAGTGACCTGCTTAAATGCAGACATTGAGGTGCAGCCAGGAACCGAGGAACAGCATTCTAGTGGAGAGGTTGTCATCGCCGGGATGGATTCCGTGATCTTGTCTATCTTCTGAACAAAGAATCGAGAGAAGCGATCGGCTAGATCATCATTAGGATCATCAGGTAAGGAGCTAATCTGGGAACGGTTGAGGAGATGGTTTATTGTCGACATCAGCATTTTTGGGATAGTGCATCTGTGATTCAACAATGTTTTTATAAAAACTAGACTTGGCCTTTGCTAGGATCGTTTGGTACGACCTACAGTAGTTTTCATATGCCTGTCGATGGACTTCTCTCTCTGTCCGCTTGTGAGTGAGTGTCTGTATGAACTCCCACATCAAGGCTGTCGTCTCACTGATCCAGGTCACCACCGATGACTGTCGTTGATTCTTAGGCTCTACTTGGCAGGTCAGAATGAAACTGGATATGGCAGAAATGCATGGCCTCTGCCACCATCGTCAAGCCGCGGCTTCAGTGAGGAATTTCTTTGGAGCATTGCCAACCCATTCACAACTGGCACAGGTCTGTGTACATTAAGCTGTGTCTGCTGGTTTGTGCCCGCTGAGTACAAACAGTGTGGATGCATGAACATGACCGAGGCTAAGGCTGTGGCTCCAGAAGAGGCAAGCAGTTTCCCAAGTGCCCCGGGCTAACAAAACCTTCGTGAACCTGCCAGCAACGATCTCTGCTCATGCCTTAACACAAACAGGCCATATAAGCAGATTAAAATATTTTCACTATACTAATACATGGTATAAGAGTTTCTGTGAACTAAAGTGCTTTGTAAGAATTTAACAGATGTTGGAAGCATGTCCAATTCTTTAGCGGTAACATTAAATATCTTTAAGCAATATAGTGGTCGGAGTGACAGGCACTGGTTCAACATATCGATACGGCCAATAATAGCACAAGGCACAGCCTCATCTTGCATCTTGTACAAGCACGTAAAGGACGAACCATAGGGCCCACAAAACTTTTTCTCAACCAAGATCGTTATAGATGCTCAGCAGTCTCTTTTTTTTCAACCACACTCCTTAGGCTCAAGGGAGAACAGCAAACCTCAGCTCCTATGTCGAAGCCTAATGCAGCTGCATAACAGCTATATGTTGCAAGGCATCGGCATAGGGTCCTGATAGTCTAGGAGGTAACGGGCTTGCTCTTAACGACCCTGGTAAAAAAGTTGAAAGTTGGACAAGTCGCTTGGGGCAGACAGCTAGAAACCGACGAAACCACCAAGAACTTGGCATCAAGAAGCTGCTGTAATTTCTTGGCCTGCTTTTTCAACTAGGCGATACCAGTAGCATCAGTGCATTCCACACATATGAACTAACCACTGCTGCAGCTGGACCGACTGATTGAGTCACTGGCCTAATAGATGGTGCCATCGTCATCGAGTAATGCAAAAGTCGCAAGAAAGTGCTTAGGTCGTCTCTAAATAAGCAATCATCTTTTTGAGCGCTCGGTGGTAAAAAATATTTCTCTTTCATCATTGCTCATTCCCTAAAAGGTCATCGATATTTTTTATACAGGGATACCCGGGTACCACAATGATTTTAAGTACAAGGATTACGAGTGTAACTATCATATTTATTATAGTTTTGAGCTTCAATGATCAACCATCTAACTTTACCAATATTATTCTGAACGGATACAGTTTTAGTGAATCTAGTTGCTCGATTGAGAGCTGTTACAGTTTTATTCTCATATCGTCGAACTCTGTAATTTATTCTTATTTTCTTTGATCTTACACTTGAAATTTTAGCAAGTGATCTTTGTATACTTTCTTTTGGTGTTATACATGGAACAGCTAGTCTCATTTTTTTGACATAGCAACTCTGAAAGTAGTATAAGCACCATCATTTGCACTAACAGCAACTCCCTTAGTTGCAATAGTATTTGTACTTGCTCCAGCTGCTGCTGAATCTCCTGTCAAGATAAAGTTTCTATCATCACCACCAACTCTAGTCATTTCAAGAGTAAAAGGAATTTTATCAAGAATGTTATTCATATCAGCACAAGAACCAGAAAGTCTTGCAAGAGGTATTCCAAAAGTAAATGATCCAACATCTGTATCTGCATCAACAATATTGTTTATAAGGCTTCTTCTATACATGAAACCGTTGTTTGCAGTTGTTGTGGTGGAAGCATTAGGGCTTCTATTTAACCCAATGCCGGTATTCATATCTTCCAACCCATTTGCTTCATCCTTTTTCTAACCGGTTGCAGGTCTTTCAGTTCTATTATAATCATTTGGATAACATAGAAGACCCATAAGTGTTGAAACACTTCCAACTGCTTCTTTCAATGGAAGACTTTCAATTTCTTCAGTACCAAGTCTAATTCTCATGCTACTAAATTACCAAGCTCCAGCGTTGTTGACGAATCCTGCGGCAAGTGTTCTTTTAAGTACGGTAGATGGACTAGCAATATCTGCTGGTGTACCTCCAATTCTTCCTTCAACTAAAAGATAACCATTTGATAAAACATAACATGTTTGTTGTTCACCAGGGACAATTAAAGAAACAAGTTTACCTGAAACATTATCGGTTTCATTTCGATTAGTTTGGTAAAACTCTCTACATTGATAGTCTTTAAGTTCATATTCAGGAAAATTAGGATGACCCAATTCAAGTATAGTTCTAATATCTGTGCTCGCCATTCTTTCTCTATATAAAAAAACTAAAAATTATTTATTACTTCGAATATATAAACCAGCTCCTTTTTTATTCTAATACTTCCACCGTAACCATCACTTCTGTGAGGAGTATAAGGAACAAGAGCTTTTTCTTTTATTACTTTCTCAATTTCTGTATACGTTTTTTGATCTTTCTCTTTAAGAGTTTCTGAATAGTCTACTTCTTCTTCTTCCCTCTTTAACTTTTCTTCCGTTTTTTAGTTTTTTGGTTTAAGTTTCTCAAGCATTGCACGTTTGTTCTTTCTTTCTTCTATCTTATTCAAGTTTATCATCCATCTCTCTACGTTTAACAGCATAATCTTGATCAACCTTCTCTTTCTTTGTTTTTAGTTCAGTAAGTTTTCTTCCTTGATGCATATCAATTCCTTTGCAAGCAATGTTTATGCCTAGACTAGTTAATCCAGTTAAAACGGGTGTTACTCTTCCTACACCATCTGTAACTTTATCTAAAACTCCTGACCCATAATACTTTCTTCCTCTTAGATTACCATGACCAATCCTTGCATAACTCCCCATTTCTCTATACTACTTTGAAATTTCTATTGTAGCAATTCAATGGTATACAAAGATGAAGATTGCTCTAAAAATCCTTTTCATTTCTCCATATAATTAAGTTCAGGATTTACTATATCACAATCAACACTTATCCATTCTACATGATTGTTGTTAAAGGATTTCATTTCATTACATGCTGTATAAGTTCCAGAAAAGTAATACTCTTTTTCATTTTTATCATCGTCTCTTCCATCACCGTAATCATAATCAGGAATGTGTGTTCCTTGTTCTTTTGTTTTAAAACCTAGCGTATCTCCAATATTATGAATAACACTAAATATATCGCTTCCTAGTAAAACAAACGTATTCACCTACTACTCTCATAATATTTTATCACCTTCTCCAACCCTAAAAATAATTCCAGTACTATCTCTTCTAGATGGGTTGAAAATGGCTAATGCTCCATCTAGTGCTCTATTTAACGCTGCAACAATTCTAACACTATCATAATAACCTGGTGGAACTGAATCAGAAAAGCTATTCGCTGTGATACGATTAGTTTTAAACCAAAGCATATCATTTTCAAGAGCAATAATTTTTACAACGCTTTTATATGTATAGGTAAATTCCACTCTTCCTAATCCAACTTTTTTATACCCTGGTTTATGTCCAAGCATTATTGGGGGTAGTTAATTTTTATAATCTGGGTTAGAAGTTCCTGATAATTTAAACTTCATCTTCTATATTTGTTTTATCTTTTTAATAACTACTGTAGAAACAACGTCTGTAATTGTATTAATCCTATTTCCATTTGGTTTGGTTAAATTAACTGTATAGCCACTCAATGATTCTATGTCACACCTTGTTGGTAAGTACATTACACTTGGAATATGTAAATCAACTTGTTTGTCCTGAAAAATGTCTTCAGTATCAATAATATATAAAGATGAAGATTGTTATGAAAACCCTTTTCTTTTTTTTACATAATTAATTTCAGGATTAACTAAATCACAATCAACACTTATCCCCTTACACCACTATTATCAAGCAACAACATTTTTATTCAATGCTTTATAAGTTCCGGCAAAATACATTGCTTTTTCAACTGCTTCATAAGGAGTTCCACCGACCATGTCTTTATCAAATGTTCCTTGTTCATTTGAGTTAAAGCCTAATATATCAACAATGCTAAACAATTCAGCTTTTTTCGTAATAAAAGAATTAGCTCTAAGAAAAACAACGCTATCGCCTCCTACTTGCATAACTATTTTATCATCTGTATCAACACTAAATCTTATTATGTTTCCACTTCTTCCAAGAAATAGCTAATATTGAAGCATCTTATTAGTATTATTGTGCTAGCCACTTTTGGACGAATTGAGAACCAGCTCCTCATATATGTCTGACCGGTACGAGGTAGTACTCATGCTCACCAGGTAGATGCTGAGCTACTAGTGCAGCACGGTAGTCAGCTTCTTTCTTGGTGATTAATAATAATAATAATATTAATGCACTTGATAAAGCGACCTCAGAGAACTCAATCTCTTTATAGGCGCTTTACATTTGCTGCAAAGGGAAATGCAATTGAATGGTGAGTAAAATAATGCTTGATAAACAAACGAATAACATGGTTAGGGGTGACAGGCACTGGGTCAGCATGCAAATGTGGTTAGTGGCAGCATGCACAGTGTCAGCACCCATAAGCACATCAAGGACGAATCACAGGGACCCACTAAATGCTGTCCTAAATAGGTGTTTTTAAGTTTCTTTGAAATGTGGTCATGTCATGGAACGTTCTAAAGCAGGTCGGGAGGGAGTTCCAGGCTTTGGGAGCATACAAGCTAAATGCACGGTCTGCAAAGATTGGCAGCATCAGGTAACCCTTCTGATGCAGGAAGCCTGACCGATGATGTTGCAGCCCATCCGGCTGTATCGAAAGATGGACCACAGGCCTGCCGCCTATATGTATTGGTGGCTGCTGTCTTAACTGCTTCGGCAGTCCTTCATGCCTATATCTGACTAAGGTCATTAAATAAGGCTGACTCTCAAAATTGGCTCTGCCATCATATCTCCTGTTGAGTCAGCTCGAAATCTAGGTGTCATATTCCAAAGCGACCTCTCGTTAGACGACCATATCAACTCCACAGTCAAATCTGCCTATTTTTAGCAACATAACAATGCTAAAATTCGGGCTTGTTTAGATAAGGATACCACGTCCAAGTTGGTCCATGCATTCGTGAGATCCTGTCTCGACTTCTGCAACTCACTGCTTACTGGCCTACCAGCATGTGCGATCAGGCGATTGCAGCTGGTGCAAAACTCTGCAGCTAGGCTTGTCTATCGTGAGCATCGCAGTTGCCACATTACACCACTTCTGGCCGACATACACTGGCTACCAGTCAAGCAATGGATTGACTTCAAGGTTTTGTCGCTCACTTTTAGGCCCCTGCACTCTATGGCTCCAGCCTATCTCTCAGATATACTACCCATCAGGCCAAGCATCGTACCACCCGCTTTTCGGAATCCAACAGTCTAAAAATACCCTGTACAAACCTTAAATTCTTTGGAGACCGTGCATTTAGTTCGTATGCTCCCAAAGCCTGGAACTCCCTCCCGACCTGCGTCAGAACATCCCCTGACCTGACCACATTTAAAGAAACACCTATTTAGAACAGCATTTAGTGGGTCCCTGTGATTCGTCCTTGATGTGCTTATGCGTCCTGACACTGTGCATGCTGCCACTAACCACATTTGCATGCTGACCCTGTGCATGTCACCCGTAACCATATTATTCGTTTTGTTTGTTTTCAAGCATGATTTTACTTACCATTCAATTTGCCTTTCCCTTTGCAGCAAATGCAAAGCGCCCAGAAAGAGATTGAGTTCTCTGAGGGCGCTTTATCAAGTGCATTATTATCATTATGATTATTAGTAAGAGGAGGACAATATAAACTCCCACCTGACTTGCGTCAGAGCATCCCTTGACTTGACCACATTTTAAAAGAACTTAAAAACATACCTATTTAGGACAGCATTTAGTGGGTCCCTGTGATTCATCCTTCATGTGCTCATTCGTACTGACACTGTGCTTGCTGCCACTAACCACGTTTGCATGCTGACCCTGCTCATGTCACCCCTAACCATGTTATTTAGGTTGTTTGTTTATCAAGCATGATATTTCTCACTATTTAATTTCATTTCCCTTTGCAGCAAATGTAAAGCACCTAGAAAGAGATTGAGTTCTCTGAGGGTGCTTTATCATGTGCATTATTATTATTATATTATTACTGGTAGAGCTCAGCCTCGTGCATCTCAATTTCCTACCCCTAACTATTTTTTTTTTTTAGAGAGTTGCTGAACACGATTGGTTAGACTTAGTCAGGGAGGCAGTTTACATTCCAAGGTCAAGTCTCATTACTTAAGAACTGCTGCATCAGTTTTAGACTGTTCGTACCCTCAGGTCCTATGTGGACAATAATTAGCTGTCTCATTCCTCAGCTTAAAAAACCGTTGGCTACAGAAGCTTTAGCTCTGCAGATCCTAGACCTTGGAACTTGCCTCCGAAATTCTTATGCAACGACAAAAACTCTACTACTGCCGACTATGGCTTATCCCTTTCAGCGGTTCTGAGCTGCTTCTTCCATGCTACTCACTACCTCAGCTGCTCTCCTGACTCTGCTATGCTTCCCACTTTCTCTTTGTTGCGTGAGACGAAGTCGGTTAGATACCAAAAGCGTACCGAAAGCCACTTAGGCTGTGAGTGCGCTATACAAAACTCTCCTGTGTAAGACCCACATGGTCTTTATGACTTTGTGGAGTTACAGACGGAGATACATTACATTACATCCTTAGAACAATTAGTCTTCTGCATTATTTTTTCCGTCTACTCTTGCCTTTAGAGCTTGAAACCAGTGTTTCCCAGCCTTAGATTGAATGCAGCCCACACGTAGGTGTGGCAGGTTTAAGCTTCCAAATCGATTGATGCATCACTCGTTTTGACTGCAAAGGGTCACACAGTAGGGGTCAGAATGGTTTTGAAGGACTACTTCTGCTGGACAAACATTCAGCTTCTTCCAGGTTTGATGAATTATTACTGATGCATTTACGGCAATTGTAGGAGAATGACCAATACAAGCTCAGGCGAGTAGTAGAGACAGCTTTCGTGAGCATCGTGGCTAGACGTAGCGACGAAGCGACGCCTCGACGTAGCGACGAAGCTATCCGAGTCTGCTTTTACGTTCTTGATTGTGAAGTGGTGCTATGACCTCACCTGGCTGCCTACGTTTGCCGCATGGCGCTACTCTCATTTTCGTAGCAGATTGCTTTATCCGGTCGCTATTGTAAATAAATGGTGTCAACCTGACCTCCCGGAAACGGAACGTCAGCAAAGCCGGTCATTTCGGCTAAGCTTAAAGTACGGCACATGCTGCGACCGCTTTATGTAATGACGTTAGTGATCTGAGAGCTAAGGCAACTTATTCCAAAAATATGCAAAATATATAAATGGAACATTCCATTACATGCACGAACAAGATGGTAACGTGAAAGTGTGGGTGCAGCCTCGTCCACGATGCAGTTTCGCCCAGGCCGGACTCACACCACTCGGCCGGCCAACTTATGCACCGAGTACCGCCTTATTAGGCGCTGCATTTGGACACTATCGGCTTACTAAGCCGGATTTAATTGCGACGGATCAGCTGCAGTTTTGTGACACGCTAGAACTGCAACAAAAAGGCGCTTCATCAAGTGCATTATTATTAATATTATTATTATTTGAGGTTTGTACGAGGTATTTGTAGACTGTTGGATTCCAAAAACCAGGTGGTATTATGCTTAGCCTGATGGGGGAGTATATCTGAGTGATAGGCTGGAGCCAGCGAATGAAGTGACCTAAAAGTGAGCGACACAAAACCTTGAAGTCAATCCGTTGCTTGACTGGTAGCCAGTGCAGGCCGGCGAGAAGTGGTGTGATGTGGCAACTGCGACGCTCACGACAGACAAGCCTAGCTGAGGGAGCTTTGCACCAGCTGTAATCGCCTGATTGCACGTGCCGATCGGCTACTAAGCAGTGAGTTACCGAAGTGAAGACGGGATGTCACGAATGCACGGACCAACTTGGACGTGCTATCCTTATCTAAACAAGCCCAAAATTTAGCGACGTCATGTAGCTCAAAGTAGGCAGTATGCAGTGCATTGCTGCAGAATGGCCGAGGCAATTACACTGAAGTTGTGCAAGTACAAAATAACTGAAGAGTACAGCAGCGTGCAATCACAATTAGAGCTTATAGTGTAAGCGTTCGGGTCGCTGTGTTGCAGATTGCAGCGGATTTCGGTTTGGGACCCGGTCGTTGCAGTCGATTGCAATTAATTGCTTGAGAAAGCGTGTGCACAATGGATCGAAATTTTGTGGATGCACTTTGAACTGAGTCTAGTCCTATATGCAATGTTAGTTAGTGCTTCGCGATGGCAATTTGAGGATGATTTGTCGCGGAATAGAGTGGATTGTGGCAGTTTTCCGGGTCATTTTAGGCGATTGCCGCCCATTGCCACAGTGCGAGGTTGCACATTTTCTTTATTTGTCGTGGTTGTGCACACAGCATGGCGAACTTTGATATGCAATGAAAACTGGAGCTCGGCTCAATGTATTTCAATTTCTTTTTATGCGGTGGATTCGGTGAATTGAAGTGGATTGCGGTATTGGCCCGGGATACTGCAGTCGATTGATGAGCATTGCACGAGAACGGCCGTGCCAATGCTACTGAATTTTTTTTTATGCAATTGTCGCAGAGTTTGCTGTCACATGCAATCAAAAAAGGAGCTTTTTGATTAGGATTTTTTTGCTGTTTGGTGGAATGCGGTGGATTTCGGTGGATTGTGGCATTGGCCTGGGCCACTGCAATCTTATTTCAGTGGACTTCGTGAGAACGCCTGAGCGTATTTGGACGACATTTTCTGGGTACATTTTTCGCGTAGCGTAGTATCGCTCTCTTTTTGGAGCTGTTCGCAGCAGATTTGGGGTGGATTTGGCGAGAACTGGAATGGATTGCGGTACAGGCATCCGGCGTCAAAGCTCATTTGCATAAGTTGGCATACGTGCAGCGACATGAAATTTTGTGGACAGATAAATTTGAACGTGCTCTACAATATCAGCGAAAATTGTGAGCTCGGCAACGCTTACGTCCGGTCTTTGCTACCCTAAATAGATTGGATTGCAGTAGATTGTGGTGGATTGCCGTAACTCGTTGAACCCGTTAAGGACTGGCGTTGGAGCAGACGTAAACTCAGCAGACAGCAGACCATCGGCGTGTGTGGAAGGGTTGGGAGCGGCCGGCTGGCGGGACTGCAGTGTGACAAAGATTAACTATGACCCCAAAGGTGATTGGTGGTTTTCCCGACGGCTGTATTGCACTGTATTGTACTTTTGTCTGTAACTCCATGAATTCATACAGATTGTGTGGGTGTTACGCAGGAGAGTCTAATGTAGCGAACTCACGGCCTAAGCGGCCTTCGGTACGCATTCGATAGCCAACAGACTTCGTCTCATGCAACAAAGAGAAAGTGGGAAGCACAGCAGAGTCAGGAGAGCAGTTGAGGTAGTGAGTGGCATGGAAGTAGCAGCTCAAGACCACTGAAAACGATGAGCCATAGTCGGCAGCAGGAGAGTAGTTTTCGTTGCTTAAGAAATGTAGAAGCGAGTTTCACAGTCTAGGACCTGTAGAGCTAAAACTTCTGTCGCCAACGGTCTTTAAGACGAGGAATGGTTTGTCTCATTCGCGGGCGATGCCAGGCGATTTCAGCGAGGCCAGGCGATCAGAAGGATCAGAAGTCTATTCTGTGTTAGGTAGTGATAAGGTTTTCGGCTCTCAAATTGATTGTGATGTATGTTTAATTGCTAATAGAAAACTAAAAAATTATATTGCTAGTTCTCAACCTATGCGATTTCCTCAAATGTTATTTGTTTAAGTGTTTGAACCAATAGCAGCTAAATATTTAGAAATCAAATTAGATAAAAGTATTGAGAATTCAAATGAGTATTTCACTAGTGATGGAGTTTATCGCAATTCTCCAGATGGAATTATTGATCAAGACACATTAATAGAAATTAAATGTTTTTGGAGTAGAAGTATAGTTGAAGATTTAATTCCAAAACAGTATCTTGCTCAATGTCTATTAGGATTACATGTACTAAAATTAAGTAGATGTTTTTATAGTGAATTTGAAATATTCGTCCATGGATTGAATTGCCATGATATACCTAAAGATGATGTAATAATAATAGTATAAATAATAATAATTCACTTGATAAAGCACCCTCAGAGAACTTAATCTCTCTCTAGGCGCTTTACATTTGCTGTATAGTGAAATGCAATTGAATGGTAAGTAAAATCATGCTTGAAAAATAAACGAAATGAATAATATGGTTAGGGGTGACATGCACAGGGTCAGCATGCAAATGTGGTTAGTGGCAGCATGCACAGTGTCAGCAGCGGTTGGGACAGTTAGAATTCCAACTAATTATGTTTTGACATGCCCGTAACAGAACCGCTTTTCATGTATTTACTTAAAGAAGAAAAATACTTTGATTTTGAATTTGATATAATAAGTTATTATGGAAGATTTAACAATAAAAAGAGTTTTGGTTATGACATTAAATATTATATAAAAAAAGTTGAGATACAAGTAGTTGAGGAAGAAGATCCGTTTAGATTTGCAAGAATAGTTACTGTAATTAGAGAAATAATAAATAGAAGTAAAATAATAATTAATAAATATATACAGAAAAAGTCCAAGATTCACAGTGAGGAATATGCATCAAAAGTTAACGGTATTTCACTATCTGATCTAAATGCAAATGGTAATGTAACTTCAAATTTATCCGATCCGATTAATGACTCAGATGCTGTAACAAAATCTTATGCAGATGCAAACTTTGTTGTTAATTCAGGAATAGCCCTTAATCTTCAGGTAAGATAATTACAAATCTTGGAGCAGGTGTAAATCCTACTGACGCTGTAAATCTCAGTCAAGTAAGTAATTATGTAAAGAACTGGTGATACGATGAGTGGAGACTTAAACATAAATAGCTATCCCATAACATCTAATTATTGGAATTCTGGTAATAACAAACCAGTAGTATTAAATGATGATTATTGCGTTACTTATGGAGGAATGAAACTAGATGTATTACTTAAAGCATTTCCATCAACATCTAATATTGATATGGGAGGATATTCAATAACTAATGTTGCAGAGCCTGTTAATGCTTTTGACGTTGCAACTAAATCTTATGTTGATTAAACAGTAAAAAAAAACAGAAGTACTAGCTCTTTCGATGGATCTCAATGCAAAGAACTCAATACTAAATCTATCAACACCATATTCATGGACAAATAAAACGGCTCCTCCTATAATGACATTAAATGTAATGGTTGTTGGAGCATCTAATTGTATGTTTCTAAAACCTAGTACTGATACAACTGCTGTATCTGGAGATGTAAGAACAATAAGTACATCACCAACAGGTGTGGACTTAAAGTAATATGCTTACTTTACAAGATTACCGACAGGCTATTACTTCATTGATACTACTGGAAAACTATGAGTAAACCTCTTGGTCAGTTATATTGCCTCCTGAATAGTATAAATGATATATTAAGACTATTAACTCTTTTAACTTTGTTGCTTTACGTTTACCTTTAAGAAGAGGGAATAGAACAATAGATATAGAACAAATAGCTTCATGATCTAAACAATGATGTAATAGAGTAGAGCAACATTGTTTTTTTAATTGTTTCTTAACTAATGAATGTAATTTAGTTGGTCTCTCTTTTTTAATGAATTAGTATTTATGTTACATTTAGAACAAATTACAATTGCATCATTACGCATAAGACTAGAATCAAATTCTGTTTCTTGCATATTTTTATCACAGATATCACAAAGTATTTCATATTTTCTTTTTGGTCTCTTTCTTTCTTGATGACAGTAAGGATATTTTCCTTCTAGATAGTCAATTTCATTAAATGCATTTAAACATGTTTCACAAAATATTTCCATTCTCTATAGAATGTCGTTTTTAACTCTAAATGAAAGAAAAAACAGAAGGTAAATTCAATCCTGAGATCAGATATAAGTCAATTATTCAAGCCAAGACCTAAGAAAATTCCACAAGGTTTCTTTAATATTGTTGATCCTAATGAAAATCATCAAGCAGACATTTTATACATGCCTAATGATTCTGGATATAAATATGCACTTAGTGTTATTGATGTTGTTGTAGATATAAAGATTCAAGACCTCTTAAAACTAAATCGTCTAAAGATGTAACAAAAGCAATAATAGATATTTACAATACAGGTCCTTTGAAATGGCCAAATAAAATGACAGTAGATCCGGGATCAGAGTTTAAAGGAGAGTTTGCTAAAGAAATGAAATAACATTAAACACAAATTATTGAAGGTACTAGTAAAACGAGTGTTGCATTTGTTGAAAGAATGAATAAAACAGTTGCTGAGAGAGCCTTTATTGCTCAGTATGAAAAATAAATAGAAAGTATCAATGAAGGAGAATATACTAGAAACAGAGAGTGGATTGGTAATTTACCAAAGATTATTTGTTATCTAAATAATAGCGTTACGAAAGCAACTGGAGAGAAACCTGTTAAAGCAATAAAAAAAGAAAAAGTAAAACTAAAGAAACCAAAATATCATAGAAAAGTAGGAGGACAAGAACAGTTATTAGAACTTGGAACAACTGTTAGATATTTATTAGAACCTGTTGAAGGAGAAAATGAAAAGAGAAGAAGAGCTACAGATCCAATATGGAGTTTAACTAAACATACTATTGTTAGAATAATGGTATTGCGAGAACAACCGGCGCGTTTTTGGGTAAATGATGTTAAGAGAAGTTTTGTTAGAGAGGAGTTACAAGTTGTTAAGCCTTAGAACTGTCTGGACTTTCTAATGGTTCAATTAATATTTCATCAAATTCTTCTTTAGTTATTTTATCATCATCTAAAGCTTCTACTATCTTTGAAACTAAACTATGATTTGCTTGAAGAGTAGATCTTTTCCTTCTATCAATTTGTGATATTGTACTATCTATTGAGATTATCATTGTTGATAACGCACCTAATACTGTTACTACATGAGAAAGTTCCTCATGTTTTTGAATATAAGTACTGGTTACTGTAATTGCAAGGCTTAAAAGAATACCTAAAAATTGAAAACCAGATGGTCTGACATTGTCCTGTATTAATAAAAATCGTTTTATCAATAGCAATCAATGGTATGACGTCATGTACTAAATTTAGACCACAGGGGAAAAGCCTGATAGATCGCGCGAGTAGGAGTCATCCTCCTTTCCAAAATGGCCTCTTGCAATGATGAGGCGTTCGATGACGATAGCGATTGCGACGAGTCGTTTGACGTAAATGATTATATTATTTCAATTCCAGACATGAAATTCTTTCATGAAGAAAAGTTAGAGCTAATGAATATGCTTGACTCAGTTGTTGAATTAAGATCGTTCATTAATGAGTCAATTACGTTAGCCGCCAATCTCTTGTCGGTCTCACCTAGTACTAGTCGATGTAATGTAATATATCTCCGTCAGTAACTCCACAAAGTCATAAAGACCGTGTGGGTGTTACGCAGGAGAGTTTTGTATAGCACACTCACAGCCTAAGCGGCTTTCGGTACGCATTCGGTACCCTACAGACTTCGTCTCACGCAACAAAGAGAAAGTGGGAAGCATAGCAGAGTTAGGAGAGCAGTTGAGGTAGTGAGTAGCATGGAAGTAGCAGTTCAGGACCGCTGAAAAAGATGTGCCATAGTCGGCAGTTGGAGAGTAGATGTCAAGAGGATGACTTGAAAGATCGTCTATCCTTACCATTCTCACCTAGTTCAAGTCGATGCCCAGAGGGTGACTTTTTTGACCGTCTATCCTTGTTAATCTCGCCTTGTTCAAGTCGATGCCTAAATGGTGACTTGAATGATCATCTATCCTGCATCTTTCTTGGGAGTTCGTGTCGATGCCCAGAGGGTGACACGGCTCGGGTTTTGATTGTCAACGTTTATTAAACTGTTTGTCAGATGCATGTCAAATATTTTAGGATTGCATGACGAGTCAACGCTTGAAAACGTAAGTATAAAGGTAAGTAAGGTATTACGGCGCACAGGGGAGGTGGGGGCAAGTAGAGTTTCAAGTTGATATACCACACCTGAATAGTAAGTAGACTTACTGGACCTATGGTTAAAGTGCTTGCCTCAATAAGTAACGAGCTTGAGATCGAATTTCACAACAACCTAAACATTTTTATTAATTATATAGTAAATATGTTCTGCTTTTGGTGAGTAGTCAGGCGGGTTTCCCATTTTGTGGACTTACACTCGAAGAGAGCATTTTGAAACGAGATCGAGCAAAAAGCGAGATCCAGTGAAAAAATGCTCGATTTGAGGGTGATGCTGCAAAAGGGAAAAATCACCTACTACTCCAATGCCAGTGAATTTTTTTAATGCAATTGTCGCAGAGTGTGCTGTGACATGCAATCAAAAATAGAGCTTTTCGATTAGGATTTTTTTTTCGTTATATGGTGGAATGCTGTGGATTTCGGTGGATGATGGTATTGGCCTGAGCCACTGCAATCTTATTTCAGTGGACTTTGTGAGAACGCCTGAGCGTAATTGGACGACATTATCTGGGTACATTTTTCGCGTAGCGTAGTATCGCTCTCTTTTTGGAGCTGTTCGCAGCAGATTTGGGGTGAATTTGGCGAGAACTGGAATGGATTGTGGTGTATTTCGGTGGATTGCGGTACAGGCGTCCGGCGTCAAAGCTCATTTGCATAAGTGAGCGTATTGCAGCGACGTGAAATTTTGTGGACAGATAAATTCGAACGTGCAGTACAATATCAGCAAAAATTTTGAGCTCGGCAACGCTTACGTCCGGTCTTTGCTAGCCTAAATGGAGTGGATTGCAGTGGATTATGGTGTATTGCGGTAATTCGTTGAACCGTTAGGGACTGGCGTTGGAGCAGACGTAAACTCTATGCAGCAGACCGTCGGCGTTTGTGGGAGGGTTGGGAGCGGCGGGCTCACGGGACTGCAGTGCGATAAAGATGAACTATGACCCCAAAGGTGATTGGTGGTTTTCCCGACGGCTGTATTGCACTGTATCTCCGTCTATAACTCCTGGAAGTCATAAAGACTGTGTGGGTGTTACGCAAGAGAGTCTAATATAGCGAACTCGATGCCTAAGCGGCCTTCGGTACGCATTCGATAGCCAACAGACTTCGTCTCGTGCAACAAAGAGAAAGTGGGAAGCACAGCAGAGTCAGGAGAGCAGATGAGGTAGTGAGTGGCATGGAAGTAGCAGCTCAGGACCGCTGAAAAAGATGTGCCATAGTCGGCAGTTGGAGAGTAGATGTCGTTGCTTAAGAAATGTAGAAGCGAGTTTCCCATCTACGACCTTCAGCGCTAAAGCTTCTGCCGCCAACGGTCTTCAAGACGAGGAATGGTTTGTCTCATTCGCTGGCGACGCCAGGGCGAACGTACGTACAGCTGCCAGAGTCGCCGCAGAAGCCGCTACGGAACGTGAAGAGAAAAAAGTAAGAGAAAAAGGAGAATAAGACTTACTCCTCCACTTGGCTGGGCATTGGACCGCCAGCTTCTCTGACTCAGATCGTTCAGCACACCTCATAGGAAGCTAAAATACAGTAGAGACTGCCTTTAGTTCGTATGCCCGTAAAGCATGGAAATCTCTTCCGACTGATGTCACGAGATTGCCTGACTGTAGAAATTAAAAAAAAAACTAATAGCTCACCTATTTGTAACAGCATTTGGGTCCATGTGACTATAATAACAATAATAATAATAATGACAACACACTTGATACAGCGCCCTCAGAGAACTCACATACGCTAGGCTATTTACATTTGCTGCAACGGTGACACGAAAAAATTATTCGGGCATTGCATGCTTATGCTTGCTAACACGTGCTGCACTAAACATTTTTGCTATTTTACCCTTTACATGTCACCTCTAGCTATGTTGCATTTGTTGAGACAGTGTAGGTAACCACCAACCACATGATCATAATTCGTTTGCAATGCATTTAAAGTGCTTAGAAAGAGATTGTTCACTGAGAATGCTATAAAAAACGAAGTAAAATCAAAATCATGGTAAGTCAAATTGGAATAGCATAAAGAGGTCGCTGGAGTGGCACTAGGCTTGGTATATATTACTCTTGAGTGTGCATATATCGCGATCGTCATACATATGCTTGGAAAGGCATTTTTTTCCAAGTGAGCTAAAATAATTTTTATTATTTACTCATTGTAGTATCAGAGAGGAAACCGGAACTCTTCTTATCCCTGGAATGAAAAAGGTCATTCCATAAAGATCATGCCAAAAGTGAGGATTGTAATTCTAAAGGAGATCTGCCGAGACAGCTCCTACAAGTTTTTATTGGTAAGTCTAAATTTGAACTTTGTATGAAGGGCGCGCATGATTACGGGAAGAGTAGCCGTAGCGGCGTCCGGCTTCTAGGGAGCGCCTGTCTGCGTAGAAGGCGAGGAAGCGCTGTTGGCTTTGCTGAATGGATGTCGCCACTAACAATATTGTCGTTTTTTTTTTTTTCTTACTTCTTGGATAAAGGGACGAAGGTAAGACTGCGTTCGACTGCTTTGACCAAGCTCGCGGAAGCCGTATCACCCAATCACACTTCCTGCTTTGGCCCAGCCGAAGCACAATGCGGATATTTTTACCATTCATGCAAGTTATCTACCTCTAGACTTCGCGTAGCAGCAATATAGTTACCACCATGAGAAAAAAAAGACTAGCCGACTCAACAGTCTCTTTTCTATAGCAAAAAAAAGAGCCCTTGCGGCTGTCATCGTCGCTTGCAGTGACGACAAAGGACCGCCCACCACATGATTTGAATCCACGACCTCGGGGCCGAGGTCGCGAAAGCAATAGCTTTACCTAGTGAGCCATGACGGCTCACCAACCCTCTACGTGCATGTGCGCTTTCCTGCCTGCTGAGGAGAAGAGAGGAAAGAAGATGAGCGAGCGGAGCGCAAGCGTCCGCCGCTGACAGGCAGACGTGGACAAGCGGAGATTAGCACTAGAGGGTCGTACGGCATGGTGCTGACCCATCCGTCGCAAAGGAATCCAGTATTATTAAAATTATTTAGCCGATACCGCCCGACCATGCGTGTGATGAATTACCGCAATCGACTGCAGAGCACCGCAATCCACTCCGATGAGGCTAAAATCGACCTACATTTTCGTTGCCGAGCTAAGATTTTGGGCGTTTATAATAGTGCACGTTTTTGAGTTTATCTACCTACCAAATTTCATGCCATTGTGTGCAAGCAAGCGCACTTCTACAAATGATCTTCAACGCCGGAGACCTTTATCTCAATCCACATGAATCCACTTGAGTTCAGTACAAATCCACACCAAATCAGTTGCGAAAAGCTGAAAACAGTTTACAATATCTGACTAAGCTACCTGTAAAATGTACCAACACAATTTTGGACAATTCATCTTACGTGTTCTCACAAAGTCCACTGAAATGAGATTGCAGTGGTCCGGGCCCATACCGAAATCCGCTGGCAACGAAAGAAATCCGGTTCTATGACGTAATTTATTGGTTAAATATAATTCCTTTCATTTATATTTAAAATATAAATATAATTCATTTATATAGCTCCCCAAATGAACTTAATCTCAATTCAGGCGCTTCACATATGCCTCGGCGAGCCCACGACCTCGGTCAGACCTTGGTCGGGGCGAGCACCTTAACCGCTAGACCAAACCAGCTCGGCTGGTTAACCGGGGACACCTGGCCCACTAGCCACGCCTCTGGTTCGACCGGCCGGGCTGCCCACTAATCTCTAATGGCCCAGTAATACCTGCTACTGCAAAATCCCCGCTGATTTCTTATCATCTGCGTCCCGGGTCCATAAACGTTCTCTTCTACCCACGCTTCGCCCGCCAGTCATCGGAGAGAGTCGCCAAGTAAGCTTCAGCACTTTGGTATCAGCCGGTCGCTGCAGTAGGCCTAACCGTCGCTGTATAAGGAATCGCGTGAGTTTGCCGAGTTCTCAGAGGACGCTTTATCAAGTGCATTATTATTATTAATATTATTAAAATGCTGGGTGCTCAGTTAGCGCAGGCCTATACTGCGTGACCGCAACTGCGGTGTGTAAACCGTTCGCTGTGAACGTCAGTACTGGGTCCGCCCTCAGCTCAGCCAGTAAACTGCAGTGTCTGCTCGTACTCATTTTAGTCGAAGTCTGGCTGCAGCTAGAGTCTCTGGTTTGATTAGAAACTGCCGCAGAAATTGCCGCAGCATCGTAATGCCTAGTGGGCCAAAGCCGATAAGATATATATTTTATAACATATACTAGCTGATTTAAAAGCCAATTTTTTGTATAGCGACAGAAGAGCCCTTACGGCTATCACCACCTCTTGTAGTGGCAATAAAGGATCGCCCACTGCAGGACTCAAAACCCACGACCTCGGACCGAGGTCGCGAAAACCAGCTGCCTTACCTAGTGCTCCATCAGCCGATGGGAGGCTACGAGCGGCTGGCCTAGCAGTCTATCGGCCGAATTCCTGCTGCCTCAGTGCATCTTCGGTGGGTGGGTGCCGACAGATTTTCTTCCTTCAAATGGAGGGAACAAGTATCTAATTAGACCGCATGCGATTAGGCTTTCAAGTCATCCTGTTTCTGAGCTTATTTTGAGATTTTCCATAACTGGTTTGGGCTAGCGGTTAAGGTGCTCGTCCCGACCAAGGTCTGGCTGAGGTCGTGGGTTCGAGCCCCGAGGCATATGTGAAGCGCCTGAATAGAGATTAAGTTCTCTTGGGGTGCTATATAAATGAATTATAATTATAATTAAATATAATTGAGGTATTGCATTTGTTTTTAGATAACGGGAGATGCCCATTTCTGTGGAGCTCCCTTATTAGACAATTGGGTCCACGAAAAAGCTCTGTTTCTTTTTTAAAGGAAAAGCCAAAGAATCGCTGAGCTGGTATGGCAGTGTAGTGAGAGCTGCAAGGCCTTTGAAGCCTTTGCAGAGAAGCTTCACTACATTTCCGAGATTTTGTACTTGCAGCTGAAGGAAGGAAGCTCAAGGTGCCTTTTGTAGGTCAACCGGTCAGACCCACATCATTCGACTTAATGTGGTTTGTGGTTCTCTGTGAGTGGCTCAGATCACTGGGCTCGCCGGCCAACTGTAAGTCAGGCAGACCGGTAGGGACAGGCCTAAGAGAAAGGCCAGTGCACGGCTGTGGTCTGCCGGCTGTGGTTTATCGGCAGGCCGGCTTTGTCCTCCCGCCAACTCACTGGATGAGTTGTGGCTGGGAGGGAGTGGGGAAGGAAGGAACACCAACCTGGCAGAGTAGAGCAGAGAGCTCCAACCTGGCAGGTCCTGTGTGGACAGTAAATTAGCTGTCCCATTCCTCAGCTTGAAGACAGTTGGCGACAGAAGCTTTAGCTCTGCAGGTCCTTGACTGTGGAACTCGCTTCCACAATTCTTACGCAACGACATCTACTCTCCAACTGCCGACTATGGCACATCTTTTTCAGCGGTCCTGAACTGCTACTTCTATGCTACTCACTACCTCAACTGCTCTCCTAACTCTGCTATGCTTCCCACTTTCTCTTTGTTGCGTGAGACGAAGTCTGTAGGGTACCGAATGCGTACCGAAAGCCGCTTAGGCTGTGAGTGTGCTATACAAAACTCTCCTGCGTAACACCCACATGGTCTTTATGACTTTGTGGAGTTACTGACGAGAATACATTACATTACATAACCTGGCAGAGTGCAGTTGTGTCTGGGGGAGCACTGCAGGCACACGCAAAAACATATCTTCCTGGGAACAAGCTTCGCAGTGTTCTGCCTCCGCCCGCCAACGTACTCAGTTGGAGGAGCACTGCTTAATCTACAACTGAATGGTGGCCTTCGATTCAGGATGATTTCATTTTACAAATTAGCTGTCCAGCCTGATGTACAAATACGACACGTGTGTGCTACCCTTAGCAATTCCCTCCACAGTTGTAACATTCAGCCAGGGCGCTACTGTTTCTCATAGCATTTGCCAGGATCTACAAAAATGGAATTTACTGTAATTGCAAAGGGCTATAGGCCAACAATTGCTATATTCATCTGATACTCCACAAAGCCTGAATACCCAAGAGGGTGTTATGCCTGAGAGTTTTCTATAGCCGACTCAAAGCCTGAGTGGCTTTTGGAATGCATGGCAACATACTTCATTTCACCCAATAAAGATAAAGTGAGAAGCGTTGCTGAGTCCGGAGTGCAGTTGAAGTAGTGGGTAGCTAGTGTGTAGCAGGACACTTCCCTCCCACCACTGTGTGGGCTATGCTGACGCACCCATCTGTGCCTGCCGTTCGGCCTGATCGGACCTCTTCACTTTGTGCCACTCTCTCCATATGTAATGTAATGTAATGTATCTCCATCAGTAACTCCACAAAGTCATAAAGACCATGTGGGTGTTACGCAGGAGAGTTTTGTATAGCCCACTCACAGCCTAAGCGGCTTTCGGTACGCATTCGGTAGCCAACAGACTTCGTCTCACGCAAAAAAGAAAAAGTGGGAAGCATAGCAGAGTCAGGAGAGCAGTTGAGGTAGTGAGTAGCACAGAAGTAGCAGTTCAGGACCGCTGAAAAAGATGTGCCATAGTCGGCAGTTTGGAGAATAGATGTCGTTGGGTAAGAATTGTGGAAGCGAGTTCCACAGTCTAGGACCTGCAGAGCTAAAGCTTCTGTCACCAACTGTCTTTAAGCTGAGGAATGGGACAGCTAATTTATTGTCCACACAGGACCTTAGGGCGCGAACAGGCTGAAACTGATGCAGCAGTTCAGCTACTTACGAAGGAGCCAAGCCGTGGCTGGCCTTGTGGGTCAGCGTAAGAACTTTGTTCTGTATCCTTTGCTCAACCGGCAACCATAGGTACGAAGGAGCCAAGCCGTGGCAGGCCTTGTGGGTCAGCATAAGAACTTTGCTCTGTATCCTTTGCTGAACCGGCAACCATCCTAGCTCTTTCAGGAGAGGTGACACGTGCTCAAACCGCTGGGACTTGAAGATCAGCCTTGCAGCCATATTCATAGTCAGCTGTAGTGGCATAATAGCTCTCTTCGGCAGCCCAGCCAAAAGACAATTACAATAATCAAGCCGAGACAGAACTAAAGAGCTAGTTAAATTTCTTACAAGCCACTGTGGGAGACTGCTTCTAATCTTAGATAGGGATCGGATGTGATGGCTAGCTGTAGAGGCAGTCTTATGAATGAAGCTTTTGAAATTCAGGCAGCTTTCAAAAATGGCACCTAGATTTCGAGCACGTGATGAAGATCGCACAATAGCATCACCTATTAGAACAAGAAAGCCTTTTAATCCAGCCACATGCTTAGGGTGTCCTATGAGCAGCAGTTCGGTTTTATCATCGTTTAATTACAGGAGGTTTTGCGAAGTCTAGGATCGAATATTGGCAAGGCAAGCGTTCAGTTTCTCAGTTGCCGGAGCAGAATCCGACGGTTTAAATGACAAGTACAAGTGAGTATCGTCAGCATAGAAGTGATATCCAATTCCATGGGACTCATTCACTTTTCCCAGAGGTCATGTATAAATGGAGAACAGCAAGGGACCGACAACAGACCCTTGAGGGACTCCACAGGTGACCGTTCTCATGTCTGAGACCTGACCCACACACGAAACGGATTTAACACGATCAGACAAGTATGATTTAAACCACGCCAGTGCTTCGTCTGCCAGACCGATCGTTGTTCCAAATCGTTCAAGCAGAAGTTCGTGATCAATGGTGTCGAAGGCAGCAGACAGATTTAGCAGAGCTTGGGTGGTGACATTCCCATCGTCGTTGCCATGTAGAATGTCATTGTTTACACGGAGGAGAGCAGTTTCAGTGGAGTGCTGCCTCTTGAACCCTGATTGAAATTTTTCTGACATTCCATTCTTTTCAATATGTTCAACTAGCTGCTTAGCAACAATGTTTTCAAGAATCTTTGATAAGAACGAAAGAACGGAAAATGGACGATAGTTTGCAAGGACCTCTGTGTCTAATCCAGGCTTTTTGAGAATAGGTCTAACGATTGACGATTTGAAGGACTTGGGGACGACCCTTTTTACCAAAGAAGCATTAGAAATCTTGGTTATGGCAGGGCTAAGTTAGTCTGCAAGTGAAGACCACAGAGATGAAGGTATAGGGTTTTCAGGAGCCGAGCTCTTTTTGCTAGACCTTATTAAGGCAGCCACATCACAGGCAGAAACATCGGAGAACCTTTTAAGAAAGGTCACAGGCTGAGGAACGGCGATTGCTTTGGTCGGAGGGGGCTTAATGGAGGCATGAATGTGCACAATTTTTTCAGTAAAGAAGGCTGAAAACATTTCGGCTGAGCCCTTAATATCTGGGGAGTCAGACCTCACAGCATGGGCCAGTAAATGGTTTACTGTCTTATAAATCTTTTTAGTGTCCGACTGGCAGAAATTCAGCTTTCTAATGAAAAAAGAAGCCCTGGCTTTTTTAAGCTTTCGGGAGTAAACTCGAAGGAAGTCTTTAAAATTGACTAGGTCTGCCTCAGACCCCGATTTCTTGAAACGACGTTCCAGCCTGAGCTTACCACGGCGCATCTTAAGGAATTTCTTTGTAAATTGAAAGGAATCTCCACGACTTCGAACACGGATATAGCGAACGGGAACATGCTTGTCAAGAGCACTCCTGAGTGTCATGTTCATCGTATCAGTGAGGGTATCGAGGCTGCCGGTCGAGTCTGAATGCAGATCAAAAAGGCCTGCATCACAAACAGATTTAAAAAACTTTTCCATGTCAATGCTTTGTAAGTTACGTCGTTTGGCAAACTCGACATTGCTCTGTACGTACGAGGGAGCAGGAACAGTAAACGAGACCGAACAATGATCTGAGAGTGTCAGTGGGCACACCACAAAGTCAGTGGGGAGGACATCCTAAGTGATCACGAGATCTAGAATGTGGCCACCGACGTGGTTGCTATGATTAACGTGTTGGGCCAAACCTAAATTCTCCTTACAGTCAAGAAATGAGCCGACCTGTCTGTTGCTAGGGTTGTCAACGTGAATATTGAAGTCTCCTACAATCAGTAACGGCCTGTCACACACCAATATTTTAGCAAGGAACTCTGAAAACTCCTCTATAAACAAGTTTAGACAGCCAGAAGGAGGCCGGTATATCGAAACGGTGAGAGGCATTGTCTTTGATGAAGACCTGATAGCAACCGATTCAAATGATGACCCATGCGAGAAACTGCACATCCTACAGCCAAACGATTCGCGAACAACAATTGCAACCCAGCCACCACCCTTATCAGAACGCATGGACTGATAGAATGAGAACCCGGGTAGGGTGGTCTCGGAAATACAGCTACTGGAAGAAGGCGTCATCCAGGTTTCGGTAAGCAGAAATGCATCTAGCTTCTCCTGGACCACCTGATCGCGAATAAGTAACCCTTGGTTGTTAGCGAGGCGTCATTTAGTAGGCGGAATTTAAGAGGATGTTCAACAACTGGGCGACGGCGATGAAGTGGCTCGTCTTCTCTACCGTTTGCTTCCGGCCCGGCGGACGCTGGTTCTTCGAATTTGAATTGGACCTTGGTAACGGCCGTCGGACAACGATTCACAACGTGCTGGGCTAAAAGTCTTGACCTGGACGTGTATAGCTTGCTGGATTGTTTTGATGACAAAGGAAAGAAAAGACTGAGGCATCAAGCCGCAAGCAGACATATGGCAAGACAAGCTATTGCCCCAGGGCCTAAATTATTTTGGCTATACTATAGCTGATGTGCATGCTTTAGGAAACACGTCGAGACTAGCAGCTAATTGTGTATCTGCACGTACTTTCAATTAAAGTTAGCATTTCAGGCTTGCAGCATATTAACCAGCTCATGCCCATCCCTAAGAAAGGCTAACTGAAGGAAACTGAAAGCGAATCAAATGCATATTGCTTGACTTGGATTCGACTGGTAGGCTACATTGGTCACAGACGATCAAATAGCTGGCGCCTAGCCCCATAATTAAGGAACCATGAATCATGAATAATATGCAAATGGAAAAAAAACTAACGCAAAAAAACAAGATAGGCAGAAGGCAACCTATTTACAATTTACTTGAGCTCTTATGCAGCTGATACATACTTCTGGTTCGTGCAAAGCTCCAGCCAAAGTAGAATTCCCGCAGCCATGTTTAAAGTCTCGGCAAGGCAAGCAAGAGGCCATTAGCTAGAAAGATAATTTGCAAGAAGTATCATATCCCCAAAAAACCGAGCAAGCAGAGATACCTACAATTGCACAATAATAATAGTACATTTAATGAAAGACCCAAAGATAACTCAATGTCTTTCTAGACACTTTATGTTTGCTGCAAAGGGCACAAGACCGAATGGTCAATGGTAGCATGCTTAACGACAAAAAGAATAAAATGATTAGGGGTAATATGCACAAGGTCAGGATACAAATATGGTTAGTGGCAGCCTCCACACTGTCAGCTTGCATAAAAAATAACAATAATGCACTTGATAAATCACCCTCAGAGAACTCAATCTCTTTATAAGTGCTTTACATTGATTGCAAAGGGAAATGCAATTGAATGGTGAGTAATAAACAACATGGTCAGGGGTGACATGCACAGGGTCAGCATGCAAATGTGGTTAGTGGCAGCATGCACAGTGTCAGCACCCATAAGCACATCAAGGAAAAATCACAGGGACCCACTAAATTTCTCTTGTCTTGTCTTGTATCTCCATCAGTAACTCCACAAAGTCATAAAGACCATGTGGGTGTTACGCATGAGAGTTTTGTATAGCACACTCACGGCCTAAGCGGCTTTCGGTACGCATTCGGTAGCCAACAGACTTTGTCTCACGCAACAAAGAGAAAGTGGGAAGCATAGCAGAGTTAGCAGAGCTGTTGAGGTAGTGAGTAGCATAGAAGTAGCAGTTCAGGACCGCTGAAAAAGATGTGCCATAGTCGGCAGTTGGAGAGGAGATGTCGTTGCGTAAGAAAAATGCTGTCCTAAATAGGTGTTTTCAAGTTCTTTTTAAATAAGGTCAAGTCAGGGGATGTTCTGACGCAAGCCGGATGGGAGTTCCAAGCTTTGGGAGCATACGAACTAAATGCACGATTTTCAAAGGATTTGAGGTTTGTACGAGGAATTGGTAGACTTGGATTCCAAAAAGCAGGTAGTACGATGTGTGGCCTGGTGGGGGAGTAGATCTGAGAGATAGGCTGGAGCCAAAGAATGATGTGACCTAAAAGTGAGCGACAAAACCTTGAAGTCAATCCGTTGCTTGACTGGTAGCCAGTGCAGGTCGGTGAGAAGTGGTATAATGTGGCTACTGCGACGTTCACGACAGACAAGCCAAGCTGCAGAATTTGGCACCAGCTACAACAGCCTGATCGCACATGCCGGTATGCCAGTAAGCAGTGACTTGCCGAAGTCGAGACGGGATATCACGAATGCACGGACCAAATTGGACGTGGTATGCTAATCTAAACAAGCCCGAATTTTAGTAATGTTATGAAGCTGAAAGTAGGCAGATTTGACTGTGTAGCTTATGTGGTCGTCTAACGGGAGGTTGCTATGGAAAATGACATCTAGATTTCAAGGTGATTCAACAGGAGATATACTGCCAGAGCCAATTTTGAGCGTCAGCCTTTTTAAGTTCTGAATTACACTGTTTTTGTCAATAACTAGTAAGTTAGTTTTATCATCTTTCTAGGCGGTTTACATTTAGTATATGGCAAGTAACTTTCACTGTTAAGTTGGTCTTATCCTCATTCAGTTTAAGAAAATATCTGCCGTTCGAGCATAGTCCTAATAGTTTCGTAAAAGCAACCGTGGACTTAACCAACTACTAACGGCAAGGTAAATATGAATGTGCATTATGTGCACTGCCACTAAAAAAGGTAAATTTATGGCATCCCTCAAACTTGCTGGTCCTAATAAGCCTTCTTTACTGTTCTCCGTGAGTACCGAACCTACGGTAAAAACAATGGCTGGCAGATCCTCCTTCTTTTGATAAAGGTGCTTACAGCCGATACACAACTCTGAGGCTAGGCTTGTCTGCAGCTAACTTTGCAACTGCCACATAACGCCACGAATCACCCACGCCAACTGGCTCATCTTCTTTTAGCAGCATATTACCAACAAGTTTCTGTCACTCACCTTTAGATGGTTTCACTATCTTGCTCAAGCCTGCTTAGGCCGTCACACTGTTCTGGAAAAAAGCAAATTTGAATGTTATCAGTGACTTACTATCACAAGCAGAGTGTTCTCGGAATAATCATTATGCATGCTGTTACGGCATAATCAATCGGCTGGTAATAATTCCGAACTAGGAAGTAATGGTTGATAACTGCAAATTATTTGGCATATCTTAGAGCTATGTTTCTCAATAAACTCTTGATAAGAAAACTTACGTCTGACCATTAGTGGCTTACAATCAAGCATAGGATTCAGTTCAAAATTCCGCATCCAACTTATAATCCATTTACTCTACTTCCACCAGCCTATGCATACGACCTCTTATCTCTTCAACTGTGCACCACCAGATCCTTAGAATCTATTCATTCCGAAATAACTCGTTTCACATTCAGAACTCATTTGAAATCTTTGCTAATCGAGCTGAAAGCAAGTGTAATGCGACAAAATTGAGCTAGCTTCTAACTTGATCCCACCCAGCCTGCACTAAATACATCACCTTAGTTGCAGCCAAAAGCACATCTATTCGGGTAAGCACCTGTTTTCCCTATTGAACGTGTTTGGTTTTTGTTGCTGTGCACTTTGCCTGTGTGCCTGGCCGTGATTCCGAACAGTTTACTTGCTGGCAGTCATCCCAGCCGATAGCTATGAGTACCACGTTTAGCACGGTGGCCTTACTTGTTCGCTTTTAAATTTTTGGTTACGACCATGCAAGTGACACAAATGTATCTATCCTCCCATCTTGAGTTTTTTAGTTTTGAATGGAGAATGTCGTTTAAGGGCGCTAAGCCAGCGAATTAGTACACTCTTCTTTAAAAATGAGTTAAGGTTCTTGCCACTAAGCACGTGGGGAAAACGTATTGTCTTGCTGGTATATACTCTTACCTGGGCTCACTAACTGAACACACATCTGAGCTTACTAATTGCAGACACAGCAGATAGTTAGCTGAGCTCACCTAAGATCATTCACAGTTTTAAATATATATTAAAACAAAATTCATTTATATAGCCCTCCAAGAGAACTTAATTCATGCGCTTTACATATACCTCGGGGCTCGAGCCCACGACCTCAGGCAGACCTTGGTCGGGGCGAGCACCTTAACCGCTAGACCAAACCAGCTAGGCGTTTGACTCAGCCGGACTAGTCTATGATTACTTGCTGGAGCTGCAGATGGAGTCGATAGCTGTATAATAATAAGAGCTAACTGGCACGCGACTTAGGTAGACTCAATCATTTTAGAAACATCAAAAATCACGAGCCCTAATATTCACGAGTGATCAATTGCTAAAGAATCACGTGACATCAACAAACCGAAACTCATTACTTCAGCTCACTCACCTCAATCTGATCTGCAAGTTCATTTGCTTCACAGTCCCGAAGAGTTTCAACAAATTGCTCAGCTCCCTTTTCACCCTTCGATGACAAGTATTCCACGAGCTTAACAACTTTATCCATATTTGCGAGCTGGACCTACAAAACATACACGCTGAGAGTCAGAACATGATAAGGCAGAGACTTCCGACAGGAGATTTCTCTGACTAACCTACATAAGCAGGCAGCTTCTGACCACGTTGTAATGTCAAGTTGCTATAAGAGCGTGCCGTGTTCAATATTCCGATAGTCGCCGTAAAAAAAACAGAACAGGGTTTTAGAGAATGAATTTGCAATAAGTAGTGTTCCATAAATGTTAAGTACAGCCGTCTATTGAAGTAGCAGTTGAGTTCAGGCTCAAACGATTTCAATTTTAACTCACGAAACCAGTACTTGCCAGGAATGCATCACTATATCTTAGCGTCTAACTTGTCAAGATATCCTACAAATCAGAGAGTCCATGAAATCTCTGGACTTTTTAAACTCTCCCGAACCTGTTGCAAACAGTTTTTAAAGAACGAAATGGAACAGCTTACTTATTCTGCAGAGAGAACCTGGTGGCATACCGATTCTCAAACTTGCAGAGCAGTTCAGAAAGTTATGAGAGAGCTAAGCCGTAGATAGCTGTGTGGGACAGTATGAGAACTCTAATCTGTATCCGTTGATGAGTCAGAAGTGCTCCAGGTCAGTGCAACAAACAGTGCATCAAACAGGCACGCAGGAGTTGGCCATGTCACTTGGGGTTATGCCCTTCTACCGCCCACACGTCTTTGCTGCTAAGTACTTTTTAAGTCAGCCCCCGTCTGACTATAGCTAAATATTTAGGATTTGACCTAAGGTGGTCAAGAGACAGGTCGTAAGTTTGATCCCTGCAGCAGACCACTGTTTGTATTTCACAACGAAAAGTAACAGCAGCAGTTCGTAGGCATATACATTCAAGCACATGATACTCAGCAGGCCGAACCTGGTAAAGCAGGCAGAGTTACATCCAGTAAAATAGCAAGGCATCGGTGAGCCCACTGCTTGACCTGTAATGGAGCTTCACATTTTGGGAGGATTGCAAAAACAATAGTTCGATCGGTTACCTTTATTGCATTGACATCGATCGGCTGCATTTAGCGTCTCCTCTGCATACAAATACAATGCAACTTTCAACATCTGCATATCGGTCAGTGTATTTGCTATAGAGACATTAAACTATTGCATAGCATGCTGCAGATTATGACAGACGGGTGGCGTCGGTCGTGAAGATTGAATTTCTAAAAGAAATTTTAAAAATTTTTGAATGTAAACGATAAATAGTTACCGATGCAACATTTCAACCTTTCGTACTCCAAGCAAGAGTGGTCTGTATGGACCATATTACTTCGGAAGGGCTGGCACAGACACTAGTCCGTGCAGTGGTCCTTTCTAACCCAAAACGTACTGCCTGTCAGGAAGGTCAGTTGATATTTAAGCAAACAGGCACGAGTACATCTCGAAGCAGAATAATCGTATATTGCGAGAGTCATGTTCAGCGGAGTTAATTTTTCAGGTTGGTTCTGAAGACGTGACGATTTGGCTACCCTAGCCTCTTTCTAGGGCAGCTTAGGTTCAGCAAATTTTGAAGTTAGGCTTATCACATACAGACTAGCAGATTGTTGCTGTGAAAACCTGCAATTGATATAATCAGAAATTAAATAAATCAACCTCGTAATTTGACTACTGCATATTTTTGTAAAAGTGATAGATATTTACAGTAGCAGTTAAAGTCAGTTGAGCTCGAACCCTTGCTTGGCATGCATGGTGACGACCCTATGAGTGAACGTCATGAAAGCTGCATTTATGCCATCAATTGACCTCATTGCCATTGCCAATTTCTTACTAGATATTGCGTTTGCACTACCTATTAAGGAAGTTTTATTGGCCGACTTAGCCTCACCTGCAGCTTCTTACTCTAATGCCGGAGGCAGTTATTAAAAAATGGCCTTCTAGTATACCCCAGGAGGTGAGGTGTGCACTCTTCACGACCGAGATCTTGGGTTCAAGTTCAATGAATGGTAAATGGTCGACCACCTTAACCAACAGGCCAAACCAGCTCGGCATTAGTAGCAAAAGCTGTGTCCCAAAGGGGGCAAAGTAAGAGTTCGGCTGGCAGGGCAGAGGTGAGAGCTAACTTACTATTTCCGGCAGACATAGCGGTTCGATCGGACATGCTGTGTCGAGAGAATACCAAGGTATACTACACCTTCACGATACATAGTGAAGCTAGGCAGTAGAGCTTGAAATGTGACTGCCTAAGTGGATACCTGGTTTTAAGGGGAGTTAGCTGCAGGGCATTGCCATATAAAGCTACAAGCTTGACTCAGTCGGGTATTCCCCTTGCTGGCAAACAAAGGGTGATGAATGGTTAGCACAAGCCGGTATGCTGTTTTGTAGCCGCCAGTTGCAATCGTCCGGTCGAAGTCCCCACTGAAGCCTACTGCTTGGATGGCTGTGGCTGTATGCAAGGATAGCACTGTAACGCCGAAGGCTCGGCGGAGTAAGCTTGACCTGCCGCTTACCTAGCGGCGTAGCCTATCGCCTAATGCCGTTCGGTGAGCGCCTACACGCAATAAGCTGGCCGCCACGAAACGAGCGTTTCTGGCTCTGACCTGCTTACCGTTACTAAACGGGGTCGTGAGTCCGCGGCGTGAATTAGAAAGCGAGACACACAAATTGGGGATTTTACTGAACTTTATTCGCAAGCGCACAAAGTCGCTGCGCGTCTGGTTCAGCTTTATCTCCACACTCCTCGCACGTTCAACACTCTTGCGGAGGGAATACTACTCTACACTAAGCGCGACCCGGACCCTAAACCCTAACCGGTGAACTAGGAATCCGTTCCCACCTGTGCCGAGGGAATACCCCAAACACGCCAACTTAAACACTCGAGCGGAGGGAGTACTTCTCCACACTGAAGTGCGAACCGGAGTCTAAACCCTACCCGGTGAACTAGAACTCGGTTTCCACCAGTGCGACCGGAATACTCCACGCACGCCAACTCAAGCACTCCTGCGGAGGAAATAATTCTCCACACTGAAGCGCGACCCGGAGCCTAAACCCTACCCGGTGAACTAGAGCTCCACACACGCCAACTACACCTAGCTCGCGCCGGCAAATCCCTATGCCGAGACCACGTGCTAGAGCGCAAACACACGACACAAAAGAAACACAAAACACAAAAGAACACACAAAATGCCAGCTCGGGCGCGATACGACCGTATTCGGTGGGGTTCCACCGAATCCTCCTAGCGCTGTCTCGTCTTGTTCCGTCCATCGTCGGCGGACAGCCCGCCCTCCTCCCTCGCTTTTAGAGAAACGAGTGCCCGACGGCGTCGAGGCGCAGAGCCGGACCAAAGACAAAAGACACGAGGCAAAAGACCCAGAGCGAGCGTCGCTCGACTCTTAAATGCTTGGCTGAGACAATGGGGCAAGAGCTTAGTGGTATTGGGCCCGGACACCTTGGCCCATTACGGAAAGGAATGACTACCGTTCCCAGGCCACTGGCAGGGCACCTCCGTCCAGCTTGAATGGCGAATGGCTTCCAGACGCTTCTTTCTTGGGAAGAGGGAAGGCGGGGGTTGACAGGCCAGCCAACATCTATCAGCAGCTTCCGCGAGTATCGGACCAATTCTAATGGCCGAATCGCCGCTGCTCGTCTCCGAGCTTCCTGGCCTGCTCCTAAGCGCTTCCTCTCTAACCGCACTGACGCTCCTCTCTGGCTCACTGCTCCAGGACAAAGGGGCTCTAGCCCGCCGCCGAACAGCTCTTGTTCGCGCTAAAATTCAGCCAAAGCCAGCAGGGCGCTACAGCACTAGCAGACGGTCCTCATCTCTTTTTCATTCTTAGCTTCTCATTTCCGATCGATCTCTGAACGTCTATAATGGTATCAGTTTAAGTGGTAGTTTAAGTGGCATAGCCTTTAAAGCTAAGTGAATAGGCAGGTTAGCCACTTACGGTAGCAAGTGAGCATGATAACTTGCAGGCAAGCCATGCCCCATCGTCCAGCTGGCAAGGGCCATCTAGTATGCAGCCTCTGAAACCTCGGATGTGTAACTGACCTACATACCAACAAGGATCCAGTAAGCAGATGATATTAATATTCTGAAATTAGCTCAAGCCACGCAGTTTAAGCCGACTCAAACTGATCGATCTAAAAATTGACGGCAGCAAGCGGCCGAACCTTGCAGCCGATACAGTGCTGTAGTCGAGGATCGGCCTGTCGGCTGCTGCTTCCTCGATCCAAGGTCCATCAGCGATTCACAGTATTCTCGTTTCAGCAATCGAAGCAGCTATTAGCCATTTCATTGCGAACATAGTAGCGTTTCAATCCTTAATAAATCTCATAGTATGTGACCAAAATATGTGAGTTGCAGTGAAGTCAAACTGATAGCAGATCAAAATAAAATCGCAAAAATCCTTAATAAAGGAGGACTTGGTAGCTAGTGGCCATATATTACTGCAGCCACTGGCAAGTTGACTTTGAGAGACATATTAAGAGATTTGAGGATGGCTTGGAGGGTCTGCTAAAGGTTGAAATTGAGAAAGGAAAGTGTGGCACTGGGGACTCTTCGGTGAGTATTTGAGTCTACAAAATTAGGAGAAGCCAGTTTATAAGACCCGTGGTTTGTAACACACACTACATCCAGCACATGTGTTCATACGAATGAATTCTCCAAAAAAGCAAGACCAGTTCGGCAGATCGAAGGCAGAGACAACCGGAGCTATTGGTAATGAGCTCTTAGGATGCTAGGTCGTCTCAGTTAATAACCTTTTCTAGCAGACCATTCTTCAGTTTGTGTGCAGAGTAACAGAAAGCTCAATCCTCAAAAGATTTAGATACAGTGGAACTGCCAACCTGCGATATGACTGGATGCTGATGGGATTTTCACATACACAAAAAGAGGATATGCTGCAGTTGGTAGAGGTTGGTCAATAAGTTGACTAACGCCAAAAATATCACTCAGAGTGCAAAGCTCCGGCTGGGGCCACACCTCTGTTAGCCGTTGCCTCCTTCTCCTTTGCCTCCTTCTCCTTTGCCTCCTTCACGGTCGTCCATTATTCCGATTGAGCCTTGCGTATGTCGTCCAATTGTTCAGTTAGGGTACAAGGCGAAGCTGTAATAATCAATAATAATAGCTGTAATAATAGTCATAATCTGGCTGCTATAGCTGGGCATCATTTTAGTACTTGATGATCAAAGCTTGTCTGTAGTGAGAGTCTCAGTTGCCACATCACACTATTTCTCGCCGACCTGCACCGGCTACCAATTAAGCAACTTAGTGATTGAGGTTTTGTTGCTCACTTTTAGGTCACTTCATTCTTTGGCTCCAGCCTACCTCTCATATCTACTCCTCCACCAGGCCAAGCATCGTACCACCTGCTTGTCGGAATCCAACAATCTACCAATACCTCCTACAAACATCAAATCCTTTGGAGACTGTTCATTTAGTTCGTATGCTGGAATAGGATGTTTTTTTACACATAATAGTTTAATAATAATGATAGCGATACATCATCTGTGGGGAACGCTATGAGAGCTGCATTCTTGTCTAGGCACTTTTTATCGTCGGGAAAGGAAGCATGAGAAATGATTAGCGACAACACCAGGCTCACATTTAAGCATTTGCATAAGCACGACAATTGTAAAGCGCCTAGAGAGAGATTGAGTTCTCTGAGAGCGCTTTATCAAGTGCATTATTATTATTATTATTATTATGCTCCCAGAGCCTGAAACTCCCTCACGACTTGCATCAGAACATCCCCTGACTTGACTACATTTAAAAAGAATTTTAAAACGCTCCTATTTAGGACAGCATTTAGTATGTCCCTCTGATTCGACCTTCATGTGCTTATGCTTGCTGACACTGTGCATGCTGCCACTAACCATATTTGCATGCTGATCCTGTGCATGTCAACCCTAACCATGTTATTCATGTTGTTTATCAAGCATGATATTACTCATTATTCGTCGCGTTTCCCTTAGCATCAAATGTGAAGAACTTAGAAAGAGATCAAGTTCTCTCAGGGCAGTTTATCAAGTGCATTATTATTATATTATTATTATTTAAGTTCACAACTGGCTACTCAACCTGCTGCTGCTGAAATCTTTGATCGTCTGAAGAGGCACACTGTGATCCTGGTAGGCTTAAAAAAAAGTTTGCGTTTCATGGAATGGATAGTATATGCATCTCCATCTGTAAGTCCATGAAGAAACAAAAACTATGAACCTGTTACACTGGAAGGTTTTCTGTAGAGCTCTCAATGCCTAATCGGCTTTCAGTAATAAATCCGGTAGCCAAATTAATTCATTTGAGGAAACAAATCGAAAGCATAGCTAAGGCATTAGAGCTGTTAGTAAGGCCGTCATCGAGTGCTCGGATTTATAAGCGATCTAACTAAGCTAGTGGGGTTAGTTTTTCGATCGTCAGAAGTACGATGGCAAATAAAAATAGAAATACATCTGATATAGCATCCTCGGAGTGCTCGTTCTCTATTTCTAGGATCTTTACATTTGCATCAGCTTTTAGCCCTCTCGGCAAGATCATGTCACATGATTTGATTGCCTGCATTAAAGTGAAACAGCTAGGGCGAAGAGATGTTCTGCAGGTCAGCTGTAAAACTACTGAAGCAAAGGTACCAGTAGCCTCTCAAATGGTGTGCTAAGCATGGTGCCGTTATGCCATCACAGCTGACCGAAGTAAAGTCACCTACTTTCAGCTACATATTATTCAAGAATTCCGGCTTGCTTAGACAGGGATACTACATCTAAATAGGTCCGTGCATTTGTGACATGCCATTTCCCTTTTTATACCACACTGTTTACTAGCTGATCTTGCCATCAGGCCCTTCATTTTGAAGAACTTCTAGCCCTATTAGGACCGGAATATGAGCAACTGCATGCACTTGTGCCTGAAGCAAGGTATTTCCTCAGTAGGCAAACATACTAAAATGAAAGTAGGGAAATTCCCCCAATTAATGCTGCCTATACTGCCAAGACTGGCTCAGAACCAGTACAAATTGAGAATCTAGTGTGTCTACTTTTTATCGAATACTTATGCCCCTACTAGGTCCGGAATCTAAATGGTATTCACATACAATTTTCAAAATGTATCTATTACCACTGAAGTCAAACTGTGTAGTAGGCATAAGGTATTATGGCAGCAGCCTTTTTGTTTGCTGACTAGTAGATATCAACTGGCTAGTTGATATCAGTAGCAGATACAAACTGGCTTGAATCAAAGGTCTGGCTCACATGCTGCTTTAGCAGCTGCAGCCACAGTGAAGCAATTCAACAGTCCTAGCCTTTTGTAGGGCCATCAAAATATTTCGTACTGTCAAGTTGCCGAGCTGGTTTGGTCTAGCGGTTAAGGTGCTCGCCGCGACCAAGTTTTGACTGAGGTTGTGGGCTCGAGCCCCGAGGCATATGTGAAGCGCCTGAATAAAGATTAAGTTCTCTTGGGGTGCTATATACATGAATTATATATTTTTAAAATTTTTTTTAAGTTGCCTCGCTTACATCTTGGCTTTGAAGAAAGCAAGAACACCACTGCCTATCTTAGATTTACATTTTGAAAGGTTACTCTCACCTGGTGCCCTAGCAGCTGCAGCCACAATGAACAAATTCAACTGGCCAATGCTTGTTTAAACCATTGAAATATGCTTAACTGTCAAGTTGCACAGCTAACCTCTTTGCTTTGAACGCAGCATGACCCATACTGTCAGGATCACCTATAGATTCAGTAGCATATTGTCCTGACCAAGGACAAGGCTAAGCAGCACGACCAAGCTTTAGGTCTCGTGGCTCTCAACACAGGGTATTTTACAAAAAACTAACTGGGACAATTTAGACAATTGTCGGCCTACACGACTCCTGCATAGGCACCTCTACTTTCCAGCAAGCCTATAGCTAGACTCGAAGACAGGGCTGGCTAATTAGGGATACAACTCAGTATCTATCATCATATACTTGGTTATTTACTTATGTAAATACAAAAATGGAATACAAGATACCAAAGCACAAGATCCTGGGCTTAAAACCTGAGTGGTCTAAACGGTTCAGTATAAGGCTCTGAACAATGAAGTGGTTAAAAAGACTTGTGTTTTAAGAATGCCTTCCACGTGGTCCTAACCTGGACTAGTTGCTAGTGTGGATGTATCGAGAAAGAAAGACTCTGACCGAATACAGAATGTTGAGCTCCGAGGCGTAACTCTAACGATGAAAAGACAATTTATTTGCATAGCACCTCATGAGAACTTAATCTCTATTCGGTCTCACGTGTGCCTCAGTGCTCGAGCCCACGACCTCGGACCGACATTGGTCAGGCCGAGGACCTTAACCAAAAAGGCCAAAACCAGCTTGGCGTTAGTGGCAATAGCTGTGTCCCAATGGGTGCAAAGTAAAAGTTCGGCTGGCAGGGTATAGGTGAGAGCTAACTTACCATTTCCGGCAGACATAGTGATTCGACCGGTCAAGCTGTGTCGAGAGACTACCAAGGTATACACCTTCACGATATATAGTGAAGCTAGGCAGCAGAGCTTGAAATGTGACTGCTTAAGTGGACATGCTAAACTCCTAAGTGGTTTGATGGTTTTGGTATATGGCTCTGCACAATGACGACACTAACAAGACTTAGGTTGCAATGCAACTGCTGAATTTCCCATACCAACCGGTGGCCATGCTCACCGTATACTTGGATTTGCACTGATCCCAATAAGTAATATGGAATATAATCTACCAAGCCACAAAATTCAAGGCTAATAACCGAAGTGGTTTGATGGTTTTGGGACATGGCACTGCAAAATGACGAGACTGAAAAGACTTCAGTTGCAATACAACTCCTTCTTCACAGTCATAATCAAGACTATTTACTTGAACTGATGTATCGTGTATGACATACACTAACCGAATGCAGGATGTTGGGCTCACATGCTTAAGCCTGCATAGCAATATGGCAGTACTGTGGCAGGCTGGGTGCAAAGTAAGCATTCTGCTACCCGGCTAGGAGCAAGAGCTATCTTACCCTTAATTCCAGACATACATACTGACATACTTCCAGACATACTGCAATCCCATAAGATGTGTGGAGCTGCTGTGAGGAAATGCTGCCTGCCCCTTCATCATAAATAGTGGAGCTTGGCAGCAGTGCTGAGATTGTGATTAGCTATATGGACACGTGGAGGCAACAACTGACTATATAAGGCAGTAACCATTACTCAGTCGGTTATTCCCCTTGCTAGATAAAGCACAGTTACCTGAAAAGGACTGAGAAGGGAAATTCCCTGCAGCAAAGCTGCCAACACTGCTAGGAGCAGCTCAGATGCAGTACCACATGTTTAGTGGTGTGTCCATTCACTAAGTTGAAGAAGTTCCACCTCTCCTGTATTGCCCAAATCTAAAATGACAGAACATAATATAGCAATTGCAGAAAAAAAATGCTAAAAATAACCTTTTGATTCAATGGAGAAGTCTTTTGGTCGAATTGGCATAAGCTGTTATGGCAGTAGCACTTTTGTTTGAGGAGTCATATATATCGTTGACATTTGTCGAGCAGAAGGTACTGCTCCCCTGTTGCTTTTGCAGCTTCAGCCAGAAAGAAGAATTAAACTCTCATAATTGGTTAGGCCAGCTAAATATGCCCCAAAGTTCACAAAGCCTAGCTCACACGTTCTTTATTCAATGAAGTAAGCAAGACAATGTCGGAGTGGTCTTCAGATTAAGCGGCCATTCAGGCACATCTATCTACAGGCTAGGCAAAATGGAAAGGCTTAAATTTTTGCATATCCCAAAGTAGGGCATTTTATTGTATAACGCTGTTGGCTAGCTGATTCTCTATATTGTAGATGGAAGTCTGTTCAATAAGTGTGATTTTAGCAAAGTCATGTTTACACACTCTGAAATCTTTGGGATTCACTATGCTGACAAAAGGTTTTTTGACAATGGATGTAAGCTACTCCTGGAATATGCTGCAATTGTCAGCGATCACAATGTCCAAGATTTCGATTCACTATGCCGACATGTCTGGCGACTCGTTACTTTCTAGATGCACACTGCAATGTGAGCGCGCCAGCTTGACGGAGAGGGCAACAGCCCATAGGGTCTACTCCCTCGGCACATCAACCTATCTGCTACTGTCGGCTGCAAGTGCAGCATCGGACTGACCTTGGGGCAGTGTAGGCTTCGCCCCCTTCCTCGGTGCCATGAGGCCACCACACCAGCCGACACAGAGTCAGACCCATCGAGGCACTCCAGCACTAGCTGGGGCACCCCATTCGCGCCTCGCCGACCAAGACACACCTCAGATGTGCGCAGACGCCTCGTTGCAGAGGCTGTAGCGGTCCAACCGGGCCCGAGCCATACAGGGCATCCTGAAACCGGCAACGAGACAACCTATCAGGGTGACCTGGAGGCTTACTGTGCATTCTGGGCGATGGGCTACAACAATATCTATGACGAGGTTGATGCACTGCTTTACCGCCTGGTTAGGAGGACAGACCAAGATGATGGCCAACTCCTGCGATGGTTCTCGGACGATGAGCTGAACGCAAGCCTGGGTCGAGCGCACAGCATGTCACTGGGGACCGACCACCTCGAATACAGGCACATCCCCTTGCTCAACCCAGGCTGCAGCCTGATAGCCGCTGTCCTAAACGCCTGCCTACTCATTCGAGAGGCTCCTCTATCGTGAAAGGTTGGCTCGACCATCCTATCATACAAGCACGGAGACGCCACACTCCTTGGGAACTTCAGGCCTATCACGCTCCTGCCGATGCTCTACAAACTCATACTGGGGGCCCTTTGGCTGCTAGACTTTTCGAAAACCTACGAGCTGATGGATGGCTCTGTGGGCAGCAGAAGCACTTTCTGCCAAGTGTCGAGGTCTGCCTCAAGCAGTGCTTCTTATACTACTACTACTACTACTACTACTACTACTACTACTAATAATAATAATAATAATAACAATAATACATTTGATAAAGCACCCTAAGAGAACTAAATCTCTTTCTAGGCGCTTTACATTTGCTTCAATGGAAGCAAGATCTAATGATTGGTGTTAGCCAGCTCACTAAACAACAAGAATGACATGGTTTAGGGTGACATGCACAGGGTCAGCATGCAAGTGTGGTTAGTGGCAGCATGCACAGTGTCAGCACGCATAAGCACATGCTGCGCCATAGGCTGGGGTATGCATTCTCTATTACGATCTCAACACACATAAAAGATGGATCACAGGAGCTCACGAAATGCTGGGATAAATAGGTGTGTTTTTTCGTGATCGACGCAGCCGTTAGCACGACTATCGACAGACGGTCATACGACAGCCTATCCCTATATGCCTGGACCTACAGAATGCATTTGGAAGCATCCTGCACTCCCACTCATGCAGGCCCTGCTCCGGGTCAGGGTGAGCCTCGTCTTTTGTAGGATTTTGGAGTGCCTATACACAGATGCATCGATGGCACTGCACGTGAGCGACCAAGACCTTACACTGCTTCGTGCACAACAGGTGATCCTCTGTTGCTACCTAATCTGTTTGAAGTGACCATGGAAGCGATCGTGAGGTCAATCCTGGCATGCGTGGCTTCAGGCTTCCAGATGGATGATTAGTTTCAGCCTGTTCGCGCCCTCTGGTTCTCTGTGGACAATAAATTAGCTGTCCCTTTCCTCCGCTTAAAGACCGTTGGCGATAGAAGCTTTAGCTCTGCAGGTCCTAGACTGTGGAACTAGCTTCACAATTCTTACCCAATGACAACTACTCTCCAACTGCCGACTGTGGCGCATCCTTTTCAACGGTCCTGAGCTGCTACTTCCATCCTTACTCACTACCTCAACTGCTCTCCTAACTCTGCTATGCAGCCCACTTTCTCTTTGTTTCGTGAGACGAAGTCTGGTGGCTACCGAATGCGTACCGACAGTCGCTTAGGCTGTGAGTGCGCTATACAAAACTCTCCTGCGTAACACCCACATGGTCTTTATGACTTTGTGGAGTTACAGACAGAGATACATTGAGAAGAATGCGGTTAGGGGTGACATGCACATGATCAGCATGCAAATATGGTTAGTGGCAACATGCCCAGTGTCAGCATGCATTAGCACATAAAGGACGAATCACTTACAAATGCTTCAATGCTTAGGAACCACAAATTCAACCGTTTCTTTAGACGGAGGGCTTAATGATAGACAATAATTCTCTCATTACTTTACACAAAACGGCTAATTGGATATACTAATTGCTAATCTATAGCCCTCTGCAATAAATGGGAATTCCATTTTTCTTAGGTCCAGGCAAATGTTGTAAGAAACAGAACTGTCCTGGCTGAATGTTACAACTGTGGAGGGAATTGCTAAGGCTAGCTAGCACACGTGCCGTATTTGTACATCAGGCTAGACAGCTAATTTGTAAAATGAAATTGTCCTGAATCGAAGGCTGCCATTCAGTCAAGTACTGTGCTGTGGGTATGACCGATTGACCTCCAAAAGGCACCTTGAGCTTCCTTCCTTCAAGATTGCAAGTCCAAAATCTCGGAAATTTAGTGAAGCAGCTCTGCAAAGGCTTCAAATGCCTGGCAGCGCTCACTACACTGCCATACCAGCTCAGCGATTCTTTGACTTTTCCTTTAAAAAAGAAACGGAGAGCGTTTTCGTGAAGCCAATTGTCTAACAAGGGAGCTCCACAGAAATGGGCATTTCGCGTTATCTAAAAAACAAATTCAATACCCCAGTAACGGAAAATCTGAAAATCAGCTCAGAAACAGAACGACTCAAAAGCTTAATCGCATGCGGTCTAAATAGATATTTGTTCCCTATATTTGGAGGAAGTAAATCTGTCGGCACCCACCCACCCACCCACCGAAGGGGCACAGAGGCAGCAGGAACTTGGCCGCTTGTCCAGCTTCTCGAAGCCGCCCATCGGCTGATGGCATGCTAGGTGAGGCAGCTGCTTTCCACGACCTCGATTCGAGGTCGTGAGTCCTGCAGTGGGCGATCCTTAATTGCCGATGCAAGCGGTGGCGATAGCCGTAGGGGCTCTTCTGTCGCTATACAAAAATTGGCTGTTAAATCAGCTAGTATATCTTATCGATATATATTTTATCGGCTTTGGCCCCCTAGGCATTACGATGCTGCGGCAATGTGTGCGCCTTTCTAATCAAACCAGAGACTCTAGCTGCAGCCAGACTCCGACTAAAATGAGAACGAACAGACACCACAGTTTACAGGCTGAGCTGAGGGCAGACCCAGTACAGACCGATTCCCAGCGAATGAATTACACGCCGCAGTTGCAGTCACGCGGTATAGGCTGACGCTAAGTGAGCGTGCAGCATTTTAATAATAATAATGCGCTTGATAAAGCGTCCTCAGAGAACTCGGCAAACTCACGCGATTCCTTATACAGCGATGGTTAGGCCTACTGCAGCGACCGGCTGATACAAAAGTGCTGAAGCTTACTTGGCGACTCTCTCCGATGACTGACCGGAAAGCGTGGGGGAGAGGGGAATCCTCCTCATTACCGGGCGGCTGGGCAGGCCGAACCGCAGCTTCTAGCAAATTGTGCTAATCCACGGAAAAATTATAATTCCAGACGTTTATGGTCTCGGGACGCAGATGATAAGAAATTAGCGGGCATTTTGCAGTAGCGGGTATTACTGAGCTATTAGAGATTAGTGAGCAGCCCGGCCGGTCGAAGCCGGAGGCGTGGCTAGTCGGCCGGGGACAAGGGCGCCAAGGCCAAGGGGGCGCCAAAAGCAACGTGAAGTGTGTGCATATTAAAAAAAAAATGGTTATGCGGTTACACCAATCCTGATTTCAAGCAAGTTCTTGTTTCAATTGACGTTACCAATGCTAGCTGTGCTAATTAAGCTTATTTACAGACTTTTAGCAAGCTGTAGCCGGACGCTCTGGCGGCACACGGGCGACCAAACGGAAACGCAGAGTGGGGCTTCAACCGCCGTGTCCTAGGCTGGCTCTCGCAGAGTGACAAGCACACGGCCGTTCACCCCTCGTTCATACCACTGTCCGCGTTTCAACTGCCCTTCCCGCCTGCTCGCCCTACCCAGCCGCGAGCCGCGATGGCACACCAGAAAAGGTAGTTTCGCTCACGACCTCCTACCTGAGGTCGTGGGTTCGAATCCTGTCATGGGCGATCCTGTATCACCGCTGCAAGTGGTGGCGATAGCCGTACAGGTTCTTCTGCGGCTATGCAAAAAAGGGGCTGTTAAATTAGCCGGTACTTCCTCGGCCGACCTAAGGTCAATGCTGCGTCTACGTCGCAGCTGCGACGCGTCAAACGCGAGCGCGGCCGGGTACGCCGCGCCAGGGCGAGCCAGCGTGCCGTGGCTTAGCACCGGTATGAGAAGAACTTTGCATAATTATGTGCGATAGCGACTATTGTGTGACTTTTGACCCGGCTACACTATAAGGATTGTGCTTGACCGCAGTCGCACTCCTTGAGCCACGGTCTGCCGGTCGGTGAGTGTAGGGTTGAGCAAGAGCTGCTTTGGGCTATTACGAATATGGGTTTCAGTAATATGGGCTCTTACTAATATTTTATTATTTTACTAATATGGTCTATAAGTAATATGGGTTCGTTGCTAGCACTGAGCGCAGAATATCGAGCGCTGCGTATCTACCATTGGCTATCTCATTTCAGTGCACTTCGTGAGAACGCGTAAGATGAATCGCGCCAAAATTGTGTAGTACATTGTACATGTAGCTTGGTCAGATACTCTAAACTATTTTCAGCTATTCGCCGCTGATTTGGGGTGGATTTATACTGAACTCAAGTGGATTCATGTGGATTTCGATACAGCCCTCTGGCACTGAAGATCATTTGCATAAGTGCTCTTGCTTTCGTACAACGGCATGAAATTTGGTGGATAGATAGACTCCAAAACGTGTACTATTATAAACACCCAAAATATGAGCTCGGCAAAGAAAATGTAGGTCGATTTTAGCCTCATCAGAGTGGGTTGCGGTCGACTGCGGCAATTCGTCGAACCCGCGGTCAGGCGGTGTCGGCTAAATAAACTGGATCCCTTTGCAATGGACGGGTCAACGCTGGGCCGTACGACCCCCTAGCCTGACTCTCCGCTTGTCCACGTCTGCCTGTCTTCGGCGGACGCTCGCCCACCGCTCGCTCATCTTCTTTCCTCTCTTCTCCTTTCTGCAGCCGGACGCCGCGACGGCTGCTACTGCATCCGTAAGCGCGCGCGCCCTTCATACAATAAGGCCGTCGCCATCGTCACCACCGCAGCTCGCCTGTGGAGGCAACGTTCGCCTTCGTCGCGAGCCGCTATCCCGCGAACGCGAGCCCCCATAAATGACAACCTCGACTGCTGACTCGGCACGCAACCTCCTTGCACAGCGACGACTCGATTGCGAAACTCGGCGACCGATCGACCGACCTCGATTAACCGGTGCGCCCGCCACTACTGCGCCAGCCACTACTCGGTAGTGTCGGTCAGCAACGCTTCCGGTCCAACGCGTGCTGTTCGGCTCTGTTTCAATGCCGCCCCTCAGCAAGGCTCACCTCTGCGCACGAATAGAGGGCGGAGCTCAGTACTAGCTCGTCAGGGACTGGCATTGGAGGTGACGTAAGCTCCAAGCCGCAGACCGTTGGCGTTTGGGGCGGGGCTCGCGAGCGCAGGGGACTGCAGAGCGACGATGATTAACTATGCCCCCCCCCCACAGGCGATTGGTGGTTTTCACGACCGCTGTTTTATCTCGCGAGCTGGCGACCCCAGCTGGCTGGCATTCGCACAGACATAGGAGGCCGCCGCGGAAGCAGCTATGGAGCTTGAATGGGGAAAAAGAGAGAAAGGGGGAGAGTGAGGGAGTGGGTAGTGTGCGTACAGGCAGACAGAAATAGACAGAAAGTTTGTCCCTGCAGGGCTAGCGGACCGTACGACCCAACACTGACCCGTCGAGATCAAATCCAGTTTAGTCAGTCGTTACCACCCAATTCTAATGTCCCGAGTCTTAAATGTTGATTTCCCGCATATCTTGGGCGCAGGCTTCTTATACGGCCTCGGCAATAAACTATCGCACAATCGCGTATAAAAATTTTCCGCCGTAATATGGCTGGTGTAGCTGGCGCCGCCGTTTCCGTAGCAACGCGGTAGGGAAACTGCGGCATGCTAAATCGGAGAATTACGATCGCTGAGATATTTACTGTGCATTTTTTCTCAAATATAATGGCTTGGAAGCGTTTGCATGAAAATCCATGGTTAGGCAGTGTGGTTATTTTGAGATTATGACACTATCGTTGGTTTATGGGCTTTTGTTATTTATGGCAGCCATATATAAGTAAAGGGCGGCAACGACCCGGGCAGTAACGTCGAGGACGCTGGGTAGGGCAGTCGCGTACTGACCCGCTGCAGCGTCCTAATGAATAAACGTCTTTGAGCCCGCTTCGGTGTTCCGCGTTGTGTCTCGTACTTGGTGTACGGTATTTCATTCTTTGAGCGCTCCCAGGACGGCCGGCAGCCATTTACATCCAAACTCGGACATCAATCAATGCGAAAAGATCAAACCAGTTACGAAAAGTTAGCTAATTCAACAACCTCAATTATATAGCGTAATGGAAAGCCTTAAATTAGATCAGCGGCGCCGTTTGCAGGAATAAATACAGAATTGATCACTGCAGGACTTGAACCCGCGACCTGGGTCGTGAAGAAAGAGCAGCTCAACGCAGGGCTAATACCAGCAGCCGGTAGTCAAGAAAGTGAGGTGAATAATGAAATGAATGCGGAGACAAACTCGAAAGAGTAGAGAGAAGTAGATCGTAGGGCGATGAAGTAGGGTGCAGTACTGAGAAACCTACGGCAGCGAGAGGCGGCAGTCCTCAATCCGTTCAGTCTATCACCTCGGACGCATTTGGAAAAGTCACTCACTTTTAGGTCCCTTCATTCTATGGCTCCAGCCTATCTCTACGACATACTCCCCCATCAGGCCAAGCATCGTACCACCCGCTTTTCGGCATCCAACAGTCTAGAAATACCTCGTACAAACCTCAAATCCTTTGGAGATCGCGCATTTAGTTCGTATGCTCCCGAAGCCTGGAACTCCCTCCCAACCTGAGTCAGAACATCCCCTGACCTGACCACATTTAAAAGGAACTTAAAAACACACCTATTTAGGACAGCATTTAGTGGGTCCCTGTGATTCGTCATTCACTTGCTTATGCGTGCTGACACTGTGCATGCTGCTACTAACCACATTTGCATGCCGACCCTGTGCATGTCACCCCTAGCCATGTTATTCATTTTGTTTGTTTTTCAAGCATGACTTTACTTACCATTTAATTGCATTTCCCTTTTCAGCAAATGTAAAGCGCCTAGAAAGAGATCAAGTTCTCCGAGGGCGCTTTATCAAGTACATTATTATTGTTATTATTATTATTAAAGGTACACTTGCATCGAAATCGACGGGCTCGTCCCGATTCGCTTGGGAGCACATTACAAGATGTCGATGGAGTGCGATAGTATCTGCCCAAAAATATTTAGTTCTCTGTGAATAAATAAATAATTACATCCTAGCTGATTCAACAGTCTCTTTTTGTATGCCTACGGAAGAGCCTTTACGGAGCCTTCAATTGCATTTCACTTTACAGCAAATGTACAGCGCCTAGAGAGAGATTGAGTTCTCTGAGGGCGCTTTATCAAGTGAATTATTATTATTATTATTATTATGGCTATCACAACCGCTTGCAGTAGCGATAAAGGATCGTCCACCGCAGGAATCGAACCCACGACCTCGGGTGCGAGGTCATGAAAGCAACCACCTTACCTAGTGTGCCATCATGGCTCACCATGCTTTTCAAATTTACGGATATCGTTATTACTACAACAACAACCATTCATTTAAGTCATTTTATAAGATGCAGCTGGTTTGCTCCAACTTATGAAGCTACGAGCTCAACTGCTAGCGTGCCTAGAGAAAGATTCAGTCTCTGAAGGCGCTATGCAACTGTATTATTATTATTGAAAATAAGGAAAAATTACTGTTCGGAAACAAGGAAAAAAAGATGTGTGGACTGGACGGATTCTTTGGAAATCAGCAGAATCCAGAGGAGACGATTTATTCGGTAAAACTACGCCGAATCGTGAGCGATGTATAACGAGGGCGCTAGACACAAGAGCCTAGCTAGTCGTGCTCTCCCAGTGCCGATAAAAATTGAAGCTGAACCAAAGCAAGGCTAAATTAAAGCGAGGTAACACGCAGGCGCTAGAGTTTGCAGCTAATTGAATGTCCAATTAGCAACGGCCGATCTAGGCATCTGTTGACGTCATCAACAATACTGGCCGGGCCTGAGCTGCCGCGGTCCACGTTCAGCTCGTCGGCCGACGCATCGGTGGCAGTCGGTCAAATGCGGACGGCGGGGAAGAGAATGACCATGGCGGTAACGTTGTCCTTGGAGCCCGCCAACAGCGCTGCCTGGCACAGTCTTTCTGCCATGTCTTTAGCGAGCGCTTTGTGATCGTAGTCTACCGGGTAGCGAACCGGATCCGGAGCCTCGGCACGGTGGCCGTCGGCCGAGTGCTTCTCCTGCTTCGTCGTCGTCGCGGGCGGTGGCGGCTGGTCGTCCGCTGCCGCCGACAGCGTTTTGCTGGCAGCTGAATTGTCCCGCAGAGCGGAGTCATTCTCTGGCGACAAAGACAGCTGCCACGTAACGCCACCGCCGACACCACTGCCTTCGCTGGAAACCTGCCGCTTGCTCGGAGCTTGCTCGGCGGCCATCTCTGGACTACTGCTGACACGAACGTCACCTGAATCGCGATATTTAACATCAAAAGAGGCCCAATAATAACTAAGAGCACGAACTAGGCGCCTAATCGCAATATCGACCTTGTTCGCAATCTGCGACGATTGGGGGATTCGCCTACATCTGTCTAATGGTTAACAGCTTGAGCCACTTAAAAAACCGCCTCTCAGCGCACAAGGTTTCAAAAATGCACAAACGGTAGCACAGCAGCAGCATGAGGCATTGCTCGAAGGACTGGCACCGACTACACACACCAAAGAGAATAATTATAATAATAATACATTTGATATAGCGCCCTCAGCGAACTCTAACTCGTTCTAGGCACTTTAAATTGGCTGCAAAGGAAGCACGATCGAATGGTTAGTGGTAGCATGCTCAATGACAACAAGTATAACATTGTTAGGGGTGACATAAAAAAATAAAAATAAAATAATTCATTTATACAGCGCCCCAAGAGAACTTAATCTCTATTCAGGCACTTCACATATGCCTCGAGGCTCGAGCCCACGACCTCAGTCAGACCTTGGCCGGGGCGAGCACCTTAACCGCTAGACCAAACCAGCTCGGCCTACACAGGATTAGCATGCAAATATGGTTAATGGCAGCATGCACAAGAGAAGTTGCCGAGTTAAGCAGCCAACCGATAAGAACGCGTCAGTCTGCCGCCAGGCCGCCGGAACAGTGGTAACGACCCACTAACCTGACAATGACGAGACGTCGCTATTTCTCTGCTGTGCCCGGCCAATCTTACTTTGCAGCAGTTTCAGAATGCTCGGACTCACGTCGCCGGGCGTCGGTATTCGGTTGGCAGGCAGCATCTACAAATGGACCTGGGGTCAGAGGCACAGAGCCGCTGACCTCGCTGGCTAACTGACCTTGCTGACCAGGGCTCCGGTGCCACTGTGCATCTAGTCCGACTGATGATAGGGTGGTAGAGCTATTAACATTCAACAAACAGCACCACGGATAAAAGCAACTACGACTTCCCTATCGGTGCCCACGTATTAGCGAGTGCAGTAAGCTAGTGACTTATCAGCACTATAGGTTGAGTTAAAAGTTAGCACACTGCAAGGAGCTTAAAACCTATTTAATAATTAACGATTCTCCGCCTTTCGTGAGAAATGTTCGGTTAGCCGATTCGACGGCATCCGCTCGGCACTACGTGCAGTACCAGCAGCCAGAAGCACGCCTACTGTGCGGTTCCGTCCACGAGTGGCCGCGAGCTTGAAAACCTCGGACCAGCTGAACTTTGCAGTTTGAACGTTGAACCCCCGATCTCAAGCCGGAGGGGGTAAGGCAATTGCACTTCGCGACCCGAGTCGTTGGTTCGCATCAGCTGAACAGTTGTCGATTCTCTATTGGCCAGTACCACCGGCGTGACGTGGCCACGCGATAGGCTTTCCTGCCGCTAGATAGCTGAGGCAGTTGAATCGCCTTCACCTTCACTTTACTTTGCACCATCAGAGCAGCTTCAGTGACAATTATTACACTTAAGATGCAAAAAAGAATTGCTTTAATAATAATAATAATAGATGCAAAAAAGAATTGCTTTCGGCAAAATTCGAACCCATGACCTCGGCCGAGCAGGCGAGCTCTACCACCGGTTGCCAGCTCTTCGTTGAAGCGGGTAATCTATCGGTAGCTACCAGCTGAAGGTTGACAAATATGGGCTGTAGGCTGCAATTAAGCCGCGCAATCGAGCCCGCCAGCCGACTGGTAACTGCGCCGGCACGTGACTGAGCCGGCTCGTGACCAGCCGGCTAGGAGGCGTGCGATCAAGATCCCCAACTGGAGGGTGGCACGACAGTGTTAGTACAGCAGCCTCCGCAGGGTGGCGGCGGCGGCACAGCGCGCGATGGCAAAAGTCGAAACGTGAACTGCTTCAGCGACGCGTCAGCGGCGTCAAGCCGCCGGCCGCCGGCCGCACCCTCCAGGCAGGTCCAGGCAGGTCCGACACTTTTTGAACGCGCGCGCGGCGACGAGAGGCGAGAGAGCAAAACGCGGCGGTAAGAAACGTGACGAAGTGCCACCGCTTAGCGAGAGGAGGTAAATCTCAAAGCCTCGCAGCGAGCGGGATGCGAGAAGAATTAAATGCAGGTCGAGAAGCGCAGGCTCGAAGCGCCTAACGGGGACGCTACTAACGGTACGCAAGGCAGCGCTCGGTGGGCGCACGACGAGACGTCAAAAACGCCCGCATCGCAAGGCCGCCTGTGAGACGGACACAGAGGCTTCTGCGAGGCCGCTACGAAGCGGATCCAGAATGATGGCGCCACTACGGCAGGCGCTCACCTTGCGGCGGCAGACTCTGCGGCGGTAGAACTTAAAACAAGAAACATCGACGCGTTGCGCTTGCTTTAGCACTTGGACAAAAGCGCCTTCCGCTGAGCGAGGGCCAGCGCCGCGAGGGCGGCTGAAGTGAAGCGAGTACCTGCAGCAGAATGTCGGTGGCCTCCTGCGGCGTGAACACCTCCCACACTCCGTTCGTCGCTAAAATCATGAACTGCGATTTGCTCGTGACGTCCACCCGTCTCACGTGCGGTTCGCAGCTGATGCAGCGCTTCAGCCGCGGATCGCCGTGGTTGCCCAGGCCTCGCGTCGACGACAGGACGCCGTTGACGCGCAGTTCCCGGTCGCTGTCGCTGAAGAAGCCACCTGCGGGCGCGAGTGATTCGCGACGTCGAGCCTCCCGCGTCGAGCGCGCCGCCGCCGCAGCCGCCGCCGCCAAGTGGCGCCTCTCAACTCACTCAGCGCAGCGGACAGAACGCGCGCGCCGCCGCCGCGGTTCGCAGGCGCGCGTGGCGTCGTTTCGTAGAGTTCGCTCGGCGCCAGAGCTCGGAGCTGCGGGCGTCACGCGACGCAAGATATGACTCCTTGGATCATCCGGCGCGTGGCTCATCGTGCGCCAGCATCCGCCATCTTGCAGCGCTTGAAACCAGCATCTCGGATCCTTCGGCTGTCCTTCGCCCTCTGCTCCCTCCGCACTTGCAGCTCGGCGCCACTCGCTGCCGACCGACTCACAGTGCACGCACTGGCCAACTTTTTAAAGCAAAACCATAGACGCCAGCTCACTCTTCAGACCATAAGCTTTATATATATATATATGTGTGTGTGTGTAACTATATAGTATCTATAATACGGCATATATATATATATATATAATTATTTTCTATAGCGCCCTAAGAGAACTTGAATTTCTTATCAAGCACTTCACGTTTGCCTCGGGGCTCGAGCGCACGACCTCGGTCATCAAATACAATCACTTTGACTTTGGCTCGAGGCGGGACTTCTGGACCGAGCCAGGTCATTCGTACTGCCGCATCACAGTCTCTGCAGTCTTTTCCCGCCACTTCGCGCTTGGACTTTCGAGGTTTCACTCTACCGTGGTTTATAAAATATATATTCTTTGAAAAGTTTATCGAGATAGTGAAAATTATGCAACGCGCGCTCGGTTGCCTGAGTCAGTAATACCCATTATTACAATTAAAATTGAAATTACTGTACGCAATGGAGAGCACTTCCGGAAATCCTTGGACGCGAGGTGCAGCAGCTTCACTTTCTTGTGTGTCAGGACAAGAACTGTTCTGCTGTGCAGTAAATTTCAGCACCTATTTATGAAAGCATTTAGTGGGTCCCTGCGATTCGTCCTTCGTGTGCTTATGCGTGCTGACTCTGTTGCATGTCACCCCTAACCATGTTAATCCTTTTGTTCGTTTATCAAGCATGATTTTACTCACCATTCAATTGCATTTCCCTTTGCAGCAAATGTAAAGCGCCTAGAGAGAGATTTAGTTCTCTGACAGCGCTTTATCAAGTGCATTATTATTATTATTATTATTGCATGCTGCCACAAACCACACTTGCATGCTGACCCTGTGCATGTCACTCCTAACCATGTTATTCATATTGTTTATCAAGCATGACACCACTCATTATTCGATCGTGTTTCCTTTGCAGCAAATGTAAAGCGCCTAGAAAGAGATTGAGTTATCTGAGGATGCTTATCAACTGCATTGTTGTTCTTATTAATATCTTCATCGCTTCACCATTGAACAAGTTGCACTATTTTCATAAGGTAGTGGTTGTTTGTAAGAACTGCGTGAGTGCAATTAAATGTAAATTAAATAATAATACGATATTTTTAACGTCTAATAAGTCTAAGGTTCTCTTATTTTGGCTAATATATTGGTAATACGAGTGTAATTGTCACTAACATGGTGTTATGTCCAGAGGGCTCTAATAGTGTTAAAAACCGTATTTAAAGGGGTCGTGAGCAGGCTTTCTGTGCTGTAACTGCGAAAATATTTGGGTTATAACTACAGAATCCTACTTCGCAGAAATTCACTTATCGCGGTAGAGTCTGTAGCTGATTAACTGCGATAAACGAGGAACACCGTATATGCCTACACCAACTGCAAATGTGTACCTCGCTATAACGAATCAGTTGCTATCAGTCGCTAACGAATCAGTTGCTATTGCGTCGCGCGCCTGCCAAACTGGTTCGACTACGGAAATGCTCGAGATTCTTTGCGGGTTTCTCAACTATAAGTGTTGATAAAGGAATGTCATAATCTAAGGGTTTGACGGTAGGAAAACCCAAATCGGCGAAGCTGTGCTCGGTTTTATACATAAAATTCATTTTTATAGCGCCCCAAGAGAACTTAATCTCTATTTAGGTGCTTCACATATGTCACGGGGCTCGAGCAATTACGACCTCGGCCAGACCTTGATCGGGGCGAGCACCTTAACCGCCGAACCAAACCAGCGCAGCAATTACTTTGTAATTCAAAGTAGCGAGTCGTACGCGCTAGTATGGTCCAGTGGTATTAGGTGCTCGCCTTTAACGACCGATGTCAAGGTGGATGTATTTGATGACAGAGGTCGTGCGTTCGAGCCCCCTGGTATACGTGAAGCACCTGAATAGATATTAAGTTCTCTTTCGGGCTCTATAAACGTGAAGTATATTTATTTTTTATTTAAGATGTAACTTCAGCTGTCATTGTTCCCTAGGGAAAAATTGGAGTTCAGGCATCCTCATCTGTCACCTTCAGAAGTATAGCCAAGAGGTTCTGACAAGGCGTCCCGCAGTCCGTCCGAGAGTCAAATCAACCGGCGGTTAAACTCTAGTGAAACACTTCGAGAAGTGCGCACGAAGATACAATGGATCTCCAAATAAGTGCGCGAAAAAAGAATAAGCTTCAGGGCTTCTCAGAGGGATCTCAAAAGAGCGTGCGGCGTCGGGCGGCTTCGCGCCTGACTCCGCACGCTCAGCTGCGCGAGGCTGCAGGGCGCCGCCGCCGCCGCGCGAAACTCACCGGCGGCTTCGACGCGTGCGCGCTCCTTCCTGCTCAGGCCGGTGTGCTTCTTCGACACGACGCTCGGCCCGTCGTCTCGCACTAGCACGGCCTGCACGTTTCCTGAAAGCGCGCGGAGGAGCGCGGCGTGCAAAGCGCCCGCTTACTTGGAAGCTCACACGGCCCCGATACTTAACGGAGCAGCGTGGAGTTTCAAATATGAGCTCCACTTTGATTGTGCACCACCGCACAAGATCATTTTGCACGGATTACTTTTGCAATACGTGTCCATGATTGCAGAACATTAAGTTCGCGGATTTTGCATTACATGCATTGCATTTTTTTGCAGAGTTTTATCAAAAAAAGTCGGGTAAGCTGATGCAAGTGATGTAAAAGCAGAGGTGAACTAATATTTGAGATTTAACGTTGATCAGTAGAGCATCGGCAGATTTATGTAATTCGCGAAGCACAAAGCTACACTGCAAACGAAGTTTCACAAATGTCATAGCCATGTACATATATCAACCATCTGCAAATATGTTCTATGTTGCTGCCGGCTTACTCCCAAATTACATCCGGTTTTCCTAATCGTTTTCCATTGCTTTTCTTTAATGTGGAAATCGTCAAAACTTCAGATCCCATTTCCAGAATGTTGTATTATGAAATGTACTCAAAACAATTATTCGATCGTTGCTCAAATCGTATTACTTTTTTACAATTCACCAGTAAGTTCAACTGATCTAGCTCGATTTTTTAATAAGAGGCCTGATAATAGCATCATCTAAAAATTCTGTCACAGAACCTGATCCTGCTATGCTTGGCAGCACGAAGTCTAGGCATCTCGGAAGGAAAACGAGAGGCATAGCGTCTGGAGGGCTAGTAGTCTTCGTAGACTACGAAAATAACTCGGAGATTGGGCAAGCCTCATACCTGTGTTTCCCAAGTAAATTCGTGCAACAACATCAGCGTCATCGTTGGCCGAAATCGTTGTACTTGTACTTGTGGTCTGTGCGTCTGTGGCAGCAGGTTGAGCATGAATTGGCGAATTCTCGCCGGATTCATCTACGAGCACGAGAGTCAGCGCCGACGCGCCGCTCCAGCGCACGCGCGACTTCTCGTCCTTTCCATAGGACAGGATTAGGTCCGTCTGCTGATAAGCGTCCCTGACGGCCTGCAACATCCGGTGGCCATAAGAGTCCGGCTCCAGGGCTTCTTCCTTCCGGTTGCTGCTTCCTTGAGGCACCGCGAGTTCGGCTTTACTTAGCTGAGCTTCGGAAGTGCTATTCGGAAGTGCTATGCCGGCCTCCTTGCAGTGATACAGAAACTGGTGCACGTCATTGGCGCTCTCTCGGTGAATGATGCCTTTAGCCTCCGCGTCGGTCAATGTCGGCCAAGGCTTGCCGAGGTAGTGGGTCACGTCGTTCTGCTCGAGCATGTTGAACGTGCATACACACTTGGTGGTCGCATCAAACTCGCTCATCCGGCTGAGAAGGATGTGGTGCAGCTCATTGGCTGCCATGGCAGCTGCGTAGCGACCATTATGACCATCGAATATGGCGAGAAAGGTTTTGTGCGCATCGTTGCCGAAGTGGTCCTGATACACCGCGGCGTCTTCGTTCTCACTCTTCCACCGCGCATTGATACTTCCGCAAACTCCTATCGCCTTGACGGCATCGAGGCTGCACGACAGACCTCGGCCAGATACGACGGCAGACGACGCTCTCTCGTCGTTCACTTTCCTATACTGCTCGAACGTGTCCTCCAGGTCTTGCTTCAGGAGCTCGTACGCCTCGTCTATTCTATTTATGAAGCCCAGTCGTCGCGCTTCATCGCCTGCTTTTTGCTGCTGAACCATCAGCTTTATGAGAAAGCGCCGCCTAGACGCCAGCTCGACCACGTCCTTGGGCATTTCAGTTTCGCTGTATTGCAGTTTAGCTAGCGCCCAGTGAAAGGCCTTGTGATCCTTCATGCACGTCAGATTGACGTACGTCTGACAGAGTCCACAGTAGTACGTTAGATCGGGCTCGTTGATAAAGGAGAAACCCAGACTGTGACTCGGCATCACGCTTGCTGCAACACACGAGATACGATTGGCAAAGGAAATGAGAGGAGGGCGATCTCTCACTCTCACTCTCTCTCTCTCTCTCTCCCCTCTTCATTGCTGGCTGGCGCTTGTGCAGGAGCCTCGGGTCGGGCGCACGGTGCAGCGCACACTCTAGCTAGACTCGCGGGTCAAGGGCGGGTGGGCCTGCTCGCCGGAATTACTCACAGGCAATCGACCCGGTCTGCTTCTGGCTGGTATGCAGCATGCTGTTTCCGCCCAACTGCTGCAGCAGCCGAGCAGCAGCCAGCGCCTCTTGCTGCTGCTGCTGCTCAGTCGCGGAGTCCAGATAATCGGACTCGCTGTGCGGCAGCTCGCCGGAAGAATCGTCGCTGTAGGCGCTGGCCAGCTCCATCGCCTTAGCTGAGCCCACCGCGAGCCACCACCGCCGCCGCCGCAGAGGCTACTCTACCTTCCGTCACTCGTTGGGGCGACTCGTGCTAATGTCTGCACGTAGGCCAACAGTGGTAGCGGCGGCGAAAGCGCGTCACTAGACCATCGCCAACGAAGCAAATGCTCGGTGCTGTCCTCCAGCGGAAGAGTGCGCCAGTGGCGACTTACTAAAGCGACCCAGGTCTTCCGGGCTTCGGTGGATACAAGTATGGAAAGTGGGATCGCTGTAATGTAACTACTGGTATCCAGGCGACCGGTTTTCCGGCGGCGTCCGGCATCCGGCAGCGTGGGCTCCCTGACCTCCGTGCACGCGGCGCACCCTTCGCCTACCGCCGTCGTTGCTGTCGATATAGCAACTATAAAAGAATGATTTGAACGAATTTGGATTTCATCTGAAGCACTGGAATCCCAAAATGGCTTGAGAGGCGCGCTCGCTACGCTGGCGGCCGGGGCTACTGCCGCGCGCGTTCTGCACACGCTCGTGCAGCGCTTGCGCGTTCATATTTGTTTTGCCCTCCGTAAGAGTAAGGTGTGAATTTTGCGACCCGGATCTTTGGTTCGCTCCGTGTGGTTTGCAATTCTTTATTTACGATTGCAAGCAGGAGCGATAGCCGCAACGGCTCGTCTGCTGCCGTACAAATGAGGCTGGTCGTTCAGCTTAGCTGGACATTTATTTTAAATGGTCTGCCGCGTGCAGCAATACGGCTCAGCTGGTGGTTGGAGAGGCTTTTGGAGTACGGAAATTGAGGCACCATTTCATCGCTCCTGCATGCTAAACCGAGATTAGCGGGAGAATAGATATCTCTCTTCTCTCTCTCTCTCTCTCTCTCTCTCTCTCTCTCTCTCTCTCTCTCTCTCTCTCTCTCTCTCTCTCTCTCTCTCTCTCTATCTCTCTCTCACTCACACTTTCTCTTTGTTCTCCATCGAGTCTATCGTAGCTAGAGAGAGAGAGAGAGAGAGAGAGAGAGAGAGAGAGAGAGAGAGAGAGAGAGAGAGAGAGAGAGAGAAAGAGAGAGGGAGAGGGAGGGAAAAAGAGTGAGAGAGACCGACCGGTTTCCCTGCACAGGCAGCACCAACCGCATGTCCACGACTCTCATAGAGGCGCTGGCTCAGTGCTGGCTTGCTTCTACTTTGCTGCTGGTAGACGACTCATGAAGTGATTTACGTGTGTCGGCCCTTTGCATCGAGCGCGGTTGGAAACTAATGGCATGGGCGTCCAAACGGTACCACGTGGACAAACCTTAGCTGCTGCATCCCGTAGCTATCTGGGTGCCCTGTCCCCGAGTGACCTTTCACTGGACAATCACACTGGCTCCACAGTCAAGTCTGCCTACGCTCAGCTACATAGCATTAGAACCATACGGGCCTGCTTAGACAGCGATATAACACCCAAGATAATCCATGCATATTGGTTTTGTTGCTCACTTTTAGGTCCCTTCATTCTATGGCTCCAGCCTATCTGTCAGATATACTACCCCATCAGGCCAAGCATCGTACCACCCGCTTTTCGGAATCCAACAGTCTACAAATACCTCATACAAACCTTAAATCCTTTGGAGACCGTGCATTTAGTTCATGTGCTCCCAAAGCCTGGAACTCCCTCCCGACCTGCGTCACAACATCCCCTGACCTGACCACATTTAAAAGGAACCTAAAAACACACCTATTTAGGACAGCATTTAGTGGGTCCCTGTGATTCGTCCTTGATGTGCTTATGCGTGCTGACACTGTGCATGCTGCCACTAACCATATTTGCATGCTGACCCTGTGCATGTCACCCCTAACCATATTATTCATTTTGTTTGTTTTTCAAGCATGATTTTACTTACCATTCAATTGCATTTCACTTTACAGCAAATGTAAAGCGCCTAGAGAGAGATTAAGTTCTCTGAGGGCGCTTTATCAAGTGAATTATTATTATTATTATTTATGACATTCCATCACTCACTGCTCCCGGGTCTTCCGAACGATACAATTGGCGCTTAGTTGATCCACAATTTTGCAGCTAGGCTTGGCTAACATTTATGCTGTGGTTGCTACATTACGTCACCTCTTGCCGACCTCCACTGGCTCCCCCAATAACAGCATTCCGAATTTAAGGTTTTGCCACGTGACTTTTAGGTTCCTTCATTATCATGCTTTAGCCTACTAATCCTAAATGATTCAGACAATAATAACAATTAAATTTGTATGGCCCTTTCTGAGAACTGAATATTTGTATAGGCACTCTGTAGATGCTGTAAAGAAAGCATGACCAAATGATTTGTGGTAAGATGCCAAATGCCATCAAACATAACATTGTTAGATGCGACATGCACATCAACGTGTAGATATGGTTAGATATGACAGGCACAGTGTCAGCACCCATAAGAGCTAATCACGAGGACCCACTAAATTCTCTACTAGACAGGTATGTTTTAAGCTCCTTAATAAATGTCGTCATGTCACGGGATGTCTTAAGGTCAGTCGGAAGTGAGTTCCGGGTTGTAGGAACATACGAACTGAAGGTACAGTCCCCAAAGGATTTGAAGTTCGTACGAGGTATAGCTAAACTATTTAAGTCAAAACATTTGGGATATAGCTGTGAATGATGCTGGGCCTGGTGTGGGAGTAGGTAGGCTATAGGAAATAGGTAGGCTGGAGCCAGAGAATGAAGGGACCTGAAATTGTGTGACAGGACCTTGAAGTCGATATGGTGCTTGATTGGGAGCCAGTGCAGGTCAGACAGGAGTGGTTTGGTATGGTAACTGCGATGCTCACGACAGAGAAGCCTAGCTGCAGAGTTTAGTACCAACGGTAAGCACCCGATCGCACAGTCCGGTAGACCAACACGCAGTGAGTTGCAGAAGTCGATACAGATTGTCAAGAATACATGGACTGAATTTAAACGTAGTAACCATGTCTAAACGAGCCTGAATTTTAGTTCGGTAACTTTTCTGAAACTATGCACATCTTACCGTGTTGTCGATGTTGTCATCTGGTGAGAGGTCGGTTTGGAACAGGTCACCTAGATTTTGTGTAGATGCAACAGTAGATATGCTGGCTGAGCAGATTTTGAGCGATAATCTTCCGAGTTTTTGAGTCACATTAGGATTAAATTTGAAAGTTTGCTGTCATCCATGTAGGGATGCAACACAAGCAGTAACAGAGTTAGGGCGATAGCATATGCAAGAAGGAGAGTATAACCTGCGAAAAGACGCAGACCGGTTGTACCTTGTACCTAGCAGTTGTTCTTCGGATAACCTTAGTCCATCCATATCCCCTAATCTTGTTATACATGTTGTATATTGACCATGCTACCACTAACCGCTCTATCATGCTTCCTTCGCAGCAATTATAAAGCGCCTAGAGAGAGATTGAGTTCTCTGACGGCGCTTTATCAATTCTGTTATTATTATTATTATAACTATTATTATTAATATTATTACATCAACACACTGGAGTATCCCGCTCAGAGGATCTATACCAATGCAGCAGTGTTAGTCATGCCCAGGCGAGATGGGGGCTCTCGAGGACTTGGTGATCGATAGCATCAAACGCTGCCGAAAGATTTAAGCAAAACAACCACAGAGACTGTAAGCAAGTCTACATTCCCGAGAATGTCGTTCTACGCCTTAAGCAATGCTGAATGTAGAGTTATTGACTCTAAATCCAGACGGGAACTTACTTGCTAGTATTGAGGTTTCAATATAAGAAGAGTTCAGCTGGTCTGCCACAACTAGTCTTTGATAGGAACGGTAGAAAAGAACAGCTGCGAGGCTAGTTTCCAAATCCCAGAGGTTTGACCACTTGTCTTCTTTGCTAAAAGAGCTAGGATGGCTGCCGGTCGATCAATGGATACAGAGCAAAGTTCTTACGCTGACCCACAAGTCCCACCACGGCTTGACTCCTTCGTACCTAGCTGAACTGCTGCACCTATTTCAGCCTCCTCGTGCCCTCAGATGGACAATAAATTGGCTGTTTCATTCCTCGGCTTAAAAGCCGTTGGCGACAGCTTTACAAAATAAATACTAGCTGATTTAACTGCCTCTTTTTTGTATAGCGACAGAAGAGCCTTTAAGGCTTTCACCACCGCTTGCAGTGGCGATTAAGGATCGCCCACCACAGGTTCGAACCCACGACCTCGGTAGCAGCCGCCTTACCTAGTGAGCCATTACGGCTTCTAGACTGTGGAACTCGCTTCCACGATTCTTACGAAACGACAACTACTCACCTGCAGCCGAGTATGACTCATCCTTTTCAGCGGTCCTGAGCTGCTACTTCTATGCTACTCACTATCTCAACTGCTCTCGTGACTGCTATGCTTCCCACTTTCTGTTTGCTTCGCGAGATCTGTTGGCTACCGAATGTGCACCGAAAGCTGATTAGACTGCGAATTCGCTATACAAAACTCTCCTGCGTAACACCCAGTCTTTGTTGCTTTGTGGTGCTACACACTGACATACATACTGGCCTTAAGTTACTAACATTCTCTAGGTCTCTAGTTGCTTTATTTAGTGGCCAGACAAAATCGTTTTTGAAATGTGCTGATGGGCGATCTGTGGCTACTGACATATTTATGACATTATTGATGTTGGCAGCAGTAAATCTATGCATCGTAGGACAGTGGGAATATGGTTTAGAGGACTAAATTCTTCTTTGACAAGAAATAAATTTTCAGATAATGAGTCATGGCCTCCTTGAATGTAGATGTTGTGGTAGTTCACGGCATTGAGGGGCACGTATTATATGAGTATGTCATTCAGGGATAGGATTCCAGAAGGGATACTGTTGCTGCTACCTACTACGTGATAGATTCCTTGCTGACTAGAACCTTGCTTTTCTCCATTACTAATGCTGAAAAACCTAGGTCAGCTGAACTAATGGTTACATTGAAATAGTAAGTGGGATAGGGGACAAGACAACAAGCTCAGCCTTGCAGATGTCAATTAAAAGAAAGCCATCACCAGACCCCCACCCTGATGCCGCCGAGACAATCAGAATACATGACCTTTCAATCACCCCTTCAGATCTAATATTAGCACAAGGTTGTGGTGTGAACGCCTCATTAAAGCTCAAAGCAACTGGGCATCATTGTCTGTAACTCAACTCATGAAGCACCATCAATAGCAGCACCATCAATAGCAACGAGCATGATGCCAAAACCAACGTTAAGTGCGAGAATGCTGAAGAAACACAAGTACCGTGCAAGAACAAGCAACTTTGTTTTATTTAGGTAGTATTGTCAATTCTTTCATCACGAGCAGGCTGACAACTCAATAAATTATCGAGAAAATAACTGCACAGGCCATGGAGTGATTGCGTGTCGCTTTAACTAAGCTTTCTGTGCATGATTAGTGTTGATGCCGGCCCAGGATAGTAGCTGTCGGTCGGGATTATCCTCCCATGACTCGAGCTTGAGCTACAAGTAGAAGGACAACATACAACATATCTCAACATAAGGCAAGAATTTACTTAAGAGAAAGGTAAGCAGAACAAGTCCATTAAGCCACTTCCGGCTGACGTGGTCTCGCAGGGTTGCTGAATAAGAACTTGCAATAATAGTCGGCACTGAGATTTTGTGTGATCGAGCCTTCACCTTGAATGCACAAAAAGTCACGAAATGACATCAGCCTTCTGTCTCTACTTAAGCTAACCCTGCAATAGATCCATGCATTTTTGACATCCCATCTCGACTTCTGCAGCTCACTGCTTGCTGGTCTACCAGCGTGTGCAATCAGGCACTTATAGCACAACTACAAACCTGCAGCTAGGTTGTATGTCATTAGCATCGAAGTTGCCACATCACACAACTTCTTGCAGAACTAAACTGACTCTCAACCAAGTAGCATATGGTTCTGCAACTAACTTTTAGGTCCCCTAGTTCTTTGGCTCCAGCCTACCTATCAGATCTACTCCCCCAACCAAGCCAAGCATCGTATAACCTGATTTTCGGAATCTGATGGTTTACCTATGCCCCGTACGAACCTCAAATCCAATGGAGATCGTGCTTTTAGTTGGTCTGCTTCTACAGCCTGGAACTCACTCGTGACTGACGTCACGACACCCCCATTATGGCTTTAAAAAAGAAGCCAAAACGAACCTGCTTTTTAAGCACTTTGTGGGTCCTTGTGCTCAGTCCTTTATGTGCTTATTCGTGCTGACACTGTACATGCTTCCATTAACCACATTTACATGTTGACCCTTTGTATGTGACATCTAACAATGCATGGTTGTCGACATTGGGCATGTTAACATTAATCATTTCTCATACTTTCTTTACAGCATCTGCCTAAGTATCTAGAAAGAGAGTGGGTTCTCTGTGGGTGTTATACAAATGTATTACTATTATTTATAAGTTTCAGCTGAAGACATATCTGCTCCGGTGGGCTTCCCTTCACCACAGTCAACATATATTTTTCTTTCCTGTGTTCTTAACCTGAAATGAACTGCATTTAGGCACTTTACATATGTCGTACAAGAAATATGTCAATATTTATAGTGATTACACGTAGTGTCAGCACACACAAGCCCATAACGGACAATTCACAGAAACGTGGCAAATGCTGCGAGGATAAAATGCGATTTTAGCTTTTTTTAATGTCAAAGTCAGGAAATGTCATCGTGTTAGTTGAGAGTTAATGCCATGCTTTGGGAGAATACGAACAATAGGCACCGCCTCTACAGGATTTGAGGTTGGTTCGAGGCACAGCTGAATGAAGATACAAGTGTGGGTGCTGCCATGCCAAGCCAGATGGAATAGTAGTTCTGAGAGGCTTGCTGGAGCCAGAGAATTAAAGGACTTAAAAGTTAGTAAAAACTTGAGGTAAATGCTTGATGGGGAGCCAGTGCAAGCCTTCAACTTTCACGACAAACAAGCCTGGCTGCAGTTTTGCATCAAGTGCAAGCACCTTGTTGCATAGGCCAGAAGACCTGCAAGTAGGGAGCTACTGAAGTTTATACACGAGGTCACAAATGCATCGACTAACTTGGATGTGGTATGCCTGTCTAAGCAGGCCCGAGTTTTTAAATAACAGGCATTTAATCGTAAGCTTTTGTGACCAGGATAATGATACCATTCAAATTTACGTAAATGCGGTAAGAACTGAACAAATGTGTTACGCCGAATCTTTCGGATCCCACTTAAGCAGATGAAAAACACCATCCTAGAATGAACATGCATTTACAAAGAAAATATATAAAAATGAACAGAATATTTCAGAGTAGCATTTTTTAGATTTACAATGAGGCTTGTCGGGTGCTTTATTTTTGGGCAAGTGGTGCACATAAAAATACTAGCTGATTTAACAGCCTCTTTTGTAAAGCGACAGAAGAGCCTTTGTGGCTATCACCACTGCTTGCAGGGGCGATAGCGAATCGCCTACGACAGGATTCGACCTCGGGACCAAGGTCTTAAAAAGCAACAGCCTTACCTAGTGTGTCATCACGGCTTAACATATATCACGAGTTTTAAGTATACGGTGACTGGCTTCCGAAAAAATACTGCTATGGCTACCTGACTCATCTGGTCAGTTGATCTTTTTCGTGGCACCCTCATCATGCACCAATGCAAGTGCCATTCTTGCTTTTTGTCAGCTTAGAAAACAGGTCAACCCCCATCCATAAGCCCTTCACAAAAAATCTGTGCTTACATTAAAGCACACATGAAAATAACACACACAAGCACTCACACTAGGGCAAGCACGTGCACATACATACCTAAACCTTCGATCATGCTTCCTTTACAGCATATGTAATAATAATAATAATACACTTGATAAAGTGCCATCAGAGAACTCAACCTCATTCTAAGCACCTACATTTGCTGCAAAGGAAACACGATCGAATGGTGAGCGGTATCATGCTTGATAAAACACATGTACACTGATTAGAAAGAGATTAAGTTCTCTAAGGGTGATATACAAATGTATTATTATTATTGTGACCGTGTTGTACAGGCAAGTGGCAATACGGTTGAGTGGCAATAATAATAGTAATTATATAAAAAGGACGTTTGTACAATGTCTTGCAAGAACTAAACCTCTATACAAGTGCTCCATAATTTCTGCAAAAGAAGCAATAACAAAGGGTATGAAAGGCATCGAGCATAAACAAGCATGCAAATAAGTATCATGCTCATGAAAGAGAGAACGCTAAAGCATAAGAGACACTAAGAGCTAACAGTTGCTAAAACCTCTAGTCAAATGCAACGAATCAGGCTCACGTAAGCAAGCAAAGCTGACGGGAACAAAAAAGAAAAGTTCGCCGAGGCTAAGAGAACACCGAGCTGAACAGACGCATCTGAACAGATGCATCTCTGGCTGAGACTTGAGAGATGCAGTGACGTTTACCTTACGATTGCTCAGCTTCTCGGCCTCTTTGTTCTCCCACTGCCGTTGGCGCGTCTGCTGTTCCGTTGCTTCAGCGCCAGCGCATCCCCAGACCTGTGGCAGTAGCAATACATTGTGTACACAGGGAACATCCTAGTCGGAACAAGGTAAGCTGGTGAATGCATCAGCTAAACTTGGCAATTTGACTGTAGCTAAAACACATTGTTCGATAGTAGCGTTGCTTTCGGCAAGGAACAAGGAAGCATGCTTGATCGTGCTTGCCACCCGTGTAAAACCGCACGAGTGGCGATCCAAGACTGGGGCAAAACATACAGGTAATCAATTTAGGCCAGCCACTCAAAAAATGGCAGCTCAACGAGCAAATGAGCTGTGAGCTCAGTCATCACAAGGCAAATGAAAATTTAGGTCAACTGCTCACTGGCATATAAGCAGTGATAAAAAATGTGAAGCCGAAAATTCCTTAGGGAGCAAATCTTTCTTGGGAGGTGGGCTGGAAATCAGAACTAGGCACGAATCAACTAAATCTAACAGTGGGGGGGGGGGCCCACAGCTTCTATCCGGCTTAAGAAGGCAGCTGGCCTGACAGTCCCTTCGCCCCCACTACAATCTTGCCTGACAGGGGGTTCATTATTTCGATTGACTAGCAAGTTGGCGGCAGCTTCCAGCAAATGACGAGGGTGTCGAGGGTTTCAATCGGAAGTCATGCTATCCCACTTCTTGCTCTCAGATGCAGGCGGCTAGAAATCCGGTTGCCTGATCGGCACCGACTGGCATAGGAGCTTAGCCATTTACAAACGGTACTGTCGGGACACGTGAATAGGTGATTACATTAACAAGGGAAGGAAGCACCGAGATCGGAACACAGCCAACGAACACCCGAGCCCTTCTCCATCAGTTAATAACAGTGCTATTGCAGCACACCCCAGAAGCCACGAATAGCTCAGGGCAGTACATTGGGTGCACCACTGTTAGCCCTACAGTGAATCAAAGGCTCTCAGAAGGAGCAGGTTCTCTTTCACGACGACTCGACTCGTGGGAACAGGCAGCAGTGGCAAACCTCAAAAAAAACTCGATGCTCAGAGCAACAGCAACCGCCGTGCCAATCTCACACAAGCAGCCGGTACGATCAGCAAGGAAATGGGACAGCTGTTGCTAATGACACAATGAAGCAGGTTCCGACTAGCGCAAACCTCGGCCCCCAGAGCTTCCTTTTACATTTGTAGACATAATTGGAGATACTCAATTCACATGGTAGTGAGCACCGACCAAGAAGCAAGTTTTGGCACAAAGGAAAAATGAAAGCTGAATTAACAACCTCCTCTGTATAGCTTGCACAGCACAATAAAGAATTGCCTACTGCAGGACTCGAGCGGACGACCTGGATCGTGAAGGACCTAACCCCTGGGCAAAGAGCCAGGTCATTGCAAACTCAATTCTCGGGGTGCCCAGCAAGAGGGCTGTCAAGGGATCACCGGTCGTACCTCCAAGTGCTCCAGCGCAAGGTCCGTGCCGTAGTATTTCACGGTTGCCATGTCATCGATCTGCAGAACGACGTGCCGAGCGTCCTTACCTATCTGAATGCCCTTGCATGCTCCACGATTGTGGTGATTCAAGTACAGAAGGTCGGAGCCAGCTGCAACGGCAAAAAAGTCTGTCAGCCTACTAAGCTAAGGGCTAGCCTCACACACACAGGAAGCGGCAGTCTCTGTCACGAGCCCCTGTTACGTGCCAGGAGACATGCTTCAGTCACAAATGCACGAGTCCCTAAATACAACTCGTGGGCAAATACTGGCAACCCAATAACCGCACTTACATCGATGACCACGATTTGCAGCCCAACAGCAGTCAGATAGACAGCCACAAGTGCATGCAGGAATTCGATAGGAATTCGACATCTCGCCAGGCACCGCAGACACCGCAAGCTCAGCTTCCAAGTCGCGTGGCAATTGGAGGTCTGTTGATACATCCATTCGAAAAGTAGCAAACACGCCGAAGACCCACTGGTTTGCTGCATCACAGATCCGAAAAAATGTTCTCCTCTGCAAGTCGAGGTAGCATACTTTGCCTGTTAATGTGTGGTTCCTGTGACTGCACTAGCTCGGCAAACCAGGCTTTCCTATCGCTTAGCGCAGCCATCTTCAGCAGTCTGCCCTCGCGGTGGCTTGATGCCTTGTTCTGGCCGCATAGGCCGTGGATGTAGGCAAAGGAGTCCTTCCTAATATAGTTAGCCTTATTACATACAAGACTCGTCCATCGCTCATTTCAGGCAAGCGGGCCGTCTTCCTATATTGCTCCAGTTCTGTTTGTGAAAGACTAGCAGATTACCGCTAATGAAGATGCAATGATCTTTAACCTGTGGCATGCTCCAGCCAAAACAGTTTCAGCCTGATTTAGCGGAAAGGGCAGGATAAAAACAAACAGAGACAGTGGCAAGCATCTTCGAACTCTCCGGCACTGAAAAATGCACCATGGTGATCATCACTGCATTATTCAAAATAGACACTAAGATTTTTAAATTGGCGGTTTTAAGCAGAAATTGATTTTGTTTTTTCTATAGGCATACGCCATGCCTATAGGCTGTCACACGGTGAAGTCATTCCTGAGATGAAACCGTAGAAGCATCCGAATTGGGACAACCCTGGGGTGTATAATATAAAAATAATATATAATATATATAACAATATATAATATAAATATATACCAATGGTCCTGAGTGTATGCTTGTTTGTGTGAGCGCTCATAGAGTGCATATATCTTCTCCACAAGCAAGTCGGCAAAGCCAAAGAGACGACAAAGTGGGCGTTTTGCAGAGAAGTTTTCTATGGGTGCATTCAACGCCTGGGTGACTTGCGATCGGCACACAATAGTTTTCGGCAGGTGGCCCGTACACAAAATACGCCAGCCGAGCACATCAGCAATGCTGTGAAGCTTCACGACTGACCTTGCACGACACCGAATCGTGGCAGAATCTCCAGAAGGATGCATTCATCGCCACCCCATCTCTGCAGGCTTTCTCTGCATCAGCAAACACATAAACAAATTTGCAACTTGGGAGATGGCCTGCACGGGACAGAAGCCTGCTCTCCTAGCAGCAACCAACTGCTAGGAAGAAGCTGCCACCAGCAGCATGTCGCCTGGCAACAACATCAAGCCATAAGTAGCACGTGACAGGTAGCCATAAGTAGCACATGACAAGTAGCCATAAGTAGCACGTGACAGGTAGCCGTCATTACCAATTGATAGATTAAATCCCAGTTGGCAAGTTGACTCACATTAAACAGCAGTTGCATGAGCACGATTGACAAAATGCAGCAGTGGCAGCTGAGACGTTGCCAGATGGGGCAGCTGAGACGTTGCCAGATGGGGCAGCTGAGACGTTGCCAGACGGGGCAGCTGAGCAACACACAAATGCGATATTATTACTACTACTGCTGCTGCTGCTGCTGCTACTACTACTACTACAACAACTGGAGCAAATGTAAAGCGCCTAGAAAGAGATTGAGTTCTCTGAGGGCGCTTTATCAAGTTTATTATTATTATTATTACTAATAATAATAATTACATTTGATAAAGCACCCGCAGAGAACTCATCTCTTTCTAGGCACTTACATTTGCTGCAAAGGATCGAAAGGAAGGAAGCACGAAAGGAAATCAAAAAGTAGCATGGAGAGAAAGCACGTCTTATAACAAATCGTCAATATTACATTTTTCAGACGTTCAATAACATGAATGGTATCTGACAATGCTAAAGCCTAGCTTGATTCCTCAAGCAAGGCAGCGCTTCAGAAAGGTCGATCTGAAAAAATCGAACATGAAAGGACATGCGCTAAAAGTTGTTCATGCACTTGTTTCAGAAGTTCCACATACATTATCATTGTGCCAAAGCAAGCAACAAGCCTGCAATCTAATCTCATCCGACGTGGACTGACAAAAAATTGCTCGTGTATGTTTCCATCGCATAAAACATAAAAAAAAGAGAATCACACGAGTTTGAATATGGTTGTTTTTCGACAGACAAGCTAAATTTCTGGAATATAGTACAAAGAGATACCAGGACAAATGTACATACATAAGTTAACAAATAAAAAAAATTCAAAAAGTCCTAGCTGATTAAATCCTGAAAAACTAAAAGAATCCTAGCTGACCTTGTGTATGGTGACATAAAAGCCTTTACGGCTATCACCACCGCTTGCAGTGACTATAAAGGATGGCCCACCGCAAGAATCGAACCCACGACCTTGGGACCGAGGTCGTGAAAGGAACCGCCTTACCTAGTGTCATCACGAATTAACTACTTGCAGACATTGTTATGACTACGAATCTTTGCATATGACAGTACAAGGTAATATAGACTCAAAACCAGAGAGAGATGGCAGAAAAAGAAACAGCCTATGGATGTCCAGCTTGGCACACGACGACATCCCCAATCGTGAAATATTTCTTTTAAAAAGATTTCGCTAGGGGTGAGCAAGGACTAGCTTTTGTTTTGCTTTAAGGCAGCTAGCTAGCCATCTCGGATCAATCTTATTCACTGTTCCACTAACCCCTGATTCTAAACTACTGCATTCATCCCTCGGAGCTGAGTTCCAGGCTGTGAAAGCATAGCAACTAAAGACATGCATGATCTTCAATGGATATGAGGTTCATGTTTGTATGAGGAACAGCTATAAGATTTAATTCGTCGAAGCAGGTTGTACAATGCAAAGCTTGGTGGGGGAGTAGTTCGGATAAATACGCTGGGGCAAGAGAATGAAGGAACATATAGCTGAGTGACAACACCTTCACGTCTATATGCTGCCTGACTGGGAGCCATTGCATGTCGGCTAGAAGTGGCATGAGGTGGCAACTGCAACCCTCACAAAAGACAAGCCGTGCTATAGAGTTATGCACAACTGTAGGTGCCTGATTGCACAGGCCGATAGACCAGCCAACAGTGAGCTACAGAAGTTGAGACAGATGTCACAATGCATGGATCACAGTTGGATGTAGTGTCCCTTTCTAAGCAAGTGCAGTACCAGCGATGCCCTGGCAAGAAGTGAGGTGCTCGAGAAGGATTTGTTGATCGATAGTATGAAAAGCTGCCAAAAGATCGAGGAAAACAAGTTAAGACTCTACCTGAGCCAACATTCTTAAAAAGCTCGTCATACACCAGAACCAATGCTGAGTCGGATGACTGATTAGCTCTAAAAGACCGGGACTTCCTAGTAAGGTTTGAAGTTTCAATATTTGAGTTCAGCTGGTCTGCCACCACTTGTTCCAATATCTTTGGTAAGAATAGTAGAAGGCAGACTGGGCAGAAGTTGCTCAAGTTCTCTTAGTCTCGTGTTGCTTTCTTGAGTAGTGGCCTCACTACAGCCTTTTTGTGTTAGGGCATGGCCTGAAACTAATGACATATTTATGATGTTGCTTATATATGGCAAAACCAGATCCACGCTCGTAAAAGCAGGACGGTGGGAATAGGGCCTAGTAGTGCTGGCTTGAACTCAGCTTAAGTCCAGTAAATGAGCTCTGCACCTGAACACCCTAACTCCGTTTCGGTCTCATTAGTTCTGAGAAACAGAGTGCAGCCATAACTCGGTTTTAATGCTTTAATGGATAAAAGGGTTGTTTCCAAAATCTTACAAATCGGCCATCGCTAAGCCATCTACAGAAAGGTCTGAATTGGATTTAGAGGTCTCAACAATCCATCGAACAAGCTCCCATCTGCCTTGTTCGACGAATATTCTCAATAAGATTGTCTCTAAGCAGCTTGAAGAATACACTGACAAACATAAAAAGCCAGAACAAATTTTAATTATGATTCAACTCACACTAATCTACTTAACAGCTCTTCGCTGCTTGACCAACGAAACCTCGAGCCACAGAATGATGGTAATCTTTTGATTTGACACTATTGATCACAAAATTCTGCTTGAACGATTTAGAAGAATCTGTGTAGCAGACAAGGCTCTGGCGTGGTTCAAATTGTACTTGCACGAATCGTGCTCAAGCCATAGCCTCCGGAGGTCATGTCTTAAACAGCAGACTTATCAGAAGGTAAGTTCTAATAGGGACTGGTGTCGGTCTTTTGCTGTTCTCGATTTACATGGACCCTCTCGAAAAAGTGATCTGGACCCACGGGATTGGCCATCTTTTCTATGCTACCAATACCCGGCTCATTTTATGAAACCACAGGAAGCACCTGAAGCGACTGATTACTTGAATGCTAGCCTTGCACCACGACTATGTCTCTATAGGGTGCAGTTCATCATCTTATGTCTCCATAGGGTGCAGTTCATCGTCTCTGTTGCTAGGGACATCACTCCTTGGCAGTTAAGTTGCTTGAAGCATGCATTTTTAAAGAGTAAGGCAACAGAGTCGACCTATCAACACTTTCACCTATTGCGCTAATCACTTCGACGATACTGAAGAACTCAAACTATCGTATTTAAATTTAAGAGCTCGTGGAATCTCAAAAAACAAAATTTTGTAACTATAACTGATGATATGTTTGTCTAAGCATAGAGTCACAACATCATCTTACCTCCATTCGTCATCATTTCCGACGACATAGATGTGAGACTCGAACGTAATGAGCGTGATAGATGGTCCCTTGTATGAAAATGCATATGTTTCAAATCTGTAAGAGATAGTAGTACGTGTAGAAAGATGCTAGCGACGTCACTCGGCGAAATGCAAACACATTAATCATTCAAAAACTGCAAACGACCGCTGAAAAATTAACCCAAAACAGCACAAGCATAAGTCAAGCAAAAGTCTTGCCCAAGTAAGGCCTGAATTTCCTTTGCAGCAAATGAAAAGTGCCTAGAAAGAGATTGAGTTTTCTGGGGGCGATTTATCAAGTGTATGATTATTATTATTATGGATCTATGCATAGGACCTTATTTCTCAACTCCTGTCTCACGATCAATCTATAAGCTCTGGCATCATGTGAGGAAAAAGTAACATCGGCTGATTAATCGGTTCTCATTCTTATAGTGGCAGACGAACTGCAACTTCCTTCATCTAGCTTGAAATGGTGAATACAAGATAGCAACGCTATGAAGCAAAACAGCCTGAGGTAGCACACTTCATTCATATTGATCAAATTTCTCTATACAGGCCCAACTAGAATAATAACTTACTGATACATAACATTTTTTTGTGAAGCTACCAGGGATACCAGCTCGATTTCTAGACACTTTATTAATGCTGAAAAGGAAAGAGTCACTGATTAGTAATTTGATGCATAGCTATTGCACGCTAAGCAGATAAAGAGGAAATAAATATAATAAGTGAATGCTGTAACGACTGGATTTAAAGTTCCTTTTAAATGTAGCCAAGTCGCGATGGCTATATGTACAATGTAACTCCTAGCTGAGTCAGGAGAGCAGTTGAGGATGGCTTTGAGACTAATACAAACTCAAGGCTATTAAAGGATATGAGGTTGGTGAATGGCACAGCTAAGCGTAGAGAGTCAAGAGGGCAGATGGGAATACGAGAAGCCCGACCATTTATGATAGGGAAGCAGGAGCAAAAGAATGAAGAGACATAAATGTGAACAAGGGGACTGCTTGCCGGTAGAAGACAATGCGAATTGAAGTGATGAGGTAGTTGCAAAGAGTCACAACAACAAACAAGCAAGACAAGATTTCGAGTTCTCTATCTATAACCATACATCTCTACCTATTTATCTTTCACTAGGTACAAGAGCAGACATACCTGTTTGTGCTCAGGCCGTGCTGGTCGCTGTTGTACAGCAAAGACCAGGCATTGTGCTCGACGATCTGGTGCTACAAAGGAATTAGCCTACCGGTCGACACAATCACTCACTTTTAAGTGTCAGCAGCAGGTGCCAGGAGGTTCGAGTGACAGCTGGGGAACAGAACCGTCTAGGGTTTTCAAGCTGCCAAAAGCATTAGCAATACCAGTTGCTGGATAAGCACGAGCACCAAGGAAGCAGCGGTGGCGGCATGTGCAGTGTAAGGTGCTGCAGGGCAGCGCACGCGGTGGGCAGCTCTTAGCAGCACAGCCGAGAGGCCACTGATGCAATACCGCTGCAGTCAGCTCAAAGCCAAGCATGGAAGCAGCAGCTAAGGGCAGCTGCATGGTCGAGCCACCACCACGGTCGCTGCCCCGCACCAAAAACGACAACCAGTTAGATGGCACGCCGGACGCAAGTTGAAACTTTACCGACGGTGTGCCCAGCACATTCGGAATGTGTCTACATAGCATGCCTCGAGGCAGTGGTGCCTGCCTAGAAAGAGATTTATTTAGTTCTATGAGGCTGCTATACAAATGTACCGTATTAAGATTATTATCTGCTTGCTTTTATGAGACAGCTACAACATGGGACTGCACCAGCCGAGCAAACCCAGCTGCTCATCACGTGCACTACATTCAGCCCACAACAAGCCTGAACGACATGATACGACAGGCAGCCTGCAAGAGCTGACTGCCAGCTGGTCACTGGCTTCTAAATGTTAGCAATGCCCGACCCTGCTGTCTACCCTATAACCCCAACGTAACAGCCTGCTTGGTGACACTATCTAAAACTTGTCTACACAACAGTGTGGGGCCTTGGCGGCGGTACCACGGACGAAGACTCATTCGGTAGCACAGGCTTACAATAAGAAACTAGCAAAAACACCTTAATGTGTCAGCATAAATACCACAATAAAGTAACATCATAAATCGCTAAGGAGATAAGTTGCCGATGACATAGCTGACAAGAGCTCTCACAATAAAAAGACTAACTTCCCTACCTGGGATTGCCCCCTACACTCATGTATTTAGATCGGTCCATACAATCTTTTTATGAACTAACGTCCACATAGCCCTATGGATACGTGCTTCACTTGCAAAATCCAACACGAGTGATAATAGCAACTACCACGAGTCTGTGCCTGGTTGAAAGCAGGAAGGATTCTGCTTGTACTAAAAAAAGGCAGATTTCCGGCCTCATCATAAGGAAAACTGGTCATAGGGTTAGATGTATGTGCTAGATGGATGTACTAAGGAGGGAATTTGATTGAGGGGAAGAACTGAGAGATGGGACGAGAGATTGAGACATTAGAAAGATGACAATAGAGAAATAAGATTGGTGGTGAGAAACAGACTGAAGCGGAAAGAAATATCATTGGCAACGTAATTACTTGGTTGGTTCGAACAGGTTAACACATTTTCATGATGCCAACGCCAAGTGAATAAAATGTGACCGAACCGAAAGCTAAGGCACTACTGCAGCACTGTGTAGGATGACTACAAGAGTAGCAGTGTTGCATAGCAAAAGAATAAAGACTGAAAATGGCTGTCAGGCTGTAGGAGTTGATAAATGACCTCCAAAACCACAAAATAATGACCTAACCAGAATTGCATGAGGCGACTAAAAAGACTAGGCCATTTAACACAAGCAGCATGTGACAAAGGCAGAGCACATCGCTGACGGTCCCTTAAGATTCACGAGGGCTCATCGTGTGCTTGTCGTGTTTACTAAGTTGGCAATCGATAACTGAGAGGTTAACTCGAACTCCCTACTGACGTCACGACATCCCCTGATGTCATTTAAAATGAAGCTTAAAACACACCTGTTTATTGCAGCATTTAGTGGGTCCATGTGCTCCATCCTCTGTGTGCTTGTGTGTGTGTGACACTTTGCCTGCTGCTATTAACCATGTCAACATGTTGACCCTGTGCATGTCACATCTATTAGCTGGTTTGGCCTAGTAATAAAGGTGCTCACCCCGACCAAGGTCTGGCCGAGGTCGTGGACTCGAGCTCCTTAGCATATGTGAAGCACTTGAAGAGAGATTTACTTCTCTTAGGGTGCTATACAAATGAACTGTATATCTAAAAGTGGTATGCTTGATGACGTAGCAGGAGTTATCACTCATAATTTTGTCATGATTTCTTTGCCTACAAGGAAATTCAGTTCCCTGAGGGTATTATACAAACATATTATTATTATTACTATAGTGGTCCCTAGTCGAGCTGACCAAGACGGAACGTGCCACCATGCACATCCTGGCCACTGCCACCAGGCCTGGCCCAGGGGTTAACGAGATCCCCTTTGACGATCATGGGCTCAAGCCCTGTAGCATAACAATAATAATAATACACTTGTCAAGTTGGTACATACACTCAACAAGTCCTCTGGGCCCTATTCCCACTGTCCTGCTCCTACGTTGCATTGATCTGCTGCTGCCATGCATAACTAACATCATTAATGTCATTAGCCTCAGGTCATGTTCCAGCACCATTCAAAAAAGCTGTAGTCAGGCCACTTCTCAAGAAAGTGACACTAGACCAAGAGAACTAGAGCAACTACCGCCTAGTCTCCCTTCTACCATTCCTATCAAAGACACTGGAACGGGTCGTGGCAGACCAGCTAAACTCATATATCGAAACCTCACACCCTGCTAGTAAGTTCCAGTCTGGCTTTAGAGCTAATCACTCCACAGAGTCAGCATTGCTGAGGGCATACAACGACCTACTTAGGAATGCAGACATGGGTAGAGTGTCTCTGCTTGTTTTGCTCGATCTTTCGACAGCTTTTGATACCATCGATCACAAAGTTCTTCTAGAGCGCCTCTCTTCTCGCCTGGGCATCACTGGCACTGCTCTGCAGTGGTTCAGGTCCTATCTCAGTGGGAGACTCTAGAGTATTGACGTGAATGGACAAAGATCATCTGAAGTACCTCTAAAATATGGAGTACCTCAGGGCTCAGTGCTAGGTCCGGTCCTTTTCACGGTTTATACTCTCCCTCTTGCTGATGTGATTGCCAAGCACAATCTAGGCTTTAACATCTATGCGGATGACACTCAGTTGTACCTTTGCTTTGATCCCTCCCAGCCTTCGAGCACCTCAAATTCTCTCAACTCACTTGCTGCATGTATTGATGACATCCGCACATGGATGGCAGACAATTTTCTAAAACTAAACGATGATAAAACTAACTTACTAGTTATGGGCAAACCCAGTGTGATTCAGAGATTGGAAAGGCTGAAGCTCAAAATTGGCTCTGCCAGCATATCTCCTGTTGCATCAGCTCGAAATCTATGTGTCATATTCCAAAGCAACCTCTCGTTAGACGACCATATCAGCTCCACAGTCAAATCTGCCTATTTTTAGCTTCATAACATTGCTAAAATTCGGGCTTGTTTAGATAAGGATACCACGTCCAAGTTGGTCCATGCATTCGTGACATCCCGTCTCGACTTCTGCAACTCACTGCTTACTGGCCTACCAGCATGTGCGATCAGGCGATTGCAGCTGGTGCAAAACTCTGCAGCTAGGCTTGTCTGTCGTGAGCGTCGCAGTTGCCACATTACTCCACTTCTCGCCGACCTGCACTGGCTACCAGGGAGGCAACGGATTGACTTCAAGGTTTTGTCGCTCTCTTTTAGGTCAATTCATTCTTTGGCTCCTGCCTATCTCTCAGATATACTACCCCATCAGGCCAAGCATCGTACCACCTGCTTTTCGGAATCCAACAGTCTAGAAATACCTCGTACAAACCTCAAATCCTTTGGTGACCGTGCATTTAGTTCGTATGCTCCCAAAGCCTGGAACTCCCTCCCGACCTGCGTCAGAACATCCCCTGACCTGACCACATTTAAAAGGAACCTAAAAACACACCTATTTAGGACAGCATTTAGTGGGTCCCTGCGATTCGTCCTTGATGTGGTTATGTGTGCTGACACTGAGCATGCTGCCACTAACCACATTTGCATGCTGACCCTGTGCATGTCACCCCTAACCATGTTGTTCAGTTTGTTTTTCAAGCATGATTTTACTTACTATTCAATTGCATGTCCCTTTGCAGCAAATGTAAAGCGTCAAGAAAGAGATTAAGTTCTCTGAGGGCGCTTTATCAAGTGCATTATTATTACTTAATAAAGTGCCGTCAGAGAACTCGTAATCTCTTTACAGTTGCTGCAAAAGCAACACGATCAAATAAACTACATTTCTATTAATGGTCGGTGGCCCAACAACGGCCGGCGCTCTTGCACAGCATCCGATAAAACAAGTCGACGTATACAACCTACAATAAGGCTGCACGAACAACGGCCTACGCAGAGCCCTTGCTGCACCAGCTGCACAATCCACTCTTTAAATCAACCCGGCGATAAGAGAGCTCGCAGCCATGCGAAGGCTAGCCAGCTTGCTCGGCCTTACTCAGACAGCGCCGCAACTGCCGCTTACCAGCTTGCTGGCCAAGAAGTGTGGCATGAAGGCATCGGCGGTTATTGCGACCGGCCTGCCGATGCCACTGCCACCACCCAGTTGTTGGCTGCCTGCCGGAGGCACGACGTACTTGGACGGCAGGGCACACGACAGCAGCCAGGCGATACTGGGACTGAGGGCACTGCCGCAGCCTCCGCCGTCCGCAGAGCTCAGCACCGACTGCAGCAGCGTCGGCTGTGCACTGCTCACCGTCGACTGAGAATGTGGTGTGCTGGCAGCACCGCAGCCACTGGCCAACAGTGGGCGGGTTTCTGCTGCAAGTGGGCCTTCCTGCAAGTGTGCAAATCTGGTCAGGTGGAATCGAGCTCAGATGATGGCAAGACTGAGCGATGAAAGAAGAGAGGCAGCGGCAAAAATTGCAGGCATCTGCTGTCAACATCGCCGCACAGCCGACAAACGCTAGCCCAGGCTGACCGGCAGTCGGTTGGGTGGGGCATTTGTGCATTTGATAAACCAGATAGCAACTGGCTCTAGCAGACGGCTGGCAGCAGCAGCAGCAGTAGTTGCAGCAATCGTCCGTGGCCGTCAGCGCTCACCTGAGACTCTCGCTTGAGCCAGCCATCTTCACCGGAGTTACACCCTCCTGACAATTTCATGACCAGAAAACAGTGGATGCCGTTGAACAGGTTTGGGCAATTGCGAGAGCACCATGCAGCGAACGAGTCGAGCTTCGCAACGGCTCGCTGTTCGGTGTCGCAGCCAGCAGTTGAGGATGACGCCGACGACGAGGCGCTAGCAAACTGCAAGCAAAGAAACGAGACTGGCAGGAGAGGAGAAGGAGAAAGGAGCCGGCGGCCTGCTACGACGGCCTTTCCCGCTGCAAGAGGCGCTTCGGGGAGGCAGGGGGCCAGGCAGGAGGGGAGCTTCACTTTAGCCAGTCACATTTAGCTCGAAACGCCTGCCAGTGACTGCATGATGACTCGCCAGTCACTGCTGAGTGAACCAAGACACTGTCAACGGTCAGGCAGTGCTTAACCTTGCCAACGTCGTTCTGTAGCACTGGGCACTGACAAGAGCTGCTCTCGAGCAAGCCAAGCCTGTCCAACGAGCCCACCGAGGCTTACTGACGAGCCGCGAGTTAAATATGGCAGCATCCATCGCCTTGTCTGCCATAGTTGCCGCCGTGTCACAGCTATGGCGAATCGATGTCCCAATCGATTGCTGGCTGAGCCCAGGGCACCGGCCCGGTGCACGGCTCTCTCAGAACCAGCCTGCCTAGGCAGCTACCTTCAGGTGTGGCTCAAAAATCAGTAACATCATTAAACAGCTGAAACCATGCTACCAGCTCAGGTGGAAAGCTTGCATCCCTGGTTGTGTGAATTTATTAATGGGGAAAGTCAAGAAAATACTTATACAATTGGTCCAACAATCAAATATGCATTTATGGTACCTTTCGAAAGACAAATATGTTATAACTTGGATCGGAAGTTCTGACGACTTCCGCATGAGAGAAAAAACTTGTTATGCAAACCATGCCCAACTGGGATGTAAACCGAAAGCAATGAATCTGCAAATAAAATAATTACTCTGCACCATGTGACTTGTATCCTAATTTGTCGAACTCTGGTAGATCGCTATAGATGCTTGAAGCTTGTTAAGGTGCACTCTTGTGACCTTTATACAGCTTAATTTCCAGGGTCACACGGTGCCTTGTGAATTCCATAACTCGGCTAATACTTTACGCATCGGAATGAAATTTGAAATGCGAGTTCAGCTCTGCTTGTTTGACACTAGAGTGGAATCTTTTTTATTTTGGTTGGACAAATTTGGCTGTGTACGTAATCAAACGTTCTGGAGCTTTATTTTCTGTAATCGTGGATATATAGAAACAAATGCATCTTACCAAAATAAAAAATATTCCATACTCATGTCACACAAGCAGAGCTGAACTCGCACTTCAAATTTCACTCGATATGTGAAATATTAGCCGGCTTATTTAATTTACAAGGCTCCAACCAACCCTGGAAATAAAGCTGTATAAAAGTCACAAGTATGCACCTCAAAAATCTTCAAGCATATATTTCGATCTACCAAGATTCGACAAGTTGGGATACAAGTCACATACGATGCAGAAAGCAGTAGATTTTTTATTTTTAGATTTGCTACTTCCAGATTACATCCGGGTTAGACATGGCTTGCATAACCAATTTTTATTTCATATGGGAGTCGCCAGAACTTCGGACCCAAGTTCTAACATATTTGCCTTTCGTAAGGTACCATGAACGGATTTTATTGTCTGACGAATTGTGGAAGTATTTTCTTGAAGTTCCTGGTTAACAACATGCCGACTGCACCATCCATAAGCAAGCGGCTCATGGCACGCACAATTCCATTTGCAACCCGCTCTAATATTGCATCCCCATGTGTAATAAGTAAAAAGGATCGTACAGAAATGTCAAGGCTGCTCCCTTGAATATCAGAATAATGTGATGACTCGGTATAAGCTTAATCATCCAGTGTTACCCGATACCTGTTACACGGTCAGATAATTTGTGTGCCAATGAGACGGCTACATTAAGGACCAGACCCTATAGGGGGAGGGGAGAGAAGGAGGAGTAGGCAACCTCTCACTGGTGGCTAAAGGAATGTGCCAGGTTGAATTGGTGTTTCCTTGTACCCATCCGACTCGGCTTGGTCACACTCAGACCACTGGCCAGCACCTACCATAGATATGCACATGCCAGAGGTGGTGTCACTCACGGTGCAGCTCTATTAGGAGGCAGTGGCAAGGTGAAGTAATGTAAAGCAAAGACTAGCCGAGTCTTTACAAGTTTCATTCATATAGACAGCGCCAGATGAAAATTAATGGCTATCACTACTACTTGCAAGCTGCAGTAAAGCCTGCTACAGGACTTGAAACCCCCTCCCCACCCCCGTCATGGTGGTGAGGAGCGAGACGGGGGGGGGGGTGGGGCAAATCATGAGCAAACATGATTGACATATCGGTCATGTATAGTGCCAAGCAAAGCAGAATCGCCAGAAAGGCACTGTCATTCAACAATTTTCAAAAATTAGGACAACAGTATCAGAGGCAGGTGAGGTAATAACTTTAAAAAGAGGGGAGACAATCGGCTATACCTCCTCAATCATGAGAGGTGGAGAGAGAGACAGACAGACAGAAACTTTTCGATCTCTTCTCACTCTCTTGTGTCTTGCTTAACACATCTGTCTACCCACAGTGCCTGCCAGGCCCTACTGGGAGCTCATTCCAATACAAGAGACCACGTGTCCAGCAGGCTTGCAGCCCGGTCATGCACTTTCTAGACAGCCACGTCACGAGCGGTATCCTACAACTCAATGCAAGTGAGTGCACGGGTGGTTACCTAAAAGCCATTCATCGCGCTCTGCCTTACACCTATCCAAAATACTTCCCGATCAGACTATGCACAATATTACTCATTATTCCTTGTCACATACAATTTAGCTGTTAGAATGGGATTTTATTCTCATGTCTTATTGAGGTTATCATTACTATATAAGTCCTATATGAAGGCCCAGAGGAGGGGCCAAATGAGGGGTCTGAGTTGGCTTGGACAATTTGCCTGAGGCTAGGCTTATGATAGCCACGCCTAAACATTTTGCAGTGAGCTACCCTGGCCCTCGAGCAGGTCCGTTTAGCATCGGGCCCTCCAGCAGGTCCGTTTAGCATCACGCCTAGCGTCACCAATGCTTCTATTTAAACGTAAGGCACTCCAACTAAACATTTTCGCGTTACAGCTAAACCTTTGCCTCCCATAAATCCTAATTCACGCCCCAGCAGGCCGGAGCAATTTTGCTGGGGATTAGTTAGGGTGTGCTCTAGAAAACTCTGTGCTATAGGAATCCTTACGGTACTGAGGTGGCCTTTAGAGTAGGTTGGACCACAAGCACCCCCCCCCCACTACCGAATGCCTAACATCTCACTGAGAAGCCTTGGCAGAGGCTTGCACTGGGCACCTGGCAGCAGGGGTCACCTCCAGTGAGTAGCTCCTGAGTCGATCAGCTACCCTCAGTCTACACCTCGGCACATGCCTCATCACGTGCCGACGATGCCCCAAACAGCTTTGCCTGTCGAAATGAGTGCACCGGTCTGACTCTTAGCCTGGATTTTGGAGGTAGGGAAGTCACCTCCCGAGAACAAGAGCTCCCTCTGGCAGTGCTACTACATACCCTTTAGGCATGCAGTACCAAGTGTCTGGATGGTGGTTCATCTGCATGTTCTTTGGATGAGAGGGTTACACTGGAGTAGATAGACAGCTACTTAATAAAGGGCACACAAAGATCGAAAGACCAAGCTCACTGTATAAGTTTTAAGAAAGAAACTTTAATCTCATGCTCTGACGGCAAACAAGCGACGAAACACCGACACCGATGGGGGTTTAAACACTCGTGTATCCACTAACACTGCTTTTCACTCCCTCAGCCTAAGCAGCAACGCAATGTCGAGGGTTACTCGACGTCAAGGGCAGTTACTCGACGTCAAGGGCAGTTACTCGACGTCAAGGGCAGTTACTCGACGTCAAGGGCAGTTACTCGACGTCAAGGGCAGTTACTCGACGTCAAGGGCAGTTACTCGACGTCAAGGGCAGTTACTCGACGTCAAGGGCAGTTACTCGACGTCAAGGGCAGTTACTCGACGTCAAGGGCAGTTACTCGACGTCAAGGACAGTTACTCGACGTCAAGGATAGTTACTCGACGTCAAGGACAGTTACTCGACGTCAAGGACAGTTACTCGACGTCAAGGACAGTTACTCGACGTCAAGGACAGTTACTCGACGTCAAGGACAGTTACTCGACGTCAAGGGCGACCACACGGGCAATGGCTTAGCACGACCAGACTACAGAAACAGTAGGCCACAAGCTGACTGGTCTTCTATGCACTACTCTTGTAATGTATGTGAAAAGATGTAATCGCCCCTTCACTGAACTGCCAGCAACTCCATCTTTGGTGGCACAGCTGTGACACCTGCTTCCACACAACCTTTTTGGTTTTATACAAGCTTGTGCAAACAAGAACAACAAATTTCACGATATATTTCGGCTCAGCCTATTTACGCATATGCCACTCTTGTCTTTTGTGTGGAGTACTGATAGCTCTGCAAGACAAAGGAGGCTGGCCTTTCGTCTGGCAGATCCATCGTCTGGCCATCGCCCTTTGTTCCTTTGAACAGAAGTCGGCTGGCCAATTACAGCAGACAAACATCGACCATGCAGAATGGCTTATTTATCAGAGCTGCCAGACGATAGGCCGGCACACTGCTGCCTGAGCATCATGGCCGGCCCGATAGAGGTCACTGGATACCAGAGATTGCTTACCGAAGCTGCTAGGGCTCTGATTATTAGCCAAACGTACAAGCGATGCACTCACCACACCGATCCTGGCTAAATGTAATCACATTGCTCGAATAAGCAAGCCTACCTATCATAAAATTAAAAGTCAGCTGATTCAACTGCCTTAATCATTCATAGAGTGGCAGTGAGGATGAACAGCTTTCACCATTGCTAGCAGCTGGATTCAAACCCGAGACAAGGAGTGTGAAGTGACTTATCACTGAGCTGCCTTCGCATGGCTGAATTCTGCAAACACAGCCAAGATCTAGAGCATCCTACCTCGCCTTCCCATCCCTGGCTGTTGGTGGGGATGCCAACACTTCACCAAAGAGCTTAACAATGCTGGAAGTGCGCAGTCAATCCGTTTAAGGAAGGGAAGAGGACGCGTGCGCATCCTGTACCAAGGATGATGTAAAAGCATCGAGAATCCGGCTGTCGGTCGGTGTCGGCTCGTAGGGCAGGCGGGCGCTAGTCAAGGCCACAGAGAAGCAGGACATCACCAGCTGATGCACTTCTGCAATGAAACACAGTGCCAGACAATGTGGCTGGCTAGCCAGAACCCGACACCGGAATTGGCCAGAATCCAATGTCAAGACGAACACATACAAAACTCAAATGTCATTCATTACATCATCCCCAACCACCAGACCTCATGCTGGACGCAGCAGCAGCCAAGACCTGTGCAGCCAAGGTTACGAGGCAGGAATGAAGAAGTAAACAGCTGACTATCGTATTCGATCGCGCATATTGCTAACGCCCCTGCTTCTGTGTGGCCATAAACACTTTAGCATGGCGAGCCACCACTGCAGCTACTCCACGAGCCGACTACCAGTTCTAGATAGCTTGGGAGCACGATACACAAACATACACACCAATGCATACACGGGTGTGCACACTAGCGCACGAATGCAAGTTCACATACAGACACCCCTTATAGGCAGACCTGGTCAAACAGCCCATCGACTTTAAGATTTTGAAACTTGTAGGTCCTGTAAATCTGTTGCTCCAGCTTACCAACCTAATTATAATATCCAATACATCCCAATCAGGCTAGGAATCGTACCACCTGCTCTTCACACTCAGCACTAGGCATCGTACCACCTGTTCTTCACACTCAGGTCGTTTAGCTATGTCTTAAAACCAACCTCAAATCTTATGTAAACCGTGCCCTTAATTGGCATCCTCTATTTAAGCATGGAAGTCACCCAGAACTGACATCACGACATCCCTTGATATGACATTGCAATGCAATCTTTGTAAATTCACAAAGCAACGTGTAAGCTCATGTTACATAGAAGAGTTTGCTTGAGCAGCACACCCAAAGCCTAAAATAAAACACAATCTGACTAAAAAGCCTATTTCTTGTATAGCGACAGATGAGTCTGGACGGCTATCACCACCACTAGAAATATAATTCATTTGCATAGCACCTCAAGAGACCTTAAATCTCTATTCAGGCACTTCACATATGCCTAGGGGGGCTCGAGCCCACGACCTCAACCAGACCTTGGTCGGGAGGGAGCAACTTAAGCAGCTATCAAGAATCGCCCACTGCATGATTCAAACCCACGACCTCCGGATCGAGGTCGTGAAGAGCAACGGCCTTTTCCAGAGTGCCATCTCGGCTCACCAGCTTTCGGTAATCATGCCGTAGCCAAAGCGAACCAGTTCCTCACGACATTTGCTGGATTATACGATTTCCCTTTGAGAGATTATGGAAAGCTGACATTGTGCATGTTCCCACTAATCATATTGACATGCTTCATATAGAGCACAAATGAAGCGGCAAGAGAGAGATTGAATTATGTGGGCTGCAAAACAAATGCATTATCACCAATATTACCATCACATCATTCAGCTCACATCGAAGGATTGCTTTCTGTCGGGCTTGAACCCACTTTCACTCGAGCAGCACTATGAAGGAGGCAGACCGGCTTGAACTCCCTTTGCTCGTCGAGCTCGGCTGTACGACGAGTGGTGAACTGAGCACAGAGCTATGGCAGCAGCAGCAGCTGACTCGGTCTGTAGAAGCTGCCACAGGCACACGCCACAGAAAAATCAACGACGAATGAACCGAGACTGTCTGGGCGTGCTGCCCCAAGCAGCTCTTAAGTGGGGTCAAGAAGTAAAGGTCAGGAAGGCTGCTTCCCATTGGGATGCAGCACTGACAAGAGATAATCGACCAGCCCAAAATTTAAACCGTCAAAGCAAATGCTATTTTACATACTGCCCTAAAAAATGTACACTAGCTAGCCGAGGCTTTGACAGCCCTAACGTGCATAGACGAGAGCATCAGGTAGTATTGAATTACGTGCTGAGCATTTGGGAGCTGATACACTTGCTAGCAGCAGATCTATTTGGCCGCTTCGTGCCACGTGAACTGTCAGGACTGGGCCATGGCCTAGCAATACCATGACCTCGGAGACAGCTAATATTGCAAAGCTCAGTGGATGCTTGGAGCATCGAGTTGCCTGGGAAATTTCCTTCAGATGTCGATTCGAGTGGGGGGAGGGCAGGAGGACCGGCTGGCAGCTCCAGTCCTTCCCCTGGGCTTCCTGCTCTTCCAGCAATGCAACCCCTCCCCCTTCCAAGATGCATCGCTCGATGCAGCTACTTTTGTACGGCCAAACCCAAAATCAGAGAAGCAGCAGAGAAAAAGGCAGAGCCACGCTACGACTGAAAGGCTTCGAGCCAGAGGAAGTGGGGCGCTGGGACTGTGGGACCGGGGCCCTATGGCTCGAACATGCTCGAATGACCCTGACAGCTGTGATCCCTGGTGCCACACTACCAGCCCTACGAGGCCTGGCAGCACCCGAGGCCTTGCTGGGAAGAGGTCAGGATTAACCGACTGCCCAGCAGCAGCCAGCTACAAGCAGCTATGGAGCATCCAGAGGACCCATTTGATAGAGTGCAGCAGCCACATATGCAGCAAAGGATTTCTAGAGGCTCATTAGAAATACAGCATGCCTGCTGACTGACTATTGACATTTTAGCACTAGTTTAACAGTCTCATTTATCTATCGACAGAGGAGCCTTGACGGCTTCAACGGCGGTTTTTGCAGGCAATAAAGGACTGTCTGCTGGGACTCGAACCCACGACCCGATTCGAAAAGAGCAAGCATACATCTAACATTATTATGCGTCTAACCCCTTTGGCAAAGATCTGAGGGCTGATCGATATAGTAGTGGCTGGCAAGACACAGTACCCACATTTTCCGGACAAAAACCTATCACTTAGGCTAATTTGAAATGCCATAGATACACATCCATACCGTACTTGAGCTAGAAGTCCTTAGTACTCAACGAATTGGTCTGCTAGCATGCTAGCACAACCGGCACCCTGACCGTTATGCAGTAACCATTGACAAACCAATTATCTGACCTTCCAATTGCACCTGACAATATTTTATATAAACATGTCAATATTCTTCCACGGTAGTTTCATTGAGCTCAAATAAGGTGGCTGGTAGAGCCACCGCACTAGCATCAAACAAGGATTCCTCAAAAAGTACTTCACCCAAGTCATTGTTAGTCAACAGAAGTAGATTTCAAGGCTCCAATACTTCATTTGGGGGTTGTTATATTTGGTGGCAAGATGACCTGTTAAGTGAAGTACTTCTTAATTTTATTTGATTCTTAATCCTTATTTGATGCCAGTGAAGTGGCTCAGCCAGCTGCCTTATTTGAAATTAGGATGAAATTACTGAGGAGCAATACCGACAAGCGGTAGAGGCCAGGTGCTCAGCCTACACCAGTAGCCAGCCTTTTTAAGTACAACTCGGGCTCTTTGGAATCTGCTACAACAGATGAGACAGCACAAAAGCCTCTATTCCTGGCCAGACAAGAGGGAGCTCAAGAGAATACACAGAATCGTGGTAGGATGGCCAATTGAACGCATACAAATCAATAGCATGTGTTGGTTTTTGGGTTGTCAATAAATATTTCCACGGGATGTACGTTTCTTTAGTATGCCTGGCATCGGAGAAACCCCTCTTACTGCACAGACGAATTTAGAACAGCAGCGGTGGCCATACTGCGAGGACTTTTTGCGCCTTTTTGAGTGTATACGCATGCACACATGAAGCACACACACACATACGCAAAGACACACACGCACACACACACATTGCTTAGACATACCATCTGCTGTCATTCCAACCCTTGGGTTGTTGGCAAATACGTTGTAGTAGTAGGCGATCTGCTGCTGAACGTTGATCAGGGACAGGACTTCGGTGGCTATTCTAAGGAAGCATCTGTAGTCTACTGCTGATACAGGAGCAGCAGCTGTGTTTCCAGTTGCAGGAGCCGAGTCGGTAAGTCCCGATGTCTGGCTGCCACTGCTACTGCTGTGGCTGCCGCCACCATTACTGGCACCACTGCTGTTTCCATCGACTTGTTCACGGATCATATAGTCAAACAGCAACTTCCCAAGAACCTTTAGTGGGCCGTTGAATGTTTTCTAGAAACGGGTCAACCTGCATATTTAGAACATTCGACAAAAATATGGCACCGAGCACAACTAGCTAGGTGGTCCCCTTATTGTCAACTATAAACACACTTATCAGGAACTAAATCTCTAACCATGCACATTCAACTTTCGGCAAGAGAATTAATTAACTAAGGATTAATGATATGCACGGTACACGGTATGCTTACACAAGCATGCAAAAGCAAACTAGTATCATGCTTAGGCCAGCATGCTTAAGCACACGTGAAGACACGCAAGGCTACATACCGATCAGTAAAACTAGTGGTTAGTAACATGAACTGAATCAAGCACATGTAAGCATGTAAAACAAAACAAACAACGGGCCTGCCGGTCCTTGCAGTCAGTGTCGGTTACGGCGGCTGACCATGCTCTGATACTTGAAGTTCACTGTGGCGAAAAAAGTGACCGGAACTGATGCATCTTCGGCCGAGACACTAATGACTGACACCTGGTCAGCGTGGGTAGTGAGTGCCAGCCACCGAATGCAAGTTCCTGGCTTTCAATGCATACGAACTCTGTACCGGCAGACGACTGTAAGCTGGAGAGTGGGTGGTACAAATGTGGGAAGGAGGAGAAGGCTGGAGGTAAGGAAGTGAGCTTCAAGACAAAGGTCTTAAAATCGATTCAATGCTTGGTGGGCACAGTAGCATTTATAAACAAATGAGACGGCTGGTTAATGTAATGTCTTTGTATGGAGGCTCACATTGATGCAGCAGCTCAAAGTACGAAAGTAAAGACAATAGGGTGGCTGCCCTAGAAATGCCAACGTAGAAGCTCATAAACAGACTGCATTTGACAAATTTTTTGACACTTGACAAGAACTTGAGTTTTCACCACCAGCAAAAAGAAAAAGAACTGCATTTCTTCGACTAAACTGTAAAATTGAAGACCACGAACACAGAGCCCTTTTAGTTGCCATACCTGCCAAGCGACTTGTGCAGTAGTAGCAGCTCTAGCAGCAACAGCAATGAAAATGAAACATGCACTAGGGTAAATCAAGAAGCAAAGCTGAGAGGCCAGCTGAAATGGGCCAGCCGAGGAAGAAAGTGGGCAACAGAAAGTGACAGCACAGGATGAATGGGTATGCAAGTGACAGAATCAGCGGCAGGTACCCTATCAAAAGAATCGTGGCAGCTGGCTGGTGACAGCACAATCCCACGAATCTTAAGCCTAAAATATTCGGATAGCCATCAGTAGTCTCCCAGTAGAACAGGGGCTACTAATTTGTCTCTTAAGAGAAGAAGCTGATTCCTAAGGAGGCTTCTGCGCGGGTGATGGAAAACCATGGTGGGTCTTTGTGGCTGGAGGTTTATTTTGGAAGCTGCTCTTTCTGATCGTTCCTGGTTCTACCACAAGTTTTCGGATGGAGACTAACTGGACAGAAAATGCTACTTTTGAAAATCGTCGTTGGAGCCACATGCCGGTCACAAAATTTAGGCCCTTTACTGTGCCGGGCTTGCTGCAGGCCTTTGACATTAACTATTAGTGACTACACACGGAACCGAGGGCAGGGTACATCTGGAACCGCAGAGTAGAATTCCAACAAAAGCCACACGCTAATGTCCACGTGGACTCGAGTAAACAGACATGTTAGCACGAGCTAAGCCACAAAACTTCTAGGAAAAAGGCAGCTAGTGTGTGAATGGGTGTCTAGGTAACCAGACAATGACTGCAAAGCAGCAACAATGCCAAGACAGCAGCAGCGCTTTCAAGGCATCGCCAACGGTCTGCTGCAAGGTAGTGGGCGTGGATTCATCACCACTTGAGCTCTTCAACACAGAGCTTGGTCCCCTCCTAACGGATCTGCAGAAATAGATGTGCCTTAGCACATCTGCGCAGACAAACTAGGCGTCTTTAGGCTGACAACAGAGCAAGGCAGATCTCGCGGAACAAAGCAGTGAAGCACGCAAGCAGTAGCGTTGGGCACTGCATGCACAGCGAGAATGGTGCTGGGATGAGGCAGCAACTAAGACCAGTGAGGAATCAGCACCAGACGATGCAGCTAGAACGAGAGTCCTGCGTCAGGCATGAACGACAATGAACATGGAAGGGACACGAGCAAGCAAAACCCGCAAGGTCGAGGAAGCATGGTCAGCCAACTAAAGTCTGGCATAGACTGCGAGTTGACCGTTTCTTGAACCAAACGGTCTAAAAGCAGCTCAAGCAGATTCGGCTGCTGACGTTCCCTCTTGTAAGAGGTCGGACAACAATTGATAGACAGCCCTCGCAAAAGAAGCTAGCTATTTACCTCGAACACGTGCCGCGAAATCGTTCTGCTTTTCACAGACGGGTCCACACTGACGGACTCCTCGGCAAGTCTCTGCAATACAAACGCTTGCACACAGCGGCAGACGCGGGTAGGGGCGGGTAAGTGAAGGGAAGGGAAGACAACGTAAGGGAAAGGAAGACAACGTAAGGGAAGGGATGGGCGGGAAGGGAAGACGAGGGAAGGTAAGCGACGCGATGGAGCACTGTAAGTAGCACCGCAGCACGTGCTCAGCGAACAATGGCGAGCCGCCGCCGCTTACCTCGAACATCACGGTCAAAAAGGGCGTGTTGCACAGCACCGCACTGACCGACGACGGGCAGAGCGACGCTGAAGACTTGAAACTATCACCGTCACTGTCGCAGTTTCGTTCGATACTGGCGCCAGTGGCACTGGCTTTACGGTCGCTCGAGCTGGAATGGTGGGCGCCCATTTTTGCCTCACGATAGTTTCAAGTAATTCTTGTTGTCATAAGAAACAACGAAGCGCACCGAACCTCATGGGCGCACACAACGCTCGGCACATGGGGTACATCGAGCCCAACTTCGGCGACAACGGCGGGAAGAAGCACATCGCCGCAATGCAGCTGATGTACTCTCGGCGTCGTCACCCGGACGTACGCTCTGCGCGCTGGAAGATTCCTTTAGAAGATATAAACCCACGGAGGCAATGCTATAATACTATTTTTAATGAGAATATTTCTTGAAAGTATTATCAAAGTATTTGCTCGTTCTTTTTTCGTTCGCTGGAAGCTCGGGCTTACAGCACTTCCGGCATCAACAGCTGCCGGATCTAGTGATGATTCAGTGGCGTTCCGCACTGCACGCTTCCTGCCGAGGCTATCTGTCGTTGATATCCGTGTTGCGATTGCGGCGTGCTGATCCTGTGCAATTAGCGCACGGCTGTCGAAGGAAATTCCCTCATTTCCCTTGGCTGCATGTATTGCTGACATCCCCACATGGATGGCAGCAAACTTTTGAAGCTCCCGTCGGTCACTCCACGTCTTCATTCGGCCAAAGTGCCACCGACTTAGCATAGCTTTGAGCCTGCAACTGGACGCACATGTAGTCCATCAATTAACCGGCAGAGCTGCCGCAGGCGACCATCAGCCTCGGCCTTCCCACTCCTAGCTTAGGTGTTGCCTGGCTAATCACATGACTGTTGATTGCTGATTCTTATCTCCGTCCTGGCTGGATAGACTCCCCTCTTTCCTCTTGTTTTTCTTACTCACTGTATGTACCAAGCATTTTACCATTAAATGCTGACTTAATCTGGAGCACCGTCTTCTAAATATAATTATAATCAAAATGAAAACACACTTGATAAAGCGCCCTTGGAGAACTGCAACTCTTTCTAGGCAATTTAATTTGCTGCAAAGGAAATGCCACCGGATGGTGAGTGGAGCATGCTCAATAAACAACAAGCATCACACAGGTTAGGGGTGATATGACAGGGTCAGTATGCAAGTGTGGTTAGTGGCAGCATGCACAGTGTAAGCACAAATAAGCACATAAAGGACGAATCACAAGGACCCACCAAATGCTGTCATAAATAGGTGCGTTTTAGTTTCTTTTAAAAGTGGACAAGTCAGGAGATGTCATTACACAAGTCGGGAGTGAGTTCCAGGCTTTGGGAGCATACAAGCTAAAGCCACGGTTCCGAAGAATTTCAGGCTTGTACAAGGTATAAATAAACAGTTAGATTTCGAAAAGCATGTGGTACGATGCTTAGCCTAGTGGGGAGTGCATCTGATAGGTAGGCTGGAGCCAAAGAATGAAGGAACCTAAAAGTGAGTGACTAAACCTTGAAGTCGGTGAGTTTCTTGACTAGGAGCCCGTGAAGGTCGGCAAGAAGTGGTGGGCAAGATGTGGCAACAGTGACGCTCATGACTAAGCGAGAATATCAAGGTCATTCATCATTTGAGTGTGGGTGCAGACTAAGGAGACCTGCCTCGCAATAATAGAGCCTCATAATTGCTATATATACGAAACTCGTGGGAGAAGCACCCGTACTTAGGCTCTCGATATTCAGCCACGCTATCTATAACATCGATCGGTAGACTTCTGGTGTAAATAGGTCTTTCAAATTTAAATTAAACGTAGTTAAATTCATTTATCAGTTATAAAAACCGACGATTTCACCTCTAACAGGTTTATCAATTGAACGGCAAAGAAAAGCGTGCTTCCGGTTTCTGAGTTTATTTTCGAAAATCGTTAACTAGTCTGAACCTGTCCCAGCTAAACGCTTCAAGGACCAGGGTGAGTGAATTTTTTGACATCACGTCTTCCAATTAGTCATAGACGATAGGCAAAAAAGGGGAATACGCTCACGGGATGCCACATCTCCCAAAGTCTGAGCTGTCTCGGAGCCCACACAATCCAGCGACCGAAAATTAGTAGTGCCTGGCTGTGCTACAGCCAGATGGAACTAAGGAGATCGTCACATCTTTACGGAAACCATCGTGGCAAAGGTATGGCGATCGATCTCTTAGTCACGACTATGGCGAAATTACTTGACATCTTTAGTGAAACTACTTGCTCTCTGCTAAATAAAAGCTCAGCTCGTAAGCAGTTGACATTCGTACTTCTGACAACACTGACAGGGCGCGAAAGCAAGTGGAATCTCGAGGTAATCAGAAGCTACATGTGACGAGATGCCGTACAGAACATTTAAATGCATCGCGACGCGATTTTAATCTGGGTCGTCGGATCTCAAGTCCTATTTATAATAGCGCTCACTACGTAGTGCCGACTCGGTGGCTGCGGTCGGCCGCTCGATTGAGACGAGAGGCGTCCGTCCTCCGGCGCAAACGCAGCGCGTCTGCGCTGGAGGAGGACTGATAGGAAGGATCTCTCGGACGAGATCCTAGTCGGTTGACTGGTCGAGTCGCGCGGGATACGTTTTGGAAGCTCTACTCGTTGTGGCGCCGCTTCCCACATGCTGGGTGCGGCGGCTGTCGAAGCCTACGGGGACCAGGGATGCACAGTGTGCTCGTTCGGCTCCTGCCATTACTAATCAGCAATGGCCCGGCTCCGACGCACGAGTACCGCAGCCATGGTATATCAGGCCGGCCGCCTTGCCGCGCGCACACCGCTAACGCACACGCGTGCTCACACACGCGCGCGCGCGGTCCGAAGCTCCTGCTCGGCGCTCTGTTCTGCTCATTAAAACTTACTACTTTTGCATGTGTATGTATAAGCGGTATTTCGCCCTAAGAACATACTACTACTTCCATCACCGAAATTCAAAGGAAATTGGCGCAGCGCTTCTCAGGGTTTTACGCAATATCGGGACATTGTACGCCTGTCCTTACGAGTAGTCCTTTAACTCTAAAATGAACTGCACGCACGGACATGCCTGTAATTTCTCCGAGTAGCGACAAAGCTAGCGCAGTACAGACAAAAACGCCCGAGACTAAAACAAAAATGCCCAGCTGGGTTGGTCCAGCGGTTAAGGTGCTCGCCCCCGACTAAGGTCTGGCTGAGGTCGTGGGGTCGAGCCCTGAGGCATATGTCAAGCGCCTGAATAGAGATTTAGTTCTCTTAGGGCGCTATACAAATGAATTATATAAGCTCCAACCGCAGTTATCTGCAGGGGAGGTGGGTCATGATTTTTTTTCATGCCTCCGCTCAGCTCACAGGGCGGCTGTAACCGCGTTCTCTTGCCCTTTCCCAGATAGGATTGGCGTTGATACAAGTCATATGCTAGCAATTAGATTACAAACTGTTATTTAGAGAATTATTTAAAAATTTTCTTTAAACTTTGTCTGCGTATGAATTGACTGTGTCAACGCGAAATAAACCTTTGGGTACCCGGGTCAAGGTCACCTTCTTTGGTTGGCCTCGCAGTACGTTGCGGTGCCTGCATCGTGCCGGATTGCTCAGACACTTGGTTTGGGACTCGCCGCCGTTTGACAGCCGATATCCGAATTAAGGTAATTCGCCGCGGGTTTTCTGGTTCCAGCGCCTCTTTTTCTAGGGATCTGTCGTGTCGACGTAGAAGTAGCTTACTATGCCCGCCTGCTCCGTTGGTTTCGGTGAGAGACTGACTATAAACCTGTCGAACAGTTCTCTCTGCTAGGCTTAAGATACTCACGGCAAATATATCAGAAATTTTATGTCTCCGCACTGATTTTAGCTGACGCAAAAATGAACTGGAAACGGCAATCTAGTAGTGGTAAAATATTAGCGGCTTGGCTTGGCGGCTCCAGGTGGTCACCTACCTGCTTATTTGTAGATCTGCCAAGAGTCGTGGTGACATTCGAGCCGATAGAGACAAGGGAGTAAAAGACTATTCAGCAACGATGTTATTATCCACTTAGTTAGCCAAATGTGAAAGACTTAAGAAGTAGCTTTTAATGCATAGTGCAGCGAGCTGGTTTGGTCCAGCGGTTAAGGTGCGCGCCCCGACCGAGGTCTGACTGAGGTCGCGGACTCGAGCCCCGAGGCATATGTGAAGCACCTGAATAGAGATAAGTTCTCTTGGGGCGCTATACAAATGAATTATATTTGCTTGTATTTTAATCCCACTCAGTATATATGGCCCGAGTCGTGAGAGTTAATCGGAAATTTAGATAGTACCTCTATAGTTTCTTATAGTTGCTTCTCATAATGTACACACAGTTTGTATATCATCACTAAGTCGTTTAGCTGTGACTCTGACCGATCTCGAATCTTCACGAGAGCCAGCCTCAGTTTCCATCATGCTCCTAAAGCCTGTAACCTACTACCACTTGACATCATAACACCCCTGACTTGATGGTATTTTAAAGGAAAGCTACTGAAAACCACTTTATCACAGCATTAGCTCTGTCCAGTGCTACTTCCATGAATCAGGACCCACCACTAGCCTAAATCGTCTGCAACTGGTGAACCACTTAGCGGCTCGGCTGGTTTTGTCATCAACTGAGTCGACGAGTCATTACACCACTTTTTTCTGAGATTCACTAGCCTTCTATTAGGCGTCGAATCTACTTGCAAGGTCTTTCATTGCCTCATAGGTCACTGCTGTGTGCCAAAGTCACTTTACTTGTTCATGAGTCACTGACTGAGAAGTCACTAAAGTTGCTTGCACGAGCCTTCTTACTTGACCTCTGTGCTCACTGAGTGTGCTCTCGCACCGCCTGATACTCTATCCAGTGTCCTGTTTACAGTTCGTCGCACTAAATTGAAATCGTTTAGTGATCGGGTCCTTCAGTTCCTATTCACCAAAAGTGTTGAACCTTCCCATCGGCTTGTGCCATCGCTTTCTTTTGACTTTTCATTCAAGGACTCTTTCATTCAGCTCACCTGTCTGTACTTGTCCCTGTATGTCACTTGTCTTTTCTTTCCTATGTGCAGCTTGCCTTACACGTGTGCTGGTGCGATTCAGTGCAAAGTGCTGTTGATAAGCTAGGGCTGCAGGTGCTAACCTGCAACCCTAGCTTCTATTCTCGTGTGCTTTTGCATGCTCATGTAAGCATTCATACCTTACACACTATGCAAACGCGTTGGTGACACGTGACGTTTTTTTTTCTAGTATACTTATATGTAAGTTGCCTAGAAAAATGTGCAGCTGCTGTGGGCACTGCAAATGTTGGGCATTATTATTATTATAGCTGGTACACTTCGTAGAAGAAATGAGGTATAGAGATTTTAATCGCTTGTCCTACGACTTTGCCTGGCTACCAGACACTGCTCCTTCGCCTGTTATTTCTTAAGGACCAATTGTAGAGATCCTCGAGTTGGCTACCCTATTGTGCTACCTGCTGCTGCCTGCATGCATGCGTTCGAAATTTTCCATATTTCGTGCAGGATATTTCCTTAATGTTACCCCTTTAGTAAGATATATATATATATGTACTAAGGCAAAATACGTTGTGACTTCAGAGTACCCTCTTGCCAGTATGCTGCTAGTCAAGCTTGGGTGTGATGTGTAGGCATTACTTTGACCATGCAGCATCTGCTTGTGCACTGTCGTCGTTCTTCGACTCTATCAACTAACGGGCAAATATTTGATTCTGTAGGACCGACAACAATATGAGAGCTAAGGTAGGCCGGTTTGGTAATTGGCTGGCTGCCTGGCATAGCAGTATGTTGCCTGTCACCGTCTGCAGTGCTGTTTGGTTGATACATGTTTAGCCGAATGAAGCCTTGTTTTATAGTGGCGGAAGAAGAGGATGAGACGTTTAAAACGCAAAAGGAGGAAGATGAGAGCGAGGTTAGCTTCATATTGTAATTGGCCGTGATTTAACCTGTGTTCCATGGCTACAACGGTGTATCGTGTGTGCGACTAGCAGTATCCTGTATGTCGGCATGACCTTGTAGCCCACTCGCAATACGTACGTTTGTAGATCCAAGTAAATGCACGGCGTGGCTGATCGGTCCCGTGATCTTGAGCTTATGCCTGTCAATGCGATACGTTGGACCACCATCTACGACCTGTCAATCTAGTACAGTCGACTGAGTATTATACAGTGAGCTGTGCACAGCCTTTTGCGCAGTGCCAACATAACAGCCTGTTTATCTTCATTAAACTTTGTAAGAGGCGTTCATTTGTTTTCCATTACGGCAGCATCGTTTTGGGTGTCATGTCATTAGATATTGGTGCAAGATTGTGTGATATCTCCACAAAGCTTATGGATGTTGATTACTGCAGCCTAGCAGCAAGTCAGCATTGGCCAGCAAATAAATATATAATTAATCTGTATAGCACCCTAAGAGAACCGAATCTCTATCGTGAAACTCAACGTATGCCATGGGGCTTGAGCCTTCGACCTCGGTCGTTGAAGGTGAGCACCTTGACTCCCGAGTAAAACCAAAGCAGCAAATTGCAGGTCAGTGTAAAAACTGGCCTCGCCCCTATCTGCCTGCTGAAGTGACCACCTCAGTGAGAGCTAGCAGCCAGAGATCACTGCTGCTTCAGTGAGAGCTTGTAGCCCAAGAATATAGCTGCCTCAGTGGGAGCTGGCAGTCAGACGTCACACCTGCCCCAGTGGGAGCTAGTAGTTAAGGGATATCTTACGAGAGAATCTAGCAGCCCGAGATCCCAGCTGCCTCTCAGTGCCAGCTAGCAGTCAACTCACTCGTGGGAGCCGAGCAGTAAGAAGTCCTCTAGTGGGAACTACCGGCCTTAGATCCGGTCTGAGCCAGTAAGAGAGGGTATCCACTGGTGATCAACATCGCCTCAGTAGGAGCTAGACCGCACAGCATCCGGCTGCTGTTGCCATGAGTCACCTGCTGCATGCTGTCTGGCTACAGAGGTCTCCCGTGCCTTGCCCCTGGCGTGGCCCACTGGTTAATGTGCTCTCCCCTACCAAAGTCAGGGTGAATGTATTTGATGGCCGAGGTCGTATCTATGTATCACCATCTGTAACTACAAGGCTACAGCGACTATTTGGGTGTTATTACGAAGGAGATATTTGTGTAATTCATTTAAAGCCCAAGGCTTTCGGTACGAATTCGGTAGCCTAACGACTTCATCTCACGCAGCAAAGAGAGAGTGAGAAGCATAGCTTAGTCAGGAGAGAAGCTGAAGTGGTGAGTAGCAAGGAAGGAGCAGCTGAGGTTGGCTGGATAGGATGTGCCATAGGTGGTAGCAGGAGAGTAGTTGTCGTGTAAGAATTGTGGAAGTGAGCTCCACAATAGAGGACCTACAGAGCAAAAGCTTCTGTCGCCAACGGTCTTAAAGCAGAGAAATGGAACAGATAATGTAATGTTCATTCACGACATGAGAGTACGAGGAGGCTGAAACCAGTGCAGCAATTCAGCTAGGTATTGAGAACGCAAGCCGTGGCCTGTCTTATGGGTCAGTGTAAGAGCTCTTATAGCAAAGGAGAAACGAGGTCAAACCTCTGGGATGTGCAAACTGGCCTTGCAGACATACTCATAGCCATCTGCAGTGGCATGGCAGCCAAAAGAGAATTACCATAATCTAGCCGAGACAAAACAAAAGAACTAGTTGCAAGCTAAAGTGGGCCCCAGCCCCGTGGCATATAGCACCTGAATAGAGCTTCAAGTTCTCTAAGGGCGCTATGCAAATGAATTATTTTGTTTGTGGAAGCTGCAGGTAGCTGCTGCAGGGCTCTTGCCTCGATTGTCGTTTCGCAGGATGTCCGAGAGTATCTTGAAGAGAGCTAGCATCAGCTTGGCATGTTTGATGTCTAGGAGAGCTGGCATTAGCTTGGCATTTCCTTTGCCTCAAAGTGGCCACTCACTGCAATGGCCTCGCGTCTGTATAGTGTCAGCTGAATACGCTCCCCTCGCTCAGCTGTTCCTTCGCCTCATGGGAACTTGTCGTCTTTGCTCCAGTATTTGCCGCTAGCTTTGCTGCTTTCTTGTGCAAGATTCAGTGCATGTCACAAGCCAGAGGCCGTAGTAATGTAATGTAATGTATCTCCGTCAGTAATTCCACAAAGTCATAAAGACCATGTGGGTGTTACGCAGGAGAGTTTTGTATAGCGCACTCACAGCCTAAGCGGCTTTCGGTACGCATTCGGTTGCCAACAGACTTCGTCTCACGCAACAAAGAGAAAGTGGGAAGCATAGCAGCGTTAGGAGAGCAGTTTAGGTAGTGAGTAGCATAGAAGTAGCAGTTCAGGACCGCTGAAAAAGATGTGCCATAGTCGGCAGTTGGAGAGTAGATGTCGTTGGGTAAGAATTGTGGAAGCGAGTTCCACAGTCTAGGACCTGCAGAGCTAAAGCTTCTGTCGCCAACTGTCTTTAAGCAGAGGAATGGGGCAGCTAATTTCTTGTCCACACAGGACCTGAGGGCGCGAACAGGCTGAAACTGATGCATCAGTTCAGCTAGGTACGAAGGAGATAAGCCGTGGCGGGCCTTGTGGGTCAGCGTAAGAACTTTGCTCTGTATCCTTTGCTCAACCGGCAACCATCCTAGCTCTTTCAGCAGAGGTGACACGTGCTCAAACCGCTGGGACTTGAAGACCAGCCTTGCAGCCATATTCATAGTCAGCTGTAGTGGCATAATAGCTTTCTTTGGCAGCCCAGCCAAAAGGGAATTACAATAATCAAGCCGAGACAGAACTAAAGAGCTAGTTAAATTTTTTTTTACAAGCCATTGTGGGAGACAGCTTCTAATCTTGGATAGGGATCGGATGTGATGGCTAACCGGTGGTCATGAGTGCTGTCATGCTAGCTGTGGCATGCCTAAGCAGGATTATTGTCTTTGTTGGATAACCGATACCGTGCATATCCCTGGGTACTGATTCACTTGCAGCAAAAAAAAACGCTTGGGCAGAGAGTTCTCAAACGGCAGTATGCAAGTGATCTATTATTAATATTATTACGAAGTACCTCATTTCTGCTAGTGACATATGATGACTGTCGAGGGTTGCTGGAGTTGAAGTCACTCCTCCAGCTTAGGCCCAGTATTTGTTGTATGGATAATAATGTTAGCAAAGCATTTTTATAGCATCCGATGAAAACCATATCTCTTTCTAGGTACATTACATATATCGGAAATACTTTTGCTGCAAAGGAAACACGATCGACTGGTGAGTGGTATCATGCTTGATAAACAACATGAATAACATGGTTAAGGATTGACATGCACAGTGTCAGTATGCAAGTGTGGTTAGTGGCAGCATGCAACAGTATCAGTATGGATAAGCATACGAAGGCACTTCACACGGACAGGGTAAATAGTGGGAGTAACTACAGGTGGCCTGTTTATCTTCTTTTTAAAGGTCAAGTCTGGGGATTTCGAGACTTCAATGAGGAGTTTTCTCTAGGCTTTGTGAGCATGAGAGATGAAGCTAGGGTCTCCGAGGGATTTTAGTTTGGTCAGAGGGGAAAGGTCACAACAACGAGATGGGTCACAACAACTGGCTGTGCAATGAAGATCGGGAACAGGAAGTTTTTCGGGCCAGGCTGGCCGGAGCTAGGAGGGGAAGAGACCTAAAAGTTAGTGACAGAACCTCCAAGTCAATATACTGCTCGATAGGGAGGTAGTGAGTCGGAGAGAAGTGACGTCACGTGACATTTAGGACTACTGCAACTGACATGCATAGCCACAGAGTTTTGCACCAACTAAGCTCTTATTTCAAGGCCCTACTGGGAGTAAGTTACAAGAGGTCTGTCGGGATGTCACGCATGCATGGACTAGATTGGCTGTGGTATGCATTTTTTATATGACTAGTCGGCCTGGATTTGTATAACGGTTTGCAGGCTGTGGGCCGTGGAGCTATTTTGGTGATCTGAAGAAAGTTAGCTGGTGCAGGGCATGCAGGTAGACCTGCAGACGCTGCAACGGATATGCAGGCACGGTCTATTTAGCAAGTGCCAGTGCTGACTTCGTTTCGACTGATCTACCGAAAAAATTGTACTATTATCTTGATGCACGTATACACACACACATTAACAAACACATTAATGTGTATATATATATATATATTATATATTATGTATATATATATACATAGGTTTAGGTTTAGGATATATATATATATATATTATATATATATATATATACATATATGCACAAATACGTAGACATGTTCTCTATTCTGCTGCAGTACTACTACCGTGTAGAAAATTGATCAAATAAAGACACGCAGCAATTTGCATGCTGACCCTGTGCATGTCACCCTAACCATGTTATTCATTTTGTTTGTTTATCAAGCATGATTTTACTCACCATTCAATTGCATTTCCCTTTGCAGCAAATTTAAAGTGCCTAGAGAGAGATTAAGTTCTCTGAGGGCACTTTATCAAGAGCATTATTATTATTATTATTATCTGGTTATTGAGATTGCCAATTTTTCATGGCCTGACAACGTGCTGAGCAAACCAGTCACTACAGCATGCGAAACCCGTCAGTTTAAATTTATTAAGAGTGATTTTGCGGTGTACATCACACGAAAAAACTTGTTTGATTTTTAATTACACCTAAACCGGAATCCTTGAAAATAATTGAGGGCTCTCAATACTGTGGTAACTCGGCTTACGAGTGTCTCACATGCGAGTTTTTCGAGATGCGAGCTGTCTCTCGGCCGATTTTTTGCCTCGAGTTTCGTACGAAAATTCAGGTTACGAGCCAGCTTCAGATACTCCACAGCTCTAGTTGCCGCAGCGAAAGTCATTCTGTGTTAGTCCTGCCAATAAATGAACAACGAACGACAGCGAACAACGTTCCTTTGCAAGACGCTGCCCAACGACCCGGGTGCGACGCCATGCGCGAGCCTGTCGGTTTTCTCCGAGACAGACTCGAGCGAACTTCGTGGTGCTTGAACGCACAAGATCGTCGGACTGCGGTGTTAAATCCGACTATGTTAGGAACAGCTAAGTACGTACTGTTCTCTATTTAGGCATTTTAGGCAATATAATCGTGTGAGAGTTCATCGCATAACTGATAACAAACGGCGCGTCTGGGTAAAAAACCCAGCCAATAAACTGAAAGCGAGGAAAGCCCCGCTAAAAAGGCAAAAATCGGCGAATAAGATTCAGATCCCCATTTAAGCCTTTCTCCTCTAACTCTATTAGCATCTTCAAGTCGTCTGATCTCCAAGGTACTGCTGTACATTAGGACTACTAAAACCCGTTTATGGCAAGCCGTTGTATTGTACTGTTTTTAAAACAATATTCGATATTTATAAGCACACTTTTAACTTCAAAACGTGGTAAGAAAATCGCAGTTTTTTGGGGGCTCAGGCACGGATTGATTAATGGCATTTCAATTCGTTTCAATGGGGAAAATTGATTTAGCATTCGAATAATTTGAATTACGAGCTCCGGCACGAAACGAAGTAGACTCGCAAGTACCGCTGGGACTTTATGTAGGCCAGAGGCGTGACTTTACCAAGTACCCCTGGGACCTTATGTAGGCCAGAGGCGTGACTCAAATTAGTGGCTCGGGCAAAATGGTGAAGCCTATACATCTCGAAGTGGCTATCACAGGTGAGGTTATCTCAGACGTAGCTATCGCAAGCTAGGCTATCTCAGACGTAGCTATCACAGGTGAGGCTATCTCAGACGTAGCTATCGCAGCTAGGCTATCTCAGACGTAGCTATCTCAGACGTAGCTATCACAGGTGAGGCTATCTCAGACGTAGCTATCACAGACGAGGCTATCTCAGACGTAGCTATCGCAAGCTAGGCTATCTCAGACGTAGCTATCTCAGACGTAGCTATCACAGGTGAGGCTATCTCAGACGTAGCAATCGCAAGCTAGGTTATCTCAGACGAGGCTTTCACAGACGAGGCTATCGCAGGCGAGGCTATCTCAGATGCGCCCGAGCGTCACATTGCAGCTAAAAAACGGATAGGAACTTTATTTTTGAAGTAGAGATGAAGGCTACACCTCAAAAACTCCAAAAAGGTCTCAGCCCGCATTTCCTACTCTACAATTTGCCTCTTCGATCTGTAGAACTGATCTCCTATCATTAAGAATGGTTGGCAATCCTAATGACGACCCAAGTCGCCATTGATGGTATTCACACATCGCCCTCAACATACCACCGCACCGGTTTCCCGGATTTAGTTTCCCAGTGCAGGTCGCTGAGAAGTGGTGAGATGTGGCAACTATGACGTTCACGGTGGATAGCCTAGGTGCAGAGTTTCGCAACAGCTTTAAGTGCCTGAGTGCACAGGCCGGTAGACCATCGAGCAATGAGTTACAGAGCTGGTTTGGCCAAGCGATTAAGGTGCTCACCTCGAACAAGGGCAAGGTGAATTCATATGATAACTGAGGTCGCGGGCTCGAGCCCAGGGACATATGTAAAGCGCCTGAATAAAGATGAAGTTATTTTGGGGCGCTGTACAAATGAAATTAATGAATTGTGTTACTAATGTATGGACCAAATTTGATGTGGTATGCCTGTTCAAACAAGCCCAAAGTTGAGCAATATTATATACCTGAAAGTAGGCAGACTTGACTGTGGAGCTGATGTGTTCGTCTACTGAAAGGTTCCTTTGGAACCTGACACCTATTTTTCGTGCAGATTAAAAAAATTACTGCCATTCATGTCCAGATGTCATCAATGCTTGCAGCAAGGGAGTTGAGAGAGAATTTGGCGTGTTGGAGGGTCTGGGAAGGATCAAAGCAAAGGTACAACTGTCATCCGCATAGACGTACAACTGAGTGTCATCCGCATAGAAGTGAAAGCCTAGTTTGTGCGTGGCAATCAACATCGGGGAGAGGGGGAGTATACGCCGTGAAAAGAACGGGACCAAGCGCGCAGTCCTGAGGTACCCCATATTTCAGAGGTTCCTCAGATTATCTTTGTCCATAAACATCCAATAGACTGGAGTCTCCCACTAAGATAAGACCCGAGCTATTGCAGAGCAGCGCCGCCAGTAATGACCAGTCGAGATGAAAGGAGCTCAAGGACTTGGTGATCGATAGTATCAAAAGCTGCCGAAAGATCGAGCACAACAACCAGAGGTGCTCTACCTATATATGAATTCCTACGTAGGTAAGTGTACACCCGTAACAATGATGACTTTGTGAAGTGATTTACTAGCAAGGTTTTAAGTGTCAATATATAAGTCCAGCCGGTCTGCCGCGACTAGTTCCAGTGTCATTGATAAGAACGGTCGAAGGTAGACTAGGCGAACTTTCTCAAGTTCTCCTGGTCTCGGGTTGCTTTCTTGAGTAGTGGCCTGACTACAGCCTTTTTGAGAGGTCCTGGCACATGACCTGAGGCTAAAGACACATTTATGATGTTAGTTATACATGGCAGCAGCAAATAAATGCATCGTAGAAGCAGGGCAGTAGGAGTCGGTTTCAAAAGACTAATTGCCTTCTTTGAATGGGATATAAACTTCAGGACTAGGTCATTAGTGTCCTGCTTGAATGTAAATATTGAGGTGCTGCATGGAATTGAGGGACAGCATTCCAGGTGGATTGCTGTAATCATAGGTATGGAGTCCCTGATCTTGTCTATCTTTTTGAAAAAGAAGCTGGAGAAGCGATCAGCTGGATCGTCACAGGGATTATTTGGTGAGGAGCTAACATGGGAGCGGTTGAGGAGATGGTTGATTGTCGAAATCAGAAGTTTTGGATTGGACATCTTCCGCGTGCGATAATACAGGCCAAACCAGTCGCTAGTCAATATGCCCAGCCTATTCAGCAAAGCTACGTGATTTGGGAGATTGTCCTTCAACGTTTACTTATGGCCGAGCCTCGATTAGGATTCACTGACGGGCACTGTGATGTTGCGAGTGACTGAGGGTGGAGACAAGACCCGAGAGCTGAAGTGCAGCCCTGATTTGTGCTGACCGCAGGTACTCCCTGGCCAAAATAAACAGTGGAATCGCCATAGAGGTGTCCCCTTTTCTGGAGTATTAGGGCGGGCGATCTCGTAAGAAGGCACTTTATAAATCTCTCATGCATTCTAAAAACGCCTTTTAAATTTCCAGCAACTGCCGAACTAAATTTCCTGGAGAAGAGACGGAATTTGCACAAATACTTTCTTATCGGAGAATGATATCCCACGATAGCAAATGTATGCACTTCAAATTCTTCCCAGAGTTAAAAATATTGCAAGACTGCTTAATTTACTTACCATGCATAGTACTATTCAGTAGGTCAAGTCGAATTGCAACGGATTGCAGAAGATTGATGTATTGACACGGGCCTTTGCCGTTAATTGCAAGGCAGTGACTGAGAGCTGGCATTACCAATGGGATTTCCTGGGTGCACCAAAATAGAGTATACACGAACGAGAAATCTAAATGGAAGCGTCACTCAGCAGTGTCCAGTTTATTTTTAATGGACCGTTATAAATTTCCGTATTTTTCCAGACCGTTGCCATCGATTGCTGCGTATTGCCCTGGCATGTACTTTTAAGATTGGTTGATAGGATGCGGTTGCAGTTTTAATACGGCACACTGTTATGCAAGAAAAAATTGATCTTCTCCCACCAGCTTTATTTGTAATTGTAACGGAAAATCATTGATTGCTGTATTGTCTCTCGCAATTGCCGTCGATTGCCATTGATTGCCCAAGGTTGAACGCGAAAAAGGACAGCATGTGCGCCCACAGTGAGCGTTATGTGGTAGGATAATTATAAATTCAAGCAGCCAATGTCCAGCAAGTTTGAACCAGATTGCTGCAGAGACCGGGTCCTTGCCGTCGATTACTGTGCATTGCTCTCGATTGTGCCTTTGTCGATTGCCAATTTCTCTTCAATTTGCCGGGAATAGGAGTATTTGCCCAGGAAATTGCTGTCGATTGCCGTTCATTGCTCACGATTGCAGTGCGTGATTGGTTGCAAGGATTTGATTGCACTTTCAAAACAGTTGGCTGTGACAGGTAAGATATATTTGATCTTGGCCTAGTCACTTTCCAGTGATTTGCAATGGACCACAATGGATTGCCGTATTTGCCCGTGCCATTGCCGTCGATTGCCATGCATTGCCCAAGATTTAGGGTAAGAGCTGGTTGAAAGGGGTGAAAGTATGTGCTCGAGCAGTGAGATATTACGTGGAATGAGAATTTGAGCTTGGCCCAGCCGATTTCTCGTCGATTTAATACTGATTTCGGTATTAGTCCCCGCCATTGCCGTCGATTGCCGTGCAGTTGTCAATTAAGGTACAAAAGAGCTTTAAAGTCTAACGATTTTACTTTTAGCACACAGAAATGTGAAATGCGATGACAATCGGCACTTCGTGCAGCCAATTTAGTGTCGACTTGCCACGGATTGTAGTGGGTTGCTGCTTCGAACCGAGCCGTTGCCGTAGATTGCCATGCATTCCCCGAGATTGTATGAGGGAAATTTTTGTAACTGATGTGGTTGACTTTAAACAGTGTGCTTTGTAACATGCATTACAAATTGGAGCATTACGAAACCGATTTCAGGACATTTTGCATCAGATTGCTTTAAATTGAGGTATTGGAGCTGGCCACTGCAGTCAATTGCAGTGCATTGCTGCCGAATGATCAAGGTGACTGTTATTAAATTGTGGGATTGAACAATAACCAAAAATTCGAGCAACGTGCAATCACTATTAAAGCTTAAAGTGTACGTATTCTGGTCATTTTTCGGCGGGTTGCGGTACATTGACGTACCGGCCCGCCCAGTTGCAGTCGATTGCAGCATTGCTGCAGAATGGACGAGGCAATTACAGTAAAGTTATGCGAGTACACAATAACTGAAGAGTAGAGCAGCGTGCAATCATAATTATAGCTTCTAATGTACGCGTTCTGGGGGCTGTGTAGCAGATTGCAGCGGATTTCGGTGGATTGAGCTAGCTTTCGGTAAGGGACCGGGTCGTTGCAGTCGATTGCAACTCATTGCACGAGAACGCGTGAGCACGATGGAGCGAAATTTTGTGGATGCACTTTGAACTGAGTCTAGTCCTATGCGCAATGTAAATTAGAGCTTTGCAATGGCGATTTGAGGATGATTTGCAATGGAATAGAGTGGATTTTGGTAGTTTTCTAGGTCATTTCAGGCGATTGCCGCCCATTGCCACAGTGTGAGTTTGCACAATTTTTTTCCTTTGACCAGGTTGTGGACACGGCACGATGCACTTCAATATGCAATAAAAACTGGAGCTTGGCGCAATATATTTCGATTTTTCAGCGATGGATTTCGTGTATCGAAGTGGATTGCCGTATTGGCCCGGACTACTGCAGCCGATTGCAGCGCATTGCACAAGAACGGCCGTGCCAATCCACGTGAAAATTCTTTTAGTGCAATTTTCGCAGAGTGCGCTGTCATATGCAATAAAAAAAGAAGCTTTTAGACCAGGATTTCTTTCGTTGTATGGTGAAATGCAGTAGATTGCGGTGGATTTCGGTGGATTGGGGTATTGGCATGGGCCACTGATATCTTATTTCAGTGGACTTCGTGAGAACGCGTGAGCGTAGTTGCACGAAATTTTCTGGGTACATTTTCCGTGTACCGTAGTATCTCAGAATTTTTGGAGCATTTCGCAGCTGATTTGTGGTGGATTTGACGGCAACTAGAATGGATTTCTGTGGATCGCAGTCGATTTCGGTACAAGCGTCCAGCGTCAAAGCTCATTCGCCTAAGTGCATGTGTGCGAAGCGACTTGAAAGTTGGTGGAGAGTTAAATTCGAATGTGTACTACAATATCAGCGGCAACGCTTATGTCTGGTCGTTGTTAGCCTAATTAGAGTGCATTGCGGTAATTCCTCGAAACCGTAAAAATGCACCAACTTGCAAGGCAAGCCGCGTCGCAATCGTCTTGAGTGACGAATCGGTTTGCATTTCCGTAGCATCCACCGTACACAAAAGGCTTGCATTTGCATGCTTTGTGATCGTAGTAAAGTCTTGGGATGGGCAAGGGTAGGTCTAGTGCACAAGTCTATGGTATGGTTAAATTTCAAGATGGCAGAGATTGCCAAAGCCCTGAAGAAATCTAAAGGACGATGTAACACTTCTAGTGCCCTCAATTATGGTCTGCGACCGAAAATTCGCTGGCGGAAGCTCAGATTGTTGTTGCAAATGACTTCGTACGTTTTTCTTAAATTGAGTAAAGTAAACTGTCTCGTCATTTCGAACGTTAATTTTAAGGTAAGCAGCAAAGCAGTTAATGGCAATGGCTCCAATCAATGCTTGGATCCATTTCAATCGACTAAACGTCATCAAAACATTGGCCGTGCCAAGCTTCAAGTCCTTTAACATACTATCGTCCACTCTTATCCCTCACAAATAAACCAAAAATTTGTAAGGTGCTGGAAGAATCCGTACTGATATAGAAATTTCGTACTATCTACGAAAGCGAACCTCTGTTAAGGTTTCGGAAATTCCTTTTCTCTATAAATAAATTCCACAGGTCTGCCCCACTAACTAACAATTGAAGGAAGGACACTTTGATCGGCGTGAATCCACGCCACAACGAATCCTTACCAAAACAGAAACCAGATAGCAAATGGTCAACTTTCGCTTCCATTTTCTTTGCATTATTTTAACATTTAATGATTAGGATTGCATGCAATATCTCAAGAGCATAATCATAGTGTAAAATGCAGTCACTCACACTCGCCTGGGTCAATACCACAATTCGCTTCACTCCATCACAAACCAACTAGAGTTCATTGTCGCAGTTTTAGATAAATAAATACTAGCTGATTCAACAGCCTCCTTTTGTTTAGCGACAGGAGAGCCTTTACGACTATCACCACCGCTTGCAGTGGCGACACAGATCGCCCATCACAGGATTCGAACCCACAACCTCGGGGACGACGTCGTGAAAAGCAACCGCCTCACCTAGTGAGCTATCATGGCTCACTAAAGATTTATGCCCATCGTGGGGTTCGAACCAATGACCCTGTGATCATGAGTCTCATGGTCTACCGACTGAGCTTGCCTGTAGCAGAAAACTGTGCTTACATTCCACAGATAAAAGCTGACAGCCTTTAGCAATTAAGTTGATATGTCAATGGCCTGCTAAAAGCTAGCTAGCTTCTTGCTTGCTCTTGCTGAAGTTATGTTCAACTAAATTGGCACACTTTTGGAATTCTCTCTTGATGCATGTATTGATGAAATCCGCACATGATTGGCGCGGCAAACATTTTTAAATTGAACAATGATGAAACTAACTTACTCGGTATGGCCAACCGAGTGAGATTTAGAAATATGAAAGGCTAACGCCAGAAATCGCTTATTCCAGTATATCTCTCATTTAATCCGCACGAAGTCTAGGTGTCGTGTTTCAAAGTGACGTTTTATTAGACGACCACTTCAGCTCCACAGTCAAGTCTGCTTACTTTCAGCAACATAAAATTTCTAAAATTCGGGCTTGCTTAGACAGGGATAACACATCTAAATTTGTCCATGCATTTGTGACATCCCGCCTTGACTTCTGTAACTCATTACTTGCTGACCTACCGAACTGCTCAGTCAGGTGCTTACAGCTATTGCACAACTCCGCTGCAGCTAGGCTTGTCTATCGTGAGCGTTGCAGTTGCCACATCTCACCAGTTCTCACTGACCTGCACTGGCTCCTAGTTATGTTAGTTTATGCTATGCTGCACGTTACCTTTAGGACTAAACAGTGGCGTCTGGCGGCATCGACCATGGCCAATATCGTATTTTCTCGCCAACCGATCAGAACTAGAAGCTCCGATTTACGTTGCCCAGACAGTTTTGCCGGTTGAAAAGGCACCAGCAAAGTTTAAGTCTCTGCATTCAATCTCATGTCCTTCGTGGCAATCAACGACGGGTGTCAATGAAAACTAGCAATTCCTGTTGATGTTTCACGCATCTCATGAAAGTGACCCGGTGAAGATCCAACTTTTAGTAACTAAACGGCTTGATAATTCTCGGTTTCATAGACCAATCACGTAGTTATAACTTGTGTGCCCATATGTATTTTAACTAGACCATATCAATTAATGGCAACAATTCCAGCAAATGCTGCTATCCATATTCATCAGCTATCAACAGTAAAAGACTGGAACTGGATATACGATGCTTCAATTTAGATTTCTTCTTTTCCTAGACTCATTGTTTGTTCAGAGTTCTCCCAGGAAATGTCATTATAGAGGGTCTTTTACAAACTTCGCGTTACAATAGACTCAACGGCTCTAACCAACACAACTCACTCTGATCTATAGCACATCGATCGCAATTCATTTGTGGTGAGCTCAAATACTTGCAATCGGTGTCATATTCCAAAGTGATTCTACTTAGACGACCATATCAGCTCCACAGTCAAATCTGCCTACTTTCAGCTTCATAACATTGCTAAAATTCGGGCTTGTTTAGATAAGGATACCACGTATAAGTTGGTCCATGCATTCGAGACATCCCGTCTCGACTTCTGCAACTCACTGCTCGCTGGCCTACCGGCATGTGCGATCAGGCGATTGCAGCTGGTGCAAAATCTTCGCAGCTAGGCTTGTCTGTCGTGAGCCTCGCAGTTGCCACATCACACCACTTGTCGCCTACCTGCACTGGCTACCAGTCTAGCAACGGATTGACTTCAAGGTTTTGTCGCTCACTTTTTGGCCACTTCATTCTTTGGCTCCCGCCTATCTTTCAAATATATATAGTCTCTCAGACTGCCCCATCAGGCCAAGCATCGTACCACCCGCTTGTCGGAATCCAACAGTCTACCAATACCTCGTACAAACCTCAAATCCTTTACAGACCATGCATTTAGTTCTTATGCTCCCAAAGCCTGGAACTCCCTCCCGATTTGCATCAAAACATCCCCTGACTTGACCGCACTTAAAAAGAACTTAAAAATCACACCTATTTAGGACAGCATCTAGTGGGTCCCTGTGATTCGTCCTTTATGTGCTTATGCATGCTGACACTGTGCATGCTGCCACTAACCACATTTGCATGCTGACCATATTTAGGACCATTTTTGCATGTCACCCCTGACCATTTTATTTATGTTGTTTATCAAGCATGAAATTACTCACAATTTAATTGCATTTTCCTTTGCAGTAAACGTAAAGCGCCTCGAAAGAGATTGAGCTCTCTGAGGAAAAGCCTCCAGCAAAGCTTTATCAAGTGCATTATTATTTTTATTATTATTATTGTTGCAAATGACTTTTAACTTCTTTAAATTGAATCCAAAAGTGGTCTCGCTATTTCAACAATCCAAACAATAATTGTAGAGTAAGCTGCAAAGCAATTAAAGTGAATAGCTCCAATACAGGCCATAGTCTACTAAAATCTAACAAAAACCATCAAAATATTGGCCGCCGTGCCACGCTTCAAATCTGATTGCACAATGCACATGATTTAATTCAAAGGAACTCACAGCATCTTCAAACAATGAGCTTGTTTTTTCTTGGCTGCCGCACACCACTCAAATGCACCGGTCCGTTTAAAAAATAGCCGCAGTTCTTATAATAATACTAATAATACATTTGATAAAGCACCCTCAGGGACCTCAATCACTTTCTGGGTGGTTTACATTTGCTGCACACGAAACTAATTGAATGGTGAGTGGTATCATGCTTGATAAACAACATGAATAACATGGTTAGGGGTGACGTGCACATGGGCAGCATGCAATAGTGTGATTTCTGGCAACACGCAACAGTGTCAGAACGCATAAGCACATAAAAGACGATTCACAGGGACCCACTAAATGCTGTAATAAATAGCTGCTTTTTTAATTTCTTTCTAAATGTGAAGACGGGGGGGGGTGCGTGACGCAATTCAGGAGTCAATTCCAGGCTTTGGGAGAGCACAAACTAAATGCACGGTCTCCAAAGGACTCGAGGTTTGTACGAGCTATAGGTGTACAGTTACATTCCGAAAAGCGGGTGGAACGATGCTCGGCCTGGTGGGGGAGTAGATCTGGTAGGTACACTGGAGACGAAGAACGACGGGACCTAAAAGTCAGTGACAAAACCTTGAAGTCGATCCATTGCTTGACTGGTATCCGTTGCATGTCGGCGAGAAGTGGTATGATGTGGCAGGTGAGAAGCTCACGAAAGACAAACCTTGCTGCAGTGTTTTGTAACAACTGTGAGTGACCGATTGCACTTTCCGGTAGGCCAGCAGCAGTGAGTTACAGAAGTCAAGACGGGATGTCACAAATGCATGGAGCAACTTAGATGTGGTATCTCTATCTAAACAAGCCTGAATTTTAGTTATGTTGTGTAGCTGAAAATTATAGCTAAGCACTTTGCTTGCTTTGCAATATTGCGTTAAATTGTCTAGCTCAGATTCTGTTCCTCACAAGGAATAATACAAATTCATTGTTCAAGGTATTATTCTTGTTAAAGTCACCTCTGAATTTTGGTAGCCATATATGCAGATTTAGTTGGTCGCCTACTGACATTACTTATAAACTGCCCTGCCACGAATAGCATGAAAACAAGGCAGACACTACAGATTCTCATGTCTTGTCGTTGTTTGCCCGAAAAAGAGTGATCACTGTGGTGCGAAAGAAATTCGAACAAGTACGATTGATTGTTTCCTTTAATTGAGACTTAAATGTCATAACAGGTCAGAGACTCGACATATCTCAATTTTTTATCCTGAGACTTTTTCGTACACCCACTTTGCTCCGTTCCAAACTTGGCGCATTCCGGTGACGTCGAGCACAATGTTTCCCAACGTATCGTACCATGCCCTCTTAGCAGCAGCGTATACTGAAACGAAAAACGATTGGCATGGAAAGTTATAAGAAACAAAGAGGCGACGTATTGACGGCGAAATAGGACAGCTGGAGAATCACCTTCGAACGCTTGATTGAGCTGAGAGAGTGCTTCGCCGCTCAGCTGGACGTCCTCTCTGAATTCCTACAAATTTATCAAGTCCTCAAGATAGTCGGATTATACCACTGCGATTGAAATCATTTCTGAAATTTTCAAAGCAGAAATTGCCAATTCTCCTTGACTTACTGGGCGAATGTCGGCAGCGAACGCTCCCATAACGAGACACACAACGACCGCTCCGGCTAGAAGCTTCATGGTTTCTAGAACATTTAACAGATTTATTAAAACTTATTACTAAAAACGTAACAAACCAGTTTGTTACAGAAACTTATGAATAGCGCAAATAGACTAATCCTAAACTAATTTACCTAGCCTCCTTAAGCCGTTGCGTTTCCGAGAGCGTCACGAAATTAAGAACGAGAAACTCTTTACGTTACTTGCGTGCATTCGATTGGAAAAAATACAGCGGCAACTGCTTCAAAAACTTTGATTATAAAAGTCAACAAGGTCTTCTTATGCGAAGTCCTATAGTTTTCCACCGCGAGCCAGTATTAATAACTTGAGTGGTACTAAAAAAGTTGCACGTAGCATTATTGTCTTGGAATAAAGAAGAAAACGCTCAATCAGAGGCGATTTTTATAAAACAAATTCAACAGTGAGCGTAGTTTTAGGTCACAAATATGGACGACTACTGCCCCTATATGCAACTAATTAGCACCTAACTTAGTTGTTTAAATTTTCTTTTGCAAAGCATGTTTGAGACATGCACTGACGAGGTGTTATAACTAAAGTGTGAAACCGAGAAAGCAAAGGACTACGGAAAATTAATAGGAACAGCAAACTAGTGAAGGTGTCTTTCGTAGCGAAACGGCTTGGTTAACGGGCACAGAGGACATGACGCGATATCAATAAAAGACCTCGAACAAAACTTACCAAATCTTCGTCCTGTCGAACGTTGACGTATATGCAAGCCTTGTCCTCAAGCAGCCTTAAAACGAGCCTATATAGATTGAAGTCTTCCTACTTTCTGAGAAGTTAGCATAGTGGTCGATGAAATGCGGGTACTTGGACGAATTGTGTGTTCTCGGAACCGGCTTAGCCACGGATTCACGTGAGGCATTTAAGCAATATGTTCTTTAGATACAGTTAGTGTAGAAGTAATAGGTCTACCTTGGTTCTTGTTTATAATTATTTCAGCAAGAATTTTTCAGATTATTAAAATTTTGCTTGGATAGTAAGCTAATTACCGTAGAGTGCTATTTAGTAGCCGCAAATTTCGGTAATGACGCTGTTGATGTCATCTCATTTGACAAAGCTTGTCTTTGCTCGTTCACCAGTGTTTAAGAATTGACTTTTCTTCTGAAAATGCCACCAATTCGCTACAACAGACATATATTATAACGGCACAAGTGGTTCTCTAGCTTCAACAAAATCAGTCGCTGTAGGCTTCGTCAAAGCAGCTGTGGCTGGTTCTTGCTTGTATAATGTGGCGAAACAACGACCTTTTATCCTTAAAGTCTCAATTAAAATGTCACATACTTTATTCGGTTTTGGCATTTACCATCACGAACTTTTATTTTTAAATTTCCGTATGGTGTTTTGCTTACCCGTTTATGACTCGGAGTGCTCTACTCTCCACGATTCCTGCTAACCAGTGGTCGGAAGTGACCTCGGCCGGATTTGCACCTCCTTACACGAATCTAAGTTAACATGGACTAATTTCCAAAGGGTTAATAATAATAATAATAATAATAATGCACTCGATAAAGCGCCCTCAGAGAACTCATTCTCTGTTTAGGCGCTTTACATTTGCCGCAAAGGGAACGCCGGAAATAACTGGCGATCCGTCGCAATCGACCGCAAGAGCCCGATCCAATACAGTAAACTGTTGCAGCTCAATTCTGCTACTCAATGCTGTGTTATCGGTATCTGAAAGCCGCAGGTTAAAAAAACTATTAGGTATCGGTTCAAAGTGCAACCGTTAGATTTGAACTCAGAACATAGCAACAATTGCGGCAATTCAGGACACCGTACCGCCGGATGACAATGGCTCGGCTAAAAGTGGACAAATTTTACAATTTACAATGTATAATCAACCTCTCATTGACCTTAAGCAAGCTGCGGAAATGCCCAATTTTCATAGCATACACAATTTTAAGTGTTGAGAAATTGAACTATCAAACGTATAAGCTATGTTGCATGTTAATTTGTAGGGCAATGAATGGTGATTGGCCGCAGAGACCATGGCCAATATCGAAATTCATCACCAATTGACCAGAATGGAAAGCTCCGATATATTCAATTTGCCCACGCTATCAACAGCTAGGTCCGCTCATTTCTTGACAGTCTGGATAATTTGTGTCTGGTCCAACACTTTAATCGTACTCCCACGTTGTTGGCCATATTCTAGATCTTGTGATTGCTACGATTGTCCTACCCCACTGACCTTGCCTCCAAGACCTTGTGATGTGCCAACTGACCCTCTCGGGTGACCTTCTGGGATCGTTTTTTGGTCTCGTTTACTGGTCCTGCTACCCCGTACGTACAGGCAGAGTTGTCCAGCGATGTAACTTAAAAATCATTGACATAGACAAATGATTGAAATCTGTTCGTATCAATTGATTGCAATTATCGGGGCGAATGCTGCTATCCATCTTCATCAGTAATCGATAGACAAAGACTGTATGTAGAAAGCTTCAATTAAGATTTCTTCATTCCCCAGACTCTTATTTCTTAGTGTTCTCCCCAGAAATGTAACTACGGAGTTCACTCAAAAACGTCGCATTACAATTAACTCAACGTCTCAAGGCTACACTACAGTTCACTCACTCTAATTGTATGGCAAATCCAGCTACCATTTGCTGGCGGAAGCGCAGATTGCTGTTGCAAATGACTTTGCACCTCGCTAAATTGAGTAAGATAAACTTTCTCGCCGTTTCGAATGTTAATTTGTAAGCGGTAAAGCAAGTAATAGCAATACCTCCAACCAATGCCACGATCCACTTCAATCCATCAAAAGTAGTCAGAAAATTGGCAGTGCCAAGCTTCAAGTCCTTTTTAGAACTGACGTCCACTCTTATCCATTCCAATTAAACCCGCAATTGGCAAGGTGCAACGAGAAACCTAACTGGTGTAGAAATTTAGTACACTGTACGTAAGCGAACCTCTGTTAAGGTTTCGGGAATTCCTTTTGTCTACGAATAAACTCCACACGTCTGTCCCACTACCTAACGGTTGAACGAAGGTAGCTTCACTCGGCGCGAATCTATGCAATGAATCCTTACCAAAACAGAAACCGGATATTTAATAGTCAACTTTTCGTTCGGTTTTTCCTGGATTATTTACCAAGTTAACGATTAAGGTTAAATGAAATTTTCCCAGGGTATAACCATAGTGTGAACTGCAGTCGCTCGCAATCAACTGGGTCGATACTACAATTCACTTTACTCCGTCACTAAACAACCAGAGTTCATTGTCATGGTTTCAGATTGCCTATTGGACGAAACTGTGCTTACATTCCACAGACTAAAGCTGACAGCCGTTAGCCAGTAAATTGATGTAAAAATGGCCGGCCAAAAACTTGGTAGCTTCATGCTTGTTCTTGCTGATTTAACGTTCAACTAAACTGGCATGCTTTGTATGAGTCTCGACTAACATGGAGTATACAACCGACAAAGCTTTCCGTTAATTTAAGAGCTTCTGAAGTTAACACAATGCAGTGGCAGTAGCACAGACTGGATTATGTGACTGGCTGCCTGAGTTACAGGTAACATGCAGCAGAATATTTAGCAGAATATTTGTTAGAACTTTCGATCACGTGTCTTCGCTGCCAGGTTTCCTTTGGGTGTCACTTCACTGCATGCCAGCCTGCTGCTCCTTGGGCTTTCGGACAATTGCATGCACAGTTCCTTGAATCGTCAGTAATACTTTATCCTTGAAAAGAGCACTACTCGGCTTTTTTTCCGGCAAGGACTCTTTGATACGATTGAATGTGGTTAACTTAAGAAGAAATATATCGATGTGTTCTTTGAAAAGGGCAATAGATTAACATCTTTCCAACAAACAGGTGCATTGCTCACTTACATGCACTTTGTGACGATGGATAACTCACACCAGCGACAAATCACGTTGTAGTAGCATGATAACGAGCCACCGGTTTCTGAGGAGGTCGTACAGGCTCATTTGAGGTTTCCAAGTCATTGTTTATCGGAATGGGCCTTTGAACTCATGAGCAGGATCGGCTCTGATTCATCGTCCAGGAAAGGTCGTAAAAACTAGGGGTTTCCGTTTCTAGTGAAGCTGTTCATTCCTAGAGGATACTAACCAAGTGAATTCAATGCTACTCTTTGCAAAACCAATTAAATTTGCTTCGCTGTTCTCGCCTGCCGATCGACAAATGCTCTTTAGCCGAGACCACGGTGTCTCGTGGTTACGAACAACAACTGACGGGTTTCGCTGCTATACAAATCAACGGGGCAGCCTCCATCAAGTGTGCAGGTGCATCAGTTACGGATCTCTCAACCACCAACTTTTGAAGTATGTTCTTCGGTGATTAAAATTGTCGTCATATTTAAGTTAACTATTTCCGTAAATAATCGGTTTACACATTGCTGCTGATCATGTAGACCACTTCAAATTGAAACTTAGATTTGCTGGTCGAGTTGATCCGTCTTTCACTGATGATGTTTGTGCTGCCTGCTGTACACTGAGACTCCTTTTACTAAATTTCACATGCACTGCTAGGTGAGCGTTATTGTAATGCGAAGTTCCAAAGTAGCAGCCTTTAGCCGTTTATTCACACATTGCTGTCCTAACACGAACTAAAAATGTGCGATTATACAAGAAGTCGGTTTCCATTGGTGCCTTTTTTGCGTCTACTTGGCAGTAAATATTTTTATAATTTATTGCGCTTAACCAGCTATTATTTCTTGATCAAGCTGTAAGTCAAGAGCTTTGGCCTGGCTTACAGGTCGCTTCAATATTACTTTTCAACTGCCTGGCTTATGGTCTAGAGTGACCATTCTGCCGGCGCAAAGCCTTGAGTTCGAGTGTAGTTAACATCGCACGACTGTGACTTTCACACCACCTAACAAGAGACTACGGCATTAGCGGGCCGTAGCCCCTACAGTTCAGTGACAACAATGTTTAAGATATCTTGTCGTTGATTTATTTCATGTTGCACGTTTGTATATAATAAAAATGATAATAAAGATTTCTAAATCGTCCTCTGAAAACGTAATCTCTTTCTAGGCACTTGACATATGCTGCAAAAGAAGAACAATCGAATCGTTTGTTTATCGCATGCATTTGCATAGTGACAACTCACAGTTTAAATATGCGGCCATGACAGACCGGCTATTCCATCATACTGGGTGAGCCGTGAGGGCGCACCAGGTAAGGCGGTTGCTTTCACGACCTCGGTCCCGAGGTCGTTGGTTCGATTCCTGCGGTGGGCGATCCTTTATCGCTACTGCAAGCGGTGGTGATAGCCGTAAAGGCTCTTTTGTCGCTATACAAAAAGAGGCTGTTTAATCAGCTAAGATTTAAATACCGCCGTTGCAATATTGAGAGGGTTTGAGGAATGCTTAAATGGCGGAAAAGGCTAGGCTTTTGTGCGAGAATAATAACAGTCCTTGAGAGTCCATCATTGACGACAATGGGATGAGCCAGCCAGCGATAGCATTGATTGCATGAGGCAAATATGTTCTTGGTTTGAACAGCTATGGCAGAATCGGGCACCGCTATTTATACGAGCCTTCCCTGGATGGTAAATCAGAGCCGATCCTGACTCAGCAGCTCAGAGGCAAATTCCGGTAAATAAACGATGTGGCATGTTTAAGACGTTTAGCCGGTTAAAGCTGTAAAGCAGCACGTTGCTCGTTGGCATCGCACCAGAACGTGATTTTGATTGGCTGCTGAGAGCTATCGGCTGTAGAAATAAACAGGTAGATAAGCGATACACCTGTTCTGATTGGTAAGATGTCTAAATCTTTACACGTTACAAATATCGCTTCGATTAATGGCTTCCCATTCACTCGCATCCAAATCCGGAAACCAGAGCCGCATGCCTATTTTAAGGAGAGAAAACTAAGAATTCGACCAGCTGAGTATGCAAGACACCGAAAGCCCAAGGATCGGCTCGCGAGCGTTCTGTAGAGCAAAGTTTTAAAGTAAAGCCAACCGCGACAACAAACTTGTTGCTAGGGCTCAGGCTTGCGGAGTTAGGGTTTGTTGAGATTTTACAGAAAAAACTTGAATATGGAGAGATAAAAAGATAGATCAAAACGCAAGCACATACGACAGATCCAAACGCAAGCACGTACGACTTTGCATTACGTAGGTACAGACCGCTGAAAAGCCGAAGGCACTCAATGCTTGCAAAAAAAGGCTATGCGTCAGCACCCAACTAATCACCGGAAGTGAGCGGCTGACCAGTGGCAAACGTACAATCGTCGCCCGAATGCATTGCTTTTCTGAGTGTTCCAAGAAAGCCGATGCTACTCAATGAAATTGTATTTATATTCCATGAAATTGCTAGTGAATTGTAGTCATAATAACCGCTTCTGAGCCTTCGTCTTACAAATGCAGGATTACGGAAAGCTTGTCACAGCTTTTTTTGCTACTGCACCCTGTAGGAGCGTCAGTGTGCATCGAGTGATCCCCTTCTGAAATCGTGACGCTTTCAAATCCGAAGAGGAACAACTGCTGAATGCTTCAGCAATGCTTGAACATCTAATGAGAATGAATAGCTTATTTATACGTTTATGTGACGTCGCACATTAAGTTTATAACAATGCAGAAGCGATTACCAGCATCAATCGTGGCATATATCGTGATTTCTCACCAATCGACCAGAATCGAAAGCTGCGATTTATATTGCCTAGAAAGTTTTGCCGGTGTAAAAAGCACCGTCCTGATTTAAGTCTCAGTATTCAATCTCATGGCAATCGACGGCGCTTGTCAGGGAAAAAACAGCGAGTCCTTATGATGTATCGCATATCTGAAGAAAGTGACTCGGTGACGATCCAACTCGCCTCCTGACATAGAGCGCTCTAACGTGCGTTCGTGTTCGTTGCAGAATTCTTCCGAAAACCGAAGTTCTTGCGAAAATCGTATACGGAAACGATACAGCTAAGACCTGTTTAAAGTTATTCTGATTGTTATTTGACCGTAGTGCGTAAGAAATTACTTGCCTATGGACATCTAAACGCTTATCGCTTCGGGCTGCTGGGTCTCCCACGCCGGTGGCTGCCTTAGCTACGCCGGTGGCTAGTAACCTACTTGTTAGTTATGATCGTCAGCAGCTGCTATCGCTTCGTCTTCGCAGATCAAATGCATTCCTAGATATTAATGTTGTTGCTAAGATTCATGAACTATGCATTAATAAAAGGAAAGCACCCCGTAGCCGCCACGGTGGCCGGAACCGCCAGCTCAGACGCCGCTCGTTGGGCGGAACCTGCAAGCTGAGTACCAGCTCGTTCGGTATTCCTAGCATTGTCTCGAACCGCTCAGCACGCTCCCCCACATGCGTCACTGTAAATCCCTCAAACTTAGTGGTCATCAAGCCTGTTGTAACCCCATCGGCCAGACTTAACGCTTGCCTTTGGAATACTCGTTCAATGTGCAATAAACCTCTAGTAATAAGCCACCTTATTTCTGAAAATGGCGTCGACCTGCTCGCCCTAACTGAAACTTGGCTGAAATCGATAAACTGTCCGACAATTAAAGACGCAACTCCACCTGGTTTCTCGTCCCTTCAAACCCCTAGATCAATCAAAACTGGAGGTGGAGTTGCTATTATCGTACGCTCGAGAATTAACTTCAAGCCATTTGCAGAACCCTCGAAGCAGTCTTTTGAATCAATTGTCCTGGTCTGACCCGAAAACAAGCTACCAATAGTGGCAGTAGTCTATCGCCCACCAGGTACCCAATCCTCCTTTATCTCAGACTTCTCCGATCTCATTTCGATTCTTTGTGCAAGAAATCGATCCTTCCTCGTTATGGGTGATTTCAACATTCACTTTGATAACTTATCTGACGCTTTCAGCACCGAATTTCGTGAATTGACTGACTCATTATCTCTTGTGGCTCATGTGCATGGCCCTACCCACATCAAGGGTCACACACTCGTCCAAATTTCCTCATATAACTGCACTTTGTCATCGCCAATTATCACCAAATCCTGCTTATCTGACCACATGCAGATCTCATTCAATCTAAAGTGTGTGCCCACATCCTCCTCTAAAATAACCTGTGAATCGCGAAACCTCAAGACCCTTGACATCGATGGTGTCAGTGCGAGAATATCTGGTTCACCTTTGCTGCTCAGTCCTCCCTCCGATCTGTCATCACTGGTAGATTGCTACAACACGACACTAGCTGACACGGTCGACGAGTTTGCACCTCGACAAAGCGCACTGTGCGCCCCCGCCCAGACGGCCTATGGTTTACCACAGACATTAAACTAGCCAAGACTACTAAACGAAAGCTTGAAAAGGCATACAAAAGATCCGGACTAACTGTTCATCGACAGGCATATGAAGACTACTGTAGGTTGTACCAATCGATCCTAGCAAAGGCCAAGTCTAGCTTCTATAGAAACATTGTTAAATCACAGATGCACAATCCAAAAATGCTGATGTCGACAATAAACCATCTCCTCAACCGTTCCCAGGTTAGCTCCTTACCTGATGATCCTTGTGATGATCTAGCCGATCGCTTTTCTGAATTCTTCGTGCGGAAGATAGACAAGATCAGGGAATCCATCCCTGCGATGACAACCTTCCCACTAGAATGCTGTTCCTCGGTTCCTGGCTGCGCCTCAATGTCTGCAATTAGGCAGGTCACTAGTGATCTAGTCCAAAAAGTTCGTATCTCAATCAAAGAAGACAACAAGTCCACTGGACCCTATTCCCACTGTCCTGCTCCTACGTTGCATTGATCTGCTGCTTCCGTGCATAACTAACATCATTAATATGACATTAGCCTCAGGTCAGGTCCCAGCACCTTTCAAAAAAGCTGTAGTCAGGCCACTTCTCAAGAAAGCTACACTAGACCAAGAGAACTTAAGCAACTACCGCCCAGTCTCCCTTTTACCATTCCTATCAAAGACACTGGAACGGGTTGTCGCAGACCAGTTGAACTCCTATATCGAAACCTCACACCTTGCTAGTAAGTTCTAGTCTGGCTTTAGAGCTTATCACTCCACAGAGTCAGCATTGCTGAGGGTATACAACGACCTACTTAGGAATGCAGACATGGGTAGAGTGTCTCTTCTTGTTTTGCTCGATCTTTCGGCAGCTTTTGATACCATCGATCACAAAGTACTTCTAGAGCGCCTCTCATCTCGCCTGGGCATCACTGGCACTGCTGTGCAGTGGTTCAGGTCCTATCTCAGTGGGAGACTCCAGAGTGTTGACGTGAATGGACAAAGATCATCTGAAGTGCCTCTGAAATATGGAGTACCTCAGGGCTCAGTGCTAGGTCCGGTTCTTTTCACGGTTCATACACTCCATCTTGCTGATGTGATTGCCAAGCAAAATCTTGGCTTTCACTTCTATGCGGATGACAGTCAGTTGTACCTTTGCTTTGATCCCTCCCAGCCTTCGAGCACCTCAAATTCTCTCAACTCACTAGCTGCATGCATTGATGACATCCGCACATGGAAGGCAGCAAATTTTCTAAAACTAAACGATGATAAAACTAACTTACTAGTTATGGGCAAACCCAGTGTGATTCGGAGATTGGAAAGGCTGACTTTCAAATTTGGCTCTGTCAGCATATCTCCAGTTGAATCAGCTCGAAATCTAGGTGTCATATTCCAAAGCAACCTCTCGTTAGACGACCATATCAGCTCCACAGTTAAATCCACCTATTTTCAGCTTCATAACATTGCTAAAATTCGGGCTTGTTTAGATAAGGATACCACGTCCAAGTAGGTCCATGCATTCGTGACATCCCGTCTCGACTTCTGCAACTCACTGCTTACTGGCCTACCAGCATGTGCGATCAGGCGATTGCAGCTGGTGCAAAACTCTGCAGCTGGGCTTGTCTCTTGTGAGCGTCGCAGTTGCCAAATTACTCCACTTCTCGCCGACCTGCACTGGCTACCTGTGAGGCAACGGATTGACTTCAAGGTTTTGTCGCTCACTTTTAGGTCTCTTCATTCTATGGCTCCAGCCTCTCTTTCAGATATACTACCCCATCAGGCCAAGCATCGTACCACCCGCTTTTCGGAATCCAACAGTCTAGAAATACCTCGTACAAACCTTAAATCCTTTGGAGACCGTGCATTTAGTTCATATGCTCCCAAAGCCTGGAACTCCGTGCTGACCTGCGTCAGAACATCCCATGACCTGACCACATTTAAAAGAAACTTAAAAACACACCTATTTAGGACAGTATTTAGTGGGTCCCTGTGATTCATCCTTGATGTGCTCATGCATGCTGACACTGTGCATGCTGCCACTAACCACATTTGCATGCTGACCCTGTGCATGTCACACCTAACCATATTATTCATTTTTTTTTCAAGCATAATTTTACTTGATATTCAATTGCATATCACTTCGCAGCAAATGTAGAGCGCCTAGAAAGAGATTAAGTTCTCTGAGGGTGCTTTATCAAGCGCAATATTATTATTATCATCATTATTGTAGTAACCTAACAGCTTGATCATTCTTGGTCCCATTGTGCACACACGTAATTATAACCTGCTGTGCCCACGTGTGTTTTACTTAGATCCTATCAATTGATGGCAACAATTCGGGCGAATGCTGCTATCCATATTCATCAGGTATCAATAGAATAAAACTGGATATACGATGATTCATTTAAGATTTTCACTCGTCCTGGACACCTTATTTGTTTAGAATTGTCCAATGAAATGTCAGTGCAGACGCTCGTTCACAAACTTCGCATTACAATAGACTTAACGGCTTGGGCCAACACCACAATTTACTCTAATGTATAGCACATCGATCGCAATTTGTCTGTGGTGAGCTCAAATTCTTGTTTCAAATGACTTTGCACTTCTTTAATTTGAATCCAAAAGTGGTCACGCTATTTCAAGCAATAATTGTAGGGTAAGCAGCAAAGCAATTTAAGTGAATAGTTCTAATAAACACCATAACCCACTAAAATCTAACAAAAACCGTCAAAATATTGGCCGCCGCGCCACGCTCCAAATCTGATTGAACAGTGCACAGCATTCGGTTCAAAGGAGCTCAAAGAATCTTTAAACAATGAGGTTATTCTTTCTTTGCTCTTGCACGCAACTCAAACGCACCGGTCCGTTTAAATTTTAATAATATTGATAAAAATAATGCACTTGATAAACCGACCTCAAAGAAATTTTTTTCTAGGTGCTTTACATTTGCTGCAAAGAGAAATGCAATTGAATGGTGAGTAATATCATGCTTGATAAACAAACAAAATGAATAACATAGTTAGGGGTGACATGCACAGCGTCAGCATGCAAATGTGGTTAGTGGCAGCATGCACAGTGTCAGCATGCATAAGCACATCAAGGACGAATCACGGGGACCCACTAAATGCTGTCCTAAATAGGTGTGTTTTTAGGTTCTTTTTAAATGTGATCAACTCAGGGGATGTTGTGACGCTGGTCGGGTGTGAGTTACAGGCTTTGGGAGCATACGAGCTAAATGCACGGTCTCCATAGGATTTGAGGTTTCTACGAGGTAAGGGTAAGTCTCTAGATTCCAAAAAGCGGGTAATGCGGTGCTTGGCCTGGTGGGATAGTAGATCTGAGAGATGGGCTGGAGCCAGAGAATGAGGTGACCTGAAGTGAGAGACAAAAGCTTGAAGTCAATCCGTTGCTTGACTGGTAGCCGGTGCAGGTCGGCGAGCAGTGGTGGAATGTAGCAACTTCGACGCTCACGTAATCGCCTGATTGCATGCAGCCTAAACTCTTAAAATAAAAACAATACAATTATCATGTTTGATAAAGTGCCCTCAGAGAACTCAATCACTTTCTAGGCGTTAATAATTGGCGTTAGAACTTTCAATCACGTGTCTACGCTGCCGGTTTTCCCTTGAGTGTCACTTCACAGCGTGCCAGCGTGCTGCTCCTTGGGCTTTCGGACACTTGCATACACAGTTCGTGATATGGTCAGTTTCTTCTCTCCGTAAAAAGAGCACTACTCTGCTCATTTTTCGGCAAGGACTCTTTGATACGACTGAACGTGCTCAACTTGGAAAGCCGTATATTGATGTGCTCTTTGACAGGGGCAATAATTTAATATCTTACCAACAAACAGGCGCTCACTTACACGCACTTTGTGACGATGGATAACTCTCACCAGCAACAAATCACGTTGTGGTCGCATGATAATAAGCCATAGGCTGCTGGGGAAGTCCTACAGGCTCATTTGAGGTTTTCATGTCGTTGTTTATCCGAATGAGCCTTGGAACTCTTAATCTCATGAACAGGATCGGCTCTGATTCATCGTCCAGGCAAGGTCGCAAAAACTAGGGGTATCCGTTTCTGGTGAAGCTGTTCATTCCAAGAAGATACTAGCTAAGTGCATGCAATGCTACTCTTGCAAACTCAATTAAATTGGTTCCGCTGTTCTCACCTGCCGATCGACGAATGCTCGTTTGCTGAGGCGACGATGCCTCGTGGTTACGAACAACAACTGAGGGGTCTCGCTGCTATGCATTGCAACGGGCAGCCTGCATCACAGTGTGCATGAACATCGTAGACGAGATAACGTCCACTCGTCCGAGGAGAGAGCTCTTAAACTCTCCGACCGGCAGACCATGTCTTCAATAGAGGGGAAGAAAGTCATATGTCACTTAACGTGCCAAAGTGGGGCTCAGCGCCGGTAAAGTCTTGGCTACGATAATTTCCACGAGCTTAAAGATGTAGCGGCTGAGAATTGCTGCAGTGGCTAACCCAAGCAAACATTACGCTGTGCCGACCAGATTTTTTAGGACAACCGAGTGCAGCAGAACTACACGCGTTTCTCTGTCCGTTGCAGAATTCTTCTGACAACCAAAGTTCTTAATAATAATAATAATAATAAATCACCTGATAAAGCACCCTCCGATAACTCAATCTCTTTCTAGATGCTTTAAGTTTGCTGCAAAGGGAAATGCAATCGAATGGTAGGTAATATCATGCTTGATACACAAAAAAGCATGAATAACATGGTTAGGGGTGACATGCACAGGTCAGCATGCTAATGTGGTTTGTGGCGGCATGCACAGTGTCAGCACGCATAACTAGTTATAATCGACAATTCGTAAGCAGCAATCGATACGCCAGAGACCTGTTTAACGCTCATCGGTTCGTTGTTTGACCGTAGCGAGTAAGAAAGAGCGTGAATTGAACACTACAACGCTTATCGCCTCTGGTTGCTGGGTCTCTATTGCCGGCGGCAGCGTTTGATAAGCCAGCTGCTAGTAATCTGCATGTTAGCTATGATCGTGCGGATCTCTTTTCACTTCTATATTGTAGTTCAAAGGCATTCAATCAACCGGCCATACGAAGGATACAGTGAATCTGACGACTCAATTTTAGCAAAGGTCAATTCTAGCTTCTACAAAACCATTGCTAACGCACAGACTAAAAATACAAAAATGCTAACGTCCACATCAACTATCTCCTCAACCGCTATAAGCCTAGCTCCTTACCTGATGATCCCAATGACAATATAGCTCATCAATTCTTTACCTTCGTTGTCAGCAAATCAGATAAGATCAAGGAGTTTATATCTAAGATGGCAGTCTCTCCCTGTAATATCGTCCCTCAATTCCATTCAGCACCTAAAAGCCTACATTCAAGTAGGTCACTAGTGATTTCATCCAGAAGTTCATAGCATAATCAAAGAAGACAACTAGTCTTTTAGACCCTGTTCCCATTGCCCTGCTTCTACGATATGTCGAACTGCTGCTGCCATGCATAACTAATGTCGTATATATATCACAGCCCGAGGTCACGTCCCAGCTGCTTTAAAAAAAGCTGCAGGCAGGCGACGTGTCAAGATAGCAAGACTAGACCAAGAGAACTTGATCAACTTCCATTCAGACTTCCTTCTAATGTTTCTACCAAAGACACTGGGACGAATCGTGACAGACCAGCTGAACTCTGAACCATTTCAACCGTTCAGGTCAAATCTCAGTGGGAGACTCCAAAGTATTGATGTGAATGGTCAAACGTCATCCAAGGAACCTCTGAAATATGGGGTACATCAGGGATTGGTTCCTTGCTCTCGTTCACTTGACGGTTTATACTCTCTCGTATGCTCCCAAAGCCTGGAACTCCCTCCCGACCTGCGTCAGAACATCCCATGACCTGACCACCTTTAAAAAGAAACTTAAAAACATACCTATTTAGGACAGCATTTAGTGGGTTCCTTTGATTCGTCCTTGATGTGCTTATGCGTGCTGACACTGTGCATGCGGCCACTAATCACATTTGCATGCTGACCCTGTGCATGTCACCCCTAACCATGTTATTCATTTTGTTTGTTTTTTAAGCATGATTTTACTTTCCATTCTATTGCATTTCCTTTTGCAGCAAATGGAAAGCGCCTAGAAAGAGATTAAGTTCTCTGAGGGCGCTTAATCAAGTACATTATTATTATCATTATTAATCATATCCTCTAAAACCATGAAATATAACAGGAAGTAGCCATTTTTTATAATTCATTCCCGCATTTAAATCACAACTGTGATGAGCAGTTATTAATCCGTTCTGGACCTCCAAAAAGCATGGTGCCACTAACCACATTTGCATGCTGACCCTGTGCATGTCACCCCTAACCATATTATTCATTTGGTTTGTTTTTCAAGCATGATTTTACTTACTATTCTATTGCATATCACTTTGCAGCAAATTTAAAGCTCCTAGAAAGAGATTAAGTTCTCTGAGGGTGCTTTATCAAGTGCATTATTACTATTACTATAATTATCTCTCGCTCTCTTGCCGATATGATTGCCCAGCACACTAAGTCTTCCCTTCTCAGCGGATGGCACTCAGTTATACCTTTGCTTTGAACACCTCCCAGCTCCTCAGCTGCTGAATTCTCTTAGCTTCCTATCTGCATTTATTGATGACATCCGCAATAGATTGCGTAGCAAACCTTTTTAAATATAACGAAGATAAAACTAACTTCCTCGGTATGGCAAACCAAGTGTGATTTAGAAATGTGAAAGGCTAACGCTAAAATCAACTATTTTAGCATATCTCCTTAATGTGCACGAAATCTAGGTGTCATGCTTCAGAGTAAATTTTTACAGTGAATAAGTTCCTACAACTTATCGCTGGCCATATCAGGCAATGCTCTGCAAGTGTCCGCATTGGCCTGATCCAATGCAGTAAACTACAGCATTCTGCTACTCAATACTGTGAACACGGCCTCCGAAAGCTGCAGTTTTAAAAACATGATTGGGCAGTATTTTAAAGTCCAGCAACAGGATTTGAATCTATGGCATAGGTGCAATTTCGGCTATTCCACAACACTGGCTCGGCTCAAAGCAAGAAAGTGCTACGATGTTGCAATCTTTAATCCACCACTCATTAACCTTAAATAAAATGCGGGAAGCTCCAACTCCTATCGCCCAAAAAATTTAGGTTTTAAGAGATTGAAAAATTGGACGTTTATACGACGTTGCACGCTAACTGTATTACATTGCAGCGGCGATTGGCGGCATCGACCACGGCCAATGCCGTAATTTCTCACCAACCGACCATAATTAGAAGCTGCGACTTACATTGCCTAGAACGTTTCGCAAGAAAAAGCAACCACAGAGTTTAAATCTCTGTGTTCAATCTCATGCCGTTCATGGCAATCAACGATGTTAGTCAGGGGGAAAAAGCAATCCCTTTCGATTTATCGCGCATCTCAAAAAGTGGCTTGGTGAAGATCTAACTTGTAGTAACCAAACAGCTTGATCGTTATCGGTCTCGTTGTGCACGCACATAATTATAACCTGCTGTGCCCACATATGTTTTAACTAGATCCTATCAATCGATGGCAACGATTCGGGCGAATGCTGCTATCAATTGTCACCAGCTATCAACTGAAAAAGACTGGATATGCGATGCTTCAATTTAGATTTCTTCTTTTCATAGACTCCTTGTTTTTAACAGTTTTCCCAGGAAATGTCATTGTAGACGCTCATTTACAAACATCGCATTACAATAGACTCAACGGCTTGGGCTAACACCACGATTCACTATAATCAATAGCACATCGATCGCAATTTGTTTGTGGTGAGTTCAAATTCTTGTTGCAAATGACTTTGCACTTCTATAAATTGAATCCAAAAGTGGTCACGTCATTTCGAACCATAAATATATGGTAAGCGGCAAAGCGATTAAGGTGAATAGCTCTAATTAACGCCATAATCCACTAAAATCCAACGAAAACCGTCAAAATATTGGCCGCCGTGCCACGCTTCAAATCTGATTGCACAATGCACATGATTTAATTCAAAGGAACTCACAGCATCTTCAAACAATGAGCTTGTTCTTTCTTGGCTGCCGCACACCACTCAAATGCACCAGTCCGTTTAAAAACTAGCCGCAGTTCTTATAATAATACTAATAATACATTTGATAAAGCACCCTCAGGGACCTCAATCACTTTCTGGGTGGTTTACATTTGCTGCACACGAAACTAATTGAATGGTGAGTGGTATCATGCTTGATAAACAACATGAATAACATGGTTAGGGGTGACGTGCACATGGGCAGCATGCAATAGTGTGATTTCTGGCAACACGCAACAGTGTCAGAACGCATAAGCACATAAAAGACGATTCACAGGGACCCACTAAATGCTGTAATAAATAGCTGCTTTTTTAATTTCTTTCTAAATGTGAAGACGGGGGGGGGGGTGCATGACGCAATTCAGGAGTCAATTCCAGGCTTTGGGAGAGCACAAACTAAATGCACGGTCTCCAAAGGACTCGAGGTTTGTACGAGCTATAGGTGTACGGTTACATTCCGAAAAGCGGGTGGAACGATGCTCGGCCTGGTGGGGGAGTAGATCTGGTAGGTACACTGGAGACGAAGAACGACGGGACCTAAAAGTCAGTGACAAAACCTTGAAGTCGATCCATTGCTTGACTGGTATCCGTTGCATGTCGGCGAGAAGTGGTATGATGTGGCAGGTGAGAAGCTCACGAAAGACAAACCTTGCTGCAGTGTTTTGTAACAACTGTGAGTGACCGATTGCACTTTCCGGTAGGCCAGCAGCAGTGAGTTACAGAAGTCAAGACGGGATGTCACAAATGCATGGAGCAACTTAGATGTGGTATCTCTATCTAAACAAGCCTGAATTTTAGTTATGTTGTGTAGCTGAAAATTATAGCTAAGCACTTTGCTTGCTTCGCAATATTGCGTTAAATTGTCTAGCTCAGATTCTGTTCCTCACAAGGAATAATAAAAATTCATTGTTCAAGGTATTATTCTTGTTAAAGTCACCTCTAAATTTTGGTAGCCATATATGCAGATTTAGTTGGTCGCTTACTGACATTACTTGTAAACTGCCCTGCCACGAATAGCATGAAAACAAGGCAGACACTACAGATTCTCATGTCTTGTCGTTGTTTGCCCGAAAAAAGAGTGATCACTGTGGTGCGAAAGAAATTCGAACAAGTACGATTGATTGTTTCCTTTAATTGAGACTTAAATGTCATAACAGGTCAGAGACTCGACATATCTCAATTTTTTATCCTGAGACTTTTTCGTACACCCACTTTGCTCCGTTCCAAACTTGGCGCATTCCGGTGACGTCGAGCACAATGTTTCCCAACGTATCGTACCATGCCCTCTTAGCAGCAGCGTATACTGAAACGAAAAACGATTGGCATGGAAAGTTATAAGAAACAAAGAGGCGACGTATTGACGGCGAAATAGGACAGCTGGAGAATCACCTTCGAACGCTTGATTGAGCTGAGAGAGTGCTTCGCTGCTCAGCTGGACGTCCTCTCTGAATTCCTACAAATTTATCAAGTCCTCAAGATAGTCGGATTATACCACTGCGATTGAAATCATTTCTGAAATTTTCAAAGCAGAAATTGCCAATTCTCCTTGACTTACTGGGCGAATGTCGGCAGCGAACGCTCCCATAACGAGACACACAACGACCGCTCCGGCTAGAAGCTTCATGGTTTCTAGAACATTTAACAGATTTATTAAAAATTGTATCAACAAAAACGTTACTAACCAGGTTTTTTAAGGACATCATTTGCATAGCGCAAATAGACTAATCCTAAACTAATTTACCTAGCCTCCTTAAGCCGTTGCGTTTCCGAGAGCGTCAAGAAATTAAGAACGAGAAACTCTTTTCGTTACTTGCGTACACTTGATCGGAAAAAATGCAGCAACAGCCACTTGAAAAAATACTTTTTATTAGAAACGTCAACAAGACTTTTTTATACGCAGTCTTACAATTTTCCACCGCGAGCCAGTATAAATAACCTGAACGGTACCAAGACATTACTCGTAGCATTACTGTCCTAGAATAAAGAAGACAGGACTCAATCAGGGGCGATTTTTAATGAAGCAAAATTCAACAGCGAGCGAAGTTTTGGGTCACAAAAATGGACGGTAACTGCTCCTCTATCCAATTGATTAGCACCTAAGTTAGTCGTTAAAATATCCTTGTGCAGCACATGCTTAGGACATGCTCTGACGTGGTGTAGTAACTCAAATGTTAAACTGAGGAGGCAAAGAACTATGGCAAATTCATAGGAACAGCAAACTAGCGGAAGCGTCTTTCTTAGCGAAACGGCTTGGCTAACGGGCACAGAGGACATGACGCGAGATCAATAAAAGACCTCGAACAAAACTTACCAAATCTTTGTCTTCGTCTTGTCAAACGTTGACGTATATGCAAGCCCTGTTCTCAAGCAGCCGTAAAATGCACCTATATAGATTGAAGACTAACTACTTTCTAAGAAGTTAGCGTAGTGGTCGATTAAATGCGGGTACTTGGACGAATTGGGCGTTCTCGGAACCGGCTTAGCCACGGATTCACGTGAGACATTTCTGCAATATGTGTTGTTCGATGAGGTTAGTGTAGTAATAGGTTTACCTTGGATGTTGTTTATAAATTTTTCAGCAAGACTTTGTCCGATTAACTTAATTATGCTAGGATTGTACACGAATTGCTGTTGTGGGCGCTGTCGAGTATCCGTAAAATGTCGGCAATGTCGCTGTTGATGTTATCTCACTTGACAAAGCGTCTTTTGGCTGGTTCATCAGTGTTTAAGAATTGATATTTCTTCTAAAAATGCCACCGATTCGCTACAACCAATATATATTTTATAACAGCAAAAGTAATGTAATGTCTCTCCAATTGGTTCTCTAGCTTCAAGAAATTCAGTCTCGGTAGGCTTTGCCGTAGTAGCTGTGGTTGGTTCTTAAATAAAATAAATAAATACTAGCTGATTTAACAGCCTCTTTTGTATACCAACAGAGGAGCCTTTACGGCTATCGCCACCGCTTGCAGTGGCGATACAGGATCACCAACCACAAGATTCGAACACACGACCTCGGGGCCGAGGTCGTGAAGGCAACTACCTTACCCATTGTGTGCCATCACGGCTCGTGCAAGATGGCGAAGCAACGACCGGTTAACCCTTAAAGTCTCAATTAAAATGTCACATATTTTACTTGGTTTTGGCATTTAACCTAATGAACTTTTGTTTTTTAAATTCCCGTATTTTACTTTGCTTGCCCGTTTATGACTAGGAGTGCTCTACTCTCCACGATTCCTGCTAAACAGAGGAGGAAGTGATCTCGGCCGGAAGTGCACCTCCTTACGCAAATCAACGTTTACAGGGACTCAATTTTTAAAGCGGTAATAATAATAATAATAATAATAATACACTCGATAAAGCGCCCTCAGAGATCTCAATCTCTTTCTAGGCGCTTTACATTAGCCGCAAAGGGAACGCCGGAAATAACTAGCGATCCGTTGCAATCGACCGCAATAGCCTGATCCAATACAGTAAACTGCAGTAGAATTCTGCTACTCAATGCTGTGTTATCGGTCTCTGAATGCCGCAGTTTAATACAATTATTAGGCATCGGTTCAAAGTGCAACCGCAAGATTTGAACCCAGAACATAGCAACAATTGCGGCAATTCAGGACACCGTACCGCCGGGCGACAATGGCTCTGCAAAAAGTGGACAAATGTTACAATTCATACTATATAATCATGCTCTCATTAAAGTTAAGCAAGATAGGGGAAGGCCCAATTCTCATTGAACAAACAAGTTCAGTGTTGAGAAATTGAACTATCAAACGTATAAGCTATGTTGCATGTTAATTTTAGGGTAATGCATATGATTGGCGGCAAAGACCGATATCGAAATTCGTCGCCAATTGACCAGAATTGAAAGCTCCGATATATTCACGTTGACCACCCTATCAACAGGTAGGTCCGCTCATTTCCTGACTGTCTTGATAGTTTGTGTTTGGTCCAACACGGTAATCGTACTCCCACGTTGTTGGCCATACTCCAGATCTGGTGATCACAACGATTGTCCTTCCCCACTGACCTTGCCTCTCAGACCTTGTGCTGTGCCCACTGACCCTCTCGGGAGACCTTCTTGGATCATTGTTTGGTCTCGTTTACTGTTCCTGCTACCCCGTACGTACAGGCGAACTTGTCCAGCGACGTAACGTGAAAAGTATCGACATAGACAAATGATTGAAAGCTGTTCGCATCAATTGATTGCAATTATTTGGCCTAATGCTGCTATCCATCTTCATCAGTCATCGATAGACAAAGACTGTATGTAGAAAGCTTCAGTTAAGATTTCTTCGTTCCCCAGACTCTTATTTCTTAGTCTTCTCCCCAGAAATGTCACTACAGGGGTTCACTCAAAAACGTCGCATTACAATTACCTTAACGTCTCAAGGCTACACTACAGTTCACTCACTCTAATTGTATGGCAAATCCAGCTACCATTTGCTGGCGGAAGTGCAGATTGCTGTTGCAAATGACTTTGCACCTCGCCGCTAAATTGAGTAAGATAAACTGTCTCGCCATTTCGAATGCTAATTTTTAAGCGGTAAAGCAAGTAATGGAAAGGGCTCCAACCTCCAAGCCACTTGAATCCATCAAAAGTAGTAAAAAAATTGGCAGTGCCAAGCATCAAGTCCTTTTACAAACTGAGGTCTATTCTTATCCATCCCTGTTAAACCCCGCAATTGGCAAGGTGCAACAAAAAACCTTACTGATATAGAAATGTAGTACTACGTACGTAAGCGAACCTCTGTTAAAGTTTTTGTAATTCTTTTTGTCTACGAATGAACTGCACAGGTCAGTCCCGCTACCTAACGGTTGATTTAAGGTAGCTTCAATCGGCGTGAATCTACACAAGAAATCCTCGCCCAAACAGAAACCGGATAGTCCGTGGTCAACTTTCCGTTTGGTTTTTCCTGGATTATTTTAAAATTTAACGATTAAGGTTACATGAAATTTCCCAAGGGCATAATCATAGTGTGAACTGCAGTCGCTCAGAATCGACTGGTTGTATACTACAAGTCTCTTGACTCCTTTACTAACCAACCGGAGTTCATTGTCACCGTTTCAGGTTGCCCATTGGACAAAACTGTGCTTACATTCCACAGACAAAATCTGACAGCCTTTAGCAAGTGAGTTGATGTCTAAATGGCCAACAAAAAGCTTGATAGCTTCATGCTTGCAGTTGCTGATTTAACGTTCGACTAAACTGGCATGCTTGTTTTGAGTCTTGACTAATATGGAGTATACAACCGACAAAGCTTTTCCTTATTTAAGAGCTTCTGAAGTAACCACAATCCCGTGGCAGTAGCACAGACTGATTTAGGTGACTGACTGCCTGAGTTACAGGTACCATGCAGCAGAATAATCGGCGTTAGAAATGTCGATCATGTGTCTTCGCTGCCGGGTTTCCTTTGAGTGTCAGTTCACAGCGTGCCAGCATGCTGCTCCTTGGGCTTTCGGGCACTTGCATACACAGTTCGTTGAATCGTCAGTTATACTTTCTCCTTGAAAAGAGCACTACTCGGCTTTTTTTTCCGGCAAGGACTCTTTGATGCGATTGAATGTGCTTCACTTGGGAAGAAATATATCGATGTGCTCTTTAAAAGGGGCAATAAATTAACATCTTTCCAACAAAAAGGCGCATTGCTCACTTACATGCACTTTGTGACGATGGATTTACTTGATTTCTCTCTAATACCTTCGGGTATTTCGCTGCTATCTTCGCTGTGACTATTTATGAGCTTTCCTCGGATATGCTACACAAAACAGGACCTGCTCAGCGTAAGATGCGATGTCGCCATTAGTCGATACCTACCGGCGGGCCTTCTCCGGCGGGTCAGTGAGAACCTATCTGCATCCTGCGTTCGCCCCATCAACAGCTCGGCTATCAAACCTACGACTCGTAAGTTTAAAGCGCTAAATATTACTTGTTGCGGTAGTAGCCCACCCGCTGTAGCCGAGCACGTTGTGAAACGTCGTCCCACGGCCGTGACCAAGGTCCAATTCAAATTCGAAGAGCCAGCGTCCGCCGGGCCGGACGAAAACGGTAGAGAATACGAGCCACTTCATCGCCGTCGCCCAGTTGTTGGACAGCCTCTTAAATTCCGCCTACTAAATGTGCGCTCGCTAAAAACCAAGAGGTTACTTATCCGCGACCAGGTGGTCCACTAGAAGCTAGATGCATTTCTGCTTACCGAAACCTGGATGACGCTTTGTTCCAGCAGCTGTATTTCCGAGACCACCCCACCCGGGTCCTCATTCTATCAGTCCGCGCGTTCTGAAAAGGTTGGTGGCGGGGTTGCAATTGTTGTTCGCGAATCGTTTGGCTATAAAATGTGCAGTTTCTCGCACGGGTCATCGTTTGAATTGGTTGCTATCAGGTCTTCATCAAAGACAATGCCTCTCACCGTTGCGATATACTGACCTCCTGGCTGTCTAAACTTGTTTATAGAGAAGTTTTCAGAGTTCCTCGCTAAAATATTTGTGTGTGACAGGCCCCAACTGATTGTAGGAGACTTTTATATTCACGTTGACAACCCTAGCAACAGCCAGGTCCGCTCATTTCTTGACTGTCTGGAGAATTGTGGTTTGGCCCAACACGTTAGTCATAGCACCCACGTCGGTGGCCACATTCTAGATCTCGTGATCGCTAAGGATGTCCTCCCCACTGACTTTATGGTGTGCCCACTGACCCTCTCAGATCATTGTTCGGTCTCGTTTACTGTTCCTGCTCCCTCGTAAGTGCGGGGTAAAGTCGAATTTGCCAAACGACGTAACTTACAAAGCATTGACTTGGACAAGTTTTTGAAATCTGTTTGTGATGCAGGCCTTCTTGATCTGCACTCAGACTCGACCGGCAGCCTCGATACCCTCACTGATGCAATGAACATGACACTCAGGAGTGCTCTTGACAAAGATGCTCCCATTCGCTCTATCTGTGTTCAAAGTCGTCGAGATTGCTTTCAATTTACAAAAAAACTCCTTAAGATGCGCCGTGTTAAGCTCAGGCTGGAACGCCGTTTCAAGAAATCGGGGTCTGAGGCTGACCTAGTCAATTGTAAAGACTTCCTTCGAGTTTACACCCGAAAGCTTGAAAAAGCCAGGGCTTCTTTTTTCATTAGAAAACTGAATCCCTGCCAGTCGGACACTAAACAGATTTACAGAACAGTAAACCATTTACTGGCCAGTGCTGTGAGGTCTGACTCCCCAGATATTAAGGGCTCAGCCGAAAAGTTTTCAGCCTTCTTTACTGAAAAATTGTGCACATTCGTGCCTCCATTAAGCCCCCTCCGACCAAAGCAATCACCGTTCCTCAACCTGTGACCTTTCTTAAAAAGGTACCCTGATGTTTCTGCCTGTGATGTGGCTGCCTTAATAAGGTCTAGCAAAAAGAGCTCGTCTCCTGAAGACCCTATACCTTCATCTCTGTGGTCTTCACTTGCAGACCAACTTAGCCCTGCCATAACCAAGATTTTTAAAGCTTCTTTGGGAAAAGGGGTCGTCCCCAAGTCCTTCGAATCGGCAATCGTTAGACCTATTCTTAAAAAGCCTGGATTAGACACAGAGGTCCTAGCAAACTATCGTCCAGTTTCCCTTCTTCCGTTCTTATCAAAGATTCTTGAAAAAATTGTTGCTAAGCAGCTAGTTTAACATATTTAAAATAATGGAATGTAAGAAACATTTCAATCAGGTTTCAAGACGCAGCACTGTACTGAAACTGCTCTCCTCCGTGTTAGCAATGACATTCTACGCGGCAACGACGACGGGAATGTTACTGCTCTAGCTCTGCTAGATCTGTCTGCTGCCTTCGACACCATTGACCACGAAGTTCTGTTTGAATGATTGAGAACAACGATCGGTCTGGCAGATGAAGCACTGGCGTGGTTTAAATCATACTTGTCTGATCGTGTTCAATCCGTGTCGTGTGGGGGTCAGGTCTCAGGCATGAGAAGGGTCACCTGTGGAGTCCCTCAAGGGTCTGTACTTGGTCCCTTGCTGTTCTCTATTTATACGCAACCTCTGGGAAAAGTGATTAAGGCCCATGGAGTAGGATATCACTTCTATGCTGACGATACTCAGTTGTATTTGTCATTTAAACCGTCGGAATCTGCTGCAGCAACTGAGAAACTGAATGCTTACCTTGCCGATATTCGATCCTGGATGCCAGAAAACTTCCTGAAATTAAATGACGATAAAACCGAACTGCTTCTCACAGGACACCCTATGTGTGTGGCTGGATTACAAGGCTTTGCTGTTGTAATAGGTGAAGCTATTGTGCGACCTTCATCACGTGCTCGTAATCTAGGTGTCGTGTTCGACAGCTGCTTCAATTTCAAAAGCTTCATTCAGAAGACTGCCTCTACAGCAAGCCATCACATCCGAACACTATCCAAGATTAGAAGTTGTCTCCCACAGTGGCTTGTAAAAAATTAAAATAGCTCTTAGTTTTGTCTCGGCTTGATTATTGTAATTCCCTTTCGGCTGGGCTACCAAAGAAAGCTATTATGCCACTACAGCGGACTATGAGTATGGCTGAAAGGCTGGTCTTCAAGTACCAGCGGTTTGAGCACGTGTCATCTTTGCTGAAAGAGCTAGGATGGTTGCCGGTTGAGCAAAGGATACAGAGCAAAGTTCTTACGCTGACCCACAAGGCCCGCCACGGCTTGGCTCCTTCGTACCTAGCTGAACTGCTGCATCAGTTTCAGCCTGTTCGCGCCCTCAGGTCCAGTGTGGACAATAAATTAGCTGTCCCATTCCTCCGCTTAAAGACAGTTGGCGACAGAAGCTTTAGCTCTGCATGTCCTAGACTGTGGAGCTCGCTTCCACAATTCTAACGCAACGACATCTACTCTCCGACTACCGACTATGGCACATCTTTTTCAGCGGTCCTGAACTGCTACTTCTATGTTACTCAGTACCTCAACTGCTCTCCTAACTCTGCTATGCTTCCCACTTTCTCTTTGTTGCGTGAGACGAAGTCTGTTGGGTACCGAATGCGTACCGAAAGCCGCTTAGGCTGTGAGTGCGCTATACAAAACTCTCCTGCGTAACACCCACATGGTCTTTATGGAGTTACTGACGGAGATACATTAATAATAATAATAATAATAATATTGCACTTGATAAAGCGCCCTCAGAGAACTTAATCTCTTTCTAGGCGCTTTACATTTGCTGCAAAGTGATACGCAATAGAATAGTAAGTAAAATCATGCTTGAAAAACAAACAAAATGAATAACATGGTTAGGGGTTACATGCACTGGGTCAACATTACATATGGATGACTCTCACCAGCGACAAATCACGTTGTGGCCGGATGATAACGAGCCACCGGTTTCTGAGGAGGTCTTACAGGCTCATTTGAGGTTCTCACCTCGTTGTTTATCGGAACGGGCCTTTGAACTCTTGAACTTTTGAGCAGGATCGGCTTTGATTCATCGTCCAGGAAAGGTCGTAAAAACTAGGGGTACCGTTTCTGTTAAAGCTGTTCAGTCCAAGAGGATACTAGCTATGTGCATGCAATGCTACTCTTGCAAACTCAAATAAATTGGTTTCGCTGTTCTCGCCTGCCGATCGACGATTGCTCGTTAGCTGAGACCCCGGTGTCTCGTGGTTACGAACAAAAATTGAGGGATCCCGCTACTATGCATGGCAACGGGGAAGCCTGCATTACAGCGTGCAGGTGCATCAGTTACGGATATGTTATGCACCAACTTTCGAAGCATAATCTTCGGTGATTAAAATTATCGTCATATTTAAGTTAACTATTCTCGTAAATAATCGGTTTACATATCGATGCAGACCATGTAGACCACTTCAAATTGAAACTCAGATTTGCTCGTGGAGTTTATCCGGCTTTCTCTAACAATTTTTGTGCGACCTGCTGTACATTGAGAATCATTTTACTAAATTTTACATACACTGCTGGGCGAGCGTTATTCTAATGCAAAGTGCCAAAGTAGCAGCCTTTAGCCGTTTATCCATACATTGCTGTCCTAACACGAACCGAAAACGTGCGATTATACAAGAAGTCGGTGTCTATGGTTATCTTCCTTTGCGTCTACTTGGCAGTAAATATGGTTATAGTTTATTGCGCCTAACCAGCTATTATTTCTTGATCTAGCTTGAGGTCAAGAGCTTCGTCCTGGCTTACAGGTTGCTTCAATAGCAGTTTCCGACTGCCTGGCCGATGGTCTGGAGTGATCATTCTGCCTAGCTCAAAGCTTTGAATTCGAGTGCAGTGAATATCGCACAACCGTGACTTGTACATCACCTAACAAGACACTATCTCATTAGCGGGCCGTAGCCCTTATAATTCAGTGACAACAATGTTTAAGATATCTTGTGATTGGATTTATTTCGCGTCGAATGTTTGTTTGTAATTAAAATGATAGTAAACATTTGCATAGCGTCCTTAGAGAACCTAATATTTTTCTAGGCACTTTAGTGACAGCTCAAATTTTAAATGAGCGGCCATGGCAAACCGGCTATTCCATCACACCGCCATTGCAACATTAAGAGGGTTTGAGGAATGCCAAAATGCTGGAATAGGCCATGGCGTTTGTGCAAGAATGATAACAGCCCTTGAGAGTCCATCGCTGACGGAAATGGGCTTAGCCAGCCAGCGATAGGATTGATTGCATGAGGCTAATATGCTCGTGGTTTGAACAGCTTTGGCAGAATCGGGCTCCGCTATTTTTAGGAGCCTTCCTTTGATGGTGAATCAAAGCCGATCCCGACTCACCAGCTCAGGGGCAAATTCCGGTTAAAAAAGCGGTGTGGTATGTTGAACATGTTTAGCCTGTAAGACTGTTAAAGCAGCGTGTGGCTGGCTGGCATCGCACCAGAATGCGATTTTGTTTGGCTGCTGAGAGCTCTCAGCTGTAAAAAAAAGGTAGATAAACGATACACCTGCTCTGCTGGTAAGATGTCTAATTTCTTTACACGTTTCAAAGATCACTTCGATAAATGGCTTCCCAAGTTAAGCACATTCACTCGCATCAAAATCCGGAAACCAGAGCCGTATGCCTATTTTAAGGAGAGACAACTAAGAATTCGACCGGCTGCACATGCAAGCAACCGAAAGCCCAAGGATCGGCTCGCGAGCGGTCTGAAGAGCAAATTTTTTAAAGGAAAGTTAACCGCGACGACAAATTTGTTTTTCGGGCTCAGGCTTTAATAGTTAGGGTTTACTGTTGAGATTTTACAGAAAAAAATCGAAACTATAAAGATAAAAAGATTGATCAAAACGCAAGCACATACGAATTTGCATTACTTGTATTACTGATTACAGACCGCTGAAAAGCCAGAGGCACACTATTTTTGCAAAAAAAAGGGCTATGCGTCGGCACCCAAATAATGACCTCAAGTGAGCGGCTGACCAGTGGCAAACGTGCAATCGTCGCCCGAATAGATTTCTTTTCTGAGTGTGCCAAGAAAGCCGAGGCTACGGGCTGTCCATGAAATTGTATTTATATTTCACGAACTTGCTAGTGAATTTTAGTCATAATAACCGCTTCTGAGCCCTCGTCTTACAAATGCAGGATTCCAGAAAGCTTGTCACAGCTTTCTTTGCTACTGTACCCTCTAGTAGCGTCAGTGTGCATCGAGTGATCTCCTTCTGAAATCGTGACGCCTTCAAATCCGAAGAGAAACAATATCTGAATGCTTCAGCAATGCTTGTAAGTCTAATGAGAGTGAACGGCTTATTTATACGTTTATGCTATGTTGCACATTAACTGTACAAAAATGCTGCGGCGATTGGCGACATCAACCACAGTATCGTAAATTCTCGTCAACCGACCAGAAATCAAAGCTGCGATTCACATTGCCTGGAAAGTTTTGCATTGTGCAAAAGTCACCTACAGAGTTTAAGTCTCTGTGTTCAATCTCATGTCATTCATGGCAATCAACGACGCTTGCCAGGAACCAAACAGCAACTCCCTTTGATGTATCGCATATCTGAAGAAAGTGACTCGGTTGCGATCCAACTTGTAATAACTCAACCGCTTGATTATTCTCGGTCTCATTGTGCACGCACGTAATTTTAACCTTTTGTGCCCACGTATGTTTTAACTAGATCCTATCAATTGATGGCAACGATTCGGGTGAATTCTGCTATCCATATTCATCTGCTATCAATAGAAATAAAACTAGATATACGATGCTTCAATTAAGATGTTTTCTAGTCCTGAACTCCTTCAATGCATAGGATTCTCCCAGGAAATGTCATTGTAGAGGCTCGTTTAAAAACTTGGCATCAGAATAGAATCAACGGCTCGGGCTAACACCACCATTCACTCTGATTTATAGCGCATCGATTGCAATCCGTCTGTGGTGAGCTGAAATTCTAGTTGCAAATGACTTTGCACTTCTTTTAATTAAAGACGAAAGTGGTCCCGCTATTTCGAACAACAACTGCAGGGTAAGCGGCACAGCAATTTAAATGAATAGCTCCAATAACTGCCATAACCCACTCAAATACAACAACAACCATAAAAATATTGGCCGACGTGCCAAGCTCCAAATGTGATTGCACAGTGCACAGCATTCGGTTTAAAGGAACTCAAAGCGTCTTCAAACAATGAGCCTGTTCTTTTTTGCTTTTGCACACAACTCAAAGTTACCGGTCCGTTTAAAAAATGATGATATTATGATTAATAATGTGCTTGATAACACGACCTCAGAGAACTCAATCTCTTTCTAGGCGCTTTACATTTGCTGCAAAGGGATTGAATGGTCAGTAATATCATGCTTGATAAACAACATGAATAACATGGTTAGGGGTGACATCGACGGGGATAGCATGCGAGTGTGTTTAGTGGCAGCATGCACAGTGTCAGCACGCATAAGCACACGAAGGAGAAATCACAGGGACCCACTAAATGCTGTCCGAAATAGGTAATAATAATATTAATAATAAGGTGCTTGATAAAGCGCCCTCATAGAACTCAATCTCTTCCTAGGCGCTTTACATTTGCTGTAGCTTTAAAGTTATTTTAAATGTGGTCACGTCAGGGGATGTCGTGACGCAGGTCCGAAGTGAGTTCCGGGCTTTGGGAGCATACGAACTAAATGCACGGTCTCCAAAGAATTTGAGGTGTCTGCGAGATATTAGTAAATCTCTAGATTCCGAAAAGCGGGTAATACGATGCTTGGCCTGGTGGGATAGTAAACCAGAGAGATAGGCTGGTGCCAAATGAGAATAAAGTGACTGAAAAGTGAGAGACAAAACTTTGAAGTCAATCCGTTGATTGACTGGTAGCCAGTGCAGGTCGGCGAGAAGTGGTGTAATTTGGCAACTGTGAGGTACACGACAGACAATCCTAGCTGCAGAGTTTTCCACCAGCTGTAATCGCTTGATTGCATACAGCCTCAACTCTCATAACAACCATAACACTATTATCATGTTTGATCAAGTGTCCTCAGCGAACTCAATCACTTTCTAGGCGTTAATAATTAGCGTTAGAACTTTCGATCGTGTGTTTTCGCTGCCGGGTTTCCCTTGAGTGTCACTTCACAGCGTGCCAGCATGCTTCTTCATTGGCTTTCTGACACATGCATACACGGTTCGTTGAATCGTCAGTTTTCTTCTCTCCTTAAAAAAGAGCGCTATTGTGCTCTGTTTCCGGCAAGGACTCTTTGACACGACTGAACGTGCTCAACTTGGAATATTGGTCATATATCGATGTCCTTTTTCAAAGGGCCAATAATTGAATATCTTACCAACAAAAAGGCGCATTTCTCATTTACGGGCACTTTGTGACGATGGATAACTTCCACCAGCTACAAATCACGTTGTGGTAGGATGATAACAAGCCATCGGCTGCTGCGGAGGTCTTACAGGCTCATATGAGGTTTCCACATCATTGTTTATCGGAATCAGCCTTTGAACTCATGAGCAGGACCGGCTATAATTCATCGTTCAGAAAAGGTCGTAAAAAGAATAAACGACTGCAGCAGAACAACACGCGTTCCTCTGTCCGTTGCAGAATTCTCCCGACAACCGTATTTCTTTCGAAAATCGTGAGCCGAAACCGATGGACGCCTGGGAAGCCTGTTTAAAGCCCATCGGTTTGTGGTTTGACCGTAGCGAGTAAAAAAATACGTGAATTGAACATAACAACGCTTTTTGCCTCTGGTTGCTGGGTCTTCGTCGCCGGCGGCAGCGTTAGATAAGCCGGCTGCTAGTAATCTGCATGCTAGCCATGATCGAGCGGATATGTTATCACATCTTTGTTGTAGTTCAAAGGCATTCAATCAACCGGCCATACGAAGGATACTGTAGATCTGATGAATCAATTTTGGCAAAGGCCACATCTAGCTTCTACAAAAACATTGCTAAGGTACGGATTAAAAATCCAAAAATGCTAACGTCAACATCAACTATCTCCTCAACGGCTATCAGCCTGGCTTCTTACCTGATGATCCCAAAGACGATGTAGCTCATAGCTTTTTTACCTTCTTTGTCAGCAAATCAGATAAGATCAAGGAGTTTATATCTAAGATGGCAGCGTACCCCTGTAATATAGTCCCTCAGGTCACTAGTGACCTCATCCTGAAGTTCGTAGCCCAATCAAAGAAGACAACTAGTCTTTTGGACCCTATTCCGATTGTCATGCTTCTACGATGCGTTGAACTGCTGCTGCCGTGCACAACTAATGTCGTATATATGTCATAGCCTGAGGTCACGTCCCAGCAGCTTTCGAATACGCTGTAGTCAGGCGACGTGTCAAGAATGCAAGACTAGACCGAGAGAACTTGCTCAACTTCCGTTCGGACTTCCACCTAATGTTTCTACCAAAGACGCTGGAACGAATCGTGACAGACCAGCTGAACTCATGTAATAGAAGCTGTGCACCTTCCTGGTGAGTTTCAGTCTGGTATTAGATCTAATCACTCCTCAGAGTTAGCATTGCTGCGGGTGTATAACAATGACTTAGGAGTGCAGACATAAGTAGAGTATCTTTGCTTGTTTTGATCGATTCTTCTGAAGCACCTCTGATCTTGGCTGGGCATCAGTGGCACTGCATTTCAACGGTTCAGGTCATATTTCAGTGGGAGACTCCAAAGTATTGATGTGAATGGACAAACATCATCCAAGGAACCTCTGAAATATGGGGTACATCAGGGATCGGTCCTAGGTCTCGTTCACTTGACGGTTTATACTCTCTCTCTCTCTCTCTCTCTCTCTCTCTCTCTCTCTCTCTCTCTCTCTCTCTAATTCTTTCTCTCTCGCTCTCTCTCTCTCTCTCTCGATCTCGATTGCGATTCGACTGCCCAGCACACTAGGGCCTTCCCTTCTCTGCGGATGGCACTCAGTTGTTCCTTTGCTTTGAACACCTCCCAGCTCCTCAGCTCGTCGAATTCTCTCTGCTCCCCCTAGCAGCACGTATTGATGACATCCGCACATGGATGGCGTGGCGAAATTTTTCAAATTGAATAATGATTAAACGAACTTACTCGGTGTGGCCAACCAAGTGTGATTTAGAAATATGAAAGACTGACGCCTTAACTCGGGTATTCCAGCATATCTCCTGGTTAACGTGCACGAAATTTGGGCGTCATGTTTCAGAGTGAATTTTTCACTAGACAAACATGTCAGCTCCGAATTCAAGTCTGCATACTTTCAGCTACACAACATTTCTAAAATTCGGGCTTGTTTAGACTGGGATACACATCTAAATTGGTACATGCTTTTGTGACATACCGCCTTGACTTCTGTAACTCATTGCTTGCAGGCCTACCGGCCTCTGCACTCAGGTGTTTACAGCTATTGCACCGCTCCGCAGCTTAGACTCACGATGTAATGTAATGTAATGTATCTCCGTCTGTAACTCCACAAAGTCATAAAGACCATGTGGGTGTTACGCAGGAGATTTCGTATAGCGCACTCACAGCCTAAGCGGCTTTCGGTACGCATTCGGTAACCAACAGACTTCGTCTCACGCAACAAAGAAAAAGTGAGAAGCATAGCAGAGTCAGGAGAGCAGTTGAGGTACTGAGTAGCATAGAAGTAGCAGCTCAGGACCGCTGAAAAGGATGCGCCATAGTCGGCAGTAGGAGAGTAGTTGTCGATGCGCAAGAATTGTGGAAGCGAGTTCCACAGTCTAGGACCTGCAGAGCTGAAGCTTCTGTCGCCATCTGTCTTTAAGCGGAGGAATGGGACAGCTAATTCATTGTCCACACAGGACCTGAGGGCACGAACAGGCTGAAACTGGTGCAGCAGTTCAGCTAGGTACGAAGGAGCCAAGCCGTGGCGGGCCTTGTGGGTCAGCGTAAGAACTTTGCTCTGTATTCTTTGCTAAACCGGCAACCATCCTAGCTCTTTCAGCAAAGGAGACACGTGCTCAAACCGCTGGGACTTGAAGACCAGCCTTGCAGCCATATTCATAGTCCGCTGTAGTGGCATAATAGCTTTCTTTGGCAGCCCAGCCAAAAGGGAATTACAAATATCAAACCGAGACAGAACTAAAGAGCTAGTTAAAGTTTTTACAAGCCACTGTATGAGACAGCTCCTAATCTTTTCTAAATCTCTATCTAATCCTAATCTCTAATCCTAATTCTTGGATAGGGATCGGATGTGATGGCTAGCTGTAGAGGCAGTCTTCTGAATGAAGCTTTTGAAATCGAGGCGGCTGTCGAACATGACACCTAAATTACGAGCACGGGGTGAAGGTCGCACAATAGCATCACCTATTAGAACAGCAAAGCCTTTTAATCCAGCCACACGCTTAGGGTGTCCTATGAGCAGCAGTTCGGTTTTATCGTCATTTAATTTCAGGAAGTTTTCCGACATCCAGGATCGAATATCGGCAAGGCAAGCATTCAATTTCTTAGTTGCTGCAGCAGATTCCGACGGTAGACAGCCGCTAGGCTTGTCTATCGTGAGCGTTGCAGTCGCCATATCTCACCAGTTCTCACTGACTTGCACTGGCTCCCAGTTAAGAAACGCATCGACTTCGAGGTTCGGTCACCCACCTTTTTGCTTAGACAGGGATAACACATCGAAATTGGCCATGCATTCGTGACATCCCACCTTGACTTCTGTAACTCATTACTTGCTGACCGACTGAACTGCTCACTCAGGTGCTTACAGCTATTGCACAACTCCGCTGCAAGGCTTGTCTATCGTGAGCGTTGCAGTTGCCACATCTCACCAGTTCTCACTGACCTGCACTGGCTCCTAGTTAAGCAACGCATCGACTTCAAGGTTTTGTCACTAAATATTAGGTCCCTTCATCGTTTGGCTAAAGCCTACCTATGAGACCATGTTGCCAGGTTCAGCATCGTACCGCCCGCTTCTTAGAATCTTATTGATCAACTATACCTCGCTCAAACCTCAAATCCTTTGGAAACCATCGCTTGAGTTCGCATGTTCAAATAGCCTAGAACTAAACACCTACTTGCATCACGACCTGTCCGGACTGGAAAAAAAAAGTCTACAAAGAAATGAAAGCACACATAGTTAATACAGCATTTATTGGGCCCCTGTGATTTGACCTGTATGTGCCTATGCGTGCTGACACTGTGCATGCTCCCACGATACTTGCATGCTGACCCTGTACATTTCACCTCTAACCATGTTATCTTTGTCGTATTTTAAGCTTGCTACCATCAAACATGCGACCGTGTTTCCTTTGTAGCCAATTTAAAGCGCCCAGAAAGAGATTGAGTTCTCTGAGTACGCTATATCAAACGAATAACTACTAGTATTATCAATATTACTTGAGATAAGATGAGGTTACAATTTATTTGAGATGCGGTACTGATAGAATTATTCAGATACGATAAAAGTATGACCTATTGATGCTCGACGCTGCCGCGTAAATTTTTATTCAAATCTGAAAGTCTTTAAAATTGGCCTACAATTCTAACTGGTTCAATTAATGACAGGCAATCAAAGAATCTAACTACGGCCATTCTATCAATTTTTCGTGTGCTCAGTGCCATAGCAGAGTTAAATATCTGGTCAGGAGCATTACAACTCTGAGAATTAACGGCCAACTATTAGTGAATGCATGCATGGCACGGAGCATCGAAAAGACGGTAAAAGTGAGCAATGCCTCGCTAATTTGGCTCAGTGGTTAAGGTACGCGTCAGACCAAGGTCAAGTTGACTTTGTACGATGGTCGACGTCGTGCTCTCAGGCCTCGTAACTTGTGCGTGAAGCACCTCAATCAAGATTAAGCTGTCAAAGGGTACTATATAAAGGAATGATATAATTAGTTATGACAAAAGGACACATTAATGCACCAGTCTTGGACGGTCCTTCCCCTTGTAATATCCATAGAATTATGAACGGTAAGCGTGCAACTTTCATAGAAAAAGATAAACCGTGGGCGTCAGATGAGCGAAGCAGTTTTATCTGCAGCTAAGAATTAATGGGAAGCTAGCAGTGGCGGACCCAGTGATGGCACTGGTATAGAAGGATGAAAACGGAACGGACCACTTGCGACTAGCAACGTTGGGCAAGGCCATATTCCAATGCCTCCAATCTTCGGTAACTACGTAAGTATACCTCGATTTCACAGCTTAGCCAGTGCAGCTGTGGTCGCCTTTTGTCGATATATTATTGTTAACCAATGACCTTTTATCTTTGAAGTCTCAGCTAAATTTTATCCATTTTACTCGGCTTCGTCATTTGGCTCTGTGCAATTTTGTTTTTGAATTCCGTTACGATTTCTCAGCATACCTGTACAGGATTCCGAGCGTTCCACTCTGCATAGTTCCCACCAACCTGTAGACGGAAGTTCCCTTTGGAGGAACTTTTCTTATTACGCGACTCTCCGTTTACAGTGAATAATTTCATAAAAATTATCGCTGGCAATCGCAGGCAATGCTCAGCAATTGACCGCACTGGCTTGGACCAATGCAGTAAACTACAGCATTCTGCTACTCAACGCTGTGAAATTGGTCTCCGAACGCTACAGTTTGTAAAACATGATTGGCAGTATTGTAAAATCCAGCAACAGGATTTGAATCCCCGGCATAGGTGCAATTTCGGCAATTCCGCAACAATGGCTCGGCTCAACGCAGGAAAGTGCTACAATGTCACAATCTTTAATCAACCTCTCATCAATCTTAAATACGATGCGGGAAGCTCCAACTCTTATTTCCCAAGCACTTTAAGTTTTTAGATATTGAAACATCAGACGTTTAAGCTTTGTTGCACGTTAACGATAGGAAGATGCTGCCGCGGCTATTGGCGGCATCGACCATGGTCCATATCGTAATTTCTCGCCAACCGATCAGAATTGGAAGCTGCAATTTACGCTGCCTAGATAGTTTCGCCGGAAAAGGCACCCACAGAGTTAATCTCATGCTGTTCATGGCAATCAACGATGTTTGTCGGGAAAAAACCAGCCTTACCTTTCGATTTATCGCGCATCTCTCAAAGTGGCTCGGTGAAGATCCAACCTGTAGTAAGTAAACAGCATGATCATTCTCGGTCTCATTGTGCACTCACGTAATTATAGCCTGTTGCGCTCACCTTTGTTTTAACTAGATGCTATCAATTGATGGCAACTATTCGGGCGAATGCTGCTATCCATATTTATCAGCTATCAATAGAAAAAGACTAGATATGCGATTCTTAAAATTAGTAATGTAATGTAATGTATCTCCGTCAGTAACTCCACAAAGTCATAAAGACCATGTGGGCGTTACGCAGGAGAGTTTTGTATAGTAGCAGAGTTAGGAGAGCAGTTGAGGTAGTGAGTAGCATAGAAGTAGCAGTTCAGGACCGCTGAAAAAGATGTGCCATAGTCGGCAGTTGGAGAGTAGATGTCGTTTCGTAAGAATTGTGGAAGCGAGTTCCACAGTCTAAGACCTGCAGAGCTAAAGCTTCTGTCGCCAACTGTCTTTAAGCGGAGGAATGGGACAGCTAATTTATTGTCCACACGGTACCTGAGGGCGCGAACAGGCTGAAACTGATGTAGCAGTTCAGCTAGGTATGAAGGAGCCCAGCCGTGGCGGGCCTTGTGGGTCAGCGTAAGAACTTTGCTCTGTATCCTTTTCTCAACCGGCAACCATCCTAGCTCTTCCAGCAATGGTGACACGTGCTCAAACCGCTGGGACTTGAAGACCAGCCTTGCAGCCATATTCATAGTCCGCTGTAGTGGCATAATAGCTATCTTTGGTAGCCCAGCCAAAAGGGAATTACAATAATCAAGCCGAGACAGAACTAAAGAGCTAGTTAAATTTTATAGATTTCTTCTTTTCATGGACTCCTTGTTTGTTAAGAGTTCTCACGGGAAATGTCATGGTAGAGGCTCGTTTACAAACTTCGCATTACTATAGACTCAACGGCTCGGGCCAACGCCACAATTTACTCAAATCTATAGCACATCAATCGCAATTTGTCTTCGGTGACCTCATATTCTTTTTGCAAATGACTTCGCACTTCTTTAAATTGAATCCAAAAGTGGTCACGCTATTTCGAACAATAAATATAGGGTAAGCGGCAAAGCAATTAATGTGAATAGCTCTAATAAACGCCATAACCCACTAAAACCTAACGAAAACCGTCAGAATATTGGCCGCTATGCCATCCAAATCTGATTGCAGTGTATGGCATTTGGTTTAAAGGAACTCACAGCATCTTCAAACAATGAGCTTGTTCTTTCTTGGCTGTTGCACGCCGCTCAAATGCACCGGTCCGTTTAAAAACTAGCCTCAACTCTTGTAATAACAATATTAAAAATCATTATAACGATACATTTGATAATGTGCCTTCAATAAACTCAATCGCTTTCTAGGCGCTTTACATTTGCTGGAAAGAAAATGCCATCGAATAGTGAGTGATATCATGCTTGATAAACAACATGAATAACTTGGTTAGGAGTGACGAGCTCATGGGCAGCATGCAAGTGTGGTTCCTGGCAGCACTCACAGTGTCAGAACGCATTAAGCACATAAAAGACGATTCACAGGGACCCACCAAATGCTGTTATAAAAAGCTGCTTTTTTAATTTCTTTCTAAATGTGAAGTCTGGGGATGTCGTGACACAATTCAGGAGTGAGTTCCAGGCTTTGGGAGAAAACAAACTAAATGCACGGTCTCCAAAGGACTAGAGGTTTGTACGAGCTATAGGTGTACAGTTACATTCTGAAAAGCGGGTGCTACGATGCTCGCCTAGTGGGGGAGTAGATCTGGTAGGTAGACTGGAGACAAAGAATGACGGGACCGAAAAGTCAGTGACAAAACCTTGAAGTCGATCCGTTGCTTGACTGGTAGCCAGTGCCAGTCGGCGAGAAGTGGTGTGACGTGGCAACAGCGAAGCTCACGAAAGACAAACCTAGCTGCAGAGTTTAGCACTAACTGCAAGCGACCGATTGCACATACCGGTAGGCCAGCAAGCAGTGAGTTACAGAAGTCAAGACGGGATGTCACAAATGAATGGACCAACTTAGATGTGGTATCCTTATCTAAACTTGCCTGAATTTTAGTATCGTTATGTAGCTGAAAGTTATAGCTCAGCACTTTGCTTGCTTCGTAATACTGTGTTAAATTGTCTAGCTCGGATTCTGTTCCTCACAAGGAATAACACAAATTCATTGTTCAAGGTATTATTCTCGTGAAAGTCACCTCTGAATTTTACTAACCATATACGTAGATTTAGTCGGCCGCTTAGTGATATTAGTTGTAAACTGCAGTTTCACGAGTAGCATGAAAACAAGGCAGACACTACAGATTCACACGTCTTGTCGTTGTTTGGCCGAAAAAGAGTGATCACTGTGGTGCGAAAGATATTCAAACGGGTGCGATTGATTTTTGCTTTATTTTAGACTAAAATATCATTGCAGGTCAAAGACTCGGCATATCTCTATATTTTATCCTGAGACTTTTTCGTACACCCACTTTGCTCCGTTCCAAACTTGGCGCATTCCTGTGATGTCGAGCAAAATATTTCCAAATGTATCGTACCATGCCCTCTTAGCAGCAGCGTATACTGGAACGAAAACAGATTGACACGGATAGTTAAAAGAAACAAAGAGACGACGTATTGACGGTGAAATAGGAAGACAGCTGGAGAATCACCTTCGAACGCTTGATTGAGCTGAGAGAGTGCTTCGCTGCTCAGCTGGGCATCCTGTCTGACTTCCTATAAAAATGACCACTTCCTCAAGATATTCGGATTACGTCACTGCGATTGAAATAATTTCTCAAATGTCCATGACAGAAATTGCGAATTCTCCTCGACTTACTGGACGAATCTCGGCAGCGAACACTCCCATAACGAGACACACAACGACAGCTCCGGCTAGAAGCTTCATGGTTTCTAGAACAATTAACAGATTTATTAAAACCTTTATTAACAACAACGTACCGAACCAGGTTTTTAAAGAAAGCTTTTGAATAGCACAGGCAGACTGACCCTAGACTAATTTACGTAGCCTCCGTACGCCATTCGGTTTCCGAGAGCTTCGCGAAATTATGAACGAGAAACTCTTTTCGTTACCTTGCGTGGCTTTAATCGGAAACAATGCAGCGACAGCTGCTTGAAAAAAAAAACAATTTTTATTAGCAACGTCAACAAGGTTTTTTTATACGCAGTCTTTCGATTTTAGACCGCGAGCCAGTATAAATAACCTGAACGGTACCAACAAAATACTCGTAGCCTTATTGTCCTAGAATTAAGAAGAAAGGACTCAATCAGGGGCGATTTTCAATGAAGCAAAATTCAACAGCGAGCGAAGTTTTGGGTCACAAAAATTGACGATAATTGCTCCTATATCCAATTGATTAGCACCTAAGTTAGTTGTTAAAATATCCTTCTGCAACACATGTTTAGGACATGCACTGACGTGGTACAGTAACTCAAATGTTAAACTGAGAAGGCAAAGAACTATTCATAGGAACAGCAAACTAGCGGAAGCGTCTTTCTTAGCGAAACTGCTTGGTTAGCGGGCACGGAGGACATGACGCGAGATCAATAAAAGACCTCGAACAAAACTTACCAAATCTTCGTCTTGTCAAACGTTGACGTATATGCAATCCCTGTCCTCAAGCAGCCTTAAAACGCACCTATATAGATGGAAGACTGTCTACTTTCTGAGAAGTTAGCGTAGCGGTCGATTAAATGCGGGTACTTGGACGAATTATGTGTTCTCGGAACCGGCTAAGCCACGGATTCACGTGAGAAATTTCTGCAATATGCGTTGTTCGATGAACTTAGTGTAGTAATAGATTTACCTCGGCTCTTGTTTATATCTTTTTTAGCAAGAATTTGTCCGATTAACTTAATTATCCTAGGATTGTAAACGAATTACTGTGTGGCGCTGTCGAGTTGCCGTAAACTGTCGGCAATGTCGCTGTTGATGTTATCTTACTTAACCAAGCGTCTCTTTGCTCGTTTATCGGTGTTTAAGAATTGATATTTCTTCTGAAAATGCCACCGATTCGCTACTACCGACATATATTATAACGGCACAAGTGGTCGTCAAGCTTCAACAAAATCAGTAACGGTAGGCTTTTTCGTAGCAGCTGTGGTCGGTTCTTGCATATATAAGGTGGCAAAGCAACGACCTTTTATCCCTAAAGTCTCAAATAAAATGTCACATATTTTAATCGTTTTTTTGGCATTTACCCTCACGAACTTTTGTTTTTTAATTCCCGTATGGTGTTTTGCTTACCCGTTTATGACTCGGCGTGCTCTACTCTCCACGATTCCTGCTAACCAGTGGGCGGAAGTGACCTCGGCCGGAATTGCACCTCCTTACACGAATCTAAGTTAACATGGACTAATTTCCAAAGTGTTAATGTAAATAACAATGCACTTGTTAAAGCGCTCTCAGAGAACTCAATCTCTTTCTAGGCAGCCTTACATTTTCTGAAAGGGAACGCCGGAAGTGACTGGCGATCCATTGCAATCGACCGCAATAGCCTGATCCAATACAGTCAACTGCTGTAGCATTCTGCTACTCAATGCTAATGCTGTGTTATCAGTCTCTGAATGCCGCAGTTTAAAAATTTTTATTTGGCATTGATTCAAAGTGCAAGCGCAAGATTTGAACCCAGAACATAGCAACAATTGCGGCAATTCAGGACACCGTACCACCGGACGACAATGGCTCTGCAAAAAGTGGACAAATGTTACAATTCACACTATATAATCAACCTCTCATTAAAGTTAAGCAAGATAGGGGAAGGCCCAATTCTCATTGAACAAACAATTTCAGTGTTGAGAAATTGAACTATCAAACGTATAAGCTATGTTGCATGTTAATTTTAGGGTAATGCATATGATTGGCGGCAAAGACCGATATCGAAATTCGTCGCCAATTGACCAGAATTGAAAGCTCCGATATATTCACGTTGACCACCCTATCAACAGGTAGGTCCGCTCATTTCCTGACTGTCTTGATAATTTGTGTTTGGTCCAACACGGTAATCGTACTCCCACGTTGTTGGCCATACTCCAGATCTGGTGATCACAACGATTGTCCTTCCCCACTGACCTTGCCTCTCAGACCTTGTGGTGTGCCCACTGACCCTCTCGGGAGACCTTCTTGGATCATTGTTTGGTCTCGTTTACTGTTCCTGCTACCCCGTAAGTACAGGCGAACTTGTCCAGCGACGTAACTTAAACATCATTGACAGAGAAAAATTAATATAGACAAATCAATGATAAATAACATAGACAAATCATAGACACAAAAACATGGACAAATTATTGAAATCTGTTCGCATCGATTGATTGCAATTATCGGGGCGAATGCTGCTATCCATCTTCATCAGTCATCGATAGACAAAGACTGTATGTAGAGAACTTCAATTAAGATTCCTTCGTTCCCCAGACTCTTATTTCTTAGTCTTCTCTCCAGAAATGTCACTACAGAGGTTCACTCACAAACAACGCATTACAATTAACTCAACGGCTCAGGCCAACACCACAGTTTGCACTAATCGTATGGCAAATCCACCTAACATTTGCTGGCGGAAGTGCAGATTGCTGTTGCAAATGACTTTGCACCTCGCTAAATTGAGTAAGATAAACTGTCTCGCCATTTCGAATGCTAATTTTTAAGCGGTAAAGCAAGTAATGGAAAGGGCTCCAACCTCCAAGCCACTTGAATCCATCAAAAGTAGTAAAAAAATTGGCAGTGCCAAGCATCAAGTCCTTTTACAAACTGGCGTCTATTCTTATCCATCCCTGTTAAACCCCGCAATTGGCAAGGTGCAAAAAAAAAAACTTACTGATATAGAAATGTAGTACTACGTACGTAAGCGAACCTCTGTTAAGGTTTCGGTAATTCCTTTTGTCTACGAATGAACTGCACAGGTCATTCCCGATACCTAACGGTTGATTTAAGGTAGCTTCAATCGGCGTGAATCTACACAACAAATCCTTGCCAAAACGGAAACCGGATAGTCCGTGGTCAACTTTCCGTTTGGTTTTTCCTGGATTATTTTAAAATTTAACGATTAAGGTTACATGAAATTTCCCAAGGGCATAATCATAGTGTGAACTGCAGTCGCTCAGAATCGACTGGTTGTATACTACAAGTCTCTTGACTCCTTTACTAACCAACCGGAGTTCATTGTCACCGTTTCAGGTTGCCCATTGGACAAAACTGTGCTTACATTCCACAGACAAAATCTGACAGCCTTTAGCAAGTGAGTTGATGTCTAAATGGCCAGCAAAAAGCTTGATAGCTTCATGCTTGCAGTTGCTAATTTAACGTTCGACTAAACTGGCATGCTTGTTTTGTGTTTTGACTAATATGGAATATACAACCGACAAAGCTTTTTGTTATTTAAGAGCTTCTGAAGTAACCACAATCCCGTGGCAGTAGCACAGACTGATTTAGGTGACTGACTGCCTGAGTTACAGGTACCATGCAGCAGAATAATTGGCGTTAGAAATGTCGATCATGTGTCTTCGCTGCCGGGTTTCCTTTGAGTGTCAGCTCACAGCGTGCCAGCATGCTGCTCCTTGGGCTTTCGGGCACTTGCATACACAGTTCGTTGAATCGTCAGTTATACTTTCTCCTTGAAAAGAGCACTACTCGCCTTTCTTCCGACAAGGACTCTTTGATGCGATTGAATGTGCTTCACTTGAGAAGAAATATATCGATGTGCTCTTTAAAAGGGGCAATAAATTAACATCTTTCCAACAAAAAAAAGGCGCATTGCTCACTTACATGCACTTTGTGACGATGGATTTACTTGATTTCTCTCTAATACCTTCGGGTATTTCGCTGCTATCTTCGCTGTGACTATTTATGAGCTTTCCTCGGATATGCTACACAAAACAGGACCTGCTCAGCATAAGATGCGATGTCGCTATTAGTCGATACCTACCGGCGGGCCTTCTCCGGCGGGTCAGTGAGAACCTATCTGCATCCTGCGTTCGCCCCATCAACAGCTCGGCTAACAAACCTACGACTCGTAAGTTTAAAGCGCTAAATATTACTTGTTGCGGTAGTAGCCCACCCGCTGTAGCCCAGCACGTTGTGAAACGTCGTCCCACGGCCGTGACCAAGGTCCAATTCAAATTCGAAGAGCCAGCGTCCGCCGGGCCGGACGAAAACGGCAGAGAATACGAGCCACTTCATCGCCGTCGCCCAGTTGTTGGACAGCCTCTTAAATTCCGCCTACTAAATGTCCGCTCGCTAAAAACCAAGAGGTTACTTATCCGCGACCAGGTGGTCCACTAGAAGCTAGATGCATTTCTGCTTACCGAAACCTGGATGACGCTTTGTTCCAGCAGCTGTATTTCCGAGACCACCCCACCCGAGTTCTCATTCTATCAGTCCACGCGTTCTGAAAAGGTTGGTGGCGGGGTTGCAATTGTTGTTCGCGAATCGTTTGGCTATAAAATGTGCAGTTTCTCGCACGGGTCATCGTTTGAATCGGTTGCTATCAGGTCTTCATCAAAGACAATGCCTCTCACCGTTGCGATATACTGACCTCCTGGCTGTCTAAGCTTGTTTATAGAGGAGTTTTCAGAGTTCCTCGCTAAAATATTTGTGTGTGACAGGCCGTTACTGATTGTAGGAGACTTTAATATTCACGTTGACAATTCTAGCAACAGCCAGGTCCGCTCATTTCTTGACTGTCTGGAGAATTTTGGTTTGGCCCAACACGTTAATCATAGCACCCACGTCGGTGGCCACATTCTAGATCTCGTGATCGCTAAGGATGTCCTCCCCACTGACTTTGTAGTGTGCCCACTGACCCTCTCAGATCATTGTTCGGTCTCGTTTACTGTTCCTGCTCCCTCGTACTTGCAGGGCAAAGCCGAATTTGCCAAACGACGTAACTTACAAAGCATTGACATGGACAAGTTTTTGAAATCTGTTTGTGATGAAGGCCTTCTTGATCTGCATTCAGACTCGACCGGCAGCCTCGATACCCTCACTGATGCGATGAACATGACACTCAGGAGTGCTCTTGACAAGCATGCTCCGGTTCGCTCTATCTGTGTTCAAAGTCGTCGAGATTGCTTTCAATTTACGAAAAACTGCTTAAGATGCGCCGTGTTAAGCGCAGGCTGGAACGTCGTTTCAAGAAATCGGGGTCTGAGGCTGACCTAGTCAATTGTAAAGACTTCCTTCGAGTTTACACCCTAAAGCTTGAAAAAGCCAGGGCTTCTTTTGTCATTGGAAAACTGAATTCCTGCCAGTCGGACACTAAACAGATTTATAAGACAGTAAACCATTTACTGGCCAATGCTGTGAGGTCTGACTTCCCAGATATTAAGGGCTCAGCCGAAAAGTTTTCAGCCTTCTTTACTGAAAAAATTGTGCACATTCGTGCCTCCATTAAGCCCATTCCGACCAAATCAATCGCCGTTCCTCAACCTGTGACCTTTCTTAAAAGGTTAACTGATGTTTCTGCCTGTGATGTGGCTGCCTTAATAAGGTCTAGTAAAAAGAGCTCGTCTCCTGAAGACCCTATACTTTCATCTCTGTGGTCTTCACTTGCAGACCAACTTAGCCCTGCCATAACCAAGATTTCTAATGCTTCTTTGGGAATAGGGATCGTCGACAAGTCCTTCAAATCGGTAATCATTAGACCTATTCTTAAAAAGCCTGGATTAGACACAGAGGTCCTAGCAAACTATCGTCCAGTTTCCCTTCTTCCGTTCTTATCAAAGATTCTTGAAAAAATTGTTGCTAAGCAGCTAGTTGAACATTTTGAAAATAATGGAATGTCAGAAACATTTCAATCAGGTTTCAAGAGGCAGCACTGTACTGAAACTGCTCTCCTCCGTGTTAGCAATGACATTCTACGTGGCAACGACGACGGGAATGTTACTGCTCTAGCTCAGCTAGATCTGTCTGCTGCCTTCGACACCATTTACCACGAAGTTCTGCTTGAACGATTGAGAACAACGATCGGTCTGGCAGACGAAGCACTCGCGTGGTTTAAATCATACTTGTCTGATCGTGTTCAATGCGTGTCGTGTGGGGGTCAGGTCTCAGACATGAGAAGGGTCACCTGTGGAGTCCCTCAAGGGTCTGTACTTGGTCCCTTGCTGTTCTCTATTTATACGCAACCTCTGGGAAAAGTGATTAAGGCCCATGGAATAGGATATCACTTCTATGCTGACGATACTCAGTTGTATTTGTCATTTAAAACCGTCGGAATCTGCTGCAGCAACTGAGAAACTGAATGCTTGCCTTGCCGATATTCGATCCTGGATGTCGGAAAAAACATCCTGAAATTAATTGACGATAGAACCGAACTGCTTCTCACAGGACACCCTAAGCGTGTGGCCGGATTAAAAGGCTTTGCTCTTCTAATAGGTGATGCTATTGTGCGACCTTCATCACGTGCTCGTAATCTAGGTGTCGTGTTCGACAGCTGCCTCAATTTCAAAAGCTTCATTCAGAAGACTGCCTCTACAGCTAGCCATCACATCCGAACCCTATCCAAGATTAGAAGCTGTCTCCCACAGGGGCTTGTAAAAACTTAAAATAGCTCATAGTTCTGTCTCGGCTTGATTATTGTAATTCCCTTTTGGCTGGGCTACCAAAGAAAGCTATTATGCCACTACAGCGGACTATGAATATGGCTGCAAGGCTGGTCTTCAAGTCCCAGCAGTTTGAGCACGTGTCACCTTTGCTGAAAGAGCTAGGATGGTGGCCGGTTGAGCAAAGGAAACACGATCGAGTAAACGGTGGTATCGTGTTCAACAAACAACAAGAATAACATGGTTAGAGGTGACACGCTCAGTGTCAGCATGCAAGTGCGGTTAGTGTTAGCATGTTCCATGACAATAAGCATAGCTTGGTTAGACGTGGCACGCATAGGGTGAGCATTCAAATATCGTTTGTGGCAGCATGCACAGTGTCAGCATGCGTGAGCACACAAATGAAAACTCGCGTGGACCAACTTAATTCTGTGGTAAATAGATTCGTTTGATCATTTCAAATATCGTCAAGACGAGGGATATCGTGTTTCCAGTCGGAAGTAATAATAATAACAATAGGAATAATACATTTGATATAGCGCCGTCAGAGAACTCCATCTTTTTCTAGGTCCTTCAAATTTGCTGGAAAGTGAGTTCTTGGCTTTGGGGAGAAATAAAGTAAAGGCGCTGGTCTCCAAAGGGTTTGAGGTACATAAGAGCTGTAGCTAAATGATTAGATTCAGAAAAGCGGGTGGTACAATGCTTATTGACTTAAACGTTAGTGACTGAACGTGTCGTCTCTAATCACGTTATGCTAGCTGAAAATGAGCATTTTACCAGGCTAAGAGTTGTGAGACCCGTTGTTCTGACTTGAATCGTTTAGCCGTACCTCGTTCGAAGCTCAAGATCCATGGCAACCGTACCTTTAGTTCCGATGGTCCCATTTCCTCGCAAGTCACGTCCCCTGACAAGAAAACGTCTAAAAAGATGTTTTAAACCCACCAGCTTAGTACAGCATTTGGTGGTTCATTGGGATTCGTTCTTCCACGTCAGTGCACGTGCCTGCTTACACTATGCCTGCTGCTTGAGGGTGTTACTACCAAACATTTAGTAATGTCTGCTGTGCAACATCTGTAAAGTTCCTAGAAAGATTCAATTCTTTGAGGGTGCTATTCAAATGTATTGTCATAAATATTAAAACACACATATTGATCAAGGTTCTAATAAAGCATATGTACAGTACCTAGATAGAGATTAAATTTTTTAGGGCGACATACAAATTTATTATTAATATTATTATTATTCGGAGATAGACTGCGGTCAGGTAGGCCCATTGCTTAGTTGCCAGGTTGTAAGTCATCAATATTTCATAGTTACCCAAACAAACATAAATTACACGGCTCACAAATCTCATCTTATCGCGACTGTTTCACAAGTGTTTGTCATTTCAAAGTAAAAGGCCAAGCTAACAGTTCATAATCGCAGAGCATGTCAGTGCCGAATAAAAAGACTCTTCGTCTTCAAATGATCCTGCATTCTCCTTCAAGAAGCTCATGTCTAAGCATGTTTCCATATTCACTGGCATGATATCTAGTAAAGTATATATGGCTGCAATTTTGATGTTCTGACATGAATAGCTTTTCAAGCACCAAGATTTTGGCCGCAGTGGCACGTGATTGTTTAAGAATACGTCCATCCTGTGCATCTGAATTTAAAATGAACTGCTCCCAAGAGGGACTTTATCAAGTGTAGTAATTTAGTGGAATCATCTTTTTTTTAACTGTCGGTCTGTTTTATCGTTCAGACTTAGTCAACTTATCACTTTTAAACTTGGTTAAGTGTTTGAGATAAAAAGTAGAAATACAAAAACACGGTTAATCACACAATAGCCTCTTGAAGTCTCCAGAAGCCTAAAAGAAACTTCCAGGTTCCGCAGCGTTGAAAGACCGACTAGAAACAAAAGAGCACCGAAAGAGACTTCTTTTGGGCTATTCCTAAATGTAGTGCCAACACGTACACAGCTGTCACGTTGCCAACAGTGTCAATTTTGAGAATGCTTTTTTTAGGGATTCGTCATCAGAGGCTTGTTGAATCTTGTCGTTCTAATTGAAAGAGACTAGATCAGTTGCATAATCCTTAAGTGGACCCAGCAGGCGAAGAAAAGACTCTCACTGGACTCGACCTCGTGTCCTCGCAAAAAAGTGAGCTATACACGTCTAGTGAGCGGGCTCCTGTGTGTGTGTGCGTGCGTGTGCGTGCGTGCGTGCGTGTGTGTGTGCGTGCGTGCGTGCGTGTGTGTGCGTGTGTGTGTCCGTGCGTGTGTGTGTGTGTGTGTGTGTGTGTTTGTGTGCGTGCGTGTATGTGTGTGTGTGTGTGTGTGTGTGCGTGTGCGTGTGTGCGTGTGTGTGCGCGCGTGTGCAAGCCTGCTTAAGCCAGTTTCTCCTAGCCTTAATTAGGGCTCCCTGAGCCGATTCATTAACATCCCTAGAAAGCATGCTGCTTCTTCAGAGTCGTTGAGGTCAAGAAGCTAAAATGTCACGCTCGGCTTGCAGATTGGTACATGGCCGCTACAATGTCCCTCGGACTCTCAGACAAAAGACTTATGCAGCGAATTTAGTTGAAGAAGACGCTCAGCTGTATATGGACGCTCATCATCTGCGTATATATAAAAGCTAAATAATACATATATAAAATAATATATATATAAATTAAATAATATAAATAATATATATATAAATAATATATATAAAAGCTAAATCCTAAAGTAGAAAAAGAGCTGGGACAACTGCAACTCCGAAATTACAGTGCATTATTACGTAAACCTGTAATCTACCTAATAAGTAAAATGAAGTAGTAGGTATTAAAGTACTCGAGGATATTCGCAGGAGCTATAATCAGTTGTGCCACTTCTTTCCATACGCCAGTGACTTATAGTTAGCTGCTAACCCACGCTTGTCAAGCATACATTCAACTTCATAAATAATATATTATGACATGCCAACCGCAACTACTAACCTCAAAAATACAGCAAGTATCGTCAGGTAGCGCAGCGTGGGATTGGTTGAATGACTGCTCCTGCTTATGCTAGTCACACGCTCATCGTCGAGATCTACCAAGGAAAGCTAGAAGGAATCTCCTTCAGAGCAATGAATTGCTCAAAGCCTGGTTTTCAGGCTAGAAAGTGGAAGCATAAAATCATACTAAACAAAGCTACCACTTTTTATATTGAGGAGTCTAGACGCTTATGTCTAATAGAAAATCACCGGATCCGGTGTCTTATCTGCTATCCACCACGTCTCATTGGCCATCATTATTACCTGCCTGTACTTGGCTTACCGACGTGGAAAGCAGGCAGTGGGCTTCACCAGGCCTTCCAAGGACTCACCGCTACAGTCGGTGATTTTTAAAGAGGTAAAAGCCTACCTATTAGGACAAAAGCGGTACAATGCTGTCGACGGTATGACGGATCGTTATAGCCATGAACTGCAGGAATCTTAATTTTGCCTGTCCAATCGTATCTGTTATGGAAGATTTGAGACCCACTCATGTAGCCCAGGGGTTAACATGCACGTATCTTACAATCGTCAAGGTAATTGCATTTTTCGGCTGAGTTCATGGGTCTAAGCCCAGTGTCAAATATAAAGCACCTGAAAAGAGATTTAAGTTCCCTTATGCGCTATACAAATAAGTTATATGAATAAATAATTAATATATAGGGAGCCGGCCGGTATGTACCCGTATTAAGAGTAATTGTGTCTGAGCTCTGGCACCTAAAAGTGTCCGTGAACATTATTGATCGTGTCAAACCTGACACGACCAAAAAATTTTTGGACATTTTATATATGCCTTTTTCCATATAGATTTCGCACAATTACTTTTCGATCTACAGCTTGCGATGCACGTTAAAGATTTGGCATAATACTTGCAAGGTGAGGTGCGTGTGCAGTGAGTAATACATTTTCCACACTCATTGTGCGACACCATATGCCACGCCAGGTGCACCAATGCTGCTTCGCAATACAGTGTCGCTGCTCCGTCTACAATTTCTTTGAAAACCACTTATTGCTTATCCAAGTACTTTCGGATGTTTAGAGTGTTCTATGAGCAGCACTTCGGTTTTATTGCCATCTAGTTTCAAGTATTTTTTAGACATCCGTGATCGAATGTCAGCAAGGCAAGCATTCAGTTTCTTAGTGGCTGCTGCAGATTGCGACGGTTTAAATGACAAAGCACAAAAGTAATATATCCTATTCCATGGGCCTTGTTCATTTTCTCAGAGGTTGAGTATACATGCAGAACAGCAAGGAACCGAGTACAGAATCTTGATGGACTCTACAGCAGACCCGTCTCGTGTATGAGACCTGACCCTCACACGACACGAATTGAGCACAATCAGACAAGTACGATTTAAACCAAGCCAGTGCATCGTCTGCCAGACCAATCGTTGTTCTCAATCCTTCAAGCGTAAAACCGTGATCGATGGTGTCGAAGGCAACTGACAGATCTAGGACAGCTAGGGCAGTGACCTTCCCTCGATCGTTGCCAAGTAAAATGTCGTTGTTAACAAGGAGGTGAGCAGTTTCAGTGGAGTGCTGCCTCTTGAACCGTGATTGAAATATTTCTGATATTATTTATTTTCAATAGGTTCATGCAGCTGGTTAGCAACAATTTTTTCAAGAGTCTTTAACAATAAAGAATGAAGGGAAACTGGGCGATAGTTTGCAAGGACATCTGTAGCTAATCCTAGCTATTTGGGTATCGGTCTAATGGTTGCCGATTTGATGGACTTAGGGGGAGACCCCTTTTCCTAAAGATGCATTATATATCTTGGTTACGGCAAGGATAAGTTAGTCTTCCAGTGAATACCACAAAGATGATGGTATAAGTTTAGGTGCTTGCATACGTATATATGTATAGGTATATGGCATTGGTTCTTTAGGAGACGAGCTCTTTTTGCTAGACCTTATTAAGGTAGCCACATCGCATGCAGAAACCTAGGAAAACCTCTTAAGGAAGGTCACAGGATGCGATACCTCAATTGCTTTAGTCAAAGGGAGCTTTAAGAAAAAAAAGAATATGCGCAATTTTTTCAGTAAAGAAGGCTGACAAATTGTCAGCTGAGCCCTTACAACCTGGGGAGTCGGACCAATCAGCATTGGTTAGTAAATAGTTAAATGTCTTATAAATTGGTTTACGGTCCGACTTGCAGGAATTCAGCTTGCGAGTAACAAAGAAGCCCGGGCTTTTTAAGAGTCCGGGTGTAAACTTGTCGGAAGTCTTTGAAATTGACTAGATCTGAAATAGACTCAGACTTCTTGAAACGACGTTCAAGCCTGTTCTTAATCCGGTGCATCTCAAGGAGTTTTTTGTAAATCGGAAAGGAGTGTCCAAGGCTCTGTACACGGACAAAATGAAAGGGAGCATGCTTGTCACGAGCAATCAATGAGTGTCACGTTTACTGTACCAGTGAGGATAGCGAGTCTGAATACAGATCATTAAGACCTGCATCACAAACAGAATTAAAAACAGCTTTTCTATGTCAATACTTTGCAAGCAACGTCGCTTGAAAAGTTCGAGGTTACCATTTACATACAATTGAGCAGGAAAGATAAACAAGACCGAATAATGATCTGAGTATGTCAGTCGGCAGACCACAAGGTTAGTGGTGAGGACATACTTGGTGATCACGAGATCTAGAATATGGCCACCAACGTAAGTGGTGTGATTGACGTGTTGGACCAAACCAAAATTCTTTAGACAGTCAAGAAATGAGAAGACTTGGCTGCTGATAGGGTTGTCAACGTGAATATTGAAGTCTCATACGATTATTTTGCTCTAAGGTAAAATACTGGCTCGCTATCTTCAGACAGGAAATGTTTGTAAGTGATTTCAGATGTTGCTTCCAGAACCCACAGCCACATACTATTCAGTAGAAAGATGGGAAGAATCCGATAGGGTCAAGAGTCAGGTGCTAATAATGAATAATTGGTACGGGCAAGAATTCATAGGTAGCTGCAATACATGGGCATTAGTCTCAACCTATTTGATACAGCATTCAGTGGGTCCTCGTGATTCATCCTTTATGTTTTTTTTTTTTTTTTTTTGGCATGCTGCCCCTAACCACACTTGCATGATGACCTCGTGCATGTCACCTCAAACCATGTTATTTTTAGTTATTTATTATTTTATTTAGTTATTATATTATTATTTTATTTAGTTATTTAGTTATTTTTGTTGGTTATCTAGCATGATAGTACTCACCATTCAGTCGCTTTTCCCTTTGCAGCAAATGTAAAGCCTTTAGAAACAGATGCAGTTCTCTGAGGACACTTTATCAAGTGTATACATTTTCGAAAGCTAAACGATGATAACACTAACTTAATAGTTATGGGCAGACCCAGTGTAATTCGGAAATTGAAAAGGCTGACAGTCAAAACTGGCTCTGACAGCATATCTCCTGTGTCAAAACGCAGCCAGGTCTGAAAGAGCAAGAGAGAGAGAGAGAGAGAGAGCAAGCGAGGCAAGGAGATTGCAAGATGGACCCCGATGGACACACTAAGACAGACACTACAAGGAGAGAGAGAGAGAGAGAGTATAAGAGAGAGCATTTGGGCAAGGCTATTGCAGGGCACAGAGTGGCATTCGAGATCAATTGGAAAAGAACTTACTAACTATAAAGTGGGCCACTGCGATTAATGTACAGCATCAAACTTTAACAATCTATTAATGAAAACAGTCAGTGCCCGAAGATCATATTCATTGAGTTCAGTTGGAATGGATGCTAATGCTATGCAAATCACTACATTAGCTCCTTACCTTCTGCTAGTCATCATTGGAGGACTACGACTTTCATAGGGGTACTACGTGAATGGCTTACAAGGTCTAGGACACCGGTGATTTCAATGACTCAGCCTGATGCCATCCTGAACTGTCCACTAGTTGGAGCCTCCAATGGGCTATAACTTTGATCCTTGAGGGAATTCCTGCTACCGGCTCAGCTTCGCGGATAGCGAGAATCCACATCACGCGCTCCGCAACTGCAAACCTATGATGCCGGCCACCTGGCCAGGGAATGATCTGGTCACGGAATTTCCGTAGGTAGCACTGGTGGCAACCTTTAGCGGCCGACGAAGATTGACTGCTGAAGAAGGGCAATGACTTAGGGTAGCAGGCAAGTGCCATAAATATGTATATTAATTTGAATATTACCTGAACCCTTAATGCGGACGTTCGTCGACATTATTCACGGCCGGTGAAGCGATCATTTTTGGCTTCGGTAGCTTATGCCGAGAGCTTTTTCGACAAAAGGAGGCACTAAGAAGATTTAAGTAAAAGAAAATGATCGGCAGTAATTAATAGCGAGCAAATCCATTTCTGTTTGGACTGAAGTTCCTCATAATAACATGATAGGATCATCTAAATGTTTGCCACTTCAGAAAACAGTTAAGGCCTATATGCTAATGATAATTAAGCACTAATTGCAAGCCATTGAAGACGATAGCAAGTCGCAACTATTTTTTAGCAGAATCTTTATTTTCCTTCTACTTGGCATAATCACCTAGGTCTACTATCAATTGATATTGGAGTTGTGATGTATTCTTTGTGGGTTCTGCTTCAAGGGTTCATGAATATATCAGCTTTTGGAGACAGCACACTGTGAACAAATGAGATCGTAAGAGGCGTGCATTCAGAGTTACTGGCATAGTCATAAGTAAATAACAGGTTTTTCATCAAGCACGGTCAGCATAATTTTTTTCTTAAATGTCATCAACCTTACATTTAGCTGTGGGGCCCATTTAAAGCCCGTTTGTATAATTCACATTGAGCTTATGATAAAACCATACCGTTGTAGCTTGAGGCTCAATCGTTTTAAAATCTTTGAGTAAATTTGTGGAATTCGTTTGAGCCTCCTAGGTTGTCCATCAAGAAGGATTCTTAAACTCTGGCACATGCTCATCACCTTGTAACTACCAAACATTACAATATTAAACACATTTTCTCATTTAGATTCATATTTCTTGAAAAAATTACATCTCTACAGTTCATTAAAATGTCGACATGATTTGCCTGAGTCGATGCCGAAAATCGCTTCTGATCGAGCTCTAAGCCACGATACCCACCAGGTCTTGGCTTAACTATGCTTAGCTGAATTGGCGTACGAGTTTAAATCACCTCGTAAGCTATCCTCACCAGACTATCCTCGTCAGCTCTTACTGAACTCGGTGCATTGTTGGCCTGAAGGGTCTTATCTAGTCCACAACTTCTGACTTTCTCAGTCACCTGAGCTGGTTTGGTCTTGAGGTTAAGGTGCTCGCCCCGACTAAGGTCAGGCAGAGCTCCTGGGCTTGAGCAATAAGGCATATGTGAAGTGCCTGAATATCCATTAAGTTCTCATGCTGCACTACTCAAATGATTGATGTCTACGTATTATGTTATCCTGAAAATCTAGAAAATCACGGAAGCTGTTGACGGCCGATTCTGAAAATGTGTAAAAACTCCTATATTTCAAACCCTTATTCAACTAGCTAATGTTAGACGGCAGACACGTTAAGTTTTTGCTGCCTCTTACGTTTCGGGCTGTTCCCGTATTGAAACCACTGGGATATTTCTCACTTGCTTATTGGTGGTTATGAACTGTTACTTTATCTCACCTACTTATACATTATGTAAGCTCTAAAACTAGCTAGACAAAAATTCGGGTGAATGAATGGCCTGGGTCCGTCCTTGATAACATGTCGCTTTCGTTCTCGTTAAAAGTCACTACACTACCAGCTCATCTTCGAAAATCACTCGCTTATAAGTTTGTACATAGCCAATCGTGATTCGTGCTATTACATACGATCTTCGTCTTTAATTGGTTATATATTGCACTGCCGGTTAACTTGGTAGTGTGCTAATAATAGGAAGATTTTAAGTATAGCTAAAAGAACTTCGAATCTATCCGGATTTCTCAGAAAAACAAACAACGGGCGTCGATGATCAGTATAGTCCTTCTAATCTAGCCTGACAAGGTTGCCATGCGAACCTGTTTTAGAAATCGGCATTGCATAAATATAAATCCAAAATAATATAAAAAAATAGAAACCCCACAAATAGCAAACCAAACGCTCTTGAAAAAGCTTCCTCAGAGAAGACAGACATAATTGATTTGTATATCGCCCCAATAGAACTTAATCTCTATTCAGGGGCTTCACATTTGCTGTAAAGCTTTCAATAAAATTACTTGCTGTTCCATCGGCCAAGAAAAAGATAAATGTGAACCAAGAGTCCTTAATTTCTTTCAGAAACGACACTATCTTTTTGAGTATTTTTATTCCCGTCATTGGTCAGATACGCTTACTTGAATCCACTGAAAACATTCCAGAGTCGGGGCAGGCGTTTTGCAAATCCGCAGAAGGAGGGCTCAGTATAGCTTATTTAGTGAAGCCGCTCAGGTGGAGACTGGAGATACATTATACGCACTATGTCGTCTCCAAATGATGTTGCGTGCGATTATCGTTAGTTAAGTGCATAAGAAAAAGATAGCTGATTTTAAATCCTCTTTTTATGGCGACGGAAGAGCCTTTACGGCTATCACCTCTGCTTGCAGCAGCAGCAACACAAATCGCCCACCACAGGATTGGAAAACAGGTCATCGGACCAAACCGTGAAAAGCAAGGGCCATACCTGATGTGCCTTCATTGCACAACGTAAATATTGATGTTAAAGCCTAGCCCATAAATTAAAAAAACCCAAGAGGCGGGTAAAGATTTGTTAAGCCTTCCTGTATGAGTTTATTTTGAAATTGCATACTTTTACTTAAGTTACTTGCAATTCAATACCATAATATACCATACCTTGTAATTGGATGGGCCAAGGTACCTGAAGAGAGGGGGAAGAATGAATTTCTATTCACAGCTGCACCGGTAAAATTCACGATATGGCAGCAGGATCATTCTCGAATTCTAGCCTACTGATATAGTCTGATCATAATGAATCACTATCCGGAGGTTTTTGATTAGGATATCATCCGTCTGCATTATCAAAACAATGGCTACCGCCACTGCCTCATCCAATCTCAGCTACAAGGGCAACTAGTGTTTTCTATTCAGCCACAGAGTTTTCTTTTTAAGCAACATTTCTTGCCAACTTGAGCACACGAACTAAATATATGGTCTCTGAATGAGCCATAGGGAAAAGCAGTTAGATTCCACAAAGTGAGTGATGGCACACTAAGCCTGTGGGGTAGTTCATCTGGTAGAAGGATGGAGACAAAGTATTAAGAGACCTTACATTGAGTCACAAGATTCTGAAGTCGATGGGTTGCATAACTTTTAGCCAGTGCAGATCGGCAATTATGTCCTCCTACTTTCAGTTACAGTACATTGCCAAAATTTAGACAGAGACGACACTTACCAACATGGTCCTTACGTTTGCGACTTCCTGTCTCTACCTATGTAAGTTATTGCTTGATGGTCTACGGGCCTGTACAATCAGGTGCTTACAGCTCCGGCAAATCTCTGCAGCTAGGCTTTTCCGTCATGAACTTCGCTGTTGCTAAGACACACGACATCTTGCAAAACTGGAATCTTTGCTAATCAAGCAATTCATCCACGTTTAGTTTGTGTCTCTCACTTTTAGGTTCCTTCACTCTTTAACTCCAGCATACGTATCAGATCTACTGTCTGACAGACCAAACATCGAATCCCTTGCTTGTTAGATTCTGAATGTGTACCTATGCCTGATACCAACCTCAAGTCCTTTGAACACCCTGATTCTATTCACATGCGATTTAATTCTGGAATCACTCCGGACTTCTCACACAACATCACCTGACTGGATCACATGCAAAAAGAAACTAAAAAGACGTATCTAGTTACCAATGCTTTCAGCAGGGACCTGTGATTAGACCTGAATGTGAACGTGGGGGCTGACACTGTAAGTGTTGCTACTAACCATACCTGCATCGTCTCCCTGTGCACATCACCACTGACCATGTAATTCTGGTTGTTCATTGAGCTTCCTACCATTAGCCCTGTCATCGAGCTCCTTTTGTATTGAATGTAAATCGCCTAGAGAGAGACTGAGTTATGTGAGGGTGCTTTAGCAAGTGTATTACACATAATAGTATTGTACATTGAAAAATGTGTAGGCCATGAAAGCTATCACTGGTTTTTTTTTTTTTTTTACGAAAGATTTCAATAAGCACGAGTCTCAACGACGACTCGAGTAGCAGAGCCCAACCCTATTACACCTGATCTGAGACTTATGTAAATGTTTTTCAATTATTTATTTTGTGGCCTACGAAGAGGAGCTTGGATTAATTTTAAGCTAGGCTGCGGCCGTGAGGGATTCTAATGCATATTGGTCTCATACCGTTTGCATAACAAATGTTTATAGGTAACGAGGATCACCGAGGAAAGATTTATTTCTTGTACATAGAATCGAAAAGAGATCAGATAAATCGGAGATAGAGGAGGGCTTCATACCTGGTGGGCGATAGACCAATGTCAACGTTTATAGCATGTTTTTTCATGCGAAATCGAGACAGTAGATCAAAAGATAATCGGCTGGAGATATAACCGGCCTGTTGGCTACTAAGTTGAGAGATTCACATGACGCTAGATGTAAAACCTGCTGATTAGTTGGAGACAGTGCTAGAAATACCGAAACGAGTAGGTACTCAGCTCCCAGGTACCACGAAATGAGTAGAATCTCAGCTGGCGGTCGCTAGCCCCCCAGCTGCACCGGGTTCATATCTTTTGCAATGCCTAAATCGCGGATCTTATAAACAAAAAATGCATATAAGAATGCATTTAAACCACAATAACAAGCAATGAAACATAGGCACAATCGCACGTAACCTGCAGACTGCTAGCCACTAGCAAATCTAAAGTAGTGGACAGAGTGGGAGACCGTGGTAGCTCGAATCAGTAGGCGTTTCGATGTCAGTATGCCCATAGTTTCTAATAGACAACTAACAGTTAAGTTTAAAACAGGTGTGAGCTGTATCGGCTTACGTAGACGATATTCAAAGGAACCATGATTTTCGAAAGAGTTCCATAACGGAAAAGGGAGCTTGCATAGACTCAGCTTGGGGTGCCTCGGCGATGTCAATGATCGCCCATACCTATTAAGATTACTGGAAGCATAGTGAGTCCTTAAGTTAATGCAGCCATGATCGCTCCGTTGAAGCATGGTAGCCACAAAGATATGAACTACTTCGACGATCATAGACAGGAGAAATTTTTCAATTTTAATGCAACTAGATTACATCATATTCACCTACTATCGGCTTTGGCACATTATATCCAGACGTGCTTAGCTGATGCTCCATTGATACAATTTAACCGTATCTTTCTTTCTCATGAGTCAAGTGAAATGGAAAAGGTAATATTATTTTTGGCAGATGAAGTCGATTCGATACCGAATGCTTAGTAAAATCCACTCGGGATTTTAGGTGCACTATGGAAAAGCTCTCAAGTGAAACATCAACATGGTCTTTGAATATGCAGCAGAAGCTGCAATGCAAAACGTGGAGGATTTATTTTTTAATTGTAGGCTAACATCCACTATGGTGAGGCTATTAGCTTTTCAGATTCATCTATTTGCGAAGAAATTAACTGCAAAGTCACCAAGAATACTCTTTTGCGAAAAACGTCTCCCTCTTGAAAGACTTCCATGCGATTAAAGCACATTAAAGTAAGAGGATAAGAAATATATTACGTGAAATTTTTATGGAAAGGAAGCTAGTCTGGAGGTGACTTAAAAAATAAAATCCCTTACTTTTTCGTTCTACAGTGAATTGCCCTTAAATCGTCATATTCTCCAAACACATATATTGTAATTGAACACGACACTGAATACATACGATTTTTAATACACGTTCATGTAATCATACTTACCAATTCTATTGGTTTTCCAAGTGCAGTTAAAAAGTCTTTAGGTCAAAATATGGTGGGTCGCTGAAGAAATTTTCGAGATTTGCATTGATATATCCAACTATTTAAACGGCTTATGTCTCCAGTAAGGAGCTTAACTATTGGCTATTTATCTAGACATTTAGACAGTTATAATGACAATCATACGTTCGTTAGCTGTCTGCAAATTTTCCTTTCGATTGGAATTTCCATCAAAGCACTGCCTTCATTTAAAAAAGTAATTTTCTAGTTTCCTATCTCATTTTACTTGATTAGCAGAACTGAACTTATATTAGGCCTTTTCTAAAATATCTTCTTGAAATTGAGATCGGTTTCAATGTTCATTCGGTACGAACAATGGGAACTTTTCAGCCAATTGTATCCCACCACTTTAAAGGTAGTCATGTTAACTTACTCGATATTGAGCATTTAAAAATTAAAGTACAGATTTTCAGTGCATAAAAAGGAGAATGTTACAGCAGAGATTTTGGAATCCACATTTGCAGTGCTAGAGCAACTACAAGGTTGGGAAGCGACATTCGATCATGCAGAGCTCCACAGCCGCGTGCTGTACCACGATTTTTGTTTAGGGAGTTGATTAGCCTGCCCAATTAAGTCTTGGAGTATACAAGGTTTTAATGACTACAATCAAGACAGGGCTGCAGCTACAACTAATGACAGATGACTGTGCTAACACAAAGTGTCTATTCCGTTTACGAGGAAATGGTTAGTGGTCGAATGTTACTTGACAACACCAAGCGTTCAGCTTTCATGCACTGGAACTCTGGACCTAGTTCCAATCTAGGGTGTCCATCTGCCATGATCTCGCAACTTGGGTGAATATTATATTTGAAAAGATCCCGAATAAAGACAAATTTCTCTGAAGATGCTACTCAAATGACCTACCATTATCATCATTACTTAGATTAATTTACTAATATTTTCGTAGTCGTCGTCGTCGTGGCAACTCGCTGAAATGCTCTGGCTTTGAGGAACTCTGGTCTGCATTCAGCAACGGCCCACTGCTGCTCTTGCAGCACATGCTCTGCCGATTCATACCAATAATGGAAGCACTGCCAGGTCTGAAAGAGAGAGGAAAAGAGAAAGATAGAGCGAGTGAGACAAAGAGATTGCAAGGCGTACCCCGATCGACACGCTGAGACAGAGACGACAAGGAGAGAGACAGGGTAGAAGGGAAAGCATTTGGGGAAGACTATTGAGAGAACAGAGTGGCATTCAAGATCAAATGGCCAACGATGTACTAACTCTATAGTGAGCCACCCTAACGATTAATGTACAGGTTAAATCTTTGAAAATCTGTCGATGAAAACAGTAAGGCCCCATAAATTATATTTATTGTTTTCTGTTGGAATAGATCCCAATCCTACGTAAATCAGCACATTCGCTCCTTGCCGTCTGCCAGTCATCATTGGAGGAATGTCATAGGGGGACTAAGTGAATGGTTTAAAAGGTATAGGACGCCAGTGATTTCAATAAATCTGCCTAATGCCATCCTATACTTTCCGCCAGTTGGAGCATCCAATGTGCTTCTACTTTGATCCTTAAGGGAACTTCTGTTACTGGCTCAGCTTCATTGAAAGTATGACTCCACATCACGTGATCTATCTGCAGCTGGAGACCTATGATAGGGGCCACCTGCCCTAGGAATGCTATGATCATGCAATTACTGTAGAAATTACTGCTGGTCACTTTTAGCAGTCGATGCACAGTGACCGTTGGAGTAGGGCGATGAGTTAAGCTAGCAGGCAAGAGCCAGAAATATGTCTACTAATTTGAATTTTATTGAAACCCTTAATGTAGATGTTCGTCGACATTATTCGCAGCCGGTAAAGCGAATATTTCTCGCTTTGGTAGCCTGTGCCAAGAGTTTTTTCGAGAAAACTGAGGCACTTTGGAGACTGGAAAGAAACGATCGGCAGCGACTAATGAAAAGCAAATCCATTAGGTCTTTTCATTGCAGTTCCTCATAAATACCGCAATATGATCGCGTAAGTGTTTGCCACTCCTGCATACTGTAAGGCCGAATAGGCTAATTATACCTAATCAATAATTGCAAGCGATTGAGCACGATTGCAAGTTGCCCCAATGGTTTAGCAGAATCTTTATTTTCCTACAACTGGGCACATCCACGTAGGTCAACAATCGATTTGTATTGGAGTTCAGACGTATTTTGTTGAGGGTTCTGCTTTCAGGGTTCCTGAATCATTCAGCTTTTGGAGACATCGAACTGTGAACAAGTGAGAATAAAAGAGGCATACATTCAGAGTTACTGGCACAGTAACAATTAAATAGCAGGCTCTTCATCGAGCACATGAAATCAGAATTGCATAAATAGAAATCCCAAATCAAATTGTACCTTACAGACAGCCGATGTTGACCACTACAAATTTCTTGAATTGTACTCCAAGTCCGTATGGTGAATTGGGTGCTAAGTTACTTTCGCGAGGGTTTTATGAGGCTCAGGGTAAACGGCAGTCGTTTATGCATTGAATGCCTTTACATTAGGGATTCCCAAGATTAGGTGAGTGCCACATGTTTACGGCGCCTTACTTCCAGTGGCTGTATGACTTGGAAGTGTCAACCGCTAGCTGGACGGCTAATTTGGTTCTGCTGACATATTTTAAGCGACCCTGTAATTTAGGCATGCTAATATAAAAAGACCCGTCCTTATAATAGTTAACTGCCTTTAGTCTCATCTTTAGCTACTCATCTGGCATATTGCAAAATAAGTCCCAACATTGCAATAAGTGCGATCATGTCAATTGTTAGGTGTCGACGACAATGACACTCAATTATTGTTCCCCTCCACCTGATTCAGCAAAAGTGCTGGCATATTGGCTGCTGAAAGAAATCAGCTAAGCGTCTCAATCTGCTGTAGTTTAAAGTGTAACTTCCATGTCAACCTGCTTTGCTGGGTTTCTGGCTATCTGAAAAGCATCGCAACTATTTCAAGATTCTGAGCCTGGTGTAAAGTTACTGCAGTGTTTGCCTCAGCCTTCTGATCCAACTACTTAGTGATGTAATGGAATAAGTAGAGCCTTTTTTACCTTCGTCTCTAACTCCAAAAGCTAAAAGGACTACGTGGGTGTTACACTAGAAAGTTTGTATACCTCACTCACAGCCCAAGTCCTTTTTGGTACGCTTACGATAGCTAACAGACTTCATCTCATACAACGAAAAAAAGTTGAAAGTCTAGCAGAGACGGGAGAGCAGTTAAAGTAGTGAGTAGCATGAAAGTAGCAGCTCAGGACTGCTGAAAAGCTGGAGCCATAGCAGGAGGATGAGAGCAGTTGTCATTGCCAAAAAATCACGGTAGCGAGTTTCACAGTCCACGACCTGTCGAGCTAAAGCTTCTGTCGAAAACGGTCTTAAAGTGGAGGAATGGAAAAGGTAATTTATTGTGCGTACAGTGCATGAGGGCACGAAGAGTTCAAAACTGGTGCTTCAACTAAAGCCAGGCACAGAGGTGGAGAGCCGTGATGGGTCATGTGGATCAGGGTGTATATTTCGCTCTGTACCCGTCGATTCACCGCCAGCCATCCTTGCTCTTTTGCAAAGAAGACGCATATTCAAATATCCTAGCTAAACAATGCGCCAAAGTCATAAGAATTCACCAGCATCTACTCTCGTAGCAGCGCAGCTAGCTAATCACGAGCTCTTGCATTGGCCATAAAAGCTTGCCCACAGCAGGATTGAGACCAACTATTTCAGAACAAGGGTCGTGAAAAACACCGCCTTTCATAGTATGCCGTCACAGCTCTTATTACTGCTGAAAACACTAATATTTATATCTAACTATCTTGGTCGTAATGCTTTCAGCTGGAATGGGCTTGATTGCACTAATTTGCTTGAAACTATAGTCATGACATACATTACACCAGGACATTTCCCATCGCTCCTACCAACTTGTCTTCCTGGTTATAGCATTCATAGTAGGATCATCGATTAATTAGATTAATTATTCTTTACGTGTTATCAGGTGATGTTGGTGGCTATGCATTCATGGCTGTGGTCGTTGGCATATTGTTCTAAATAATGCAGCGGTTGCAAGCTTTCTACCGTCTCTGTAATAACCCATTCTGCCTAGTTATTATACTGCATTCTCCAGAGTGCTTTAATAATAATAATATTAATAATAATAATAATAATGTACTTGATATAGCGCCCTCAGAGAACTTAATCTCATTCTAGGCGCTTTACATTTGCTGCAAATGGAAATGCAATTGAATGGTAAGTAAAATCATGCTTGAAAAACAAACAAAATGAATAACATGGTTAGGGATGACCTGCACAGGGTCAGCATGCAAATGTGGTTAGTGGCAGCATGCACAGTGTCAGCACGCATAAGCACGTGAAGGACGAATCACAGGGACCCATTAAATGCTCTACTAAATAGGTGTGTTTTTAGATTACTTTTAAATGTGTTCCCGTCAGGGGATGTTCTGAAGCAGGTCGCGAGGGAGTTCCAGGCTTTGGGAGCGTACGAACTAAATGCACGGTCTCCAAAGTATTTAAGGTCTGTACGAAGTATTTCCAGACTGTTGGATTCCGGAAAGCGGGTGGTACGATGCTTGGCCTGATGGGGGAGTATGTCGGAGAGATAGGCTGGAGCCATAAAATGAAGGGACCTAAAAGAGTGAGAATACGATCGAATATTCCAAGGCAGTTTGCGTTAGTTCTTTTTATCGACGTAGGGCTAACATGGCTTCAGAGATATTTCAGTGAGTTTTTGTAATAGGCAAGTCTTAATTAAAAAGTTATTATCACAAGTCCAATTGAAAAACTCAAATAGTGAAATATATACGTTAATAATTCAGCTTGGAATATCTTGAAAGAATTGGCTTCTTAAAAATTCATATCCTGTCCTGCTCCCACGTTGCATTGATCTCCTGCTGCCTTGCATAACGAACATCATTTATATATGACGTTATCCTCAGGTAAATTTCCCAGCACCTTTTGAAAAAGCTGTAGTCAGGCCACTTCTCAAGAAAGCCATACTAGACAAAGAGCAATTGACCAGCTATCAGCCAGTATCTCTTTTACTATTCCTATTAAAAACACTGGAACGGTTCGTGGTGGACCAGCTGAACTCATATATCGAAACTTCAAACATTCCCAGCCTTCAAGCACCTTAAATTCTCTCAACTCACTTGCTGCATGTATTGATGTCAGCCGCACATGGATGGCAGCACATTTCTAAAACTACACGGTGATACAACTAACTTTTTAACTATAGGCAAACCCAGTGTGATGCGGAAACCAGAGGGGTTCAAAATTGGCTCTGCCTGCATATCGCCTGTAGCATCCCCATAAAATCTAGGTGTCACGTTCCAAATTGACCTCTCGTTAGACGACCACATGAGTTTCACAATCAAGTCTGCCTACTTTCAGCTACATAGCGTCGCTGAAATTCGGGCTTCCTTACATGAGGCTACCACGTCTGGGTTGGTCCATGCATTTGGTACATCCAGTCTTGACTTCTGTAACTCACTGCTTGCTGGCCAACCTGCATGTGCAATCAGGCGATTGCAGCTGGTGAAAAACTCATCAGCTAATCTTGTCAGTCGTGAGCTTCGAAGTAACCACATCACACCATTTCTTGCTGACCTGCACTGTCTACCAGTCAAGCGATGAATCGACTTCAAGGTTCTATTGCTCACTTTCAGGTCACTTCATTTTTTGGATGCAGCCTGTCTCATAGATCTAATTCTTCACCAGGCCAAGCATCGTACCACCAGCTTTTCGGAATCCAACAGTTTACCAACAACTTGTAAAAACCTCAAATCCTTCTGAGACCGTGCATTTAGTTTGTCAAATCCTATAGCCTGAAGTCACTACCGACTAACCTAAGAACATGCACTGACATTAAAAAAGATCTAAAAAGACCCATTAAGGGCATAAATTAGTTTGTCCCGGTAATTCGTTCTTTACGTGCTTATGCATGGTGACACAGTACATACTTCCACTAACCACACTTGCATGCTTATCCTGCCTGTGTCACAACTAACCTTGCTATGTGCTTTGTTTATCAAGCACGATATTACTCTCCATTCAATCGCATTTCCATTTGCAACAAATGTAAAGCGCCTTATTAGAGATTGAGTTCTTCGAGGTCGTTTTATCAAGTGAATTATTATTAGCTGTATTGTGTCCTCCGTCCATGAATAGCTTCTTCTATTCCGGCAAGCAGACGTACCACTCTTAATTACTACTCAAGATGTATAGCTGGGCTGCAGAAGTCGAGACGGAATGTCATGAATGCATGGACCGACTTGGACGTGGTATCCTTATCTCAATATCCCGAAATTTAGCAATTTTATGAAGCTGAAATAGGCATATTTGACTGTGAACCTGATATAGTCGTCTAACGAGAGGTCGCCTTGGAACATGAACCTAGATGTCGAGCCCATTCAGCAGGAGGTATGCTAGCAGAGCAAATTTTGAGAGTCAGCCTTTTCAATTTGTGCATCACACTGGGTTTGCTCATAACTAGTGAGTTAGTTTGATCATGGTTTTTTCTTTAGAAAATGTGCTGCCATTCCTTTCAATTAGTGAGTACATAGTAGGATTATCTTTGTCCATTCACGTCAATACTCTGGAGTCGCCCACTGATCAATGACCTGAACCACTGCAGAGCAGTGCCAGCGATGCCCAGGTGAGATAAGAAGCGCTCTGGAAGAACTTTGTAATATATGCACATGGAAAGGGATCGAGATCTGTGAGGGTGCTTTATCAAATTTATTATTATAATTCCTAGGACCTCTCTATCAAGCATTTGGTTTTTCGATCGATGGTTGTAGCAGCACTATAGCCGACTCCGTTGGTTACAATTGAAAATACAGTTAGATTTTGTCAACGTCAATGTCACAGTCAATTAAAAGGTTGCTTTTCAATAGGTATCGATGAGCAGAGAAAAAAAGGGCGACAAACAGAGAACGAATTCTCTTGGGGCACTGTTCAGTGCTCTTATAGATGGAGTCTGACATGCACACTCATCACATTTTACTGAATTGAAGACATTTTATTTTAACCGTGCCAAAGCCCCATAGGATTGACTTAACATTTTCTAAATGGAAAAGTAAGAAATAGGGTCAATACTAATAAAGCAACTGATGTATACAATTTACATATGGCAGTTACATTCATATCATCGTCTTAGCATAAACTGTGATCAATTTTACGAGGGAGAGTGGCTTCTGCATTTACTCGACGGTAAGATTAGGGTGATGATATTTTTTATATTTGGTTCTTCAAAAATTTGCTACAAACTGCTGAATATATAAGACCGTTCTTATTAATGATGTTTGTATTTCATCAGTTATTCTATCGAGAGTATCTACTGAGCAATAGAGGTGTGGTGAATTTCGCTAGTCTGACTCAATGCAGATACTTTGAAATCCTCAAACGAGCAAGTAATCTCTTAAGTGCCGACCATAAGCAAGCTACCCCAACCAGAAAACCTAGAGAGCTCTAGGCTTGGCTACCTTGTTAAATAGCCGAAATTTCAGTATCAGCATGTTTCAAATCTTCGAGGTCAGAATGCTGCTCTACTAAAGCTGACTGCCCTGCTTACTAGACCGTAAGCTTAGGTCGTCCTGCCAAAACGTCTTTGATTCGATTCCTGCAAGCCGAATTCCTAATTATACACCGAGGCTTGAATGCTGCTATAAATCAACATGCGGAATGTAAATGATTTTATGGGATTAGGTAACATTTTATTATCATGTTGTAGCTTACATTTACTTTAAGCAGTTCACTAGAGGCCTGTTGTGCGAATGCAGCTTGTATGCTAAACATGCTTACTTGTTTCAGGCGGGTCGGTGGATTTCTTCTGCAGCTTATTCCGGAAAATTAAAAAATACCCTAGTGTACAAATGAGCCATTGCCTTAATCTCATGACCGAATCCGACATGTCCATTCATCTTTAGTTTTGGAAATATGAAGACATTCTCTCAAGCTGGATCGATTGAAACCTCGGCCATAACCTGTAATTTTTGAATGAGTTTTCTAAGATAACTTTAGGAATGACCATGTCCTGGTCCTATCACCTTGGAACTAAGCCCGTAAGGTTAAAATTAAACCGATAATTTTAGAGTTACCTTAAAGGCAAAATGTATTCGTACAATTCAAATTATTCGTACAATTCTGTACCGAATGTACACTTTGCCAGCATTAGGGTAAAAAAGGACACTGCTACATAATTGTGACTCGGTAAATGCTCGTGTGTTAAGGCGACTGCATTCTGAATCGACATTCTACGTAACTCACCGTCATTTCTAAGATTAAAATACTGGTAGTCGAAGCAATGCTTTGTGAGTAGATATTCTCTGTAAGCCACCACCAGTACTACGCTTGACATACTTGCTTTCAAGTCTCAGCTTTATGACTGGATACTCTATGTGTGGTTCGTTAGTCGTAGACTTGAAATACTGGTGGTCGAAGCTCTGCTTTTTTACTTACTAATCTTTATAACGCACCGTCCATTCCTCCTCTAAAATGCGGATTCGTGTCAGTCAAGGTTCAGAGAAATCTCAAAATTGCTACCAAAGGATTGTGATATCATTGTCAATGGCTTGACAACCTGTAATGTGAGTGGAATAAATTGGAATTGCTTCAAGAAAGCCGAGGCTATGGGCTGTCCATGTGCTAATGAATTGTAGTCATAATAAACGCTTCTGAGCCTTCGTTTTACAAATTCAGGATTACTGAAAGCTTGTCACAGATTTCAGTTTTTCAGAGTTTTACAACAGCTGCAATCGCCTGATCGCACATGCTGGTAGGCCAGTAAGCAGTGAGTTTCAGAAGTCGAGACGGGATGTCACGAATGCATGGACCAACTTGGACGTGGAATCTTTATCTAAACAAGCCCGTATTTTAGCAATGTTATGAAGCTGAAAATAGGCGGATTTGACTGTGGAGCTGATATGGTCGTCTAACGAGAGGTCGCTTTGGAATATGACACCTAGATTTCGAGCTGATTCAACTGGAGATATGCTGGCAGAGCCAATTTTGAGTGTCAGCCTTTCCAATCTCTGGATCATACTGGCTTTGACCATAACTAGTAAGTTAGTTTTATCATCGTTAAGTTTTAGAAAATTTGCTGCCATCCATGTGCGGATGTCATCAATGCATGCAGCAAGTGAGTTTAGAGAATTTGAGGTGATCGAAGGCTGGGAGGGATCAAAGCAAAGGTACAACTGAGTGTCATCCGCATAGAAGTGGAAGCCTAGATTGTGCTTGGCAATCACATCAGCAAGAGGCAGAGTATAAACCGTGAAAAGAACCGGACCTAGCACTGAGCCCCGAGGTATTCCATATTTCAGAGGTACTTCAAATGATCTATCTTTTTCCATTCACGTCAATACTCTGGAGTCTCCCACTGAGATAGGACCTGAACCACTGCAGAGCAGTGCCAGTGATGCCCAGGCGAGATGAGAGGCGCTCATGAAGAGCTTTGTGATCGATGGTATCAAAACCTAGTGAGAGTGGTTAGCTGCCAATAAATTTAGATCACGGTGATGGCGCAATATAATTAGGGATCTGCCTTTTGTTTGTGCAGCACCGGAATATTTGGCTACTTCGCTCCTTTTAGAAGTAGTCCGTTAAGTATTCTACATATTTTGTAATGCCGTGAGAGAGACAGCATCTAGCTCGGAGGTACATTGCTCTGCTAATGAACTCATTTATTAAAGCAGGAACGTGGTGAATGGTGTGTGCTGACCTAAACTTGGTCTCTTAAAACCCAAGCTCAAGACATCGTGTGGCTTACGTAAAGTCTGGCGTTTACCGGGTTTTTGAAAACCGCAGAACGAATGGAATCGCAGGCGAAAGCGTGAACGGCTCGTGCACAAGGCGTACACACCTGCCTGTACCGTTGCTGTTGCGGTCAAGTCACTAGCCGTACTTCAACGCTAGGGCCGTAACAAGTATTTGTCGCATGTCGGCAACATCGAAATCTTTACAGTACCAACTACACAAGTCTCGAGAAGTCGTCGTAGTGACACGTGACTAGTTTGCAGTGGCAACCCTGTCCAGGCCATACTTTCAAGAAATGAAACTTCATGATGCTGAACATGGCCAACTGTACACCTTAGTTTCTATGGTCATCTAAGAGAATGTCATTGTCGAACAGTTCATTTAATAACATTTTCATCCGCGGTCAATTCAGATATTTTGGCCAAGCATATTTAAAGGTTAAAAATCTTCTCTTGAGCTAGCTCATGCAGTGTTTTATTTTCTCCCGCGATTGTTGTTACGAAATATGTTTCTAAACTTTGACCTCATGCAGGTGAAATAACTCATAGGAAAAACTGCAACAACTATGTGCCACTCCTATGACCGTCACCAGCATGTTCTGAACGAGTCCTCTTGGGCAAATGAGGTTATGAGGCAGTACTTGTCCTTGGCGAGGCTAATCGTGATGTGCTGGCTTCGGTAATCGTGGTCACTGGAATCGTGATTACGGAGGCACTTCAATCTATGCAATAATGTCCACGGTAGCAGGATTGATGAATTGGATAACTGAATTAATGAAGAAGGCCCGTGCCTTATTGCAACACGATAAACTGCTGCTGTGTAAAGCGGCAAAGTAAAAAATTTCCCACTCTTGGCTAGAGTGGCTTTTCCAGCACAGTTATAGCTTTGGGTTTTGGTCCCGATATATGAGCACGATATCACATCTGACATACGGGCTTGATTACAGCAGTCACTTCGTGGCACTGACGTCATCGTTATGGCATCGCTGCATAACGTGTGACGAACTAGCTGCAGGAGCAAAAGTAATTGACGTAAAAAAAAGTTGCATATTAAGTCGAACATAGTAGTATTTAACCAACATTTGTATGTTGCCTAGGGCTCAACAATATCGCTCTTCAATAACCTCTCTCCGCTCGGTTGCTTCATCACTCATTTCTAGACCCTTTTAACATAGCATTCATTTACATGTTACTCTATGTAAGCAGTTTTAGAAAAGCTAATGAAGTAAGAAAAGCAGTTTAATAACTTATTTTCTTGTATTTGTGGCTTTTATCGTTGTGTTATATAATATTAATATTATATAGAGAATGTAGAAACCTCAGAAGATCAGTTTAACGTTTCTCTGTCCAGAAAAAATGTAACGCTTACCAATCTATTAAGTTAGTTTACTTACTCTCATATTCCAAATGAAGTCATGGATGCAATGCTTAGTACCGCAGTTGGTTACGCTAACTACATGAATGCAAAAGATGGAGAAGCTTTCAGAAACTACGTTTGATTATAACCTCGGATCATTCATCGAATTACAAGCGTATTGAATGAAATGATTACTTTAGTATACAGTGGAAGTAATGATTATGCCAGACACAATTGCAAAAAATCTAAATCGAGGTGATACTAAAACTTCTTATTTTAAAACCGAAAAACGAAATTTCTATTATTTTTCTAACAATAATCTCAATTCAAAATCAAAATTCGTTAAGGATTCTCTTCTTTAGCTTGTCATTATTTGTGCAAAGTTTGACTAAATCTCTTTCTAAATGTTAGAAAAGCTTAAGAAATAGATCATATGTATAGCAGGTCAGCAAACGATTGGTATGCTGCATTTTATTTTTTTTTTTTTCAAGAACCGGATATATACATGAAAATATAAAACATTACATGAAATTTACTGTGCTTTAGCAATTACTAAAATAAATAGTTCCTGGAAAATTGTTGAAGATATGAAACGAAAAGTTAAAAAAGAATAGCTAGAATACTTGAATGCGTTTTTAAGGATTTTGGACAAGAAAAAGGATTTGAAGCAGCAGACGATTTACTTAACCAATTTCTAGAACAAGATGGTAGTGATTATGAAATATAATTTTTAATTTTATGTAAAATTTCTGACCTCCGGAAAAAGTAAGCCAACTAAGGATATGAAGTAGTTGTGCACCAGTACAACACTAAAGTCAGATCTTGTCTAACAAAGCTAACAAACATAAGATATACTTTAAGCTTTATAAACATAGTAATAGCTTAAAGAGTAGCAACTGATAGTACATATATGCTGTTTTTTCCTGATCTATGTCATGTAGTTCCAATTTTTTTACCAGTATCTACAATTTTATTAACAGTTGATGGTGTATTTGCTGAAATTGACCAACGTAAAAGGTCAACTCTAGAATCAAATTTAAAGTTGACTTTAAAGATCACACATGCATTTCCATTTGAAATAATAAGCATGTGGCTGGATTAAAAGGCTTTGCCGTTCTAATAGGTGACGCTATTGTGCGGCCATCACCACGTGCTCGAAATTTAGGTGTCGTGTTCGACAGCTGCCTCAATTTCAAAAGCTTCATTCAGAAGACTGCCTCTACAGCTAGCCATCACATCCGATCCCTGTCCAAGGTTAGGAGCTGTCTCCCACAGTGGCTTGTCAAAAATGTAACTAGCTCTTTAGTTCTCTTTCGGCTTGATTATTGTAATTCCCTTTTGGTTGAGCTGTCAATGAAAGATATTATGCACTACAGCAGACTATGAATATGGCTGCAAGGCTGGTCTTCACGTCCCAGCGGTTTGAGCGCGTCTCCTTTGCTGAAAGAGCTAAGACAGTTACCAGTTGAGCTAAGGATACAGAGCAAAGTTCTTACGCTGACACACAAGGCCCGCCACGGCTTGGCTCCTTCGTACCTAGGTGAACTGCTGCATCAGTTTCGGTCTCTTCGTGCCCTCAGGTCCTGTGTGGACCATAAATTAGCTGTTCCATTCCTCCGCTTAAAGACCGTTGGCGACAGAAGCTTTTGCTCTGCAGGTCCTAGATTGTGGAACTCGCTTCCACAATTCTTACGCAACGATAACTACTCTCCTGCTGCCGACTATGGCACATTCTTTTCAGCGGTCCTGAGCTGCTACTTATATGCTACTCACTACCTCAACTGCTCTCCTGACTCAGCTATGCTTCCCACTTTCTCTTGGTTGCGTGAGACAAAGTCTGTTGGCTACCGAATGCGTACTGAAAGCCGATTAGGCTGTGAGTTCGCTATACAAAACTCTCCTGCGTAACACCCACATGGTGTTTATGATTTTGTGGAGTTAAAGAAAGAGATACATTACATACATATATTACATTAAATTGCATTACAAGTGAGCATCACATCACATTTCAGTCTCCCATAGTTACACAAAAGTCATCAGGAAGAATCGTTGGAGCAGTCTTGCCATAAATCCAATAATTCAAAGTTATTGAAAATCCATTCATGTTTAGATCACCTGTCATTGTATCACCAGACTTACAAATATAATTACTTTACTGGCTTACATTTACAGCGGCACCCTGCTTAACTCCAGGTCCTAGATTGTAATGTAATGTAATGTAATGTATCTCCGTCAGTAACTCCACAAAGTCGTAAAGACCATGTGGATGTTACACAGGAGAGTTTTGTATAGCACACTCACAGCCTAAGCGGCTTTCGGTATGCATTCGGTACTTAACAGACTTCGTCTCACGCATCCAAGAGAAAGTGGGAAGCATAGCAGAGTCAGGAGAGCAGTTGAAGTAGTGAGTAGCATAGAAGTAGCAGTTCAGGACCGCTGAAAAAGATGTGCCTTAGTCAGCAAATGGAGAGTAGATGTCGTTGCGTAAGAATTGTGGAAGCGAGTTCCACAGTCTAGGACCCACAGAGCTAAAGCTTCTGTCGCCAACGGTCTTTAAGCGGAGGAATGGAACAGCTAATTTATGGTCCACACAGGACCTGAGAGCATGAACAGGCTGAAACTGATGCAGCAGTTCAGCTAGGTACGAAGGAGCCAAGCCGTGGCGGGCCTTGTGGGTCAGCGTAACAACTTTGCTCTGTATCCGTTGCTCAACCGGCAATTATCCTAGCTCTTTCAGCCAAGGTGACACGTGCTCAAACCGCTGGGACTTGAAGACTAGCCTTGCAGCCATTTTCATAGTCAGCTGTTGTGGCATATTAGCTTTCTTTGGTAGCCCAGCCGAAAGGAAATTACGATGATCAAGCCGAGACAGAATTAAAGAGCTAGTTAAATTGTTTACAAGCCACTGTGGGAGACAGCTTCTAATCTTGGATAGGGTTCGGATGTGATGGCTAGCTGTAGAGGCAGTCTTCTGAATGAAGCTTTTGAAATTGAGGCAGCTGTCGAACACGACACCTAGATTACGAGCACGTGGTGAAGGTCGCACAATAGCTTCACCTATTACAACAGCAAAGCCTTGTAATCCAGCCACACGCTTAGGGTGTCCTATGAGAAGCAGTTTGGTTTTATCGTCATCTAATTTCAGGATGTTTTTTCCGACATCAAGGATCGAATATCGGCAAGGCAAGCATTCAGTTTCTCAGTTGCTGCAGCAGATTCCGACGGTTTAAATGACAAATACAACTGAGTATCGTCAGCATAGAAGTGATATCCTATTCCATGGGCCTTAATCACTTTTCCCAGAGGTTGCGTATAAATGCAGAACAGCAAGGGACCAAGAACAGACCCTTGAGGGACTCCACAGGTGACCCTTCTCATGTCTGAGACCTGACCCCCACACGACACGGATTGAACACGATCAGACAAGTATGATTTAAACCACGCGAGTGCTTCGTCTGCCAGACCGATCGTTGTTCTCAATCGTTCAAGCAGAACTTCGTGGTCAATGGTGTCGAAGGCAGCAGACAGATCTAGTAGAGATAGGGCAGTAACATTCCCGTCGTCGTTGCCACGTAGAATGTCATTGTTAACACGGAGGAGAGCAGTTTGAGTAGAGTGCTGCCTCTTGAAACCTGATTGAAATGTTTCTGACATTCCATTATTTTCAATATGTTCAACTAGCTGCTTAGCAACAATTTTTTCAAGAATGTTTGATAAGAACGGAAGAAGGGCAACTGGACGATAGTAGTTTGCTAGGACCTCTGTGTCTAATCCAGGCTTTTTAAGAACAGGTCTAACGATTGCCGATTTGAAGGACTTGGGGACGACCCCTTTTCCCAAAGAAGCATTACAAATCTTGGTTATGGCAGGGCTAAGTTGGTCTGCAAGTGAAGACCACAGAGATGAAGGTATAGGGTCTTCAGGAGACGAGCTCTTTTTGCTGGACCTTATTAAGGCCGCCACATCGTAGGCAGAAACATCGGAGAACCTTTTAAGAAAGGTCACAGTTTGAGGAACTGCGATAGCTTTGGTCGGAGGGGGCTTAATGGAGGCACGAATGTGCACAATTTTTCAGTAAAGAAGGCTGAAAACTTTTCGGCTGAGCCCTTAATATCTGGGGAGTCAGACCTCACAGAGCCCTGGCTTTTTCAAGCTTTCGGGTGTAAACTCGAAGGAAGTCTTTACAATTCACTAGGTCAGCCTCAGACCCCGATTTCTTGAAACGACGTTCCAGCCTGCGCTTAACACGGCGCATCTTAAGGAGTTTTTTGTAAATTGAAAGCAATCTCGACGACTTTGAACACAGATAGAGCGAATGTGAGCATGCTTGTCAAGAGCACTCCTGAGTGTCATGTTCATTGCATCAGTGAGGGTATCGAGGCTGCCGGTCGAGTCTGAATGCAGATCAAGTAGGCCTTCATCACAAACAGATTTCAAAAACTTGTCCATGTCAATGCTTTGTAAGTTACGTCGTTTGGCAAATTCGACTTTGCCCTGCACGTACGAGGGAGCAGGAACAGTAAACGAGACCGAACAATGATCTGAGATGGTCAGTGGCCACACCATAAAGTCAGTGGTGAGGACATCCTTAGTGATCACGAGATCTAGAATGTGGCTACCGACGTGGGTGCTAAGATTAATAGCTGGTAGGCCATTGAAATCAACTGCTCTTTTTCCTAAGACTAAGAAATTAGTCACCGCTAAAGATTTTGTAAAAGCATCAACGGAATAACCAGAATTACTTACATTCACAATACGACTACCATTTCAATCAAGAATAGGTATAAGATAACCATTCATCTTCGTAAAGTAACCTCTAAGATCTACTTTGTGGTTCATCTATATAATCAATTATTAAAACTTCAGACCTACTCAACACTTTTTTTTTACAACAGGGATTATACCTAAGAATCTTCCACAACCTGCCTCGTGTGTTACTCGTATCAAAGATCTTCTGATGGGATACTTTATACCACCCCCAGGACTCGATTTGTTATTAAATCTACTATGTTTAATTATAATATCGAACTCGAAGTCAAAGTACTTCTTCTTTCCGAGCGAGACATATTCAATAGACTAGCGATTGGCATCTCAAATTCATGAGCAGTCAACATTCTAACATTTCCATCAGCTATAAAATCGAGTAGAACTTAGGCACAGTTTAATTCGGGAACACAAATTTCCAACTCAGGGTTATGACATTCACTTAGCCCTAACACATGCAAGTGAAGTAAACATTTCCAATGATACGGCTTGGGTATAACTCATTCAATGAAACTCTTACTCCGTAGACATTTTATCTCAACTAAAATATTTCTATCAATTATATGATCAGGAGAATACCTATAAACAACATAGAACTCAATCTCTTTCTAGGCGCTTTACATTTGCTGCCAAGGAAAGCGCGATTTCATGTTGAGTAAAATCGTGCGTGATAAACAACATGAATAACAGGGTTAGGGGTGACATGCGCATGGTCGGCATGCAAGTGTGGTTAGTGGCAGACTGCAAAACTGTCAGCACGCATAAACACAATAAGAATGAATCACAGGAACCCACTAAATGCTGTCATAAATAAGTGTGTTTTTAAGTTCTTTTTAAATGCGGTCAAGTCAGGGAAAATTGCGAGGCAATTTGGGAGTTATTCCAGGCTTTGGGAGAATCCAAACTAAATGCACGGTCTCCAAATGATTTGTGGTTTCTTCAAAGTCTAGATAAACAGTTAAATTCCGAAAAGCGGGTGGTGCGATGCTTGGCCTGGTGAGAATGTAGATCTGAGAGGTAGACTGAAGCCAAAGAATGAATGGACATAAAAGTGAGTGACAAAACCTTGAATTCGATCTGTTGCTTGACTGGTAACCAGAGCAGGTGGTGAGATGTGGCAACAGAGAAGCTCACGACAGACAAGCTTAGCTGCATTTTGCAGCAGATGTAAGCGCCTGATTGCACATGCTGGTAGGCCAGAAAACAGTGAGTTACAGAAGTCAAGACGGGATGTCACAAATTAATGGACCAACTTAGATGTGGTATCCTTATCTAAAATGCCCAAAATTCAGCAGTTTTATGTAGCTGAAAGTAGGCAGACTTGACTGTGGAGCTGGTGCGGTCGTCTAACGAAAGGTCACTTTGGAACATAACACTTCACTTTGTGGCTTTGTACTTTCAGCCCTTCAGTAAAAATGAGCGGACCGAAGAAGAGAAAAGTAGACAGTGAGTGCCGAGTGTTCAAGAAAGGGTGGAAAACAAAAAAACTTTACCTTTACTCTCGTGTGCGCTGGCGAAGTTAGAGCAAAGTCGAAGATTGAATAGCAAGAGCTCAAAGCGGCTTCACGTTGCTTGATGCACTGATTCAATCCCGTTGAAAGTAGTGACTCTGTAGATGCCGGTTATGTAGGTCTTTTATCTGCCCTAGCTTAGCCTTGTAAGTTTAATCCACAGGCGAACCTCAGACCTAGTTGTTAAGAACTAATATCCTAGATATAAAAGCCACAACGGCATTCAGTCGTATGGAAAATTACTATATATTGTGTCGCTTGATTTTTAAGTATTGCACCGAAATATAAATGTTGAAATAGGTAAACATAGGTTACTTATGCTTGTACTTGTACAACGCGCTAGTTGTTGCGATGGCCTCTGTAGTAACCTCCAAGACAGTTAAAGGAAGGATATAAAATTTGCTCAACAAATGTGATGTTAATTTTATTTTTCTGTCAGCAAAGGCATTGGCTAAATTCTTCAGTATACGACAATTAGGCCCTAACCAACATTTTCATTTATCGCTAGCTACCATGGGTACATCAGTTTTTAACTCCGAAAGGGTTTTATATAATTAAGTTCTATTATAAATCTCCAATATCCGTTCATAAGCGTTAAGACACAAACGTTCGAATGCAAAATTGAGTGTTATAACTAAAATATCGTATTCAGAGTTCCTGCAAGCATCGCCAATTATTAATTAATAAAAATAATAATAATACCGCAATTGACAAAGCACCCTCGGAGAACTTAATCTCTTTGTTGGCACTTAACATTTGCTGCAAAGGGAAACGCGATTAAATGGTGAGTATTATCATCCTTGATAAACAACATTAAGAACATAGTTAGGGCTGACATGCACAGGGTCATCATGCAAGTGTAGTTAGTGACAGCTTGCACGGTTTTAGCACGCATAAACACATCAAGGACGAATCACAGGGACCCACTAAATGCTGTCATAAATAGGTGTGTTTTTAACTTCTTTTTAAATGTGGTCGAGTCAGGAGATGTTTTGCCGCAAGTCGGGAGTGAGTTCCAGGCTTTGGGAGCATACGAACTAAACGCACGATCTCCAAAGGATTTGAGGTTTGTACGAGCTATTGGTAAACTGTTGGATTCCAAAAAGCGGGTGGTACGATGCTTGGACTGGTGGGGGAGTAGATCTGAGAGATAGGCTGGATTCAAAGAATAAAGTGACCTAAATGTGAGCAACAAAATCTTGAAGTCGAATTGTTGCTTGGCTGGGAACCAGTGCAGGTCAGCTAGAAGGGGTGCGATGTGGCCACTGTGACGCTCACGACAGACAAGGCTAGCTGTGGAGTTTTGCACCAACTGTAAGCACTAGATTGCAAATGCCGGTAGGCCAGCAAACGGCGAGTTACAGAAGTCAAGACGGGATTTCACGAATGCATGGACCACCTTAGACGTGGTATCACTATTTAAACAAGCCCAAATTTTAGCAATATCATGTATCTGAAAGTAGGCAGACTCGATTGTGGAGATGATGTGGTCGTCTAACAAGAGGTCACTTTGGAACATGACACCTAGATTTCGAGCTCATTCAACAGGAGCTATGCTAGAAGAGCCCATTTTGAGCGATAGACTTGCCAATTTCTAAATCACACTGGGTTGCCCGTGACTAGTAAGTTAGTTTTATCATCGTTTTGTTGTAGTAAATTTGCTGCCATCCATGTACGGATGTCATCAATACAGGCACCAAGTGAGTTGAGAGAATTTGAGGTTCTCGAAGGATGGCAGGCATATGCCAAGGTACAACTGTGTGTCATCCGCATAGAAGTGAAAGCCTAGATTGTGCTTGACAATCACATCAACAAGAGGGAGAGTATAAACCATGAAAAGAACTGGACCTAGCACGGAGCCCTCAGGTACCCATATTTCAGAGGTACCTCGGATGTTCTTTGTCCATTCACGTCAATACTCTGGAGTCTCCCACTGAGATAGAACCTGAACCAGTGCAGAGCAGTGCCAGTGATGCCCAGGCGAGATGAGAGGTGCTCTAGAAGAACTTTGTTATCGATAGTATCAAAAGCTATCGAAAGACCGAGCAAAACTAGCACAGATACTCTACCTATGACTGCATTCCTAAGTAGGTCGTTGTACACCCTAAGCAATGCTGATTCTGTGGAATTATTAGCTCTAAAGCCAGACTGGAACTTACTATCAAGGTTTGAAGTTTTAATATACCAGTTAAGCTGATCCGCCAAGACCCGTTCCAATGTCTTTGATAAGAATGGTAGAAAGGAGACTGGGCGGTAGTTGCTCAAGTTCTCTTGATCTGGTGTCGCTTTCTTAAGAAGTGGCCTGCTAGAATCGATTGGTACGTAGTCTTCGTATGCCTGTCGATGGACAGTCAGTCCTGATCTTTTGTGTGCTTTTTCAAGCTTCTGCTTAGTAGAATTAGCTAGTTTAATGTCTGTGGTAAACCACAGCCTGCCTGGGCGAGGGCGCACAGTGCTGTAACGCCGAAGGCTCGGCAGGGTAGGCTTGACCTGCTGCTCACTTAGCGGCATAGCCTAGCGCCTAATGCCGTTCGGTGTGCACCTACACGCAATAAGCTGGCCGCCACGATTCATTTGCAACTGATTTCTTAAAAGATAAAGTAAACAACCCATCAAGTTTGAATAAGATAAAAAATTATGCTCGAGGTATTGTTGATAGGATGTTTGATATCAGTAGAAAAAAGATATAACAATTAAAACCTTATTTTATTTTTCAAAATTATATAGAAAAAATGCCAGATTTGAGGTAATATTTTGTCTATAAAAAATATGAAGAGACTGTTTAATTTAAAAAAAAAGATTAGGGAGTGTGTAATAAAATTAACAAGAGCTAGATACGCAATTAAATTTGTAAACATAGTAATAGCATTAGGAGTAACTGTTTCAAGTACTTATATTCAAATAACACAATTGATTAGCCATTCTGTAACTTTCTTTTCAGCTCTATCTGTAATGTTTGCATCAGTTGACGGTGTGCTATCAGAAATAGACAAACGTAAAAGGGATGCTTTAAGTTCCAATTCTGAAATTATCTTAAAGATTACTAACGCTTTATCGGATGATGAAATTACAAAAGAAGAGTTTGAAGGACTTGTATTAAAAAGCTCACAAACTGAAATTAATGTTGGTTGATAACTTTTAACTCCTCTCTAACAAACCTTCTCTTAATATCATTTACGAAATATCTAGTCGGTTGTTCTCTTAATACCATTATTCTAACAATGGTATGTTTTTTTAAACTCCGTATTGGGTCTGTAGCTCTTCTTCTCTTTTAATCTTCTCTTTCACCTGGTTCTAATAAATATCTAACAGTTGCTCCAAGTTCTAATAGCTGTTCTAGTACTCTTCATGATATTTTGGTTTCTTTAGTTTTACTGATTCTTTTTTTATCGCCTTCGCAGGTTCTTCACCAATCATTCTTGTAATACTATTATTAAGATAATCAATAATATTTGGTAAATTATCAATCCACTCTTTATTTCTAGTGTAATCTCCTTTATTAATACTTTCTAATTCCTTTTCATGCTGTGCCATAAATGATCTCTCAGCAAATGTTCTGTTAATTCTTTCTACTAATGCAACGCTCTTTTTAGTAGTACCTTCAATAACACGTGTTTCATATCTTTTCATTTCTTTAGCAAACTCACCTTTAAACTCTGATCCTGGATCAACTGTCATTTTCTTTGGCCATTTCAAAGGACCTTTATTGTAAATATCTGTAATTGCTTTTGTTACTTCTTTAGAAGACTTTGTTTTAAGAGGTCTTGAATCTTTATATCTACTAGCAACATCAATAACACTCAAAGCGTATTTATATCCAGAATCATTAGGCATATACAGAATATCTGCTTGATGATTTTCATTAGGTTCAACAATATTAAAGAAACCTTTTGGAATTTTCTTAGGTCTTGGTTTGAATACTTGACTTATATCTGAGTCAGGATTGGATTTACCTTCTTTTTTTCTTTCATTTCGAGTTAAAAACGACATTCTATAGAGAATGGAAATATTTTGTGATACATGCTTAAGCATATTTAATGAAATTGAATACCTTGAAACAGGTCATCCTTTTTGTAAACCATTAAAAACAAAAAGACCAAAACAAAAGTATGAAATACGTTGCGATAAGTGTGATTTAGATATGAGTGGAACAGAATTTGATTCTAGTCTTTCACAAAATAGTGAAATAATCATTGGTTCATACCGTTACATAAATTCTAATTACTATAAAAAAGAAAAACCAACTAAACTGTATTCATTGGTTAAGAAACACTTAAAAAAACAAGGTTTTTCTACTTCTTAACATCATTGTGTAGATCATTTAGCTATATGTTCTATTTCTAAANATACAGAGCAACAATGTTAATAGAGTTGATAGTCTTAATAGTTCACTTATACTTTTCATGAGGGTACATAACTAACCAAGAGGTTTACCTTTAATTTTGCAGCACTATCAACCAAGTAATACTCTGTTGGTAACCTAGTAAAATATACATAGTATTTTAAATTAACACCTGTTGGAGAAGTATGTATAGCTCCTATATCACCGGATAGACTGTCGTATCACTATTATGTTTTAGAAATACACAATTAGAAGATCCTACAACCACTACATTTAGGATCATTATTGGTGGAGCCATTTTATTTGTCCATGAATAAGGTGTTGATAGATTTAGTATTGAGTTTAATGCTTTAGGGTCCATTGAGATTGATATTACTTCCGTTATTTTTAAGTGTTTTATCTACATAATTCTTTGTTGCAACATCTGAAGGATTAACAGGCTCTGCAACATTAGTAATTGAGTTACCTCCCATATCAATATTAGATGTTGATGGAAATGCTTTCAATAATACATCTCTTTTCATTCCACCATAAGTAACACAATAGTCATCTTTTAGAACAACTGGATTGTTATTTCCTGAATTCCAATAATTAGATGTTATAACAAAATTATTCATGTTTAAATCTCCTAGCATTGTATCACCAGTTTTTTTAACATAATTATTTACTTGACTAACACTTACTCCATCTGAAGGATTAACACCAGCACCAAGATTTGTAATACGTTTACTACCAAGATTAAGTGTTATTCCTGAATTAACAACAAAGTTTGCATCAGCATAAGATTTTGTAACAGCGTCAAAGTCATTAACAGGATCACCTAAATTTATAATTCTATTACCATTTGCATCAAGATCTGAAAGAATGAATCCGTTATTCTTCGAAACATAGTCTTCGTTGTGACACTTTCTGTTCATCTATATAATTATTTATTAATATTTTAGATCTCTCCAACACTTCTTTAACCACTGGAATAATTCCTACAAATCTAAATGGATCTTTTTCTTCAACTACTTGTATCTCTACTTTTTTTATATAGTATTTGATATCATATCCTTTGCCTTTTACATTATTAAATCTATCACATTCAGAAATGATATTAAAGTCTAAATCAAAGTTCTTTAAGTAAAAACATAAGAGATTCTCTAATTGCAATATAAAAATCATAATTTCTCTTTATTCTTACTGTACCTGCTGCAACATAATCTTCAGGTATATCATAACAATTTAATCCAGGAACAAATATTTCGAATTCTGAATAGAAACATCTGCTAAGTTTCAAAACATGTAAACCAAGTAGAAACTGTGCAAGATATTGTTTTGGTATACAATCTTCAACTATACTACAACTCCATAAACATTTTATTTCTATTAGTGTATTTTGATCAATAATTCCATCAGGAGAATAGCGATAAACTCCATCACTAATAAAACACTCATTTGAATTCTTAATACATTTATCTAATTTCATTTCTAAATATTTAGCAGCTATTGGTTCAAACACTTTACCAAATAAAATTTGTGGGAATCTCATAGGTTGAGAATTAGAAATATGTTTTATAGTTTTCTATTGGAAATTAATTCCATATCACGATCAATTTGTGAACCAAAACCATATCATTACCTAACACAGAATACACTTCCGATCCACCTATATTGAGACTCATAGCTTTCTTCCACTCATCAGAACCTTGAATAAAACTTGCTTTTTGCATTATGTTTAGTTATTATAATGTTTATTAAAAAATCTTTTCCTTCCTAAATCCTATTTCCTTTGCTGCAAGTGCAATTAGCACCATTTCCATTAGAAGTTAGTTCAGCAGTATTTTCACAAATAGTCAAATAGGGGACCAATATTGAAGGAGGATAAGCATCTGGTAATTTACTATTGAACTCAATACTCCCATCAAGTCTAGAAGTTACCCTAAGAGGCTCATTGTTGTATTGAAGATCAATAACGTGAATAGGGTAAAGTGTCATCCACTCAGGAAAAGTGACGACGACAGGTTCAGTAACTTCATTAAGACCAAGATATTGTTTTCTAAATGTTCTGAAGTCCATGTAAGATGGAGTACATTTTCCTTTTTTAGGTTCACACGCCCTTGCAACAGCAGGATATTGTTTTGATCCATTAGCAAGCACAGTAACACTCTTAATATCACAATGATTTTAAGTACAAGGATTACCGGTGTAACTATCATATTCATTATAGTTTTGAGCTGCAACTATAAACCATTTAACTTTATCAATATGATTCTGCACGGATAGAGTTTTAGTGAATTTAGTTGCTTGATTAGGAGATGTTATAGTAATATTTTCATAACGTCGAACTCTTTAATGTAGTCTAATTTTCTTTGATCTCTCACTTGATATATCAGCAAGTGCCCTTTGAACACTTTCTTTTGGTGTTACGCATGGAACAACAAGACACATTTTTGTCATTGCGATTTTGAAAGCATTCCAAGTACCATCATCAACAGTTCCAGAAACACCTTTAGTAGACATGCAGTTTGTAGCAGAGGCAGATGTACCAGTCATAATAGCATCTCTATCTAATCCGCCAACTCTAGTCATTTCAAGTGTAAATGGAATATTATAAAGAATTGTATTCATGTCAGCACAAAAACCAGAAATTCGAGATAGAGGAAGTGCAATACTAAAATTTCAAACTTCATCGACAATGTTGTTCATAATACCTCTTCTAACTACAAATCCAATATTTGAGGTAATATTTCCAGAAGCAGCAGGGCTAGTATATGAATCAGTTAGAAACATATCATCAATAGAACTAGCTTCATCCTTTCTCCAACCGGTTGCAGGTCCTTCAGTCCTATTATAATCACTTGGACAGCATAATAAACTCATTAAAGTTGAAACACTTCCTACACCTTGTGCAAGAGGAAGGCTTTCAATTTCTTCTGCACCAAGTCTAACTCTCATGCTATTAAACATCTATGCGCCAGCATTATTAATAAGACCAACAGCAAGATTTCTATTTGGTTTATCAAAAGCTCCACCAGCAGCAGTTTGTGCTTGTAATTGACCTTCAAGTAGAAGATACCCATCTGATAAAACATAACATGTTTGTTGTTCACCAGGTACAACGAATGTAACTAGTTAACTTTCGCTACTATCAGTTTCTTTTCCAGTAGCTTGATAAAACTCTCTAAATCGATCATCTCTAAGTTTATAATCAGGAAACTCAGGATCTCAAAGTTCGAGTATGCTAGCACTCGCCGTTCTTTCTCTATTAAAAAAACTAAAAATTTATTCTTGAATATATAAACCAGCCCCCATCTTTTTCCTCATACTTCCGCCATAATCATCAAGTTTAGGAGAAACAACAGTTTTCTCTTGTATTACTTTCTCAATTTCTTTATATGTTTTTGGATCTTTCTCTTTAAGAGTTTCTGAATAGTCTACTTCTTCTTCCATTTTTACTTTATGATTTTTTTTAGTTTTTGGTTTAAGTTTCTAAAGCATAGCACGTTTAATCTCAAATTCCATTATAGGCTACGTTGATAAGTCCTGGCGGTTTTTTAATTAGTGCCAGAACTTGATCGATGCAAGGGGTTAACGGCTATGCAAAATTATCGCGTTGTGAATTATCGCGGATTCATTTCATGTTAAGCAGGAGTTTCTTAGCAACTCATTCACATTGGCCGCATCAGGGGTCAATGTAGGCCTGATGACGCTAGCCTACAGCGACTCGAAGAAATTCTACAGAAACGATGCTGGTATTCCTTACCGCACGTTCCTTATTCAATGGCTCGCCACGAAAAAATGTTTTGCTAGCAAGTCGCCATTCCTGAGCCTGGTGGAGGTGGCCACGACTGGGACGGAATGTTAATGGCGGCAGCGAAACAAAAATAGGCACGCACAGTCCGAGTAAATAGTTACAACTATCCGTCAAATGTACCACTAGAGCATAAAAAATACTCAGTGAATCGAACGGCACTGCAGTGTTTCGGAAGTGTGGTGACAAGAAATAGTCTTTTACTCGCTATCCTAGAACGCAGAGAGCCCATCAGCTTACAAAATGGAGGTTCTTCAGAGAATCTCATCATTGTGTATATGACTTGTTGTCAGAACCGCGATGCAGATTGCGTAGTTATCTTGGATCACACTTGGCACAGGTGAGCTGCAAATTCCAGCATTCTCGCTTTGCTTGCTGTCAGGTTTTATCATTTACATGTAATAACATTTATAATATATTTGTATAGGGCCCTTACAGAACTTAATCTCTGCCTCGGCATACTTAAATACTCGGTAAAGGAAGCACTATTAGGCGGCTAGTTGGAGAATAGACATTGCCGACGAGCATAACGTTTCCAAAGGTGATACGCAGTGTAACCGTAAAAATATAGTTAATGGCAACGGGTACAGTGCAAAAACGCGTACTGTCACAAAAGAAGACTCACTGGGACCCTTTAACTGCTTTAATAAATATGTGCAGTTTTATCTTCTGTTCAAATTTTGTCAAGTCTGGCGATTTCGTGCCGTCCGTCAGAAGTGAGTTCAGGGATTTTGGGGCATATAAACCAAAGACCATGTGTCCAAATTATTTGAGCTTCGCACGAAGCCTAGGCAAACGATCAGCTTTAGAAAAGCAGGGGATAAGAGGCTTAGCCTGGTGCGAAATTATTTCTGATTAGTATGTTAGAGCTTGAAAATGAATGGATCTAAACGTGAGTGGCAAAAACTAAGAAGTCTGTGCGTCGCTTGATTAGGATCAAGTGCAGATCTGCGAGAAGTGGTGTGACGTGGCTAATAATAATAATAGTAATAATAACGTACTTGACAAAGCGCCCTCGGCAAATTCAAATCTCTTTCTTGGCGCTTTACAATTGCTGCAAAGGGAAACGCGATTGAATGGTGAGCAATATCACGCTTGATAAACAACATGAATAACGTGGTTAGGGGTGACATGCACAAGGTCAACAGGCTACTGCCACTCTCACGACAGACAAGCCTAGCTGCAGTCTTGCACAACTGAAAGCTTTAGATTTCCATGTAACTGTTCAGGCGGTGTGCCACACCTCGTTTCTGTGGATTTTACAGGAGTGGTAGAAGGAAAACTGGGCGAAAGATGTATAAATTTTCCTGACCTGGTGTGGCTTTCTTAATTATTGGCACAACTGTAGACTCTGTGAAAGGTGCAGGGACATGTTCTGAGGCTAACAAAATGCCGGGGCCACCAGCGGAGACTTCAATACATGGCTTTCCAAGTTGCTCACATTTACTCCCATAAAAGACTCCTTATCTCAAAAAAGCCGATGGATGCCTAGTTTAAGGAGAAAAGTAGCTGTCAATTCAACGTTCAGTGGATGCAAGTGTCCGAAGGCCCAGGGAGCAGCATGCTGGCACGCTGTGAAGCACTAATTCAAGGGAAGTCCGGCATCGAAGACGACATTAAATCAAGACATCGAAATCCAATTGATCTGCAATATGTTACCTGCAACTCACGCAGATAAAGTCACACTGGGATCGATCTGGGTTACTACCGCTGCCTCATGGCCACTCCGAAACCTTCATTCTATGGCTCCAGCCTATCTCTCCGATGTACTCCCCCACCAGGCCAAGCATCGTACCACCCGCTTTTCGGAATCCAACAGTCTAAAATACCTCGTACAAACCTCAAATCCTTTGGAGACCGTGCATTTAGTTCGTATGCTCCCAAAGCTTGGAACTCCCTTCCGACCTGCATCAGAACATCCCCTGACCTGACCACATTTAAAAGGAACTTAAAAACGCATCTATTTAGGGCAGCATTTAGTGGGTCCCTGTGATTCGTCCTTGATGTGCTTATGCGTGCTGACACTGTGCATGCGGCCACTAATCACATTTGCATGCTGACACTGTGCATGTCACCCCTAACCATGTTATTCATTTTGTTTGTTTATCATACATGATTTTACTCACCATTCAGTTGCATTTCCCTTTGCAGCAAATGTAAAGCGCCTAGAAAGAGATAAGGTTCTCTGAGGGCGCTTTATCAAGTGCATTATTATTATTATTATTATTATTATTATTATTCTCAATTAGCCGAAAGGTTCCAGATTTACCAGAAAGATCCCTGGACTTAAGCACATTTGAAAAGAATGTAGCACTGTCCAGCACTTCACAATACTTGCTGAATACGTATGAACTTTATTTTGCAAGTTACTATTGCGAGCTGGTTTGGTACAGCGTTTAAGGTGCTCGCCCCGACCAAAGACTGGCTGAAGTCGTGGGCTCGAGCCCCGAGGCATAGAGATTAAGTTCTCTTATGGTGCTATTCAAGTTAATTATATATATATATATATATGTGTGTGTGTGTGTGTGTATACAATTACGATGCTAACTAAAATTATATTACTATTCGAGCCTGTGCCTCCGCTTGAATTTGCAGGTTCATCTTAGGAATTCAAAAATATATACTGTTATTTTCGCTCCAATCTGTATTAAGCAAGTATACTCCGTAAGCGTCTGCCAATCTGTAGGCAGCACACAGCGATCGGACCTACCCTTTTAAGCAGCCGTTTTAGAGCGCGCCAGAGCTAAATCAACTCGCGTAAGTTACCCTGTCTTAAAGTATTTTTTCACCATCCCATCCATTTAGCGTCAGTTAGCTGCCGGGCGAGCGAGCCGATTTCACAACCTTCCTGGGATTGATGCCCTTTGGATAACTGCGATTTTTGGTGAGCAAATTACTCCTCTTGTCACTAGACCCGTTGCAGTCGCTGAGTACTGAATTTTCAGCTTCACAACATTGCTGAAATTCGGGCTTGTTTAGATAAGGATACCACGTCCAAATTGGTCCATGCATTCGTGACATCCCGTCTCGACTTCTGCAACTCACTGCTTACTGGCCCACCAGCATGTGCGATCTGGCGATTGCAGCTGGGGCAAAACTCGGCAGCTAGCCTTGTCTGTCGTGAGCGTCGCAGTTGCCACATCACTCCACTTCTCGCCGACCTGCACTGGGTACCAGTCAAGCAACGAATTGACTTCAAGGTCTTGTTGCTCACTTTTAGGTCCCTTCATTCTTTGGCTCCAGCCTATCTCTCAGATCTGCTCCTCACCTGGCCAAGCATCGTACCACCAGCTTTTCGGAATCCAAGTCTACAAATACCTCGTACAAACCTTAAATCTTTTGGAGACCGTTCATTTAGTTCGTATGCTACCAAAGCCTGCAACTCCCTCCCGACCTGCGTCAGAACATCCCCTGACCTGACCACATTTAAAAGGAACTTAAAAACGCATCTATTTAGGGCAGCATCTAGTGGGTCCCTGTGATTCGTCCTTGATGTGCTTATGCGTGCTGACACTGTGCATGCTGCCACTAACCACATTTGCATGCTGACACTGTGCATGTCACCCCTAACCATGTTATTCGTTTTGGTTGTTTATCAAGCATGACTTTACTCGCCATTCAATTGCGTTTCTTTTTTTAGCATATGTAAAGCGTCAAGAGAGATATTGAGTTCTCTGAGGGCGCTTCATCATGTGCATTATTATTATTGTTATTATTTATAATGTCCCCACGGATGGATTGCCAAATTTAACTTAGCAAAACGTCGGGCTGCTAAAAAGACTGCAGTAAAAATTAAAATGGGAAAATCCTTATTAGCAGTTTAGGTTTTTTGGGAGGAAAGCACCTTCCGTACGGTGAGCAGTGCAAACTCTTCAAAGACGCTTGTTAGCGTCCCTTTTTTGGCACAACCGAGACGGAGTCTTTCGTAAATCAGTCTATATCTTGCTGTGGTTATGCCTCTACCAGCAGACATATTGCGAATGGCGTTTCTTAGATCCATCTATTGGTATTAGTTCTATCAGAAACAGCATGAAAACAAGGCAAACACTACAGATTCACACGTCTTGTCGCTGCTTCCTCAAAAAAAGAGTGATCACTGTCGTGCGAAAAAATCTTTGTACAGGTACGATTGATGTTTAATTTTATTTATAACTTAAGATTTCGTAAGAGGTCCGAGACTCGTCGTGTCTCTTGTTTCGTTTATCCTGAGATGCGTTCGTACACATACTTTGCTCCGTCCCAAACTTGGCGCATTCCGGTGATGTCAAGTACAATATTTCCCAGCGTATCGTACCACGCCCTCTTAGCAGCAGAGTATACTGGAACGGAAGAAGAATGGCGTGCATAGTTACAAGAAACAAAGAGGCGACGTATTGACGGCGGCGAAATAGGAGGACAGCTGGAGAATCACCTTCGAACGCTTTGATTGAGCTGAGAGAGTGCTTCGCTGCTCAGCTGGGCGTCCTGCTTGTTGTCCTAAAAATGTATCAAGTCCTCAAGATAGTCGGATTACGCCACTGCGATTGAAATCATTTCTAAATTTCCATGGCAAAAATTGACAATTCTCCTTGACTTACTGGGCGAATGTCGGCCGCGAACGCTCCCATAACGAGACACACAACGACCGCTCCGGCTAGAAGCTTCATGGTTTCTAGAACATTTTACAGCTGTATTAAAACTAATTAACAACAGTGTAAAGCGCAAGCATGTTAAAAAGACACTTTCGAATAGCACAGATAGACAAACCCTGAACTAGTACATCTAGCCTCCATAAGCCATTCGTTTTCCGAGAGCTTCACGAAATTAAGAACGAGAAACTCTGTTTATTACTTGTGTGCGTTTGATCAGAAGAAATGCAGCGACAGAAGCTTGAAAAGCAATTGTCAACACAAATATCAACAAAGTCTTTCGATGCACAGTCTAATAATTTTACTCGGCAGTATAAAGTATAAAGAGAGAGTATAAATAATGCGAACGGTACCGAAAAAAATAATATGTAGCATTTTACTTTCTTTCGATAAAGGCAAACGGCCTGAATCCGGGGCGATTTAAAAAAATAACAGCAATCAAACTTTCAAAATCACAAATAAGGACGAATTGTGGTCCTATACGCAATTAATTACCATCTAAGTTGTTTAACTTATCTTCTGCAACACATGCTTGGGACGTGCACTGACGCACTGTTTTAACTAGAACGTACAAACTGAGAAGGCAACGAACTATGACAAATTCACATGAGCAGCCAACTAATGAAGGCGTCTTTGGTAGCGCGATGGCTTGGTTAAAGAGCACATAGGACATGACACGAGCAACAACCAATGACCTCTCACGAACTTACCGAATGTTCGTCCTGTCGAACGATGACGTAAATGCAAGCTCTGTCCTCAAGCAGCCTTAAAACGTGCCTATATAGATTGAAGGCTGTCTACTTTCTGAGAAGTGAGCGTAGCCATTCATTAAATGCGGGTATTTGGATGAATTGTGTGTTCTCGGAACCGGCTTAGCCACGGATTCATGTGAGACACGAATAATGTGTCGTCTGTGTTATTAATCTTTAATATGTGTCGTTCGATTAAGTTAGTGTAGTGGTAGGTTTACTTTGGTTCTTGCAAATAATTTGTTTCAGCAAGAATTTGTCAGAATAACTTGCGACGAGCAGGCCGACAAAAGATGCGATAAAGTGCTGAAATCTATCTACTTATCTGCTACAATTGGGAATTCCGTGCTGAGGTCGCATAGTGGCACAGCGATTATTTGTTTCTACGTTAATTTCCTAGATGCACCTAGATTTATAGTCGTCACAGGCCCAGTGCAGTGAATGCAATGCAATGCAATTGAATAGTATTCTCACTCTACTGCCGAAAAAATGTTTGCTTTGACTATATTAAACTGGGTACTTAATACTTGTGCCCGTATGAATTTAACAAGACGTTGACTGTTTCAGCGGTATAAATATAAAATCCATTCCGTAGATTTTTGGTAAATGGCCAGCTGGTAATTTAGAGAACAAGCTTTCTCGTTCATGTTTAAATGACTATTACTTATGCATAAATAATTGACTATACCTGCAGGAACTCTGAATACAGCATTTTAATGTTTGCACTTTATTTCACAGACGAACTTCCGAAGACCCTCTGGGCGTTAAAATATAAACACGCGGTAATAAGCGGAAATCAAAATCTTTGGTTAGGCCCTAACTGTCTTACGCTGGAGCATTTAGCCAACGCTGCTTTGGCTGACAAAAATATTAAATTACAATCTAATTTGTTAAACAAATTTTATATCCTTACTTTAAGTGCCTTGGAGGTTACCAGAGAGGCTATCGCAACAACTAGCACGTTGTAAAATTACAAGCATAAGTAATCTATGTTTTTCTTTTTCAATATTTATATTTTGGCAAAATGCGTAACAGTAAATAAGGCTATACATAATGTTAATTTTCAGTTCAACTGAATACCTTTGTGACTTTTATTTCTAGGATATTAGCTCTTAGCAAATCAGTTTTTAGAAGTCAAGTCCTCGTGTACCAAATTCGCCCACATGTCAAAAATGGAGGCCTTTTTTATCAAAACCTGACATAACCTGCCGATATATCTCTTCTCTTAAGTAAAAAGGAAAAATCTCGGAAAATCGGTTTCATTGTTTTGCATGTGAATTCAACAATAGCTATGCATAGCCAGATAGAAGAAATATATAACGGGCATTACAGAGTCGCTACTTTCTACGGGATTGAATCAGTGCATCAAGCAACGTGAAGCGGCGTGTAGCTCCTGCTATTAACTCTTCGACTGGTGTTTTTAATTATGCGGCAGAATGCAGTACCAGGTATCGCTATTATTAAGATGTAGCTGTGGATCGGAATTTCTTGGGTTACCCATGCAAATTCAAAGCGCCTAGAAAGAGATTGAGTTCTCTGAGGTCGCTTTATCATGTGTATTATTATTAATATCATCTCTTCCTATAAGAGGGCCTTTTGGAAAATCTCCAACGAAGCTTCTGCCACTGCTATGGTAATCTGAACTAGCACTGTTGCTATTAGCAGCGCATTTTCTTCCCTAAATGTTGGCCTCATCCCTCTGTTTACGCTACTTGGGATTGATGGTGGCGTTTGACCGTAAGCCAGCAGAACTAGTTTTATAGCTATTCCAGCTTTACGTAGGGTTCTTTAAGCTACAAAATTGCTTACGGCGCCCCACGGTGCTATCTGGTACTTGAGGACGTTGAAGTTAGTCGTATTTCGGCAATCTGTGAACCAGCTGAGGATACTCGATATGAATATCTGTGAACCGTAGCTTCTCATAATGAAGCAGGTTAAGGCACCTGTGACACTTTCAACCAAACGTTTACTCAGGTATAATAACATAATAATAATAATACGCTTGATCAAGCGCGCTCAGAGAACTCAGTCTCTTTCTAGGCACTTTACATTTGCTGCAAAGGAAACACGATTGAATGGTGAATGGTATCAAGCTCGATAAACAACAAAAAATAACATGGTTAGGGGTGACATGAACAGGGTCAGCTAGCAAGTGTGGTTAGTGGCAGAAAGCAACAGTGTCAGCACGCCTAATCACATTAAGGACCAATTACAGGGACCCGTTTAATGCTGTCTTAATCAGGGAGGATTGACTAGGTAGTGACATTGTTGTAGGAGTTTTACTTAGAAAGAAGCTGTTAAATAAGCAATCATTAAAAGAAGCAAGATCATTTCCGTATTGGATCTGCTTTTTCGACGTAGGTCAGGTTCTTATCGACCGACCGAATAAGCCTGCCGGTAAATATTGACTAGCGGCGACATATCACCTTAGGCTAAGCAGGTCTTCTTTAGAATAGCTAAGAGTCGCCCGAGGCAGCTCTCTAATACGTGGAGGTACAGTTCGGAATCATGTGGCCGAAAATGTGTGCATTAGTTCATCGGTATATATTAACTAAATTCTCTTACGTGAGGACATGGCCCCTGTTACTTCAAATAATCACGAAAACATTTTGCCTTATCTGCCTACAAATGCCAAAGTAGAACATCCTTGGCGAATGAAAGGAAAGTTGAAATGATGTTGATTGGGAGAAAATCGGCACTGAATATGCATCATGTGGGTAATTCTTGCTGTATTAATATTATAAGCCTGATAGCTGAGTGTGTCTTTGTTTCCATATATAATTACATAATTCCTTTGTATAGCACCCTGTGAGAACTTAATCTCCATCCAGGGTCCTCACGTATTACACGAGGCTCGAGAGCACGACCTTGACCATCGCACGAGTTCGCCTGCACCTTGGTCGAGCGAGCACCATAACCACTGGGCCAAAGTAATGAAGCATTGCTTACTTTTACCGTCTTTTCAAAGCTTGATGCCATGTAAGCTCACTAACAATTTGCAGCTAATTCTCAGAGTTGCAAAGCGCCTGATCAGAAATTGACTCTGCTACGGGGCTAAGCACGAGAAACTGCCTAGGCATTTAATAGGAAAATAGAAACTAAGTGATTAAAGATTGTCTAGAGATTAAATGCCAAATTCTATCGGATGCTGGGATTCTATGGTTGGGTGTGGTTTATTGAATAGATTTGGACTACAGCCCGATCTTAAAGGCTTTCGCATTGAAGTAACAATTTACGGGGTGGCACCGTGGAGCACTAGCTCGTACTTTTATCGTATCTAAAAAAATATTATCGTTGTAGTATCTCAAAAATTTTAAAATCGTTTATACTTAACGAATCTAGTCGGCACCACGTGGGCTTTGCATGGGTTAGCCACGTGACGCCTCTACTCAGTCCCCCTACATTTACAAACAGTAGTGCCTAGAACGCATCGTCAGCAAGACTTCACCAGTGATGAGCCCCACTTTGGTATGCTAAGCGACAATATGACCTTGATGCCCTCTTTTGGCACAATGGCCTGCCGGCCTGGGTGTTAAAGAGCTCTCTCTTCGAGCCAGTAGAGGTTATCTCGTCGACGATGCACGACCTTCACACTACGATGCAGGCTGCCTCATTGCCATAAGTGGAAGCGAGATCCCACAGTTGCTGCTCGTAACCACGAGACACCTTGGTCTCAGCAAACAAGCATTCATCGATCGCCTGGCGAGTACAGCGACACAAATCTTACTGAGCTTGCATGAGTAGCATTGCCCGTATTTGGCTAGTATCCTCTCGGTTGGAATAGCTATGGCGGAAACGGGCACCGCTATTTTTTTACGAACCTTCTCTGGACTATGAATCAGAGCCAATCCTGCTCACGAGTTCGCAGGAAAATTACGGTAAACAGCGATGTATAAACCTCAAATGAGCCTGTAAGACCACTGCAGCAACCGGTGGCTCGTTATCATCCTGCCACAACGTGATTTTGTCGCTGGTCAGACCTATCCATCGTCGCAGAGTGCATGTACATGAGTAACTCTCCCGTTCGGTGTTTAGATAGTGAATTTCTGCACCTTTCAAAGAGCACTTCAATACATGGCTTCCCAAGTTAAGCACATTCAACTGTATCCAAGAGTTTTTGCCGGATAAAAGAGCCGAGTGGTGCTTCTTTTAAGGAGAGAAAGTATGTGACGATTCAACGAACTGTGTATGCAAGCGTCCGAAAGCCCGAGGAGCAGCATGCTGGCACGCTGTGAAGTGACACTCAAGGGATCCCGGCAGCGAAGACACGTGATCGAAAGTTCTAATGCAAACTGATCTACTGCATGTTACCTGTAACCCAGTCAGACAGTCACCTAATCCAGTCTGTGCTACTACCACTACATTGCGTTCACTTCAAAAACTCTTCCATTAACGGAAAACTTTTTCGGTTGCATACTCCATACTTTTTGAGACTCATAAGAAATGCGTCAATTTATTTAGACGTAATTTCAGCAAGAACAAGCAATCAGCTAATACTTTGCTCTGCGGGCCATTTAGACATCAACTTACTTGCCAAAGGTTGTCAGCTTTATTCCATGGAATGTAAACACAGTTTTGTACTATAGGCAATCTAAAGCAGTGGCAATAAACTATGGCTGGTTTGTGAAGGAGTGAAGAGAATTGTGGTATCGACCCACGTGATTTTGAGTTTACTGTTGTTCACACAGTGACTATGTCCTTGGGAAATTTTATATAATCTTAACCGTTAACTTTTAAAAGAGCGCAGGGCAACAAACAATTGGAAGTTAGCCATTGACTATCAGGTTTCTGTTTGGTCAGGATTCTTGGCTTTGATTCACGCAGATTAAAATTGTCATCCTTCAGCCGTCAAAGAATGGTCCAGACCTGCGAAGCTCATTCTCAAGCAAAAGTAAATCCCGAAACCTCAACAGAGGCTCGCTTAACTAGATAGAACTAAATTACTATATGAGTAACGTTTCTTCCTGCACCTTGCCAATTTCGGGTGGATTTGTGGTAGGCAAGAGTTTATGCTGGTTTTTAAACTGACCTGCCCATTACAATGGTGTGCAATAGCCAAGAAAGAACAAGCTTATTGCTTGAAGACGTTGTGTGAGTTCCCTTTAAACCAGGTGCTTTGCACTGCCCAATCAAAATTTGAGCTTGGCACGACCAATTTATTGACAATTTTTGACGGCTTGTGGGGAATTATGACATTGATTGGAACCATTGCCATATATTGCTTTGCCGCTTACCCAAAATATAACGTTCGAAATGGCCATACAATTTATTTCATTCAATTTAAAAAGTGAAAAGTCATTAGCAACAACAATGTGAGCTTACCAAAGCAAATTTGAGGGGATTTTTCTGTATGATTAGTGTGAATTGTGGGGTAGGCCTGAGCCGTTGAGTTAATTTTAATGCGACGTTTGTGAGCGAGCCTCTATAATGAAATTTCTGGGGAGGACACTAAGAAATAAGCGTCTAGGGATGGGAAATTTAAATGGAAGTTTCGTATATCAAGTCCCTTGAAAATGAACAGCAGTATTCGCCCGAATCATTGCCATCAATTGATATGATTTATTTAGGACATATGTGGGTACAATTGGTTACAAGTTGGCGCATACACAATAAAACCGAGATTGATTATGCTGTTTAGTCATTTCAAATTTAATCTTCACCAAGCCACTTTCTTGAGATATACGATCAATCAAAAGGGACTGCTTTTTTCCCTGACAATGTATGTTGATTGTTGATTGTTGATTGTTGATTGTTGATTGATGTTGATTGCCATAAATTTTATGAGATTAAATGTGCACAAATACTTAACACTCTGCTCGTGTTCTTTCAAAAAGGTGAACATTTCTGTTCATTGTAAACCGTTGTTGCCAATACTGGTCGATTGGCGGCGAGTTTCGATTTTTCAGCCATAGTCTTTTCCGCCAGTCACCACGCATTGCCCTAAAGTTAACATGCAACATAGCTTAAGCGTTTGAATTTTCCTTCTTAGCACTGACCTTGAATATGCGAATTATTATAATAATATGCGAATAATAATAATATTAATAATATGAAATAAAAGAATAATAATAATATGAAATAAAAAGAATAACATGCGAATTATGAGAGAATTGCAGCTTCCGCGGCTTCCGTTTAAGGTTAGTGATTAAAGGTTGATTGTAGATTGTTAATTGTAACATTTTTCCTCTTTGAGCAGAGCCATTGCTTTCCGATGGTCCGGTGCCTTGAATTGCCGCAATTTTTGCTATGTCGTGGGTTCAAATCCTGCGGTTGCACTTTGAAATAATGCCCAATAACTTTTAAAGGAATTCAGAGACCGATTTTACGGTATGGTGTAGCAGAATGCTGCAGTAGTTTACTCTATTGGAATAGGCTATTTCGGTCGATTGAAATGGGTTGCCGGTGATTGCCGGCGGTAACCTTTAGGAAACTATTCGCTTTAGACAAAGATTCGCGTAATAAGGTCACTTCTGTCCGAGTACGCATCCGCCCCACTGGTTGGTAGGAATTTTGGAGAGTAGAGCTCTCCGAATCATGTACAGGTGAGCACAAAAATCATACGTGAATTAAAAAAAAACTTAACTGAAACTTGAAAGATAAAAGGTCGTTGCTTAGCCACATTTTGTACGCAAAAACCCATCGCAGCTGCAATGACAGAGCGTTCCGCGACTGATTTTGAAGCTATACTTCTGCTTCTGCTGTTTTAATATATGCGGGCTGTAGCGAATGGGTGGCTTTTTGAGAAGAGATGTCAATCCTTTAATACTGATGAGCGGGCAAGAAAAGACGCTGTGTCAAGTGAGAAAACATCAACAGCGACATTTTAGGCATTTTACGACTATTTGAAATCGCCCTACGGTAATTGGTCTACAATCCTAGCATAACTATATTCATTGTAGATCTAACAGGTTACACTTTGGGTATTCCAGCTTCGTTAAAATGTGCTCTCTGGATCAGTTTGAAAAAGCTAGGAAACGTTCTCCGTAAGAGCTGATTCGATTCGACGGCATATACTTTTTTTTTATCTAAGACAGAAGTTTCTGTCTCCACCACTTCCAAATTTTTCCTATCGAAAACAAATTTCCTCCTACTTGCTGCATGGAATTGAGAGACCGAACTCCAGAGGGAGGCAGCCATCTTAAGGATGGACTGCCTGATCTTGTCGATCTTTATGACGGAAAAGCTAGAGAAGCGATCAGATAAATCATCACAGGGATCATTAGGATTCCTAGATCATCAGGTAAGAAATAATCTGAGAGCCTTTCAGGAGATGATTGATCGTCGACATCAGCATTTTTGGATAGCGCATCTGTGATTCAACAATGTTTTCGGTCTAAGCTAGAATCGGCCTTTGCTAGGATCATTTGATACGATCCACAGTAGTCCTCGTATATCTTTCGATGGATAGTCAGTCCTGACCTTCTTTATGCTTTATTTTAAAGCTTTCACTTAAGTTGACCTAGCAATTTTAACGTCTATGGTAAACCATAAGCCGTCTGGTTGAGGGCACACAGTGCGCTCAGTCAGAGGTGCAAATTCGTCGAGCACGTCAGCTTGTGTCGTGTTGTAGCAATCAACCAAAGATGACAGGTCGGAAGGGTACTGAGCAGCAGAGGCAAAGCTTATCTTCTCGCACGGACAGCATCAATGTCAAGGGTTTTGAGTTTTCGCAATTCACGGGTGATTTCAGAAGAGGAACAGGAGGGCGCACATTGTTGGCTTAATGAGATCTGCATGTGGTCAGATAAGTAGGATTCGGTAATAATTGGTGATGACAAAGTGCTGTTGTATGAGACAATGGAAATATTGAGTGTGTGACCCTTGATGTGAGTACGGCCATGAGCATGGGCCACAAAAGACAGTGAGTCACTCAGTGAATGAAATTCAGTTCTGAAGGCGTTAGATAAGTTATCTATAGGAGCTAATGCTGATGTCAGCAATAGTAAGAAAAGATTGATTTCTTGCTCGCAGAATGGAAATGTGATCAGAGAAATCTGAGACAAAGGGAGGACTTTGTACCTAGTGAGCGATAGACTACTGCCACCATCGGTTGCTTGTTGTCTGGTGAAATCGAGACAGAGGATTCTAAAGACATCTTCGAGGGTACTGCAAATAGTTTCAATCGAGCGGGTACTCAGCTCGATGCTCCTGCCAACTGAGCGGCGTCTCCAGGTGGCTGGTGACCCCGGCATGTGGACGTTTGAGCAGCTTCTGCCGCCCATTTTGCCGTCTACCATTGCTATAAAAGCCACAGGAATGAATTTCGGCACACCACCCGAACACTTTAATTGACAACTAAAGCCTTGAACTTGCGCAAGACTCTTCAGATAGGCTTGTCTTCCGGGAGAGTCGCAGTTGCCAAACCCGTTTCTCGAAGATCTGCACTGGCTCCCTACAAAGCAACGCATCGACTTCTTGGTTTTGTCACTCGCGTCAAAGTCCCTTCAATTCCAATCTCCAGCCCATTAATGTAATGTAATGTATCTCCATCTGTAACTCCACAAAATCATAAAGACCGTGTGGGTGTTACGCAGGAGAGTTTGTATAGCCCACTCACAGTCCAAGCGGCTTTTGGTACGCATTCGGTAGGTGGCCAACAGACTTCGTCTCGCGCAAAAAAGAAAAAGTGGGAAGCATAGCAGAGTCAGGAGAGCAGTTGAGGTAGTGAGTAGCATAGAAGTAGCAGCTCAGGACCGCTGCAAAGGATGTGCCATAGTCGGCAGTAGGAGAGTAGTTGTCGTTGCGTAAGAAAAGATAGAGATTAAGTCATCTGAGGTCACCATAGAAATTTATTACTATTGCTATTATATTTAATTTATGAAACCTGACCGCAAGCAAAGCTCGATTGCTGGAATATTTTGCTCATTACTGCCAGCTATTGGTCTTGATAAAATCGTGGTCTGCATCACTGTTCTAACTACAAGCATGTACACATGACTTGGATTACGCTGAAGCAGATCCATTTTGTATGCTGGTAGTAGCTCAGCTTTCTAGGATAGGGATGACTAGATGACTATTCCTTGTCACCGCAAGTCTGACACACTGCTGCAGCGGTCTTTTCAAGCATCACTTTTTAGGCTACTAAGTATTCGACAACTCGACTGATTACTGTAACTATTGAAGGCGACTGTGCATACCTATTATTGTTTGTTGTGTCATTGAAATTCAGTCTCAGACGGTTCCATTCACCGAGTGTAGGGAATTGTGGATTGCTTGCAAAACATCTCCTTATAGCAAGCCATTCAATAAGCCAATTAAATCAACTATTTTAGGAAACACAAAGGGTAATGCAAGCAATACCGATAAATAGCTATATCTTAATAATAGCATGCCCGATACTGCATTCTGCCTCATATCTAAAAAGACTAGTCAAAGATTTGATAGCAGGAGCTCAAAGCGGCTTCACGTTGCTTGATGCACTGATTCAATCCCGTAGAAAGTAGCGACTCTGTAGATGCCGGTTGTGTAGGTCTTTCTGCCCTACCTTAGCCTTGCAAGTTTGATTCACACGCAAAGCCTCACACTTAGTTGCTTAGAACTAATATCCTAGAAATAAAAGCCACAAAGGCATTCAGCTCTGCTATAAATTTCTATTTTGTGTCGCTTTTTTTACTTTCAAGTATTGCACCGAAATATAAATGTTGAAATAGGAAAACATGGGCTCCTTATGCTTGAACTTTTACAGCGTGGTAGCTCTTGCTATGGCCTCTCTAGTAACCTCCAAGACACTTAAAGTAAGGATATAAAATTTGTTGAACAAATTAGATGTTAATTTAATTTTTATTTGTCAGCAAAGGCATTGGCTAGATCAGGGGTGTCCAACACGTGGCTCGCGGGCCACAACCCGGCCCGCCGAGGTCTTCTATGCGGCCCGAAACGTTATCCCAAAAATATTTGTCACTCCATGTTTTTCGGTAAATTTTAATCATTACAAACGGCGATATAAGGCGCTGTGATGTACTTCACGCGCGCGTGAGGCGTGAAGGTGTCCGAATGGCTATTTTCGCGTGAAATTAAAGCAATCGATTTATTTTGCTATCCTTCATGCGAACATTTTGGCGTGAAGGGGTAATATATTTGTGCTACAGCGGCGCCATTACGATCACATGTATAACGCTTCCGCAAGCGGAATGAACTGTGTCACACTGTGGATAGAAAAAAAGAGCCGTTTCTCAGCTGCGGCTGCACGAACTGGAATCAGTCAGTCACGTAGGTTTTTCAAAAAACGCGTATTGCTCAACTTTCTTACTAATACTAAGATATTGCTGTGATAAAATATAAATTAATCAATTCGTAACTGATCTGTTTTTTTATTTCACATATAAAAATGGCGGCGAATGTGAATAATAGCAAAAAACGAAAAATTTACACAGAAGGAAGACTTTTCAAAGCATCTTGGACTGTAGACTATTTTTTTATGGAGCGCTTCAGTACGATAATGTGCCTAATACGCCAAGAAACAATTGCCGTTGCAAAGGAATACAATGTTAAGCGACATTTTTCAACCAAGCATGGTGACAGGTACAACAGCCTGACTGGTCGACTTCGAATTGGTTGCGTGAACTCGTTGAAACAGAGCGTCATCGGACAGCAATCATTGTTTACAGAAGTCAGCAACAAGTCTGAGGCTTCAACCAAGGTAAGTTTTTTAATAGCTGAAGCTATAGCTAAGCCGGGGAAAGCATTTTCCGATGGTGAATTTGTTAAGGAATGCCTCAGGCTGTTTACTGGTGTGGTCTGTCCAGAAAAGAAGTCAGAAGTAGAGAAAATTATTCTTTCTCATCAAACGGTTGCGACAAGAGTTGACGAGCTCGCATCCAACATAGAAGAAAGTCTCACTAAAAGACTTGCTGAATGCGAATTTTATTCTCTTTCGCTCGACGAAAGCACGGACAATAGCGATACGGCTCAACTGTCGGTGTTTATACGCGGGGTAACAGGAAAGTTTGTCATTATCGAAGAAATGTTGGATATGTTCAATGAAAGGCACTACACCGGGGAGGGATATTTTGGATCAGGTCAAGAGGGTACTCACAAAATTTAATCTTCCTGAAACTAAATTGATTGGTTTAACCACAGACGGAGCCCCTTCAATGACAGGTAGACACAATGGATTGGTATCTTTAATGGTAAAATTAGTACCTCACAAAATTTTCATCATCACTGCATCATCCACCAAGAACAGCTATGTGCAAAGGTCTTGAGCATGCAACATGTAATGGACAATGAAGTTTCAACAGTCAATGTGATGAGGTCTTGTCCGCTAAACCACAGACAATTTCAGGCTTTACTTGAAGCGTTGGGATCAGATCATTGTGATGTTATTTATTTCTGCCAAGTCCGTTGGCTAGGTAGGGCAAACACGTTAGCCAGGTTTTGGTCACTTCGGGACGAAATAAAAACATTTATGACAGAAAAGGGAAAAGATGTTGGCTTCCTCGATGACAAGCAGTGGTTGAATGACTTGGCTTCTTTGGTGGGTATGACCAAACATCTTGCAGATCCTAATGTCAAACTCCAAGGTAAGGATCAACTGGTCCATAAAATATATGAGTGTGTTGTCGCGTTTGTGGAAAAGCTGAAACTTTTCCGGAAACACTTAGATCAGAAGAAACTGTTACATTTCACAACACTAGCAACAAGATCGCCTGAAACGCTGGCTCATATGAAGTACTCCCCTCTTGTTAGCAAACTTGTTGATGAATTCGAAGAGAGGTTTCAGGATTTCCAACAACATTCGGATGACATGAACATGATTAGTAATCCATTTAATATGGATTCCTCTGGTGCACCTGATGAATTTCAACTCGAACTAGTCGACTATCATAATGACAGCAATTTAAAAACTGCTGATGATGAGCATGACCTTGTTACCTTTTACAAACATTATGTTTCATCAGAGTCTTTTCCTAACCTAGCCAAACATGCTCGCAGGTATATTGCACTTTTTGGCAGCAGATATTGCTGTAACAGCTTTTTTCCATTTTCAGAAATAAGGTCGCTTAGTACCATAGGTATTTTGTACATTGAGCGAGGATTCTCAAGGCAAGCGTTAAGTCGGCTGATGGATTTATAACAGGCCTGATCGATAGCCGCTAAGTTAAAGAGATTCACAGTGACGCGTGAGAGGGGCGTGCTGAGCGATTCGGCACAATGCTAGGAATACTAAATGAGCGAGTACTCAGCTCGCAGTTCCCGCCCAACGAGCGGTGTCTGAGCTGGCAGTTCCGGTCACCACGGCAGTTCCAGGGTGCTTTTCTTTTGTTAATGCATAGTTCACTTATGGTTCAATCTTAGCAACAGCCTCAATATCTATGAATGCATTTTATCTACGATTATGAAGCGATAGCAACTGCTAATGATCGTAACTACCATTCAGGTTACTAGCCACCTGTGCAGCTAAGGCAGCCGCTGGCGTAGGAGACACAGCAGCCCGAAGCGATAAGCGTTTAGATATCTATAGGCACGTAATTTCTTACGCGCTACGGTCAAATAACAAATAGAATTAATTTTAAACAGGTCTTAGCTGTATCGTTTCCGTATACGACGTTCGCAAGTTCTTCAGTTTTTGGAAGAATTCTGGAACGAACACGAACGCAGGCGAGAGAGCTCCACGTCGGGAGGCTTCAATGAATAAGTAATGGTCATTTAAACGTAAACGGGAAAGCCGGTTCTCTGGCTTATCAGCTGATCATTTATCCGAAATTCGCGGAATGAATTTCCCATGGATACCTGAAACAGTAAAAAAATTTTTAATTCATACAGACACAAGCATTAAGTCCCCGAATTTATATAGTCGATCTCGAAATTGTTTTGGCAGTTAAGTGAGATTTCTATTGGGGCTATTTACTTGCATTGCGTTCGCTACACTGGGCCTGAGAAGACTTTTATTCTAGGTGCATCTAGGAAATTAACGTAGAAACAAATAATCGCTGTGCCACTATGCGACCTCAGCACGGAATGCCAAATTGCAGCAGATAAATTGTTAGATTTCAGCACCTTATTGCATCTTTTGTCGGCGTTCTCTTCGTAAGCTAATCTGACAAATTCCTGCTGAAATTTTTTTTATTAAAAACCAAGGAAAACCTATCACTAGACTGACTTCATCAAACAACACGTATTGCAGAAATGTCTCACATGCATCCGTGGCTAAGCCGGTTCCGAGAACACACAATTCATCCAAATACCCGCATTTAATGAATGGCTACGCTCACTTCTCAGAAAGTAGACAGCCTTCAATCTATATAGGCACGTTTTAAGGCTGCTTGAGGACAGAGCTTGCATTTACGTCAACGTTTGACAGGACGAACATTCGGTAAGTTCGTGAGAGGTCATTGGTTGTTGCTCGTGTCATGTCCTATGTGCCTTTTAACCAAGCCATCGCGCTACCAAAGACGCCTTCATTAGTTGGCTGCTCATGTGAATTTGTCATAGTTCGTTGCCTTCTCAGTTTGTACGTTCTAGTTAAAACAGTGCGTCAGTGCACGTCCCAAGCATGTGTTGCAGAAGATAAGTTAAACAACATAGGTGGTAATTAATTGCGTATAGGACCACAATTCGTCCTTATTTGTGATTTTGAAAGTTTGATTGCTGTTATTTTTTTAAATCGCCCCGGATTCAGGCCGTTTGCCTTTATCGAAAGAAAGTAAAATGCTACATATTATTTTTTTCGGTACCGTTCGCATTATTTATACTCTCTCTTTATACTTTATACTGCCGAGTAAAATTATTAGACTGTGCATCGAAAGACTTTGTTGATATTTGTGTTGACCAATGCTTTTCAAGCTTCTGTCGCTGCATTTCTTCTGATCAAACGCACACAAGTAATAAACAGAGTTTCTCGTTCTTAATTTCGTGAAGCTCTCGGAAAACGAATGGCTTATGGAGGCTAGATGTACTAGTTCAGGGTTTGTCTATCTGTGCTATTCGAAAGTGTCTTTTTAACATGCTTGCGCTTTACACTGTTGTTAATTAGTTTTAATACAGCTGTAAAATGTTCTAGAAACCATGAAGCTTCTAGCCGGAGCGGTCGTTGTGTGTCTCGTTATGGGAGCGTTCGCGGCCGACATTCGCCCAGTAAGTCAAGGAGAATTGTCAATTTTTGCCATGGAAATTTAGAAATGATTTCAATCGCAGTGGCGTAATCCGACTATCTTGAGGACTTGATACATTTTTAGGACAACAAGCAGGACGCCCAGCTGAGCAGCGAAGCACTCTCTCAGCTCAATCAAGCGTTCGAAGGTGATTCTCCAGCTGTCCTCCTATTTCGCCGCCGTCAATACGTCGCCTCTTTGTTTCTTGTAACTATGCACGCCATTCTTCTTCCGTTCCAGTATACTCTGCTGCTAAGAGGGCGTGGTACGATACGCTGGGAAATATTGTACTTGACATCACCGGAATGCGCCAAGTTTGGGACGGAGCAAAGTATGTGTACGAACGCATCTCAGGATAAACGAAACAAGAGACACGACGAGTCTCGGACCTCTTACGAAATCTTAAGTTATAAATAAAATTAAACATCAATCGTACCTGTACAAAGATTTTTTCGCACGACAGTGATCACTCTTTTTTTGAGGAAGCAGCGACAAGACGTGTGAATCTGTAGTGTTTGCCTTGTTTTCATGCTGTTTCTGATAGAACTAATACCAATAGATGGATCTAAGAAACGCCATTCGCAATATGTCTGCTGGTAGAGGCATAACCACAGCAAGATATAGACTGATTTACGAAAGACTCCGTCTCGGTTGTGCCGAAAAACGGACACTAGCAAGCGTCTTTGATGAGTTTGCACTGCTGTCCGTACGGAAGGTGCTTTCCTCCTAAAAAACTTAATCTGCATTTGAAGCAACAAGAGGTAAGAATAGTAAGCGTAGACAGGCAATGGCAAGATTCAGTTTTGGGCTGGCTGCCATTTCTAGGCTTTTGAGAACTATTAGTGGTTGCATTATTCCATTTCAGCCAAGGAAGAGTGCACAGTTGATAGAGAAATAGGGCGATACAGGCCGCGACTCCAAAGCTCACGTTCGACTCTTTTTTCAGCATCTCCACAAGCATGCAGGCTTAATAGGACTCACGGTGAATGTGAAGTGCTTAGAAAGCGATTAAGCTCTTTGATGGTGGTATAACGAACGCAGCATTATTATTGTTATTATTATTGTTATTAGAGTGCTTGCAACTGGATTTCCCTGCAATTATGAACCGTTACCTTAGGCGCTGAATGTGAACACCGAGAGTCGGTTAAGAAATAACTTCGATTAGCCGAGTCTAATGAGTGGCACTGGCCACTACACAATACATCGGTCTCACCACATTTGCTCTCTCCGCTTAAATAATGGTCAGCCGTTCGCTGCGTCAATGGGCTAAGCCAGAGCTGATGTGGGCCAGTAAGCGAGTCTGTTGGAAGTCATCTGCCGTAATATCAGACGTTCTTTTGCTGACAATTAGTTCGGCTTTTTCTAACACGGCGTTGCCGCGTGCAATGCCTTCAGAAAGAGACCGCTGCAGCGATGCCGATGACGTCGCACAGCCAGCATCGCGGCTCAAGGCGTTGCGTGCCTGGCAAGATATTATCGCGACCACTCGGCTGTAGCACCCAGAGCGCAACTCAAACTCCCGAGGTCAAGGTCTAGAGCCTAACTCCTCCGGCACAACTCATTGCAATTTACCTGCCTCCGGCTTCCGGCACAACTCATTGCAATTTACCTGCCTCCGGCTTTTAAGACGGCATCACCGTTGATTAGCAAATAACTAGTTGCCAGCGGTTACGATTCAAGGACTGGGACGGCAGTGATAATCTGGCTCATCTTGATGACTGTTGTCGTTTCCGTTAGAGCTCATCGTGGGCCGCGGCTGCAGCCGGTGTCTAGCCGCCGGTTCTGTTAGTTTACACTGGGGTGGCAGCTCCGAGGTAAAAGGAGAAGAGAGGAGAGGGACGCTCTGCACAGACAGAAAGAGAGGAAAGGAACGCTCAGCACGTGCCGGAAGAGTGGGCAGAGAGGTCAGAAGTAGATTGTAGCGACGGTCGCCTGAAACATGGAATAAAAGAGACGATCGAGCCGCACCGACGGGATGGCAGGCGGAAAACGTCAGTACTCAGCGACTGCGACGGGTCGAGCGACAGGAGGAATAATTTGCCCACCACAAATGGCAGTTATCCAAAGGGCGGCCGCCCCTAGAAGGTCGGGAGATCGGCTCGCTCGCCCGGCAGCTAACTGACGTCATGCTGATGGAAGGGTCAGAAGTAAGGGTAGCTTAAGGGTAGCATAAGGGTTGCTTAAGCGAATTGATTCAGCTCTGGCACGCTCTAAAACGGCTGCTCAAAAGGCAGGTGCAATCGCTGTGTGCTAGCTGCAGCTTAGCAGACGCTTACAGAGCCTATTAGCCGCATACGGATTGGCACGAAAATAACAATGTGTATTTTTGAATTCTTAAGATGATCCTGCAATTTCAAGCGGCGGCACAGGCTCGAATAATAATATAATATTAGTTAGCATCGTAGTAGTATATATATTTATTTGTTTGCATTGCGTCCTAAGAACTTAGTCCCTCTAGTATATGCCTCGGGGCTCGAGCCCACGACTTCAGCCAGACCTTGGTCGGTGCAAGCACTTTAACCGCAAGACCAAACTAGATCGCCATAGTAGCTTGCAAAATAAAGTTCAAACGTATCCGGCAAGTATTGTGAAGTGCTGGACAGTGCTACATTCTTTTCAATTGTGTTTAAGTCCATGAATCTGTCTGGTAATTCTGGAACCTTTCGGGTATTTGAGGAGCTTTCGGCGTGGCCATGAGGCAGCCGTTGTAACCCAGATTGATCCCAGTGTGACTATATCTGCGTGAGTTGCAGGTAACACACTGCAGATCGATTTGCCTTCGATGTCTTGATTTGATGTCGTCTTCGAAGCCGGGCTTTCCTTTAATTAGTGCTTCACAGCGTGCCAGCATGATGTTGCTTGTGCCTTCGGACACTTGCATCCACAGTTCGTTGAATTGTCAGCTGTTTTTTCTCCTTAAACTAGGTACCCATCGGCTTTTTTACGATAAGGCCTCTTTTATGCGAGTGAATGTGAGCAACTTGGAAAGCCATGTATCGAAGTGCTCTTTAAAAAGAGCAATAACTCAATATCCTACTAGCCGAACAGGTGCATTCCTCACGTGCATACATTTATCGACAATGGCTAGCTCCCACCAGCGAAAAAACCGTGTTCTGGTAGGATGATGTTGAGCCGCGTGCACCAGGACTGGTCTTACAGGCAATTTCGTGGTTTCCACACCGCTGTTTAACGGAATATGCTGTTGAGCTCGTGAGTCACGATCGGCTCAGGCTCATCGTCCAGAAAAAAGTTCTTAGAAATAATAACGGCGCCAGTTACTGTTAAAGCTGTTCAACCAATGAGACCAATGATAGCAGCTGAATGCAATTTATACTACTCGTGCATGCTCAATAAGATTAGTTTCGCTGTGCTCGTTTTCAGGCAAGGTCTCTCGATGCTACAATAGGTTTTCAATATTGATAAGGGTCATTGGTATTAGACTGCAATTTAAGGGTCAAAGTTACTCGATCAGGTGCATTTTTCCACTGAATATGCAATTCAACTGTACTCAGGAAACGGTGCACTGCACGAAAATCATCCATTCTCTTTCAATATAGTGGACTCTCGTGTGTCTAGATGGCTAAGAATTCCGATAAAAACATTTTCCATGTTTATTTCTACAACTTTAACTTTTGATTCAGCGTACATTTTAAACATGAGCTTGTCGAGTGAGCGTGCAGCAATTATTACTCTCTTCCATGCTTAGTCTCTGTAGATGGAGTGGACTACGTCACGTGATATGCACGGTCGGTGCGCTTATCAGACTGCCGGACAGTGTGGCCTCCATCATCAAGGCTTCGCCGGACTGTAAAACGCCAGCGGCCGCTCTGAAGCGAGCCAAAGGTTCTAATGGTTCTAATGGCTACGCAACGAGGGCGCACACACTCTACCGTAGCGTCCCTCGAGCCAGCCGGAGCGACGCGTGCGAACGTCGTCGACGAGCTTACCGCCCGCCTGGCCACCTTATAGGCCGAGCTCCAGCGTATGCGAGTCGAAGCACCGGGCGCATCGGGAGAGCTTGGACGAGAGTCTGCAGCGGTGCTAGCGGGCTCGGCGCGCCATCGCGAGCGCGGGCAGACGGGAAACTTCGGAGGCCCTAAGAAAGTGCCGTGCTGGGAGTGCTCGGGCTTTGGCCATGTAGCCCGCAGCTGTGCTATTCGCAGAGCCACACCGACTACCAGACGACCTCAGGGAAACGGGCGAGGCCCCGCGGCTGGCTGGGGGGCCGCGGGCCGAATCTAGAGAGTCCCCTGTGCGGTACCCGAAACGCTTAGCGGCCCGCAAGCACGTTCGTCGTGCGTGACTGTCGTCGTCGGCGACAAAACTGTATTAGCATTGATCAACAGTGGTTCATTCCGTCACTAATTAAGGAAGAGGCTGCCCGCCGCTGTCCACACTCACCGTACCGTCAAACCTGCACGACCTTAAAGACGGCAGCCAATCAGCCCTTTCGGGCCACTGGACAGTGCGATCTACAGTTTGTTATAGAGGGCAGATCTGTGCGCCATACCTTTCTCGTTGGGAGAGACCTCGTCGTTGACATGATCTTGGGAACCGATTTTTTAACCTTGTGAGTCAGCCCCTAGCTCATGTATGTACCCGCTTGGGGAATAAAGATGAGAGTCTCGTTCACCGCTCGCGTTCGTCCGCTCGTGTCTTCGTGTCTCCGTGAGACTCCACCAGCCCTGCTGCAGCCGGAGACTCAGTAACATAACGTCAGCTCAAAACTCATCTCTATAAGCTATAATTTTGAATTTTTCTCTAGATATCCTCTTAAGTTTTGACGTTTAGTTATTGCTATATAGGCTAATGCATAAACCATATTTACAAACAGGAGTTTTAATTTACGGATACGATGATAATTTTAATAATACGTGAATTCCTACAGTTGTACAGTTATCGGGCTTCTTAGCACCAACTTTCGAAGCCAAACCTTTGGTTATTAAGGTTGTCGTCTTATTTCAGTCAACTATTTCCGTCAATAGTCAGCTTAGACTGGTGATGCAGACCACGTAGACCACTGAGAATTCAAATTCGTTTTGCTGATCGAGTTAACCCGTCTTTCTCCTATGATTTGTGCAGTACCTGTTTTATATTAAGACTCGTTCTACTAAATTTTACACACCTTAAAATGCTGGGTGAGCGTTATTCTAATGCGAAAAGCCAAACTAGCAGCCTTTAGCCTGTATGTCGTCTATATGTCAACACATTTCGGTCACTGTCTGTCAGCTGCTGCTCAAATGAGTACGATATCTTAATTCATAGACATAGTCGACGAAATGTTAATTGATCAAATGCAATCCGACATATAGACGTTAAGGATGATACCAGTGACTGGTGTTTTACCGAAGTACTTCATGGATGGCAGCGATATGTGACCTTGCTGTCCTAACACAAACTGCCGACGAGCGATTATAAACGAAGCCGGTTTCTGTGGTGTCCTTCTTTGGCGTCTCCTTGGCAGTAAATGTTTTCAATATTAATTGCGCCTAACTGGCTACTAGCTTTTGATCAGGCTTTAGGTCAAGGGCCTTAGTCTGACTTACAGGTCGCATCACTGGCAACTCAACTTTTAACTTTCAACTTTCAACTGCCTGACCCACGGTCTAGCGAGATCATTCTGCCCGGCTGAAAGCCTTGAGCGCAAATGAAGTGAATATCGCACGACGGCGACTTGTACGCCTCCTAACCAGAGACTATCGCATGAGCGGGCGTAGACCTTAGAATTCAGTGGCAACAATGTTTAAGATATCTTGTGATCGAGTTTTTTTCGTGCTGCATGTAATCACACCGCTCACTTCAGACTTCCAGCCACACTGCGTTTGTTTTCAATAAAACATAGTAATAATATATTTGTATAGCGCTCTCATAGAACTTAATATATTTGTAGGCACGTAACATATGCTGCAAAGGAAGCACGATAGAATGGTTAGTATTAGCATGCATTAGCATAGTGACAACTCACGTGTTAAATATGCGGCCGTGACACTGGCTAATCCATCACACCGCCATTTCGATATTGAAAGGGTTTGAGGAATGCCGATAGGTTGAAAAAGGGTTCGCCTTTTGGATCACCAGGAATAAGCAGACGCACGCGTACATACGTCGCAGACGTACGTTCCCTCCCACGTTTATATGCGTAAAATACAGCCGTCGCCCTCTATGCATCTGTGGGGCCATCGCTCATCTTCGAGCAACAGCCACTAACGTGCCCCTACATTCAAACCTCCGGGATCTGTTAATAATAATAATAATAATAATAATGTACTTGATAAAGAGCTCTCAGAGAACTTAATCTCTTTCTAGGCGCTTTACATATGCTGCAAAGGGAAATGCAATTAAATGGTAAGTAAAATCATGCTTGAAAAACAAACAAAATGAATAACATGGTTAGGGGTGACATGCACAGGGTCAGCATGCAAATGTGGTTCGCGGCAGCATGCACAGTGTCAGCACGCATAAGCACGTGATGGACGAATCATAGGGACCCACTAAATGCTGTCCTAAATAGGTGTGTTTTTAAATTCTTTTTAAATGTGGTCAGGTCAGGCGATGTTCTGACGCAGGTCGGGAGGAAGTTCCAGGCTTTGGGAGCATGTGAACTAAATGCACGGTCTCCAAAGGATTTGAGGTTTGTACGAGGTATTTCTAGACTGTTGGATTCCGAAAAGCGGGTGGTACGATGCTTGGCCTGATGGGGGAGTATGTCGGAGAGATAGGCTGGAGCAATAGAATGAAGGGACCTAAAAGTGAGCGACAAGACCTTGAAGTCAATCCGTTGCTTGACTGTTAGCCAGTGCAGGTCGGCGAGAAGTGGAGTAATGTGGCAACTGCGACGCTCACGACAGACAAGCCTAGCTGCCGAGTTTTGCACCAGCTGCAATCGCCTGATCGCACATGCTGTAAGGCCAGTAAGCAGTGAGTTGCAGAAGTCGAGACGAGATGTCACGAATGCATGGACCAACTTGGACGTGGTATCCTTATCTAAACAAGCCCGAGTTTTAGCAATATTATGAAACTGAAAATAGGCAGATTTGACCGCGGAGCTGATATGGTCGTCTAACGAGAGGTCGCTTTGGAATATGACACCTAGATTTCGAGCTGATTCGACGGGAGATATGCTGGCAGAGCCAATTTTGAGCGTCAGCCTTTCCAATTTCTGAATCACACTGGGTTTGCCCATAACTAGTAAGTTAGTTTTGTCCTCGTTTAGTTAGTCAGACTGTTAACTAGCCTCGAAGCCATATTCATCACTAGGTGCAGTGGCCTATTAGCTTTTTTGGTAGCCTAGCATAAATGCAAACGCAATAATCTAGCTGCGACAGGACTAAGGAGCTATTGAAAGTGTTTGCAAGCCGCCGTGGTAGGCAGTACCTAATTTTGGATAGTGATTGGACATGATGACTCCCATTGAACTCACTACTGACTTGTCACACTATCACCTGATTTGTCCACATTAAAAAAATTAAAAACACATCCATTTATCACAGCCTTTATGGGGTCCCTGCGATTCGTCCTTTATAATCATAATAATAATAAGAATGCACTTGATAAAGCGCCCTCAGAGAACTCAATCTCTTTCTAGGCACTTTACATTTGCTGCATGCAACTTTTTGAATGATTCACTCGGTGCTAACATTTGAGATGACGGCTACCCACGGCAACGAGTTGCCGCAGCTGTTCGCTGTTTACCGCCTCGAGATTCGGTGCGCGGCCCGCGGTCTCTAGAGTACAACCCGAGAAAAGCTTTCTATGGTGCCGTAATGTCGCACTAGGTAAGGCGGTTGCTTTCATGACCTCGGTCCCGAGGTCGTGGGTTCGATTCCTGTGGTGGGCGATCCTTTATAGCCACTGCAAGCGGTGGTGATAGCCGTAAAGGCTCTTCTGTCGCTATACAAAAAGAGGCTGTTTAAGCAGCTAGGTTTATTTATTTATTTATTTATGGTGCGACTATTGGCAGGGGTAACGTGAGTGTGGTAGAGTTTACTAAAAAGTATTTCCTAAAGCAAGCCCGTGCAAGTTTACACGTATCGTAATTATGCGAGCACAGACACATGCCGACCACCTGACAGCCTGACAACTAGGTAAGGCGGTTGCTTTCTTGACCTCGGTACCGAAGTCGTGGGTCCGATTCCTGCGGTGGGCGATCCTTTATCACCACTGCAAGCGGTGGTGATAGCCGTTAAGGCTCTTCTGTCACTATACAAAAAGAGGCTGTACAGTCAGCTAGGATTTTTTATTTATTTAGCAAATGTTAACAGCCCACATCGAGCATCTTTATCGGACTAAGATAATTAGTCTAATTATGTGAAAATGTATTGATAAACACCAATGGTAGGGGCCCTGTTGCATGACTGCCAGAAAGGCGACGTTCCACCGCATTCAGCAGCACGCGCGGGCTGATCACCACGCTCGGCAAAACAACTTGATTTTACGCAGAAATGTAGGGTTTCGACGTGAAAATAACTAATGATTAATGTTATGTGCTATACGAAACTCAAATTTGTAAGAAAGTTGAGATGTGCTGATTGTAGCCACGTATCACGTGACTGGTGCTACGCGAGCGGTGCCAATGATTCCGTTTGCCGCTTGCACGCTGGACGTGTTCGCTCGCTTCATTCGGTTTCCGCTGTTCGTTGCCTGCAAATAACTCCAATGACCTAGGATAGTGATGGAATTCGATAATCATAAAAATAATAGTGGTAGTAATAGTTATACAAGCATAAGCAGGCATAAGAAAATCGATTCTCTTTTTTTTATTCACATTTAGTCATGCTGGAAAGAAGCGAGTTATTCGATTTTAGAGGCAGGTTGTAATAATAATAATAATAATAATGTACTTGATAAAGCGCTCTCAGAGAACTTAATCTCTTTCTAGGCGCTTTACATTTGCTGCAAAGGGAAATGCAATTAAATGGTAAGTAAAATCATGCTTGAAAAACAAACAAAATGAATAACATGGTTAGGGGTGAAATGCACAGGGTCAGCATGCAAATGTGGTTAGTGGCAGCATGCACAGTGTCAGCAAGCATAAGCACGTGAAAGACGAATCACAGGGACCCACTAAATGCTGTCCTAAATAGGTGTGTTTTTAAGTTTCTTTTAAATGTGGTCAGGTCAGGGCATGTTGTGACGCAGGTCGGGAGGGAGTTCCAGGCTTTGGGAGCATACGAACTAAATGCACGGTCAATAAAGGATTTGAGGTTTGTACGAGGTATTTGTAGACTGTTGGATTCCGAAAAGCGGGTAATACGGTGCTTGGCCTGGTGGGATAGTAGATATGAGAGATGGGCTGGAGCCTTAGAATGAAGGGACCTAAGAGTGAGCGACAAAACCTTGAAGTCAATCCGTTGCTTGACTGGTAGCCAGTGCAGGTCGGCGAGAAGTGGAGTAATGTGGCAACTACGACGCTCACGACAGACAAGCTTAGCTGCCGAGTTTTGCACCAGCTGCAATCGCCTGATCGCACATGCTGGTAGGCCAGTAAGCAGTGAGTTGCAGAAGTCGAGACGAGATGTCACGAATGCATGGACCAACTTAGATGTGGTATCTTTATCTAAACAAGCCCGAATTTTAGCAATATTATGAAGCTGAAAATAGGCAGATTTGACCGTGGAGCTGATATGGACGTCTAACGAGAGGCGTATTGTACCTAACGCAATGATGGTACCTAATGCAACCGCAAGGATTCATTCTAACGCTGGATATTCCAGAAGAGTATACTGCCGTATTCACCGGTAATCCTCAATGAAATATATATATATATATATATATATATATATATATATATATTTATATATATCCATATGTAACTCCATCTATATATATATATATATCTTTCCAACATTATATATATATATATATATATATATATATATATATATATATATATATAAGTTGGAACTCTGCTGAAGCAACACGAGTCCTGTCCATTTCATTAAGGATTGCCGGTGAATACGGCAGTATACTCTTCTGGAATATCCAGCGTTAGAATGAATCCTTGCGGTTGCATTAGGTACCATCGTTTGGAATTCATATTGTCTTGGCGTATTGTACCTAACGCAAAGATATATATATATATATATATATATATATATATATATGCAATTCATGTTTGCGGAGCCCTAAGAAGACTTTATTTCCAGTCACGCGCTTCCAATACGCCACGGGTCAAGAGCCTGCGACCGTCTGGCTGGGGCAAGACATTTAGCGTAGCTCTTCCCAAAGAACCACATTGCGCCGAGACCACGCACTCGTCTTGTTGAAATATGAAGGACGCTCTTTGTTGCTGCCATCTTCTTGGGGAAATACCTGAGCGTTTCCGTGCTGCACCTACGAGTAGCTAGCCGCAATACCACGTTCAGGCGTCGCCAGTAGTTGCAGCGCTTAGGCTGAGACTAGCCGTTGGGGGTTGTGGCTTAGTTCTGTCTGTCCAGTTAGAAACCATCCAGTAAAGCTTGCCTAGTTGGATTTTCGCGGCTCTTGAATCGTAATAGATAAATAAATATTATCAATTCGCATAGCACCAAGAGAAATTAGTCTTTACTGAGGCGCTTCACAAATGCTCGGGCCCACAATCTGTCAACGCATGCATTCACCTTAACCTTGGTCCAGGCGTGCACTTAAACCACATAAACCAGCGTTTACTATGAACCGTACATTCCATAATTATAGCTTTACCGGTTTAATAGATTCTGTGATTGGCGTCAGTGATTCGTCCTTGATGTGCTTATTCTGTGCATGCACTAACTATATTTGCATGCTTACCTAGTGCATGTCTCCCCTAACCACGTTCATGTTATTTGTTAAGCATGATATTACTCACCATTCCATCGTGTTTCCTTTGCAGCAAATGTCAAGCGCCCAGAAAGATACGAGTTCTCTGGGACGCTTTAATAAGTGTTACTATCATTTTTATCAATAATTATAATCTATTGGTTTTGGCTTTAGCTTTAGAGTAAGGTGACTCGTGCAGCAGGCAATCCCTTAGAGCCATCTACAATAGCTAGCAGATCTCCCAAGTCGCTGGGCTTCCCAGGCGAGCAGTTTCTCGCTGAAACGGTAGCATTGGACAGGCCGTTACTGATTGCTAGACCACGTATTCACGTTGACAACCCATCACAGCTAGGTCTGCTCCTTTGATTGTATGGAAAATTTCGGATTGGCTCAGCATCTTAACCATACCACCAACGCCGGTGGCCATATCCTATATCTCGCGATCACTTAAGGATGTCTGTCCCACTGACCTTTTGGTGTCCGCCTCATATCATAGTTCGGTCTTGTTTAATGCTCCTGCTCCATCGTCCGTACACGATAATGTTGAACTTGTCTAGCGACGACAATCACAAGGCAATGACTCAACAAATTGTTTTAAATCTGTTTGCGATCATCTTGATGTGTACCCCGACTCGACCAAGTCTCAATACCCTCACTGATGCAGTAAACAAGTCATTTTGGAGTGCTATGACAAGCAGGGCTCGTTTATCTTTTCAAGTACCGAGTCGTTTAGGTTCCTTTTAATTTCCAGGGGAAACTTAAAAAGATGTGCACTAAGCCCTCTCCTGATACGATATAAATTCGGAATCGCTTAGATTTCCGAGGTATCTAGGAGCTGTGTGGCTACCTTATGTCTAATAAAAAGCCTGTTAGCTATGTCGTTTTAGGAACTCGGTCTGATGCAGATCTATTCAATTTTCGACTTCCTTCGAGCTTACACCTGGGAGCTTAAACAAGCTGGGACTTTCTTCAGTCGAAACTGAATTCCTACCAGTCGGACCCTTGACCGATTTACATAAAACAGCAAACGATTAGGCGGTCAATGCTGTCAATTCTGAGGTCGACTTGGCAGATACTAGCGTCGCAACGATTTCAGCACAGAACTCAAAAAACTGTGCAGATCCGGCCACCCACAAGCACCTTACGAGTATAGGAAATACATAATCGCAACCTGACCTTGAGGGGTTTTCATTGGTGTGGCCACCTTAGGAAGGTCTAGCAATAAGAGCTCGTCTCCTTAAGAGCCTATACCACCATTATATCCGTTGTCTTCAATGATATTCCCTATCAGAAAAGCTTCACACGCATAATCATTAACGTTTATTACAATCATTCTGCTCTTCTGGTGCAACCTAGCCATTATTGCTAAATGCTGCAGCGACCCCTAACCCCGTTGTCTTTAAAGGGAGACACGCTATCCCAGACGCACAAGATATCTAATCACACATAGTTACGTACATTCACTGAAGGTAGTCAGCAACACTTGGGTTATATTAATCCAGAAATCTTTATAACCTTTCACGCCGAGGTTAGCCTGACCTACCTTTAAGGTATTGTATATCGTATGGTGCTCTGGCCTATATCGTGTTAGGTATAAGCCGAACACAAGCATGCATCTGCACTACAAATATCATATACCTTATGGTAATGCAGACCAGTGAAACTTTACTGCAAAAAGCATAATGAAACCACCTTCCAAAAAAATTGCAGCAACTGTACTGCTATACCAATTATGTGGTGACTCGTAGGTGGGTGTGCATACGAGCCTAACACCACAACCCTTAACCTATTATATGCATAATCATTTAGTTTACGGCAGATCACAGGTACTAACATAAAAGCCAACAGACTAATGATACAGCTGTGACCACCACGTTGAATTACAAGCGATTACACCTAGAAAAAGGCATGCATCACAAATTCATAAGCCACCTTTCTAGGTACCTGTTTGATAACCTAGACATTGCTATTATAAGCAGCGATAGCAAAATGATCATGGCATGCACGTAAATACCGAATCTGCTGAGGGTCATGCCAAAATGACACAAGACTACCTTATGACAAGGTTTAATGAAAACTGATTACAGTAATGTTGACGGCATCGCGGCCTGCGAAATTGTGAGTTGACTGCAGGAGTCGACTGAAGATCTGCAAATGTCGCTGATGGTCCACAACACATGTCCAGGCCACAATAACGGCGCTTAAGTTGACTTATTGCACCGGCCGAGCGATTACTTGGATCTGAAATTAACGCAGCAAACAATAAGTAAAGCGGTACTGGCTAGGAGCCTCCAAGGCCTGTGCTGGGACCGCAAGACAAAGCTATAACTATTGCTGTCAGTGCACTAACCACCAAGAGCACGCTTACCTCGCTCTCATCTTCCTCCTCTTACGCTTTAAACGTCTCATCCTCTTCTTACGCCACTGCAAATGCAACGCGTATCGTATTTGCGGCAAGCGTTGAGGGCATACAGCATGGCAGCCAAGAGCGGCCTGCCGGCCGCCAAATTCATCTCCACTAAATACATCAATATAGGCTTACCTTGGCCCTCATGTCAGTGTTACGGTCCTACAAAACACAAATGTCGTTCGGTTAGACAGACCTCGAAGTACGATGACATGCACACATGAAGATGCTAAGCGATACGAGGCATCGCTTGCTACACACCCGCTCGACCCGAAGCACCGACTGGAAAGGACGGTTGCGGTAGCTCTAGCTCTGACGTCACCTTGACTTCCGTTTATCTCTAGCATGACTTTGAGCTTAAAACGATCTATTAGCAAAAGTCTATATTTATTACCTTATAATTTATTTGTTTTCTACCACAGTATAAAGTAATTGGTTAGTCTCTCGCCAATTCGCTCTTTGGTGTTTACGACCACAAACTGTCCGTCATGGCCGGTCCCGATACCGGTATCCCCGGACCGCCTGATGAATCTACCATACCGTCGGTCGTGCAAGAGATGAATCATCATGCGACATCGCAGAAGAGCACTTTGTTAGCAGTAATACAGTTTCTGCGAGAGAACAACTATAAGGTATTGCCCGCGGACGAATTTGCGAACTGTCAATCCATGTATCGCCGAACTAGCAACTGAAGCCCGACGTGGGGTTTACCAACGCGCTCGGCGCTAAAATTATTCAGTCTTGTGCGTGGAAGAGCAGAAATATTTCATCGCTGCACAATCCTTACATTAGTTTATTCTTACCCAGGCGTACTTCTGAAGCCGGACTGTGACGTAGATCCTTATTGTCCCTGGATGCCATTTTTGGAAGTTGGGTTAACCCTCGATATTAATTCTTACTGATTTATGAAATTTTGCTGCCTAAGCCCTCGGGTAGTTATTTCTGGTGCGTCATTTTTCTCTCGTGCAAATGCATGCTCGGGCAAATGTCTTGGGACCCTAAACTGTCGTCTGTGTAAGACAGTGGGTAGCAGGATGGCTGCAGATACATTCCGAGAAAATTCTACAGTTAGGCCTCAATTTTCTAGCTAGATTAACTCCTCAAAGGTCAATAACTTCATCCTTACGTCGAATTGAGTAGATGAACTAACTATATGATACCACACATAAATTGGTACATGCATTTGTGACATCCTGCCTTGACTTTTGTTACTCGCTGCTTGCTGGTCTACCGGCCTGTGCAATCAGGTGCTTACAGCTGGTGTAAAAATATGCAGCTATGTTTGTCAGTCGTGAGCGTTGCAGTTGCCACATCAAACCACTTCTCGCCGACTTGCACTGGCTCCCAGTCAAGCAACACATCGACTTGAACGTTCTGTCACTCACTATTAGGTCCCTTCATTCTTTGGATTCAGGCTACCTATCAGATCTACTACCCCAGCTGGTTAAGCATCGTAAATACCGTTTTTCTGAATCTAATCGTTTCCCAATACCTAAACGAGCCCTAAATTCTATGGAGACCGTGCCTTTAGTGTGTATGCTCCCAAAGCCTGGAACTCACTGCCGACGCACGTCACAACGTCCCCTGACTTCACCGTATTAAAAAAAAAACTATCAAACATTTTTTTATGCATGGATGCATTTATATGTACACGCGATTCAGACTCTGTGTGCTTACGAGTGCATACACTGAACGCTGCCACTAACCGTATCACTTCTAACCATGTTATGCTTGTTGTCATTTAGCACGCTACCACTAACCATTCGACCGTACTTCCTTTGCAGCAAATGTAAAGTGCCTAGAGAGAGATTGACTGCTCAGATGGCGCTATGTCAAGTGTGTTATTATTTTTATTTATATATTCATTATGTCATGAATGCATGGGGTTTTATCCAGTAAGCCTTTGAAGTGTGAAGTACCCCAGGATTCTGACCTAGCTCTGCTTGCCTTCAAAAGGTGTTCTCTCTTATGACGATAATAATGCCAAGCACATTTGAGGCTGTTGTTGCTATGCAGGTGACGTAACTGTACCTGCTATACAGGTTACTATACTACATCTATATATACTTCCCTATGCCTTCTACCCCCATATACCTACGTGTGTTTGCCGGGGGGGGGGAAGGTGTGTGTGTGTGTGTGTGTGTGTGTGTGTGTGTGTGTGTGTGTGTGTGTGTGTGTGTGTGTGTGTGTGTGTGTGTGTGTGTGTGTGTGTGTGTGTGTGTGCATCATGTGTGTGTGTGTTTGCATATGTCAGTGCATGGCACACATATTTGTACCCGCTAACACAGGCAAGCATGCATGCGCTTGCTCCTATGCACTAGCTCGTGTGAGTATGGCCAATGATGGATGGAAATACCAGTGGACTTGAATGCCGATAAAGTTAAATGAGCAAACTCTTATGCTTTCTCTTGCTTCTTGTGAGACCTGCTCTAAAGATTGCTGCAGCCAACTCGTGCCAGGTGAGCAGGATGTATGTGGTGGCCTCCTCTATAGATGGGTTACATGGATTAATTAGCCTACTGGGCTAGACTACTACCCCCACCCCTTCACTGCTAGCTGCTTCTAGCCGGCTGCTACTTTTGTGCCGGTCGTACCACGGTGTGCAACACGTGACTGCTGCCACTCTCCTGTATCCCATGTTGCCTGCATGTAATGTAATGTATCTCAGTCAGTAACTCCACAAAGTTATAAAGACCATGTGGGTGTTACGCAGGAGAGTTTTGTATAGCGCACTCACAGCCTAAGCGGCTTTCGGTACGCATTTTGGCTGCAACGGTGATGGTGGAGTTAAATGTGCCCTTTTTAGGATACAGAGCAGCAGCTTTTGAAAGAAGCCAATTTAAAAGATGAAGACAAAAGTCGAGAGAGTGGCCAGGCAGATGTGTCGAAAGCCTTGTCTGCTTATAAAAGGTAAGCCGCTGCAATCCTTGCTGCAACCACTATGATTCGAGAGCTCACGTGTCATCCGGATGCTAGTGTTTTAAGTCTTGTTCCTTCGATTTGCTTCGCCTACCATGATTCTGCTCCCGAAGCCCATTTATGATGAGCCTGCTGGTAGGTTCTTTATTTGCACCAGCCTGGGTCTCTTAGCCCAGGGCTGCAATGCTTGCGCTTCACGACCAAGGTCGTGGGTTCGAGTTTTGTAGTGGGCAATCCTTTATTACCGATATTTCAAACTGTGGTGATAGCCATTAAGGCTTTACCGAGTCTCTTGAATTAGCTAGCCTTTTTTATGAATGTCGCTGGTGGCATGACTTTTCTTGATTTTTTTACGTTTCTACTAAGCACACTGCTCAAACATAAGTATTCAAACCACCCTTTATCTATTGCCATCATTTCACCTCACCGAGTTACCTTTCTCTGTAATACTGGTCTTGATGGTGGACAGTAGCAATGGTTTGTTTCACCAGCATGTGGCTAATTTGACTGAAATATCATGTCTTGTTGAAAATTTGCATTCTAGCAACATTGTAGGCACTGTCAACGCATTTTTATGATGAGCCTGGTTCAAATGTGATGCAAATGTTTGTCATTATGGGTGCTTCCGGGAGATCAACGTCAATGCATGGAGGGGTAGAGCCATCCTGTTTGCCCTTTGAATTGCACTTCTGCATTTGAGCAACTTCCCATATAATAATAATTATTATTATTATTTTTATGAAACACCCCTACAGCACCCTAAGGGAATGAAATCATTTGTAGGCACTTTACTTATGTTGTAAAGAAAGCATGTATATCTTTTAGTGATAGCATGCACAATTGGTATGCGCATTTGCGTAGCACTGGATCCGAAGGATTTGCATAGCCTGATTGGGAAGCATTTCTGCTAGCTAGACCAGAGCCAAGAGAATGAGAGCAAGAGAGCAAGAGAAAAGAATGAGAGCAAGAGAATGAGAGAGCCTCGAAGTGAGTGGCGCATCCTCCTTAAAGTCGAGGCTGTGCTTCATGGGTAGACAGTGCATGGCGGTGAGAAAGGGCACACGAGACTGCCTCTTGGTGGCAAAGAAAACGTCACTTCCCTTCCCCACCAGCTTCATAGGTAAGCTGTAAGGGAGCAAAGCTCCATGAGGCGAGCACTGCAAGGCAGCTGACATGCATCCGCCTTTGCGGTTTCACTGTTTGCATGTGTGTCAATGCTAGCTGCCACGAGCAGCTCTAAACCACATGGTAGCTTTGCAGAGACAGCGACAGCATTCCTCCAGTTTAGGGTTTAGGCATCACTGCTTTCAGGCACAGCCAGGGTGCAATGTGGGTTGACAGCCACTTTATTAAGAGAGACCTGAGCTCTCTCCTTGGGCCCCCCCCCCTAGGAACACCCTGTGAGGCGATTGGCGGAGACAGAGCAGGCAGTAACTTGCTTGCAGTACGGGTCATGACAGCGCAGGGGGGGTTAGCAGTGTAACCGAAAACAATCCAGGCAAGGGGCAGATAAGCTGGTCGAGCCACCAGCGTGTCTAGTGCAAAATCAGAGCCTCTCCCACCGGGCATTCGCACTGTGTGTAACCGCAGACAAAGAAAGAATACGCTTGCTTCGATGCCACCTCGTCGATGGCAGATGAAGGTGCCGCATTGTCTGCATGTACTCCTGTCGATTGCCAACGCGGCTCCTTGCAAGCCGTGGCTTGCACTGGTGTGGTTTGGCTGCCAACCCTCCCTCCCTCCCCTCGACTGACCTACTGGTGTGTAGTAATAATAGTAATGCTCTTGATAAAGCGCCCTCAGAGAACTCGGAGATCTTTTCCTAGGCGCTTGTAGAACTGTGTATGAATGGTGCTCAGCTTCAACTTGGCTGTTCTGACTATTCTCGTTATTTATGAGGTAATTCTGATCAGCTTCCGGTTGCTAGTCGCAATTGATTTCACGAGCTGCAGATTTTCTGGTGCAGCCTATTTTAGTTCATTGGGTGCCACTGGCCAATGAAGTGGCCGCTTGCCAAGCGTGGATTATGCTCCATGCCTAGACACTGGGGAGAGGATGCGCGAGACATTTCTTGTAGCCTCCTTCTTGTTGTGCTTCATCGTGGGTCCTGCATTTCGCAGTGTGTGTACTCACTGCAGTCTGCACCGTGTAAACAGCTGTGTCAGTGCATGTGCGCACTTGAGTGATACACCCTCTTCTCTCACAATATCTTGTAAGTGAAGATTTTTGGCACAGTGGTCAGATTGTGTTTACTTTTCTAGTGAAAGCAACCCATCGGTCTACAGTGATGGCTACGCTTGTCTACAGAGCTTTATCGGTAGTTGCTTAGACACTCATAAGGTAAGCAGTGTGGCCTGTCAGCCAGTTGCAGCCACCAAGTGCCTCGTTCAGTATTATACTAATATTTTAATCAATATAATTTGTAATGTCTAATTTGCATATATACCTTCAACATGCACTCTCATTGTTGAAATTGGGCATTGCATCGTGCATTCAAAGTGATTTATAATAATTTTACTATCGAACCAACTTTATCCTAGTTTTGAATACATACATTAAGGAGGATTTATACCTACAGAGCAAATACTGTGAGGACCATGTGGGTTATTAGCTTCCTTTTAGATGTCGTCAACTGAGGAGTTGGCCTGGTGTCAGTCTTAGGAGTTCCATGCTTTGGGAGCATACAAACTGAAGGCATAGTCTCCAAAGGATGTTAACTTGTCTAAATGAACTGCATCTGAATGACTTCAGGTGCATGAAGAGATGGTGGTGTAATGGGAAGCCTGGCTAAGAAGTAAATACAATAATTAGGCTAGCACAAGAGAGTGGATGCGTGCTGACACTGTGCATGCTGTCACTAACAACATTTGCATGCTGACCCTGTGCATGTCACCCCTAACTATTTTATTCTTTTTGTTTGTCATTCAAGCTTGATTTTACTTACCATTCAATTGCATTTCCCTTTGCAGCAAATGTAAAGCGCCTAGAAAGAGATTAAGTTCTCTGTGGGCGCTTTATCAAGTGCATTATTATTATTATTATTATTATGGGTCTAAAGGTGATTGGCAGAATCTTGAAATCGATAAGTTGCTTAATGGAGAGAAACTGCAGATTAGTGAAAATTGGTTTCATGCACCAGCTGCAATGTTCAGGACAGACAAGCCTAGCTGCATATTTTGCATCAACTTGTGTGCATATTATTCTATAGGTAGAATGACCTACAAGTGGTTAGTCAAGAGTCTAGTCAGGATGTCATAAATGCTTGGACCAGGTATGCCGCGGTGTACTTATCTTACAAGCCCTATTTTTTTTCAATGTTACAGAGGTCAAAGTAAGAAGGCTTGAATGTGGGGTTAATGTTATGAGGAAACTCGGACAGTGACAGAGCAGAAACTACAGGATGCCAGTAGCCTCATTAAATTTAAGATTGAATTTAAGAAAGCTTGCTGGCATCCAGCTATGAATGTTAGCAATGCTAGGCCAATGCAGTTGTGGTGGTCATCTATTTCGAAGCCAATCATAGAAAGAGGCCAAATTAAAATAATTACTAGAAAAATAAACGAAGTAAAAGTTAAAAATGACTTGAGCGACGGCATATCTGTCTTAAGGCTTCATTTGTTATGTATTGATACTGTTCCCCCCTCTATAATCTACCCACCCTAACCCCCTCCTCAATGCAGCTTCAAATGGGGGTAGGGGGAGCAAGTAATTACTGCTGCATGGCCATCTCGATGGAATTGTATGATAGCATATTTTAGGCTGAGTGAATCATGTGTACAAAACAATAATGCATATAATGTGAACAATCATTGTGTGCATAATAATAATGTGTTTAGTGTGTAATATAAAAGATCATGTAATGATGTGCATGCTGTTGTGCAGTTAGAGGCCTCATTCAAAGCATGCAATGCAGTGCTCTGCTTTCGCCTCAAGCTCTGCCAAGGCCTAGCCCGTGTTCTCACCGACATGGCATCAGACCCCACACTTTGTTAGTTCTAATCTCATGTAGCTGCCTGTCATCAAGCACAAACTAGACTTTCATTTATATGCTGGTGACATAGCAGTACCTGTACTTTGATTCCGTAAAGTCTTTCTGCATATTGAACTTTCTTTCTTTCTCTCTCCCTTCAATATAAGAATAATAATAATAATAATAATTCACTTGATAAAGCGCCCTCAGAGAACTTAATCTCTCTCTAGGCGCTTTACATTTGCTGTAAAGTGAAATGCCATTGAAAGGTAAGTAAAATCATGTTTGAAAAAAACAAACGAAATGAATAATATGGTTAGGGGTGACATGCACAAGGTCAGCATGCAAATGTGGTTACTGGCAGCATGCACAGTGTCAGCACGCATAAGCACATCAAGGACGAATCACAGGGACCCACTAAATGCTGTCCTAAATAGCTGTGTTTTTAGGTTCCTTTTAAATGTGGTCAGGTCATGGGATGTTGTGACGCAAGTCGGGAGGGAGTTCCAGGCTTTGGGAGCATATGAACTAAATGCACTGTCTCCAAAGGATTTAAGGTTTGTATGAGGTATTTCTAGACTGTTGGATTCCGAAAAGCGGGTGGTACGATGCTTAGCCTGATGGGGTAGTATATCTGACAGATAGGCTGGAGCCATTGAATGAAGGGACCTAAAAGTGAGGGACAAAACCTTGAAGTCAATCCATTGCTTGACTGGTAGCCAGTGCAGGTCGGCGAGAAGTGGAGTAATGTGGCAACTGCGACGCTTACGACAGACAAGCCTAGCTGCCGAGTTTTGCACCAGCTGCAATCGCCTGATCGCACATGCTGGTAGGCCAGTAAGCAGTGAGTTGCAGAAGTCGAGACGGGATGTCACGAATGCATGGACCAACTTGGACGTGGTATCTTTATCTAAACAAGCCCGAATTTTAGCAATGTTATGAAGCTGAAAATAGGCGGATTTGACTGCGGAGCTGATATGGTCATCTAACGAGAGGTCGCTTTGGAATATGACACCTAGATTTCGAGCTGATTCAACTGGAGATATGCTGGCAGAGCCAATTTTGAGTGTCAGCCTTTCCAATCTCTGGATCATACTGGCTTTGACCATAACTAGTAAGTTAGTTTTATCATCGTTAAGTTTTAGAAAATTTGCTGCCATCCATGTGCGGATGTCATCAATGCATGCAGCTAGTGAGTTGAGAGAATTTGAGGTGCTCGAAGGCTGGGAGGGATTAAAGCAAAGGTACAACTGAGTGTCATCTGCATAGAAGTGAAAGCCTAGATTGTGCTTGGCAATCACATCAGCAAGAGGCAGAGTATAAACCGTGAAAAGAACCGGACCTAGCACTGAGCCCTGAGGTACTCCATATTTCAGAGGTTCTTCACATGATCTTTGTCCATTCTCGTCAATACTCTGGAGTCTCCCACTGAGATAGGACCTGGACCACTGCAGAGCAGTGCCAGTGATGCCCAGGCGAGATGAGAGGCGCTCTAGAAGAACTTTGTGATCGATGGTATCAAAAGCTGCCGAAAGATCAAGCAAAACAAGCAGAGACACTCTACCCATGTCTGCATTCCTAAGTAGGTCGTTGTATACCCTCAGCAATGCTGACTCTGTGGAGTGATTTGCTCTAAAGCCAGACTGGAACTTACTAGCAAGGTGTGAGGTTTCGATATACGAGTTCAGCTGGTCCGCCACGACCCGTTCGAGTGTCTTTGATAGGAATGGTAGAAGGGAAACTGGGCGGTAGTTGCTCAAGTTCTCTTGGTCAAGTGTAGTTTTCTTGAGAAGTGGCCTGACTACAGCTTTTTTGAAAGGTTCTGGGACATGACCTGAGGCTAATGACATATTAATGATGTTAGTTATGCATGGCAGCAGCAGATCAATGCAACGTAGGAGCAGGACAGTGGGAATAGGGTGCAGAGGACTTGTTGTCTTTTTTGATTGAGATACGAACTTTAGGACTAGATCACTAGTGACCTGCTTAAATGCAGACATTGAGGTGCAGCCAGGAACCGAGGAACAGCATTCTAGTGGAGAGGTTGTCATCGCAGGGATGGATTCCCTGATCTTGTCTATCTTCTGCACAAAGAATCGAGAGAAGCGATCGGCTAGATCATCATTAGGATCATCAGGTAATGAGCTAACCTGGGAACGGTTGAGGAGATGGTTTATTGTCGACATCAGCATTTTTGGATTGTGCATCTGTGATTCAACAATGAAAATAAAAAAACTAGACTTAGCCTTTGCTAGGATCGATTGGTACGACCTACAGTAGTCTTCATATGCCTGTCGATGGACAGTTAGTCCTGATCTTTTGTATGCTTTTTCATGCTTTCGTTTAGTAGACTAAGCTAGTTGAATGTCTGTGGTAAACCATAGGCCGTCTGGGCGGGGGCGCACAGTGCGCTTTGTCAGAGGGGCAAACTCGTCTAGCGTGTCAGCTAGTGTCGTGTTGAAGCTATCTACCAATGATGACAGATCGGAGGGAGGATTGAGCAGCAGAGGTGAAGCAGATATTCTCGCACGGACAGCATCGATGTCAAGGGTCTTGAGGTTTTGCGATTCACAGGTTATTTTAGAGGAGGATGTGGGCACACACTGTAGATTGAATGTGATCTGCATGTGGTCAGATAAGCAGGATTTGGTAATAACTGGTGATGACAAAGTGCAGTTATATGAGAAAATCCTGTCGAGTGTGTGACCCTTTATGTGGGTAGGGCCATGCACATGAGCCACAAGAGACAATGAGTCAGTCAATGCACGAAATTCGGTGTTGAAAGCGTCAGATAAGTTATCAAAGTGAACGTTGAAATCACCCATTACGAGGAAGGATCGATTTCTTGCACACAGAATCGAAATGAGATCAGAGAAATCTGAAATAAAGGACGATTTGGTACCTGGTGGGCGACAGACTACTGCCACTATCGGTAGCTTCTTTTCGGGTGAGACTAGGACAATTGATTCAAAAGACTGCTTCGAGGGTTCTGCAAATGGCTTGAAGTTGATTTTCGAGCGTACGACAATAGCAACTCCACCTCCAGTTTTGATTGATCTAGGGGTGTGAAAGAACGAGAAACCAGGTGGAGTTGCGTCTTTAATTGTCGGACAGTTTATCGATTTCAGCCAAGTTTCAGTTAGGGCGAGCAGGTCGATACCATTTTCAGAAATAAGGTCGCTTATTACTACATGTTTATTGCACATTGAGCGAGTATTCCAAAGGCAAGCGTTAAGTCTGGCCGATGGGGTTACAACAGGCTTGATGACCACTAAGTTTGAGGGATTTACAGTGACGCATGTGGGGGAGCGCATGTGGGGGAGCGAGCTGAACGGTTCGAGACAATGCTAGGAATACCGAACGAGCTGGTACTCAGCTTGCAGGTTCCGCCCAACGAGCGGCGTCTGAGCTGGCGGTTCCGGCCACTGCGGCAGCTACGGGGGTGCTTTCCTTTTGTTGATGCATAGTTCATGAATCTTAGCAACAACATTAATATCTACGAATGCATTTGATATGCGATGACGAAGCGATAACAGCTGCTGACGATCATAACTAACAAGCAGGTTACTAGCAGCCGGCAAAGCTAAGGCAGCCGCCGGCGTGGGAGACCCAGCAGCCCGAAGCGATAAGTGTTTAGATGTCCATAGGCACGTAATTTCTTACGCGCTACGGTCAAATAACAATCAGAATAGCTTTAAACAGGTCTTAGCTGTATCGTTTCCGTATACGATGTTCGCAAGAACTTCGATTTTCGGAAGAATTCTGCAACAAACAAGAACGCACGTTAGAGCGCTCTATGTCAGGAGGCGAGAATGAATATGTGTTGCTGACATTTGAACTTTAATAGCTGCAAACTTTCTAGCATTGAATGACAATGAAATCAGCTTAACAGGTTTTATGCAGTTCTTGTATTACTCAGAAATTGGTAAGCCTAGCCCGAAAAGTGAGCTCAGCCAGCATATCTCTTCCAGACTTTTTGCATCAAAAATAATAATAATAAGACGTTTGTTATAGCGCCCTCACAGAGCTCAAATCTTTTTCTTGGCACTTTACATTAGCTTTAAACGAAGCACGATCGAATGGTTAGTGGTAGCATGCTCAGTGACCTAAAACATAGCATGGTTTGAGGTGGCATGCACAGTAAGCATGCACAGTGTCAGCACACATAAGCTGACAAAGGAGAATCACATGGACCCACTAAATGCTGTGATAAATGTATGCATTTTAGCTTATTTTTAAATTTCAATTCAGTGCTTTTTGTCGTAATGACCTGACTACAGCCTTTTTGAAAGGTGATGTGACATGATCTGAGGCTAGTGACTTTTTTATAATGTTAGTTTGGCGTGGCAGCAGCGGATGCATGCATCTAAGAAGCAGGACGGTAGGAATAGGGTCTAAAGGACTGGTTATTCTTGTTTAATTAGGATTTGAACTTCGGGATGAGGTCACTCGTGGGCTTCTTGAATATAGACATCGAAGTGCTGCACAGAATTGAGGGATAAGATTCCATAGAGGATGATGCCACCTTAGGGATGGACTCCCCGATCTTGTCTATGTTGTTGACAACGAAGCTAGAAAAACGATTAGCTAGGTCACCACAAGGATCAGTAGGTAACAAGATAACCTGGGAGGGGTAAAGGAGACTTGATTGTAGACATGAGCATCTTTGGATTGTGCACCTGTGATTCAACAATGATTTTAGAGAAGCTCTACTTGGCCTTTGCTAGGATTGACTGGTGATCTACAATGGTCCTGGTATGCCTGACGATGGACTGTCAGTCCCTATGATGTATATATTTTTTTAACCTTAAGCTGGGTTGACACAGCCTGTTCAATGTCTGTCGTAAACCATACACCGCCTGTGCAAAGATGTACAGTGAGCTTAGTCAGAGGTTCAAACTGGCCAAGCATGTCTGCTAGTATCGTGTTGTTGCAATTATTATGTAATTCAAAATGTGACTCAAAGTAGAATTTAAATATAATCATATAATTTAATCAAATACATTCAATCTAATTGTCCTGTTCCTAAGCGACCTTTTACTAGATCACTTTGTAATTTATATAAAGTACTATTAAAGAGATGTAGGTCTCTGGTGGTGATATGCAAATGCCTCGTTGCCATTATTACGGCTAGTATGGCTAAATAGCTTTGCAGTCGATTCTTCCTGCTTTTACCCAATTAGCCTTCCAAAAATCTGGGCCAATGTTGATATGGACATTACAGCCAAGCCTCTTCCGACACATAAGTAGCAACCATTCGATCATGATTCAAAGAGATTTAATTCTCTGAGGGTGCTATACAAAATGTATTATTGTTAATAACTTAACTTGCAGGCCTTTGTGTCTGTGCTACTAGATGGGTTTACTGTATTGGCACACAGCGATTAGGTCCATCAATGTGTCTGACATGAACCAGGGTGTAGCACATAAGAAATGCACTATATATGCTTGCAAGTCTTGTACTGGTCGCAGGGTTGTAGCAAAAGTGTGAAATGTAATAGACCTCTTCTCAAAAGTGTGCAGTGCTGTTCAAAAAAGTCATGTCCGGATTTAGCTCAGACTTGTACGCTCGTGGCTTGTCCACAGCTATCTGTCCATCTGAGCGTACTTGTGTGAACGCACGTGCAATTTTGTGCCCACACATGAAGATGTGTGGGCACATCACAGCTCCAAAGCAGCCTCAGCCGCCACGATGTCGTGGTGTATTTGCAATCTCATGTTGCCATGTTCTTTATTTGTAGTGTGAGCTCCATCTTGTTCTATATCCGGCCTTCGTGCACCTCTATCTGGAACTGGTGTTTAATCATCACGTGACAGAAGGTATGAAGTGGAATGAGATTGTTGCTTTGTAACCGCGCAGTACAATAATTGATTCTACATCGTTTGCACTGACATAGTAGTCAGTTGCTGAAACATCTATGAGCGAGCAGCGAGTGCATTTGTAGTAACGGCCGCTCTTAGCAGAGCTGTGCTATTTTCCCATTATCTTGCTTTTCAAAGCCAGGGTAGTGGTATCAGGTGCTTGTAACAAATACCAGAAGCTTTGTAAATATAAATAGCATCTAAATAAATAAATAAATAATATAATAAATAAATAGCATCTAAAGAAGTCAGAAGTTGGTTAGCAGGAGCTTGCTGCGAAATTCTTTGATGCGACATGTGACCTTGCTCTCGTGTCTGTGTGTGAGAAAGTGCACGCTTGTGTGCGAGGATATAGACCGGGGGAGAGACAAGCAAGAGAGAGAGAGAGAGAGAGAGAGAGAGAGAGAGACTCATGCTTGCACACAAAAAAGATGTGGTGATTGTTGTCATTGACATACATTTGGTACTCTAGCTGCACAGTCCGGTGCAGTCGTGTTAATGCCCGCTGGCCGCCGGTGCTTAAGCAGGGCCTGCTGAAGCAGCGAGTGGATAGCATAGTAGTTGGAATGAGAAGACGCTCTGCCTCGAATGCGCTCTCCTGGCTCAGTAGGCAGTTGTCTCGCCTGTCTTCTCCTGTCGCATATTTGCTTCTCCTACATTTGCTTCCTGTCGCGTATTTGCGTTCAGCCGCTGCTCCATCGTGTGCCGTGTGAGCAGCAGCAGCAGGAGTTGTGTGCCTTTGCTTTAGCTCGCGAGTTTTTTGACAAATACAATGGAAATCACACTGATGTATACGACGAGTATGTCAGACAGTTGTCTATCATCACCAAGCGTGAGCACATGGAGAGGAACCAGTTCATTGTCGATACGTTCAGGTTAGCGCATCGCCTATGTAATCGCCTGCCGTAATCCTAGTGTGCAACCGCCCGCTCCGTCGAAGCGAATCTGCGCCCATAGTAGCTATTAATGCTGCAGCTCTAATTGCACAATGACCGTAATTGCTGTACTGTGCCTCAGTCAGGAGACCAGCGCAGGAGCTCTTTTTGTAGGACCAACAAGTTTGTCATCAAGATGTCTAGAGACACTCACATGCATTTGAAGCGCTTCCTCGCCGATGCTGGAAAGTTTCCTCAATTAGCGAACGTGCTGCAGGAGCACATCTTTATCGACTGTAAGCATTGTGAAAGCCTTCGTCGGCTTTCACATTGTGCTGCCGATGCCTTTCTGATAGACCGGCGTTCGTAGCATCTTGTTTACTCACATTTTTCCATATAGCTATAGATGCCGACATGTGTGCCACATGGCTTTGTCCTCCAAGCAGAGTCAGTAGAACTTCGTGTGCGCACACACACACACACACACTTTCTCTGTCTCTCATGCCTAGCTCCAAAGAAACATATGGTCCATGTCTCTACAAACTATCATTATGTACTTACTGTCATTGCTACTAGAGCTTGCTCGCTGCCTGTGGACTCACTTCGATGAGTCTATACAATACTGTTGTACATAAATGTATGCCTTCATTACTCATTGTCGCTCCCGGAAGTACTGGTATCCATCTTGCCGTGTGAATGACGGATTTTCTTGATTCAATTAATAGGGATTATCATCTGCTTGCTGGCCGGACAGGCCACGTCCTCAATGGCCGAGCCGTTGCGTTTGGCTTCCCTGCCGCTGCTCTTTGTCGCCTGTGCCATGTATTTGTGAGAGGGCAGTGATTGAGGCATTCTTGGCCGCCCACTTATTTTACAGTGTTCGACGGGCCACCTCGCAGCAAGCAGCAGGTCGACCTGGTGGTTGGAGCCGCAGCCGGTGAAGCACGAAAAGAAGGTGAGGGTCAATTCTTCAAGTAGCAGCGGCCGGCCCGCCGCTCGCCCGCCATCTTCGCTGCTGCCTGGCGTGGGCTCGGGGCTCTGTGTGGTGCAGGTAGGCTGTCCGCTACAGCCACGGGGTTGCGGCGCGGCTCACGCGCGCCGCCGCCTCGAAGCAGACGGCGCAGTTGCAGCAGCAGGCGCCGTCGGCGCTCGTCTTCGAGCTGTCGCAGCGGCTCTGAGAAAGGCTGCACCTGCACCTTTTTCGTATAGCCAACAAGGTCAAGATCCTCATTGGTCTGCTCAAAGAGCCGGACATTAGCATTCCCGCCGAGGAGGATGAAGAGCCGGATGACGACAAGGATAAACCCAAGGTAAGTGCCGCTGTCCTACGTGGCACGGTGCCGACGCCTGCTGCTGCCGCTGCGGACGCGTCGGCCATAGCTTCCTTTTCGATTGTTTTAGAAGAAGAAGCCGAAGAAAGATCCGCTGCTCACCAAGAAAGCAAAGAGCGATCCCAACGCTCCAGCGGCCGCTCGCATTCCCGTGCCCGAGCTGTGAGTCTCTCGAGAGCTAGCTCTGTTCACGTGCGCTAAGGCGGGTCGTCCGCTGCACTCGGCTGTCGCTCAGCTCATGAGCAGCGATCAGGACGGTGGCTGCAACAAGGGCAGACTGCCGTCTGCGTAAAGTCAGCTGTGGAGCACCGTGATTGGTGTATGGGGTGTGGTTGTCTGCCTGCCTCGCTGTATCTGTCTGCTTGCCGCCTCCCCTTCCTTAGACCACCACCCCCCTCCCCACCTTCAGTTTTTTTAACCTTCCTTGGTCAAGAAACTTCCTTTCAGCGGCTCCAAATCTGTCCAGACCGACGACAGGGCTGATTGCAGTCCTGAGCCTGTAGAGCCGGCCGTGTAGCATCAGCTGAAAGCAGTCAGGGCTTATGTTACCTGTTCTGTTCTCTCGTGTTATCTGCGCTGTTCAGCTTCCTCAATTATGATAGCAGGCGGCCATCACGGCATCAGGCGCTCGGCATTTCAGTTCACTCTGCTTAGCCAGCTGACGATGTCTCTTATGTCTCCCCAATTGTTGGTACCAAGTTGCGTCGGCTTATCACAAAGTGCCAAACCTTTAAAGGGGGTCTGGGGGCCTTCCTGTAAAGGGGGTCTAATTGCAGAGCCACCCACCTTTAAAGAGGGGTCTGGGCGGCTCCCCTGCGCTTGCGACAAGCGAACATTGGCCGAAATAATGCCGAAACGGCCAGTCAGATAGGCCCTTTCGTGATATTTTGTCAGCTGTGTCAGACTCGGCTTCTGCCCACCAGGCCAGGGATGGTGGAATTTTTCTTGTACATTTTCCTTATACCTCCCACTATAGTAGAATGCGGTACTGACTTGATCTTACTCGGCACTTTTGTGTTCATGGCATTACTCGTGGAAGCACTATAGTTGAGGGTAACTTTATGTGAATATGATGGCACTATGTAAGGCAGGTGCTCTTCGCGACCTCGATCCCGAGGTCGTGGCCTCGAATCTTGCAGTGGGCGATCCTTTATTGCCTCTGCAAGCTGCAGTGATAGGATGCAAGACTCTTCTGTCGCTATGCAAAAAAAGGCTGTTAAATCAGATAGCATTTTTCTATCTCTTAGTTAAAGGGTTCGGCCGTATACTGCAACCTGCTTTAATTAAGCAAAAATTGGTGGAGTAAAGCTTGGATTCCGAGAGAATAGTGTAGCACGTGGTCTTTATAATCTAACCACCAGATTTCATGCTACTGCGCTCTCTCGTTCTCATGCTACGTACTCTTATGCAAAAGACACTGGCCGCTACGACAATCCACTGGATTAATTGCAAATCCACCGGAAATTGGTTGCACTAAGCTCTAATTTTGATTGCATATTAAGTTACACTACTGTTCAAGTGTAACCTCGACCTTGCTTGCCATTGCTCGTGAGAGTTCACCTGCAATCGACTGCAGCAACCCAAGCCAATACAGCAATTCACTTACCCTGGGGGCGCACCCACTGTGGAGTAGTCAGTATGCAGCCGAATGGCTGCAGCCAAGCACGGTCTTCGACGATGGCAGTGTATTATGTAGTGGCAGCACTGCCTCAATTGCTATTGCTACAGCTTGCACTTACGCAATTATGGATTGCCGACTGCAGGACTCGAACCCACGACCTAGGTCAGGAAGTGTCAGCATCCCACCGCTGATGCTGTGTGAGCTTTGTGGGGCCGAAGTTGTCTGATTGCTGCAACCTATCCCCCACCCCCAAAAATTGCAATGTAGCCATGCCGTGCTAGCTTGCAGTGATCTTTTCACGGTTTATACTCTCCCTCTTGCTGATGTGATTGCTAAGCACAATCTAGGCTTTCACTTCTATGCGGATGACACTCACTTGTACCTTTGCTTTGATCCCTCCCAGACTTCGAGCACCTCAAACTCTCTCAACTCGCTGCATGTATTGATGACATCTGCACATGGATGGCAGCAAATTTTCTAAAACTAAATGATGATAAAACTAGCTTACTAGTTATGGGCAAACCCAGTATGATTCACAAAAAGGAAAGGCTGAAGCTCAAAATTGGCTCTGCCAGCATATCTCCTGTCGAATCAGCTCGAAATCTAGGTGTCATATTCCAAAGCGACCTCTCGTTAGACGACCACATCAACTCCACAGTCAAATCTGCCTATTTTCAGCTACATAACATTGCTAAAATTCGGGCTTGTTTAGATAAGGATACCACATCTAAGTTGGTCCATGGCTTCGTGACATCCCATATCGACTTCTGCAACTCACTGCTTACTGGCCTACCAGCATGTGCGATCAGGCGATTGCAGCTGGTGCAAAACTCGGCAGCTAGGCTTGTCTGTCGTGAGCGCCGCAGTTGCCACACTACTCCTCTTCTCGCCGACCTGCACTGGCTACCAGTCAAGCAACGGATCGACTTCAAGGTTTTGTCGCTCACTTTTAGGTCACTTCATTCTTTGGCTCCAGCTTATCTCTCAGATATACTCCCCCATCAGGCCAAGCATCGTACCACCCGCTTTTCGGAATCTATCAGTCTGCAAATACCCCGTACAAACCTCAAATCCTTTGGAGACCGTGCATTTAGTTCGTATGCTCCCAAAGCCTGGAACTCCCTTCCGACCTGTGTCCGAACATCCCCTGACCTGACCACATTTGAAAAGAATTGAAAAACACTTATTTAGGACAGCATTTAGTGGGTTCCTGTGATTCGTCCTTGATGTGCTTATGCATGCTGACACTGTGCATGCTGCCACTAACCACATTTGCATGCTGACCCTATGCATGTCACCCCTAACGATGTTTTACATTTTGTTTGTTTATCAAGCATGATTTTACTCAGCATTTAATTGCATTTCCCTTGGCAGCAAATGTAAAGCGCCTAGAGAGAGATTAAGTTCTCTGAGGGCGCTTTATCAAGTGCATTAATACTATTGTTATTGTTAAGCTTGTGCATGCATCGCTGTGCAGTGGTAGCGCTTGAAGCGGTGCTTCTGTGGTGTAATACTGCATTGCAAATGTGTTGTGTTGATAAAGTATTGTGACTCTCATATCGTATGCCATCATCTAAGATGCTTGCAGTTAATGGTCAAGATCGTGGGCTCAAGTCCTGCCATGTATGTAAAGCGACTGGATAGAGATTTAGTTCTCTGAGGTTGCTTTGCAAAGGAATTATATCTGTTTATTCATTTTATTGTGTCTTGTCCCTTGCACGAAAACCATGAGATGGTGATATGCATGCAAGGCACCACAGTGGCAGCACGTTTCAAATGGATTGATAATCAAACGTTGTTTGAACAGCGCTTTAAGAACTTGATACGTGTCAAAGCGCTTTACAAATTACTGCAAGTGACTCAATAATTAAGATTTAGTGCATGCACAGTATCAAGAACGCTTGAGCAAACAAGTGCCATGCTTAGGCAGGCATGCCAAAGAAAACATTAAGGCACTCGTGACCGACGATTTGTAATATCTCTACTTTGTAACTTGCTCGGTAAGGCAAGCAAAGCAATCCGAAACAAAAAAAGACGGATTCACTGTGGCGAGGTTAAGCTGACCGGAACAGATATAATTAGTTTGCATTTGTATAGTGCCCTAAGAGAACTTGATCACAATTCAAGCACTTTACATCTGCCTTGGGGGCTCGAACCCACGGCCAGACCTTGATCGGGGCTGTCTTTGTGTCTTTAGCTAAGACTTTGAAGATGCAAGGTCAGTAGTGCAAGTACAGGTAGTGACCAGAGCCATAAAAATTCAATCTCTTCGCTTGCAGGCAGTTGCCCATCCGTTATTGTATGCCGAAAGCAGGATGATAGCAGCAAAGGCTCATCTAAGCCAATTATCCCAATATTGGTAAAGTTTTAAGTCGTATCCCAATATTAGTAAAGTTTTAAGTCGGTCGGAAATTTTGCACGTAGCTGTGGCACTTGCTGGATGGGTATTTGGTACGGTCGTCCAAGCGCCTCACTATTCTCAGCTCAGTGATCTGTCATTTCTGTGCTCGGCTGCAGCACAGCAGCACAGGGTAGAGTAAACAGAAAATCGAACAGTTAATCCGTTGACCCGATTTTAATCACTTAATCAACCCACAGAGGCTACAAAGAAGGATGTTGTTCTGGCTGCAACCTTACAAACTCGCACCTCCGAAACCAGAAGCAAAAGCCATAAAACAGCCCTGCCCATTTCGAGCAGCTTGGAGCCCCGCCCATTTCGAACATGCAGGGAACCAGCTTCTGCTGCTATGCTGCAGCATCGGCCAGTCGTTGGCCACTTGCTGCCGAGGTAGAAAGATTGATTGAGCTAGGCATGCACCTCACACTGGCAGCTTAACTTTATTATTTAGCAATCGGTCTTTTAAGACTGGTGACTTTCTATGCTCTGGAGTCGGAGTAATAATGGTCCTGCCAGTAGAGTTTCGTTGTCTTCAAATCCATTCTTACTCTAGCCCATTCTAACTCGCCGCTCTTTGCTGTAACTCTATGCCCACTTTCAATAGTGTCCAGCTAATGAACTCATATTGAATTAGACCTCCCAGAGCAGCCATGTGTAAGTAACACGATAATTTATAAATATGTTAAGAGCTGCGCTGGCCGTTTTTCACAGTCTATGTGAAAAGTCATTCTTGACACTACAGCTAGATTTTAATTTATAATATTAATAATATTCTGTTAATATTGTATAATATTATTAATTAATATTAGTAATATTAATATTAACATTACTCATTAATCAATAGTATAACAATGTGATGTTATATGTTGTTACCGAATGTTGATGCTGTGCTGGTTATTTGCACAGTCGTCCTTCTCACTGATTCTAGAGCCGACAGACGGGTTCATATGCTGCTTCTTTTTACTTCTTCTTCAGTCAGCAGAAATGGCTGCAAATGGAACTGCTAATTAACCATGAGTTCAGGAATCATTCGGCCAAGGGGGAAAGGTGCTGGCCCTGGTCCTTAACGACCAAAGTCGTGGGCTCGAGCCTTGAGGCATATTCTAGGTGCCTGGATAGGGATTTAAGTTGCCTTAGGGGCTGTACAAACGAATTATATTTTTTAAAGCAGAGCGACTGTTCTCTGTGCTCTTGAAATTGGGCTCACGGCAAGCAAGCGCAGGCAGATCACTCAGCCTTACTGGAAGCAATGCAGCAGGCAAAGCTCATGTCTCGAACAGTTGAAAATGGTTTAATGGTCGGGCATCGAGTCAATATTAAGAAAATGACATGTGTACAGGGCCCTTAGTGGCAGTAGACTGGAGGGTCGGCTTTTCAGGTCAGATAGCTGGTAGTTGATTGCCTTTTGCCGATGGCACGACGTTTGTATCTGCATCTTTCTAATTAAACCCAGGATCCTTTTTTGGTGCGTGTTCTTTGCAAAATCCCTCCCGTGGGCCGACTCGATTTAATACCTTCGTATAAGTATAAATGAATGCTTCCTTTCCAGTATAACATGCTTCGGAAGTTTACTTCTTCCGGTTGCTATACACGTCTTGTTAGTGTTATGAACAGCAAGCAGTGGGTGCTACGGAAGTTTCATCAATGCAATATTGTTCAGAAATTAATGTGAGAATGTTCGTCCATCGCAAGGCAAGATGGCACAACAGAGACATGTGGAAAGATACTACGACTCGGCAAAGCGAGTCCACAGGCAGTGCGCTCTATTATTGTTTAGAAATGATGTTTTAATGTAAACTAGTAATAGTAACTAGTAAAAATGTAAACTTTGGGCATAGAAAGTAAATACGGTTCGGATAGTAATTTTTTACTAGGCTGGGGGGCCCTCCCGACCTTGACTGACCAATCGAAGCATTCCTGCGGCTGGCGCTTGCAACGGCGCTGTCCAATCGGAGCGCAGCATTTCTGGACGCAGTCGACAGGAAGCTTCGTTAGTATTAACGTCTGCAGAAGAGTCGTTGATTAAACGTGGTCGAGTTCGGCTGTGTTCCGAGTGCTCCAAGTCGTTTGTTGTTTAGCAATACGCGTGCACACACGCGCTCACAGCACACTCTAATGCATATTGTTCTTGACGAATGCACGTGTAGAAGATTCGCCACGCCTGAGCACAAGCGTTGCGTCGTCGAGCAAGGGCTGGGGTTGCTGGGTGTTGTGTGCACAAGCTGACATCAACGCATCGCTTCACAACTGTCGCTGGCTGGTTGCTGATACCAAGCAGTGCAGTTCGACTTTGCCAAGATAATTTTCCTCATTGCAGAAAGGATGCCGAAAAACTGGAGCGGGTGAATTTGTACAAGGAATCTGCTAAAAGAGTCAAGGTCGGGCCGGGCAACCTGCCATCAGTGTGCTTCTACACCATGGTCAATGCATTCAGCGGGTGCGTGCTGCTCTTTTTGCCCGTAGCTTGCCGCCCCACAACCGCACTTACGGCCACCGCTGCTGTTGGCTACAAGCTACGTTGCTCTGCTTGGATTTTATTAGCGGCCACCTTGACTGTCTTCGCTCTGCCTCTGTCGCTCGATCGATCGCGTGTGCTGAGCCACGATCGAATGCATGCACGCAATGCATGCATGATGGATCTCCCTGTGGCATGCTTAGGGCGACATGCTGCTTGGGGTTATCCCCTTTGCCACTTTTCTGTTTCTACCAGGGTGGCTAACTAGGATATGACACGAGATGATGTGTGGGTGTTGGTGCGAGTTGAGTACGGGATTGCAAGTTAGTGCTACAAAATCGACCGCAGCACAGTGGCTCTCGTCCAGAAAAAAAGCGAGACTGCATTTAGCAAATTGCACTCGATATAGAGCATTAGTAGCTGCATCTGCTGCTGCTCACACTTGTAATTAATGTGAGTACGATATTTCTATAGGGCCCTCAGAAAACTATATCTCTCTCTAGGTACTTTATGTATGCTGCAAGGGCAGCATGTCATTATCGCATGCACAGTGTCAGCACACGTAAGCGCATAAAGGACAATTCACACCAGCCCAGCAAATGCATATGAGTAGCACGTGTTTCTAGCTTCCTTGTTAATTTTGTCAAGTCAGGAGATGTGGCGCCATTCGGAAGTCAGTTCTGAGAGAGCATACGACCAACGGCTTGGTCTCCAAAGGATTTTAGGTGGGTTGGCAACTCAGCTGCATGTCTTGAGTTGACATGTGTTGGAATGGAAATTTGGGATGATACGATGTGCGGCCTAATTAGGAGCATAGATAGGTAGACTGGAGCAACAGATTGGATGGCCAAAAAGTGGGTTACAAAACTTTGAAGTCGATGCTGGGCTGGTTTGGTCCAGCAGTTAACGTGCTCCCCCCCCCCCCGACCAAGGTCTGGCTGAGGTCGTGGGGTCGAGCCCCGAGGTATATGTGAAGCGCCTGAATAGAGATTAGGTTCTCTTGGGGCGCTGTACAAATGAATTATAATTAATTTTATTTGTGATACACTTATTCGTATGGAGCTAGTGCATGTCGGTGAGCAGTGGAGTAATATGACTAACTGCAACATTCGTACTGACTAGTCTAGGTTCAGAACTCATCACCAACCGTAAGCACTTGATTGCGTACGTCCGAAATAAATTTAAATAGTGAGTTACAGAAGTCGATATGGGATATTACAAAGGCTTGTGCCAGCTTGGATGAAGTATTGAATCTTAGCAATGCTATGTAGCTGAAAGTATGCAGACCGACTGTGCATCTGATTTGGTTGTCTGGTGAGAGGTAACTTTGGAACACAATACCTAGATTTCGTCCAGATGTTACGGGAGATATGGTGGCAGAATCGATTTTGAGGGTTGTGTTTTCTTATAAATGAGTCACATTAGGTTTCCTCGTAATAATAAGCGGCTTTGTCGTCATTTAGTTTGATGAAGTTTGCCATCGATGTGCGACTTTTAGCAAAGCTTGGCTGAGGGGAGTTTAGAGATTTCAATGTGCTTGAAGGCATGGAGGTATCAGAGCACAGGTAGTACTGTAGGTCGTGTGTATAAAATTGAAGCCTGGATTGGGCTTGGTGGATTACATCGGATAGAAGGAGGGTATACATTATGAAAAGAAGTGGACTAAGCACAGAGCCACGGCGTTAGTCCATACTTTAGAGGCTCCTTAGATGACTTTTTGTGACTGGGTCCCGTGGGCATCAATGCTCTGAAGTCCCCCTCTGATATAGGACTGAACTGCTGCAGTTATCCCCAGGCGAAATGACCTGCACTCAAGGTCTTGGTGATCCACAGTATCAAATGTTGCCAAAAGATCCAACTAGGCAAATGAAGAGACTTTACCTGAGTCTGCATTTCTGAGAAGTTCGTTATACACTCGAATTAGTGCTGGCTCTGTGGAATGATCAGCTCTAAAACCGTACTGGAACTTACTTGCTATGTTCGAAGTTTTGATGTGAGAGTTTAACTGTTCTTCCACCAAGTGTTCCAGTTACTTTGATACCAACGGCAGTAGACTGGTCGAATGGGTGGATGCTGCCTAAGTCTCCTGGTTTAGTATTGCCTGCTTAAGGGCGCATGCCGGCAGTCCTGAATAAAGAGTTTTTGGGAATCTGAACGTGATGTCACAAATAAAATATAAAAATATAATTCATTTATATAGCGCCCCAAGAGAACTTAATCTCTATTCAGGCGCTTCACATATGCCTCGGGGCTCGAGCCCACGACCTCAGTCAGACCTTGGTCGGGGCAAGCACCTTAACCGCTAGACCAAACCAGCTAGTCAAAATAAAATAAGTTAAGTTCTGCTGATTCAGCAGCCTCATTTTTATAAATAGTGGGCAGAAGAGCCCCAGTGACTATATTACTCCTGCTTGCAACGGCAATGTAGAATTGCTTCCTTAAGGACTCGAACCCATGACCTGGATTGCGACATGCGATCGATCGCCTTATCTCCGGCTAGGCCTGCAGACCTGTAAGTGGATGATAAGGCACATTTCTTTCTAGTCGTTTGGCTGCATTGAGTTGCTCTCTTGCTAGTTGTTATCATTTGCTGCTGTCAGGGCCGACAAATGCCGATGGTAACAGTGTGCTGCCTTAATTCAGTGTCTGGCAAGCAGGTAGAGAAAGGCTCGCATGCTGATCGCACTGACGGTCTGCACGAAAGAGCCGTACAGCCACGGCTTTGAGGCTTTGGCCACCGAGCGCCTATCGTTGATTCACGGTCCACGTGGTTTCTGCTTTCCGGATGCAGAGTCAGCGCTGTAAGCTATAGCGAAGACGGTACGATGCTGGCCGCCGGGTTCCAGGATTCTGTGATCCGCGTATTTGCGCTGACGAAGCAGAAGCTGCGCTGCATGAAAACGGGTGACGAGCTGAGTGAAGTGGACAAAGAAGCAGGCAAGTGCGCAGTGTGGACCGAGGCACCACCATCCATAGGGTTCCAACTGCTGCCCAGTGACGCTGACATTAGCCAACCTGCGGCGCTTCGAACAGTCGAGAGCTGGCACAGGTTCAAGCAGCTTCCAAGATGCATGCTGCTTGACTGTGCCTTCATTTAAATATTGCATGTACGGCTGAACCGTCGACCATGTGTGGGCATGAGTGCCTGTGTTGGCGTGTGTGTAGGAGCCTTGACCTAGCTTTGTAAGTTCAACCTCGGTGCACCAAGTTTCTTCGATTTGTAATAATAATAATATAATGCACTTGATAAAGCGCCCTCAGAGAACTCAATCTCTTTCTAGGCGCTTTACATTTGCTGCAAATCCTATTACCACTCTTGCCTGGATGGCTGAGTAATATCGTGCCAACTCCTTGTCATTCCACTTTCGGCCGTTCTAGACTGTAAAATTACACGGTCACTTGGGACTGCTGCCCTAAGCTCAAAGCTGCTGGTGTATGCTCCTCGTGTGAGGTGGGTTCAGCATTATCACTCACGTCTCTCTACACCTGCATGAGACAGAGAGGCAGAGCTGACATCGAGCTCAGACCTTACAGCGCATATAACGAGTCGTTGCTCAGTACCCAATTAAAGCATGCACTCTGGCTGTGCAGAGAACTTCGGCTCGAGCGACAAGTGTTCAGTCAGCCGTGACTTTCAAGTCCTTTTGTTGGGAGCAGGAGAAAGGTGCAAAGCGATTGTTATTCGGGCTCGTAGCTATGGATGCTGCAGCCGCCAAGGGTGTCTGTGCATTTGTAACATCCCGGCTACACTTAAAATAACCCAATGCAGGTGGGTCTTTCTGCCTGTGCAATAAGATATACCTATGCCTCATATGAACCTCAAATCTTGTGGAGGCCGCGCCGTTAGTATGCTCCCAAAGCCTGAAACTCACTTCCGACTTTCGTCACTACATCTCCTGGCTTGACTACATTTTAAAAGAAATTAAGCATGCATATATTTATCACATTTAGTGGGTCGCTGTGATTTGACCTCTATGTTTCTTTGGTGATGACTGTGAATGCTGCCACTAAACATACTTGAAAGGCAACCCTATGCATGTCATCCCTAACCATGTTGTTCTTGTTTACTGAGCATGCTACCACTAGCCGTTCCATCGTGCTTCCTTTGCAGCAAATGTAAAGTGCCTAGAGAGAGAGATTTTGAGTTCTCTGAGGGTGCTATATCAAATGCATTATTATTATTATTATTATTATTATTATTGTAAGATCCTTACCATGCAAAATGTTATTGCTAGGCTTGTCTGTCTTGAAAAGCACACGTGCCATTTCACCAACCTGTACAGGCTCCTCAGCAAGCAGCATATTAACTTCAAGGTTCTGTCCCACTTTTAGGTCTCTCCATTCTTTAATTCCAGCCAACCTATTTGCATTACTTTCAGTCTGGCTTCGAATCACATCACTGCGCAGTGCTTTGAACCTACCTCGAATCATTCCGAGACTGCACCACCAGCTCGTTTTCCCCCAAAGCCTGAGACTTTCTGCCGATTGGCGGCACACATCCATTTTAACTTGATGGCAATAAAATCGAAGCTAAAATCCCATCTGTTCTTTGATGCATTTTCCCTATCCATGTGCGATTTATCTTTCGCTTTCTTGTGCATGATGAAATTGTGCATTTCCACTAACAAATCGACACGGTTCCTTTCCAGCTTACACGAAGTGCCTCGAAAAGGTGTAGCTCCACCGGGTACTGAACGCATGTTTTAATATTATTACTCTTGTTTTTGTTAATATCAAGCTTACTATACCGTTTTATTCGTGCTGCAGAGGACGTCCTGGAGAGGATGATGGACGATAAGACGGCATCGGAATCAAAAACACTGTGTGGCCACAGCGGACCCATATACAGTCTCAGCTTCAGCCCTGACAAGCACTATCTACTGTCCGGCTCAGAGGATGGCACCGGTATGTGAGCTGCATGGAGGCTACTTGTCGAGCTCCTGTCGTTTGACTCGCGAGCAACATCAATCTTTAATGAATTACTTATGGATGTGCATGTCCTTAATCGTGTTCATCCTGAATCACCCCACTACCTAGAGACTTGTGTCCTTTCTAGTGAGTTAAAGCTCACTGACGCAAAACTCGTTAAAAAAAATTGCAATGATAACAATACTCAGTCCTTTGTAAAGCACCCTAAGAGAATCAAATTGTAATCCACATGATTGCAACTTGTTGCAAGAGCATTCATTATTAAGTGTTAAAGACGTGCAGGGTAACTTGCTTAGACCGGAATGCAAATGCACACAAGAGGGCACTTTTATGCTTAAGCCAGCGTGCTTAAGCAAACATGAAGACTCTTATGGCTACGTTTAGTAAGACCTCTGGCTAGTAATATGCACTAAAGTCGTGCACTGGTCGCACTCAGCACACCTGAATTAAAAAAACCAGACTAGTTCCATGACGCCTGGTAAAAGCTGCCCAGTACAGAGGTTTCTTTGGCCGAGTCTTAAAAAGATGCATAGTCATATTATCTATCACGGCAAGATTTATGATGTCAGTAGCCATCCAAGTGCAACGGCGTGGTCGACACCGGCTGTAAGGGAATTAAATTAGTCAGTGGCTGAGCAAAACTCGGGGGGGGGTCGAATGAAGCGTAAAGCCGAGTGTCGTGGGCTTAAAAATCTAAGATTGTGTTTGGCATTGACATCAGCCAAAGCAAGGGTCTAGGTCGATGATGAGTTGCATGTCAACAGCTGTTTTCAAGAGTGACAGATTATTGACTGGTGTCCAGGGACATATTTGCAAAATATTTGTTATGGTGGACAGAAACAGGTCTGTACACCCCATAAGGAGAGCTGTTGGGACAGGATATAGAGGACTGATGGTTTTTCTAGCTTTGGAGAGAAACTTAGCTTTGACTTAATTGGAAACATGTATTAGCAAAGAGAGATAGAGATGGGTTGAGCAGGGCCATGTGAGGTCGTTAACCGATTTGGCGGCATGTGGGCACAGCTCGTTTTTGTATTTGCCGGGCTCTGAAATCTCCCACAGATATTGGACCGATATCATTGCAATGCTGTGCCCGTGATGCCCAGGCTAGATGGGAGGCGCTCAATGACTATCATTGATCACGATCAAACATGGCCGAGAGATGAGTGCAGGTCTTCATTAACTATCGTAAAGTCAGGCGATGTCAGGTGACGTCGTTCGGTGACGAGCTGTGCACTGCACGGTGGAGCGACTCGAGGTACGTTCTAGGAAAGAGTTTAAGTTGGCTCGGAGCTCAGCTGGACGACCAAAGTCCAAAGGAACAATCGGGCACGATCGGTCCGTGGGGCGAGGCCGAGCAGTGGCAGTAGCTCTCGTCGCTGTCCAGCTCGTCCTCGGCTTTTCATCTCTGCTGGAGAGCCGGCCCTCGGCTAGCGGCGCGGTTCATCGCTCATTGCGAGTCAGCTGCCGCTGCGTTGCACGCTGACTGCTGGCGCTTCTGCGCTGCAGTGGGCAGCTCTGTGGTGCGCCCCACGCACTACGCTGTGCGCCCTTTTCGGCACCCGTCGTTCGTTATTATTGCACCAAAATTGTGGCAGCCGGCCTCCGAAGCCACTGTCGCTAATCTGCATTGCAGTTAGGCTGTGGAGCCTGCTCACGTGGACAAACCTCGTGTGCTATAAAGGCCATAACTACTCTGTGTGGGACGTGCACTTCAGGTGAGCAGATTGCTGCTCCCCTTGCAAGGTAGCTCACCTTGCCTGGTAGCCAGCTCGTGCACGGAGCTCGTGCTGCGCAGGTAGCAGGCACGCAAGCCGTACGACGTCTGGCTGGCCGGCATGCGGTCTCTCCACTTACTCCTTTTGCAGCCCTCAAGGTCACTACTTCGTGTCTGGCGGCTTCGATCGGCTTGCCAGGCTCTGGTCGACCGATCACTATCAACCGTTGCGCCTCTTTGCCGGCCACCTGGCCGACGTGGACGTCAGTAGCACGCGCAAGCGAGCACCGCCACTGCTCGCTACTGCTCGCTACTTGTGCTTGCTTTTTCTTGCTTGCTGCTGCTTTGTGGACATCGTTAGCTAAAAGTTTAAGTTAAAAGTTAGCCTCTTCAGCCGCGGCATCATCTAAATAGCGGCAGATTGCCGGCCATCACCGCTGCTTACGGTGGGTAATGAAGGATTGCCCACCGCGGGACTTACACGCACGACCTGGGGCGGCGAGGAAAGCGAGCACGTTACCCCTGGGCTAACGCTAAGGTCGCTCACTGCTTGCTTCTTACCCCTTCTGCTGCTGCTGCTGCCGCCGGATATTGCTGCTGTAGCAGTATGCTGCCTCGTGCTGCTGTTGCTTGCTAATGCTGCTGCCCTATTTCTTACAACGTGCCCTTAGTCGTGACCGAGATCTTTATCTCTCAGTGCGTGAGGATTCATCCCAACGGCAATTACGTCGCCACCGCTTCGTGCGACAGGACTGTCCGACTGTGGGACGTGCTCACCGGTGCCTGCGTCAGGATCATGACTGGCCACAAGGTATGCACCGGCTGCCGCGTCCACGCGACCAGTGTTTGGGTGCAGCAGCTCTTCACTTTTGGTCTCACCGCACGCTCGAGATCGTGCCGCCCACCACTGGCTGATTCCTCCGATTTGCTTGCGCTGCCGGCTCGTTTACTCATGCGATGCCTTGTGCCTCTTCTCTCGTCCTTGACCATTTATCTTGCGATTCAAGTCTTTGTTGTCGTGGTGATGGATGCCTGAAAAGGTTGCAGTTTCTTGTGTCGCTCCTGGTCTTGTCATTTTTTTTTCTTAGTCCGTGAATGATGCTTCCCATCTGTTGCTTGACCGTGTGTTTTAACTGCGTGGTGGAGTAGTTCTTTATCGTATATAGGTAAAGCTATATCGTGTGTATGTAAAGTTCAAGCACATGCATACCTTAACGTGCCCAGGCGTGGATGTAGTGCCAGATATGGTTTTGGCGCTCACTTTTAGGTCTCTTCATTCTATGGCTCCAGCCTATCTTTCAGATATACTACGCCATCAGGCCAAGCATCGTACCACTCGCTTCTCGGAATCCAACAGTCTGGAAATACCTCGTACAAACCTTAAATCCTTTGGAGACCGTGCATTTAGCTCGTATGCTCCCAAAGCCTGGAACTCCCTCCCGACCTGCGTCACAACATCCCCTGACCTGACCACATTTAAAAGAAACTTAAAAACACACCTATTTAGGACAGCATTTAGTGGGTCCCTGTGATCCGTCCTTGATGTGCTTATGCGTGCTGACACTGTGCATGCTGCCACTAACCGCATTTGCATGCTGACCCGGTGCATGTCACCCCTAACCATTTTATTCATTTTGTTTGTTTTTCAAGCATGATTTTACTTACTATTCTATTGCGTATCACTTTGCAGCAAATGTAAAGCGCCTAGAAAGTGATTAAGTTCTCTGAGGGCGCTTTATCAAGTGCAATATTATTATTATTATTATCATTATTAGATATTAGAGCACTAAGGGAGAAGAGGGAGCCTTGGGAGTGCTGCTCATTGTGCGACAAGACGGTATATGTAGTGAGCGAGCACGAGGTAGGGCCGATTTCAAATCTCTCGTTTCAATACCCTGTGTGGATTGTGTCGTGCAAAATGCAAGATCGAGCAAAACTGGAAGCCTTATAACCGGCTGCCAGGATGTAAAAACATAAGCTTCAGAGCACTGCGGGAAAACGTTTTTGGGAAAACGTTAGATACAGTACACTGCAAGGAATTGGTGGAAAATTGAAACAGCTTAGTTAAAAGTTTGTTCGAGGCGAAGCCAACCAATCAGAGTCAGAGAAGACGATGTTCCAAAGGGAAGCCTGATTGAGAAGTATTTCAGGTAGGCAGGCCCGAGCAAGATAGTGAAGGGCTTTCAAAATTAAATGACTGGATTGTTAACACAACATGTTGCATTGTGATGAGCTGGTGTAGAGGTTTGTGAGAAGTCTTTCTGTGGCCCTGTGCAAACACTGTCCGTACATGTATGTTATCTGTTATCAATTGTATCATGTTATTAATTGTAGGGAGCCATAAATTGCCTGTGCTTCTCACCCGACGGTCGACATCTGGTTTCAGCCGGTATGCCATGCCGCTCGAGTAGCCCTGCACGCTTACGACCGCCACGCATCGCATCGTAGACCGATCTGTGGCAAAACTGCCGTCACGTTTGGAGCCACTGCTGCTTGCAGGTGCTGACAGGGTTGTTAACCTCTGGGACCTCAGCACGGGAATGGTGCTGGCCCAAATGAAAGGTCACACTGCTGCAGTGTACGCCGTCGCATTCAGCCGGGATGGCTTGGCCTTATCTTCCGGTGAGTGCAGTCTGTGTGCCCGTGCGCCACCCTCATGATGTCCATTTTTCACTTTGCTTTTACGTGCTTGTCCAAGCGTGATACGTTTCGCATCATTAACCCTCGGTTGTAGACTCTTGTGCTGACACTAGTCAAGCACTGGAATAGAGATTTGGTTCTCTTCTGGTGCTATGCAAACAATCTATTATTATTAGTAGCAGTAGTGGCAGTGGCAGTAGTAGTATTATTTTTTGCTCGATCCGGTCTCACTCCGTCTCTTTTTTCCTATTCGTTTTGTTAACCTTCCACTGCCGGCCATCTCACATAAAGTTTCCAGAAACTTAAAAGCACGCCAGAGTGTAGACCTGCCACCAGCCGCTCAACCTCACCCCTAGCCACCCCTCCCTCCTTCGTCTTATATATTGTTCATTTGTATAGTGCCCTATGAGAATTTGATTTCTATTCAAGTGCTTCACATTTGTTTGACCTCGGCTATCACGAGTCTAGCACCGTAACTACTGGACCAAACCAGCACGTTTTCCATCTAGAGCAGTTACTGTCCTGGTGCTGCTATAGGCAATGCCATCAATCAAGTTAATGCAGATTGCACCGGTATCGTGCATTGTCCCGACCACCATAATTTCGATCTGTTCTCTAAAAGGTCAGCTCTTGTATCACTCCATCACTCTCTTTCTCACTCTCCAGCTCTCTCACTCTGTGTGTGTGTGTGTGTTTGTGTGTGTGTGTGTGTGTGCGCGCGCATGCGGGCGTGTATTCGTGCGGCTGGGTTTAAGCTGTTGTTTCGAGAGGCTGCTGCTAGTGGTGCCCCCTCTATGCAACAGGCCTGAGCTGCTTTCACATGGCCTCATCCTGCTTGACTGTTAGTCTAGTTAGGTGTCTGTATAGGACAATCTATGACTTTCATTTAGCTACACAGGTCCACTAATAACAGCATTATGAGAACGTTGCTATCAACGTGTGAAAGATAGCATTTAGTAGCCATCATCCACTTGTGGATGCAGCAGATGTGCAGAATGACAAGAAGATATTTATACGAAGCATTCAAAGAAAGTGACCTGCTGTAGTCAGCCTGAGTTTCGGTAACTTTAAGGTAATGCAGCCATGGGTTGAGGTTTGTAGCTTTGGTAAAAATGTCAAATCAAGGATCAAGCCGGTATGTTTCCTTTCCGGCATATGTAAAGTGCCTAGAAAAAAGATTTAGTTCTCGTAGGGTGCTATACAAATGTCCTGTTGCATTGCCACACTAGTCAAGGCTGTCGGTTGCTTTTCACGATCTGGCTCCCGGGGTCGTGGGTTTGAATCCTGCAGTGAGCAATCCTTTGTATCCATTGCAAGCCTCGGTGATAGCCGGCTCTTCTGTCGCTATACGAAAGAGGCTGTTAAGTGAGCTAGTATTTCTATGTTATAGTTGTTAGTAGTTACTGAGTTACAGGCTGAAAGTGAATGCAAACTTAGGGTGCTGTCACCTAAGGATTTGAGGTTGGTTAGAGGCACAGCTAAACGACCAGATTCAGCAACAGTGCTAGGGCGAGTCTGCGAAGTAAGCATTTGCCGTGGTAGGCCTGAGGAGCAAGAGTGAGCCTAAAAGCGAGCAGCGTGACATTGATGTCGAGGGGCTCCATTATGGACAGCCAATTCAGGCTGGAGGTGTATGTAATGTGGCAACCATGTCATATCAAGTGGCACTGGAGCGACCAGTGGCTTCAAATAAAAGATCGTGCTGAACTAGAAGAGAGACTCTACTTAACTAATTCAACAGATTCTCGATATTCCTGTGGGATAAGCACTCTTTATTCTCAAACGCTTGTGCTGCTTCTGATTTCATTAGCATGCGTTCGATGGACTGCCTCCGTATGTCCAGCGATAGCTCTGTAATGTTTTCGAGGCTATTCAGGATTCTGGTTAGCAGACAGCTGTCTGTTCAGTTTTGTGAATCCGGTTCCGGACACTAGACTAAGAGAACTTGTATTACTACCGACCAGTCTCCCTTCTGCCATTCCTATCAAAGACATTCCAACGAGTCCTGGCAGACCAGCTGAACTCATATATTGGAACTTCAAACCTTGCTACTAAGTTCCAGTCTGGATTTAGACCTAATCACTCCACAGAGACAGCACTTCTTGTTGTGTACAACGACCTACTTAGGAATGCAGACATGGGTAGAGTAGCTGTGCTTGTTTTGCTCGATCTTTCGGAAACTTTTGATACTATCGATCACCAAGTCCTTCTTGGGTACCTCTCGTCTCGCCTGGGCATCACTGGCACTGCTCTGCAATGGTTCAGGTCCTATGTCAGTGGGAGACTCCACAAAGCATTGATATGAATGGACAATGGTCATCCGAGGTACCTCTGAAGTATAGGTTACCTCAGGGCTTCGTGCTTGGTCCGGTTCTTTTCACTGTTTATGCTCTCCCTCTCGCCTTTGTGATTGCTAAGCTCAATCTAGGCTTTTGCTTCTATGTGTATGAAAGTCAGTTGTACCTTTGCTTTGATCCCTCCTAGCCCTCCAGCACATTGAATTCTCTCAACTCACTTGCTGCATGTATCTGAGGGCGCTTTATCAAGTGCAATATTATTATTATTATTATTATTATTATTATGTATTGATGACATCAGCACATGGATGACAGCAAATTTTCTCAAATTGAATGAAGGTAAAACTAACTTACTAGTTACAGGCAAACCAGGTGTGATTCAGAAATGGGAATGGCTAACGCTCAAAATCGGCTCTGCCAGAATATCTCCAGTTCAGTCTACACGATATCTGAGTGTCATGTTCCCAAGTGACCTTTCGTTAAGACGACCACGTCAGCTCCACAATCAAGTCTGCCTACTTTCAGCTACATAACATTGCTAAAACTCGGGCTTGTTTAGGTGAGAATACCACATCTAAATTGGTCCATGCATTTGTGACATCCCGTCTTGACTTCTGTAACTCACCGCTTGCTGGCCTACCGGCATGTGCAATCAGGCGCTTACAGCTGGTGCAAAACTCGGCAGCTAAACTTGTCTGTTGTGAGCTTCGCAGTTGCCACATCGCACCACTTCTCGCCAACCTGCTCTGGCTACCAGTCAACAGATCGACTTCAAGGTTTTGTCACTCACTTTTAGGTCCCTTCATTCTTTGGCTCCAGCCTACCTATCGGATTTACTCCCCCACCAATCCAAGCAGCGTACCGCCGGCTTTTCGGAAACTAACTGTTTACCTATAACGTAAAAACCTCAAATTCTTGGGAGACCGTGCATTTAGCTCGTATGTTCCCAAAGCCTGGAAGTCACTCCAGACTTGCGTCACGACATCCCCTGATTTGACCACATGTAAAAAGAAATTAAAAACATTCCTATTTATGACAGCATTTAGTGGTTCTCTGCGATTCGTCCTTTATGTGCTTCTAGAGTGCTGACAGTGTTCATGCTGCCACTAACCACACTTGCATGCTGACCCTGTGCATGTCACCCAAACCATGTTATTCATGTTGTTTGTCAAGCATGCTACGACTGACCATTCGATCGAGTTTCCTTTGCAGCAAATGTAAAGCGCCTAGAAAGAGATTAAGTTCTTTTATGGTGCTTTATCAAGTGTATTATTATTACTGTTGCTATTATCATCATTATAATCCAGGCTCTTGAAGCATCAGTCGTGTATGTAAGCTGTTGCTGCGCTTGCAGTGCACGGTAAAAGCAAGAAGGCTGGATTGCTGGCTGCTGCTTCCGTTGAAAGAGCTTTCATTTCCATTGAAAGAGCTTTCGTTTCCGTTTCAGGTGGTTTGGACAACTGCCTCAAGCTGTGGGATTTGGCTTTGCTTCAAGATGAGAATGAGAACGTTGAAAATGCGTCTGGCGGTGGTGCCCACCAATCGCATGAGCTGTAAGTCTTGTCCCGCTGCTTCTGTCGCCCGTTTTACTCACCGTGTGCCCAAGCTGCGCCATCCACATCCTCGGGGAGGTTCTGTGCTTCGAAAAGTGTGAGCCAGGCAGGTTAGTTAGCTAAGACTAGGCCAAATAGGTGCCAGACGTTGTTAGAGGCTGACTAGCATAGTAGGCTGATGGGGGTGTTTTGCGCCCTGGGAGCGGGCCGTCCAACCTGGGCCTCTTTGTGTACTTTAGGTTCCAGGGTCCATTAAGTCTTTATTTCTGTGTTTATGGTGCCAGCTTTGCATGGTCAGATTATAATAATAATAATGATAATAATAACTATATTTATGGTGCTTAAAGACAGTTAAATCTCTTTCTGGGCACTTAAAATATCCTCCAAGTAAGCATGTGCAATAGGTTAGTGATAGCATTGACGATGTGAGCTCGCATGAGCACACAGCACAATTCACGGAGATCCAGCAAATGCTTTGAGGACAAGATGTGATTCTAGCTTTTTTTTAAATGTTGATTGAGCATCAAGAATCGCAAGATGTGCGCCCTAGGATACCTCGGTCTCTATCTAGGCACTTTACACGTGCTGGAAAGCAAGCATGTACACTGCTTAATGATCGAATCCACACTGTCAGTACGCATGTGAACACACATGGTAATCTTACATGGACCAGGAAAATATCTTGGATAATATGCTATTGTGCATAGCAGACCAATGCTCCGCATGCGAACATGATCGCAGAACGGACAAAGCACGTCGACTGGACACGGTGAACTGTGTTTGGAGCGCTTATCGAATCATTGCGAAGTGCTGCGTGCTCAGCCTTGGCGTCCTCGAAGCCATCGCCATTGTTGCTCGCTTGGCGTACCGTGCACGGCTGTACTTTGTACGGTTTCTTCTCTCGATTCTCCTGCCGCACCCAGTTGGTTGCCGTGCAGCGACCCGTGTTTCTCCCCACACTTCAGAGTCAGCACTCCGGAATTTGCATCATTTTTGACGAAGTCGACACCGCTGCTCGGCCTCCATTTTAACAGACGAAACGTCCTTCTGGGAACCGGTGCCTACAGGTCTTGGACCGGATGACCGACCACACGGGGCTATTGTGCCTGAGGCATAAGCTGACTCGGCTCTGGTATTTAGGCTCGGTGCCCACGGCGCCTCGTGTCGTCGGCCCCTTTCCGCTGCTACCCGACCGCCACCGACGGTCCACTTCGTTCTCGGCCGTCGACCGGGACGATGCAAGCGTTGGACTGCTGCATCTCGTCGCGCCTCGGGTTGCCTGCAAGGGAAGAGTGCACATCCGTCTGCATCCGGTCCATCGGCAGCTGGTCCGTCGGCAGGGGCAGCACGTCGATGTGTGCGACACTGCTGCTTATCGACGACACTGTATCATTCGTCTCTGGTTGCCAGCGAGGGAATGCACTGGCTGCAGCTGGCTGTGCAGCTGCTGCAGCTACTGCCAGTGCTTGCTCGCTGGCATCCGTCTGCTGTCGCCACACAGGCAGGCCGTCTCGTGGAATTGTTTACCGAAGCATAATTCGTCTCCATAGAAGTCATAGAATGCTGCCTAGCTACCGTGCTAGTGGCCTTTTCACGGAATTGGAGGCAGTTCATGGATGCGATCCTACTTTGAGCTTCTATACAGCCATCGCTGTTAGCAGCTGAACTGTAAGCTTATTGTTTTGGCATGAGCTGCTGGAATACATCAACCTAGCATTGCACCATTTCGCATTGCAAGCACTGACGTGCCATGCAGTAGGACTGCCGGGGCGGGGGGGGGGAAGCGGGCCTCGATCTTGACTGGTGGCTTGGCTGCTTAGTGCTTGGTACCCTTGGCTACCCAGTGACAATCCTAGTAAAGTACTGTGCACGCGAGAACACCGTACTAGGCCAGGGGGTGGCAGGGTGGCTGATGCCCGGTCGGGCGGTCAGCAGCTGCTCTTGCGAGGCTGCTGGCCCCTTGATGCTTGGCCTGGCTGCACGACACCCGCAGGCGCTATGCCCCCAGACCCCCTTTACAGGGAAGGCTCCAGCCCTCCCCCCTCCCGCCCCGAGTCAGGCTGGTGCTCCAATCCTGGCTTTGCTTCTGCTGTGTGCGAATGCAGTGTAGCAGCAGCCATGAGTTACGATGTGCATCAGAGCTTGAAGAGCTGGATTCTATTCTACTCAGCATCAACCTCGGCTACTTAATAGTAGCTTATCACTTTGCACCTCGACATGGTATGGCCTGGCCATACTGTACGGCACACGTTGCCATGACAACGTTTGCTGTGATGCTCGGGGAAAGGAGCTGTCTTGCTGGGCTGCTTGAACTTGGAAACTGATTGGAAGGCGTGTATTCTTACCGTGAACAAGTGCCTGACTGTGCACGTGAAAGTCGCTCGGTACAAATTGTGCAAAGATTTCTCAAGTTTGTGCATGCCAGTATAGTCCCACTGTTAAATCGCCGTCAGTGACAACCAGTGTGCAAATATAAGTTGGAAGTCTTACCATATATAAAGTGTCACGAAAGAGATACTACATTTTCTTTGGATACTATGCAAATATCTTGTTGTTATAATTATTATACTGTCTAGGAGCAGTGAGGCAGACGGTATGCCTGCCTGTCGGTATGCCATATACTGTGCATCAGTCTAAGTTTGGGGCCACTTCTGAGGCAGCAACTTGGGCTGCTTTTGACTGTCGTGATTTTTTCTGAATTGTGTCAATTAAATCACTTACTCTTAAGTGTCGTCGAAACTGTTGTCGTGGTTCAACGAATTGCTAGTATTACTAATTGGCGAAATCAGCTCTAATTAAGCTAAAATAGATTAGAAATTGTTGGCTTGAATTCCGAGGGAATGTTCTAGTGAACGCCTATGGATACAGTGAATTTCTTACACTGATTCGTGAGGCTTGCCATGGCTTGGCTCCGTCATATCCAGCAGAAGTGCTGCTCTAGTTTCAGCCTCTTCCGGTACTCTACTAAATCCTGTTGGCGTCAAGACGCTTTTGCTCTTCATGTCCTAGACTGGAATTTACTTCCAAAATTCTAACGAATCGACTTCTTGTCTCTTGCCGGCGACTTGGGCACATCCTTTCCGGCCGTCTTGAGCTGCTACTTCCATGGTACTTCCTTCCTTTCTAACTCGCCCTACTGACTGAGCTATGCTTCTCACTCTTTCTTTGCTTCGTGAGATGAAGTTTGTTGGCTACCGTATGCTTACCGAAAGTCGCTCAAGATTTTAGTGCGCTATTGAAAGTTCCTCTGTAGCATCCACTTAGTCTTTGTAGAGTTACAGATGGAGATCCATTACGCTGATGAATGTTATGCAACTAAGCTCGTTATTGTGCACATAGGCTCAAAGGTACGGGCCACAATCCTGTGCAAATTCGCCAGAAAGCTGCAGAGCAAAGATACGATTTGGATTGCATGTCGTGGCAATACTGTGATATTGCTCGACCCACTGGATCGCACGAGAGTTCGGGAAACGGCACTAAATTGTACACGAACAGTCGGAGTTTGGTGCAGCCGATTTTAGTTGATTTTCGCATGATTAAAGTGGATTGCCGTAGTAACCATTCTCTTTAGAGCCCATTTGGACGAGAACGCCCAAAGGCATGTGTACAACAATATTCACTAGAAATTTGAGCTCAAGTGTCGCCACTGATTTCTTGCTGATTTTTGCTTAATTAGAGTGGATTGCGGTAAATCGTGGCCCTTGTTTAGCTATTAGGTCGTGGCTTGGGTGGAATTGTGGGCGAGGCCACGCCCCAATGCTTTTCCACCCCAGCCAGACTCACCCCTCCGCCGGCCAACGGGCAGTGTGAGTACCACCTCAATAATCGCTGCAGTTGAAAATTATCGGCTAACTAAGCTTGTACACTAGGTAAGGCGGTTGCTTTCACGACCTCGGTCCCGAGGTCGCGGGTTCGATTCCTGCGGTGGGCGATCCTGTATCGCCACTGCCAGCGGTGGTGATTGCCATAAAGGCTCTTCTGTCACTATGCAAAAAGAGGCTGTTTAATCAGCTAGGATTTATTTATTTTTACTTATGTAAGTCCTGCAGCATGGAACTTGGCTATCCACTCGTTCTCCCTCCTTCTCTCTCTCTCTCTCTCTCTCTCTCTCTCTCTCTCTCTCTCTCTCTCTCTCTCTCTCTCTCTCTCTCTCTTCTCTTCCCTACTGGCGCTGCTCCGGAGCTGCTTCCACGACGGCTTCTACATCCGTATGTACGCTCGCTCGCTTCGCGTTTTCCTTCATGCGATACCATGCAACCGTCGCCGTCAGTACTACTCGCTTGTTAGAGCTTTGCTCTCGGTCAGGCCGCCAGCCATCTGCCGCACGAGCCCCTAAAAATTGGTGAACCTAGCGATCGATTAGAACATACAACCAAAAGCTCGACCAAAAACAACTCGACGCGAATACGAAACTCAGCAACCGACCACCAACGACTCGACTCCGAAACTCAATGACGAGCCAACCTCGACTTCGCCAGTTCGCCCTTAGTATCGTGCTCCTGCGGCTTCTGCTGCTGCTGTAATTAGCCAGCCTTGACACTACTGTACATTACCTAACCTTTGTTCAATAGTTAAGCCATCGAGGCAGCCCAGCGTCAGGTCACTAATGCGCGTTATTCTGATGCGATTGATCGCGTTCCCACATATATGTGTGTGTGCCCGTTCAGAGTAATAAATGAGAGTTCTCTCGTTTACGGCGAGCGTGCGCCTGCAGCGTCTCTGCGAGACTCCCACTAAAACAGCTGCCGTCTCAGACACCGTCATAAACAGCTGGCAGCAGAGAATGGTTTACTCGAGCCGAAAATAGTACCAGACTTTTTATGGTCTCGATAGGACGCTTATACTGAGGTACGAAATGTTCAACGGCCGGCGGACCGCATTTTATGCCTTATAATAATAAAAATAATAATGCACTTGATAAAGCACCCTCAGAGAACCCAATCTCTTTCTAGGCGCTTTACATTTGCTGCAAAGGTAAATGCGATTGAATGGTAATACCGTGCTTGATAAACAACATGAATAACATGGTTAGCGGTGACGTGCCTTGGCTTCTAACGCACGAGAAGGCTGTTGCAAGGATAAAGATTGTGATGCCGTTAAAACATGTTTTGCCAGCATGTCTGTGCGATAACGAAATAGACGGTTGGGGTGGTCAGCCGGCCAACGTAAAGCAAGATTATCACAAGCTGCGAAACGAGTTAATTCTAATCTTCTCCCGGTTGACGGATGAGGAGGCCGAGATTGAGGCCGAGAGGTTTCGGCTGGAGTAGGAGCAGCTCGCCGGAGCCGAGACCAAGACAAAGCCAGGCGACGAGCCAGCTTCATCACCGGTCGATCCCACCGTCAACTGCCCGCAAGAGCCAGACAGACGTGCGGAACTCATTCAGCTGCCGCAGCTATCCGACGGCAATACCAGTGGACGGAGTGGGTACGGGACCGCTTCCGACATAGTTGCCACAACAGCCGAAGAGCGCCAGAGCAACGTAAGTTCGCAGCGGCAGAAGCTGGAGACGAAGGAAGTGCAGCATGCGACGGCTTGCAGTGGCGAGGCGGCAGTGGGCGGCGGCGATGCCTGCGACAACGTGCAGGCGGCCCAATCGAGCGACGTCTCGGCGGCGAAGCGCAGCGGCGACAGCTTGGCAGCGGAGGAGAGCGTCTCGGCGGCAAAGAGCGCCCGAGAGAGCGACGTCTCGGCCGCGGAGCGCAGCGGCGAGAGCCTCTCGGTGGTGGAGAGCACCCGCACAAGCGTCTCGGCGCAGAGTGTAGAGGAGCACTGAGCGATTGCGGTCAGCGGCGAGGCGGCAGTGGCCTGCGACCACGCGCAGGCAGTCCACGAGAGCGACGTCTTGGCTGCGAAGCGCTGCAGCGAGAGCGTCGCGGCGGCAGCGAAATGCGTCCGTGAGAGTGACGTCATGGCCGCCAAGCGCAGCAGCGCGAGCGTCGTAGCGGGCGGAGAGCATCTCAGCGGCCGGGGAAAGCAGCCCCGAGAGCGTCTCGGTGGTGAAGAGCACCTGCACGAGCGTCTCGGTTGCTGAGCGCTGAGGAGCGCCGCGTGATAGCGGACAGCGGCAAGGCCGCTGTCGTAGCCTGCGGCGACGAGGTGCGGGCGAAGCAGCGAGAGCTTCGCTGAGGCGAAGCACAGCAGCGAGAGCGTTGCGGCTGCGAAGAGCACCTGCTAGAGCGTCTCGATGTAGAGTGCAGAGCAGCACAACCGCGAGATCGACTCGGCGGAGTGGAACTACGAGAAAAGCGAGGCTGCAATCAGCCGGAGTGTTTCTCGTAAGTAAATTAATATAAAATTAAACATACTAAAATACTAAAAATACTAAATTAATATCCTGACAGCCCGACCGACATACCACTGGACCGGGCTCTGCGGGAGCCAATGGCTACACGACTTTCCAGTCGTGAGGGCTGCCCCCTTCCCAGCTAGGCTGGTTGACTGTGAAATCTGTTTTCCATGGAGGAAGGAATGTAATGTTCGTCTGCGGCTACGGCTGTTGTAATTAGCGAAGCGCCTTGACACTAATGTACATGCATCACCTGTAGCCAATAGTTAAGCCATTGACGCAGCCCAGTGTCAGGCCACTGATGAATGCTATATTTTGTGTCGTCTACTGCGATCGATGGCGCTCTCATATACGCACCTGTTGAGAGGAATAGAGTAACTCTCGTTTGCCGCGCACGTGCGCCCGTTGTCTATCCGCGAGGCTCCCACTGGAACAGCCGCCGCCGGAGCCACTGTCATACGACACCTTCGGTACTTAGCCGCCACTCATCGCTCGTCGGCGACGCTCCCCTCCCCATACGTGCTGTCGGCTATGTGTCGACGCGACCGCCGACCGGGTGCTGTTCTGCTACGACTATGCTGCCACTAAGTGCTGGCTGGAGACGCACGCACGCCCCAACGTAGGTGCTGCACGACTGCTACGCCACCGCCCACGGCTGCCGACCGCAGCGCCTCGAACGGCGCCTCAATGAATCAATAAGTAAATAGATCAAATAAATCAATAAAGGATTATTATAATATAAGGATATTATAATATAAGGATATTTATAATATTTATTTAAATCAAGTAAATAAATCCTAGCTGATTCAACAGCCTCTTTTTTGTTTAGCGACAGGAGAGCCTTTAAGGCTGTCACCGCCGCTTGCAGTAGCAACAAAGGATCGCCCACCGCAGGAATCGAACCCCCGACTTCGGGACCAAGGTCGTGAAAAAGCAACCGCCTTACCTAGTGCGCCATCGCGGCTCAACCTATCGGCTCGGCTTCATGTTAACCGTGACCGCGCTCGACACTCCCGTTCTTGAATACTTCGCCATGCTTGTTTCCGTCGCTTGTCTCTCGCCGCGCGACTTAGGGGGGGCCTTTCGTGAGCGTGGCCACGGCCGCCATGCTTTTCCGCCCCAGCCGGACTCACTCACACCCCTCCGCCCGGCCAACGGGCGGTGTGAGTACCACCTCGTTAGGTGCTGCAGTTGGACAGTATCGGCTAACTACGCTGGATTTCATTGGACTAGCGGATCAGCTGCTGTCGCGTGACCCGCTAGTCCTCCAGCAAGCAACTTTCTGCTTGTCCACTGGCCTGTGTGGGAGCCTCTCCCTCTCACTTTCTTTCTCTTCTCTCCGCAGCTGCTTCCACGACGGCTTCTACATTCATATGTAGATGTACACTCGCACGCTTGCGTTGCCTGCATACAATTCAATACAGCCGTCATCATCGACAGCACAAATCGCTTGTGGGGGGGCATCGTTCATCTTCGTCGCGTGCTATCACCCTCTGCGTGCGAACCCCAACATAATTGGGGTGCTCCACATCCGCGACCACACCTTATTGCAGCTACGCCGCCCGTGGCCACGTCGCTGTCACAGGGCAAGAGAAAGACGAGAGGCAGTTTGATTAGGCCTCTTTATAACAATGTCGCACGACCCAACAATAACAGGTTAACTATGCAATGCCCAGCGGTTAAGGTGCTCGCAACGACCAAGGTAGCTGAGACGTACGGATGCAGGCAGTTATGTAGACCACAGAAGAGCGCGATTTAAGCTAAAGATCAAAGGAAGTCACGTGGGGGAAGCCACGCGGGAGAGGCCACGTGGGGGATGCCACGCGGCGGCGTTATTTCGCCCCAGCCGGACTTTGCCTCTACAGCTAGCCATCACATCCGATCCTTATCCAAGATTAGAAGCTGTCTCCCACAGTGGCTTGTGTGGTCTGATTATATGCAGGCCGGTACCGCTCCTTCCTTAAACAGCATTCTGGAGCATCACCGTTGGTGCATAGCTGTGGTCCGCCTGTGGTGTGGTTTGGACAGGCCGGTAACCACAGTCAGATGGTGGACTCACCATCGGGGTCGGCAAAAACAGCGGTGGGCGAGGGGGATTCAGTGGGGAGAGAGGGGCGAGTGAAGTCGTGCTCCCTCTGCTCTGTAGTAGAATAAACTGTTGGTGTTGGTTCTGTGCGGGCGTTCTTCGTGCAAGGCACATCGAAGCACAAGCTATTTCTTGGGATGTAGTCGATGGTATCAATGGTAATGCTAGGCAAAATCGAACCTTATGACGGCAAAACGGACTTCGTCGCGTGGGTGCGTCGACTGGACTCCGTGGCCAAGACGAACAAGATTAAAGATGACGATCTCGCCGCACTCATGCCCTTGTACTTAACCGGCGGAGCTTTTGCCGTCTATGAAGGGCTGGTGGACAGTGATAAACGTGACTATACGAAGGTGAAACGCGCACTCAGCGCCGCGTTTTCGCCCGATTGCTTCCGCGCGTACGACGAGTTATCGAGCAGAAAACTTCGCGAGGGTGAGTCGCCAGACGTAATCTTGGCCGACCTTGTTCGCTTGGCGTCTATTGTCTTTGCTGCTCAAGCGGGGGGGGGGGGCACCTGCGTATCCCCCGGAGTCTTTGCTGAAGTGCGCATTTGTGTCGGGCCTACCCGATGACGTAAAGCGGCAACTTCGAGCAGCGTGCTCGCTTACCAAAGCTGATTTGCCGGTGCTGGTTGAAATGTCGAGGAACTTTGTCTCGTCAAGTGCGGCATGTCTCGCCGGCCGTTTCGAGGATCGACGCGCTCAGACCCGTGGCGTCGTGGTGCAGTCTAAGACGGACTCGCAAAGGCAGTACACCGACCGGCCTTTTCGCAGCGGGCCGCGCACGCGACTTTGCTGGATCTGCGGCGATCCGAATCATCTAGCTGATGCGTGTGGTAAAAAAAATTCGGCGATCAAAAAAAACGAATAAGGGGAACCGCCAACACCTGCGCCAGCGTGTTCCCCTTGACTTCGGCGCGACTGCCCTCCATTGGCGTGATGTTAAATGGCCAGTTCGCTACTGCACTTGTCGACACCGGCTGCTCCCGCACGGTGCTTGCATCAGTGCTGGCCTCCTCTCGTGATCTGCAGCCTGCGAGGGAGGGTATCTTGATGATGAACGGTGACCGCGCTCTCTGTACCTCTACGTGTAAGGTCAGTTTGTTAATTAGAGGAGTACCGCTGGAGGTTAATTGTTTGGTGACCGATATAATTGCTGGCTGGGACGTCATCCTTGGGATGGATGTCATAAAAGCGCTAGGCGGCGTCCGCGTAGGGCACAACGGTGAAGGCCAAGTTGACTTCGGTAATGAGGCTCCAACGACCCGATGCATCCGCGGCGAAAGAAACAGTGTAACCTGCCCTCACTCTCCCCCCGGCCACCGACGTTTTGCTCATTGCAAAGCTCGGAAATTCGAGCGAGCTTACAGTCTCCGACAAAGATTTTACTGCCATATTCCACGATGGCGCGTGGCACGTGCGCTGGAACTGGAAAGAAGGCGTACAGGCCCCCATGCTGCAGAACCGCGTGTCCTCATATCGCATCCCGGCTGAGGTAGAAGTAGAATATGAACGGGAAGTGGAGGACTGGATAAAGTGTGGTTGGCTTCAACCTTTTCACGGGGAGTGCGGTGGGCTGATTCCCTTGATGGCGGTGGTCCAAAGCAGCAAAGGGAAAGTGAGGCCCGTCCTCGACTATCGCGAGCTCAACCAGTTCGTGTCGAGCCACACGGCTGAAGGCGACGTGTGCAGTAATAAACTTCGTGCATGGCGGCGAATGGGACGAAACGTAAGCGTCGTGGACCTGCGTAAGGCCTATTTGCAAATTCACGTAGACCCATCATTGTGGAAGTACCAGGTGGTTGAATTTCATGGCCGCCGATACTGCCTGACTCGCCTGGGTTTCGGCCTTAACGTTGCACCAAAAATAATGACTGTTATCTTAAATAAAGTGTTGTCTATGGATGAGCGGGTCAGATCCGGCACGGATTCGTATGTTGACGACATTTTGGCGAACAATGATATCGTCTCAAACGACCGTGTGATTGAGCTTCTCCGCGAGTACGGACTTGAAGCAAAACCACCTGAAAAGTTAGAGGGTGGTCGTGTCCTAGGCCTCCGCATTGACAGTAAACGCAACGAGCTCGTATGGCGCCGAGATAATGCCATAGGCTCTGTACAGTCAGTGCTGACGCGGCGAGAATTATTTTCTTGGTGTGGGCAACTCGTCGGGCATTTTCCGGTAGCCGGCTGGCTGCGACCTGCTTGCAGTTACCTCAAACGTATAGCCAGCGAGCAGGACTGGGACAGCAAAGTGCCGAGTGAGGTTCTGGAAATTGCTCGCGACGTCCATCGCAGGGTGCTAGCTTCTGATCCGGTGACTGGCGCGTGGCAGGTGTCCAATGTCGTCAGCGGAAAATTGTGGTGCGATGCGAGCAGCATCGCTATTGGAACGTGCCTTGAAATTGACGGTAAAGTGGTTGAGGATGCCTCTTGGCTTCGAAAGCCGGACGATACTTCGCATATAAACACCGCCGAGCTAGAAGCCGTCATCAAAGGCCTTAACATCGCTATTGCGTGGGGACTTCAGAAAGTCCAAATCGTGACTGATTCAACTTCGGTGTTTGGTTGGCTGAAGTCATTGATCGACGGGGATAAACCCGTGAGGACGCGCGGCATGGGAGAGGCGATAATTCGACGACGATTGGGCCTACTCCGAGATATTATAACGGAGTGCAATCTGGAGACGACTGTCAGCCTAGTAAGGTCGCCGGAGAACAAAGCGGACCAGCTGACGCGAGTACCGCAAAGGTGGTTGAAGTTCACGACTTGCTGTACCGGTGCCGTGGCTCCCGAGGTCAGTTTGGCGACTCCCAATATCGACCTGAAGCAATTCCACAATCTGCACCACCTGGGCGTCGACAGGACGCTATACCTGGCGAGGCTATGTCACCCTAATGCGAACATCCGCAGAACCGATGTAGAACGAATTGTTCGTTCCTGTCTTCGCTGCAGATCAGTGGATCCGTCGCCGATTTCGTGGCAGCGAGGCAGTCTTGACGTCACCGAACCCTGGTCTCGTCTTGCGATAGATGTCACGCACTACCGCAATGAGAAATATCTGACGCTGGTGGATTGTGGGCCCAGCAGATTCACGCTATGGCGGCCCATTCCTAGCGAAGAGGTGCACCTTATCACCAGAGTGCTGGAGCAAATCTTTCGAGAGAGAGGCCCACCCACGCAGCTTCTGATGGACAACAGCGCCTCGTTCCGATCTGAGGCAGTTCGGCGTCTCTGCGAACGCTGGGGCGTTGAGACCGTAAACCGGTGTGCTTACCGACCGGAAGGCAACGGCATAGTCGAACGCATGCATCGGACTATCAAGGGCATGGCAGCTCGCACCGGTAGAGGAGTACTAGATATGGTGTACTGGTACAATTCGGCGCCGACTGAGGGGATAAAGGGCAAAACCGTGCCTCACAGGCGGTTATTTACATATGAATGGCGGTGCCCGCTCCAGCCAAAGAAGATACAGCATTGCAACACCCAATCTGCCATTAACTACACAGCGGGCCAAAGGGTTTTTGTGAAACCAGCCGATGCGCGGTGTACATCAGAATGGCCGGAAGGGATTGTGACCTCAGGGACTCACGGCCTTGGTGTCGAGGTGAACGGAATCCGAAGACACGTGTCGGACGTCAGGTTAGTTCCGGACGCTGAGCCAGTATTACCGGCTCAGCTGCCAGCACCCTCCCAGATAAGAGGCGGAGATGATGAGCATGCTGGGACAGAGGAAAGGGGCGGCCACCAGCTTCGCGTGCGGTCGGAACTGCAGCACCCACGTTGGTTCTCCGACTACGTCATGGACTGATCTGTACGTCAGGGGACGTACAGTGCGCTACTCGCATTGCAGCTGGAAACTTGTGACCTTAAGGTCAAGGGAGCGTGTGGTCTGATTATATGCAGGCCGGTACCGCTCCTTCCTTAAACAGCTGTCAGGAGCATCACCGGTGGTGCATAGCTGTGGTCCGCCTGTGGTGTGGTTTGGACAGGCCGGTAACCACAGTCAGATGGTGGACTCACCATCGGGGTCGGCAAAAACAGCGGTGGGCGAGGGGGATTCAGTGGGGAGAGAGGGGCGAGTGAAGTCGTGCTCCCTCTGCTCTGTAGTAGAATAAACTGTTGGTGTTGGTTCTGTGCGGGCGTTCTTCGTGTAAGGCACATCGAAGCACAGCTGGTAAAAAATTTAACTAGCTCTTTAGTTCTGTCTCGGCTTGATTATTGTAATTCCCCTCTGGTTTGGCTGCCAAAGAAAGCTATTATGCCACTACAGCAGACTATGAATATGGCTGCAAGGCTGGTCTTCAAGTCCCAGCGGTTTGAGCACGTGTCGCCTCTGCTGAAAGAGCTAGGATGGTTGCCGGTTGAGCAAAGGATACAGAGCAAAGTTCTTACGCTGACCCACAAGGCCCGCCACGGCTTGGCTCCTTCGTACCTAGCTGAACTGCTGCATCAGTTTCAGCCTGTTCGCGCCCTCAGGTCCTGTGTGGACAATAAATTAGCTGTCCCATTCCTCCGCTTAACGACAGTTGGCGACAGAAGCTTTAGCTCTGCAGGTCCTAGACTGTGGAACTCGCTTCCACAATTCTTACGCAACGACATCTACTTTCCATCTGCCGACTATGGCACATCTTTTTCAGCGGTCCTGAACTGCTACTTCTATGCTACTCACTACCTCAACTGCTCTGCTAACTCTGCTATGCTTCCCACTTTCTCTTTATTGCGTGAGACGAAGTCTGTGTTGGCTACCGAATGCGTACCGAAAGCCGCTTAGGCTGTGAGTGCGCTATACAAAACTCTCCTGCGTAACACCCACATGGTCTTTATGACTTTGTGGAGTTACTGACGGAGATACATTACATACATTACATTACATTTGCCCGGCCGCCATGCGGACCGCCTAATGGTGGAATGCAGTATGGGCTGACTAAGCCCAATGTAATTGCGTCCGGTCAGCGGGGTCTTGCGATCCCACTAGCCCTGCTGCGATCTACATTTTGCTTGAGCATCGGCCTGTATGCACGCTATCAAAAAAATACTAGCTGATTTAACAGCCTTTTTTGGTATAGCGACGGAAGAGCCTTTACGGCTATCGCTACCGCTAGCAGGCAGCGGCAATAAAGGTTCGCCCACCGCAGGATTCGAATACATGACTTCGGGACTGAGGTCGTGAAAAGCAACCAGCTTACCTAGTGAGCAATCACGGCTCACCAACTCTCTCCCCGTTTCTCTTCACTCGTCGCGCTCCGGAGCAGCTAAGGGACGGCTACTAAAATAGTACCGCGTAGAAATCTCAAACCCTTTGGAGACCGTGCATGCAGTTCGTATGCACCCAAAGCCTGGAATTCACTCCCGACTTGCGTCACGACATCCCCTGAGTCGACCACATTTAAAAAGAACTTAAAAGCGCACCTATTTATGACAGCATTTGGTGGGTCTCTGTGATTCGTCCTTGATGTGCTTATGCGTGCTGACACTGTTGCACGCTGCCGCTAACCACACTTGCATGCTGTCCCTGTGAATGTCACCACTAACCAATGGAAATATACGTTTTGATGCTGTCAAGGTGCTCGTGTGCCGTCGCGTGTCCACCATTCGCATTAAGCTTTAGGCGGCCTATAAGCCGAAGCCGTCTAATCGTCAGCGATGTATGCTGCATGCTTTGAGCTAGGCAGCAGTTTAGCTGGTCCAGTGGTTAAGTGCTAGATCCGACCAAGGTCAAGGCGTACGCATTTGATGACCAAGGTCGTGGGCGTAAGTGATGCGCCTGAATAGAGATTACGTTTTCTTGGGGTGCTATACACACGACATATTTTTTAGCACTAGCTCTGTTGACATTGTGCATATTACCCCTAATCATTTGTCCATGCTTCCTTTACTGTATATGTAAATTGCCTAGATTAAGCTCCCTGAAGGCGATATGGAATGTATTACTAGTATTATGAATGCCTCTCTCTCTTTTTCTCCGTCTCTCTTTCTCTCTCTCGCTCTGTCTCTCTCACCAGTTTTCCCACAGGCACCGAGGCAGGTACGGAGTTACAAACTATTTCATGAGACATCCTGTTTCGCACCGCACTCATACCGTCGCGATGTCGGTGTATTAATGCAGTGGCAGTCCAAGGGTCTTGCGCGCGCGGGGGGGGGGGGTGAGTTGAAGTGGGATAAGGGTATGGGGCTCGCGCGACGACGCGAGATGGCTGAGCTAAAAGAGGTAGCGACACACTGTCCGACTTTGTCTAAGTGTTGGGTCTGCTGTACCGTGACAGCGGACTACTCCGGCGGAAGCCGCTGAGGCGGGAACAGCGGACCCACCTGCAGCAGTTGCTTGCAAGCCCGCGTGCTGGCCGTACGGCCCGGTTCCGGTTTCCTTAATAAAACGGCGTCTGCCTGAGCCGTCTTGATCTGTGCGCGACTGCTCGCACAAACTTAACATCTAGTTTCACAGAAAGAAATTTCAGCGAGAGATATTTGTATAAGTATTCTATGATAGTGGTTTGTATACGGCCAGTGGTGCTAGCTGGTCGGCAACTTCAAGGAGAACAAGACCGAGAGAGAATAGCACCGAGCTGGTTTGGTCTAGCGGTTAAGGTGCTCGCCCCGACCCAAGGTCTGACTGAGGTCGTGGGCTCGAGCCCCGAGGCATATGTGAAGCGCCTGAATAGAGATTAAGTTCTCTTGGGGCGCTATATAAATTAATTATATTTATTTATTATATTTATAGCGTCTGTCCAGATGTTGGACAAGGTGTGCGCAGTCACGTGACCAAAACGGCTGCTACGAATGACTTACCCGTTTTTGGCAGCTAACTAATATTGGCAGCCTATGAGCGCACGCCCGGTGGCGACTGAGCTCTACGGTTGCCGAGGTGTGGGAGTAGGCATGTGAGAGTGTGAATGGGTGGGGTAAAGGTGTAGGCGTGTCCACGCCCTCAATGCCGTTCCGCTCCAGCCGGACTCACACCGCTCCGCCCGGCCAGCGGGCGCGCTGAGCACCACTTTATTGGACGCTTCCAGTTCACGAGAAGAGCGTGTATTAAATTTTGCATGAACTTGAAGATTTCATGCCACCTGATGATAGTGATTGTTTATTTTTGTGCGAAAATTGTGTATTTCTGAGTGAAATCGAAAAGTTTGGTCCAGCATGGCGACGGGCCGGCGCACGCCGATGCAGTCGGCTGTACAGCGCTTTTTAAGCAGTTTATCTTGCACTTGCTGTCTGTCTTACGATAGGTGTTTTAACTACACTATAACATGTGCAAACATGCTATCGAATTAAAATAAAGAAGTGGGACGCCGTAATAGAAAGGCTAGCGTTTGTTGCGGGGCTATTGCTGGCTACCTGGCTACACGCGGTCATGCTCGCATAATTATGGTGAAAGAATTCGCATGACATCGTGCTTTTTGTAGACTCATTTTTATACACTCTGAGATCATTGGTATTCACTGCACAAATGAAAGCTTACTTCCGGTAATATGGGCACAAAGTTATTTGTGTATCTGTGTAACCGCGAAGAAGCTCGTCCCCTGGTTTTCTACCGATGGACGGCGTAGTGCAGCTCTGCAGCGCGGTTAAAACACAAGCGGCCAAAACTGGGTGCCGAAAGCAAGAGTTTATTGTGGGCCTGTTAGTAATTGTTACACGCCGGCGCAAGCGCTTTACGCGGCGCGCACCGGACCGACCGAGTTAACTGCGTGAGAACTCCGAAGCCCCGGTTACATTAAGCTACCACACGCCTGCGTCGCTAGCGATTGTCCCGACCCCGAAGGCGGACCGCTACAGTACCTCAAGATATGAGCAGCTAACTGAGTGGCCGGCAGAACACAACCGTGCAGTCTATGTTGCACTTAGCTGTTCGTCGCCGTAGGTTTGACTCTCGTGCTCTCGAGGCGTAGTCTCGCATTGACTACCGAAGCTGCAGCCCCGAGCTCTGTCAGTCGGCTCGTTTATATTCTCTCTGTGCCCTCATGACCTTGAACGTAGCTGCTACTTTGTCGGACACCCGCTCTTGGAGTCCGTCCTCGGCCTATTCGCTTCCGCCTGTAATTTATTAGCGGGCTCCTGCGCTATGTTGCCATCCTTTCGCTCTCTGTCTAACGGAGTACAGTAGTCGGTCCACATCCTGACCGCTCTTTGTCTGACCAAAGCTCCATTCTAACCTGAGCGGATCTCGCTGCCAGACTGACGCACCGCTCCGCTCCTGGTTAACTAATGTATCCCCTACCCGATTCTACTTGGCTAGTCGCCCGCTACGGGTTGCTCTAAGTGTTCTAGTCAGACCCACTTAGGCAAGGGTCGCGGCTATCGTGGCTAACCTGAGAGCTACCACAGTGCATTTGTACGGGGCTCGCGCGCGCGATGGCGGCGCGACGAAGAACGGCGCCATCACGAGCGAGCCGTGGTGCTGACGACGACGGCTATATTGTATCGTACGCAGGCGACGCAAGCGTGCGAGCGTACACACGTACACACGGATGTAGTAGCTCCGACGTGGAAGCAGCTCCGGAGCAGCGCCAGTAGGGAAGAGAGTAAGAGAAACCGGAGTGAGAGGGGAGAGAGAGGGGGTAGCGAACGCACAGGCCGGTGGACAAGCAAGTAGAAAGTCCCTGGTTGCAGGACTAGCGGGTCACGCGACCGCAGCTGACCCATTACGATTAGATATATAATTCATTTATATAATTCATTTTTATAATTAATTTATATAGCGCTCCAAGAGAACTTAATCTCTATTCAGGCGCTTCACATATGCCTCGGAGCTCGAGCCCACGACCTCAGTTAGACCTTGGTCGGAGCGAGCACCTTAACCGCTAGACCAAACCAGCTCAGTCAGCCGATACTGTCTCACTACAGCGCCTAATGAAGCGGTACTCAGCGCGCCCGGTGGTGACTCCGACTGGGGCGTGACGTGACTCCGACTGGGGCGGAACAGCATTGTGGGCGTGGTCACGCCCACATTAAATTTTCCCAGTTTTCGACTCGCAATAATATATATATATATATATATATATATATAATAATTATGCACTTGATAAAGCGCCCTCAGAGAATCTCTTTCTAGGTGCTTTGCATTTGCTGCAAAGGAAAATGCAATGGAACGGTGAGTAATATCATGCTTGATAAACAAACAACATAAGTAACATGGTTAGTGGTGACATTCACAGGGTCAGCATGCAAATGTGGTAAGTGGCAGCATGCACAGTGTCGGCACGCATAAGCACATCAAGGACGAATTACAGGGACCCACTAAATGCTGCCCTTAATAGGTGTGTTTTTAAGTTCTTTTTACATCTGGTCAAGTCGGGAGTGAGTTCCAGGCTTTGGGAGCATACGAACTAAATGCACGGTCTCCAAAGGATTTGAGGTTTATACGAGGTATTGGTAGACTGTTGGATTCCGAAAAGCGGGTGGTACGATGCTTGGCCTGATGGGGAAGTAGATCTGAGAGATAAGCTGGAGCCAAAGAATGAAGTGACCTAAAAGTGAGCGACAAAACCTTGAAGTCAATCCATTGCTTGACTGGTAGCCAGTGCAGGTCGGCGAGAAGTGGAGTAATGTGGCAACTGCGACGCTTACGACAGACAAGCCTAGCTGCCGAGTTTTGCACCAGCTGCAATCGCCTGATCGCACATGCTGGTAGGCCAGTAAGCAGTGAGTTGCAGAAGTCGAGACGAGATGTCACGAATGCATGGACCAACTTAGATGTGGCATCCTTATCTAAACAAGCCTGAATGTTAGCAATGTTATGTAGCTGAAAGTAGGCAGATTTGACTGTGGAGCTGATGTGGTCGCCTAACGAGAGGCCACTGTGGAACATGACACCTAGATTTTGAGCTGATTCAACAGGAGATATGCTGGCAGAGCCAATTTTGAGCGTCAGCCTTTATAATATTGCACTTGCCTTTAATATTAATAAGAGGTTCGATCAGGCCGTCTGCGGGCAGAGAAGGGAGCGCCAGGCTTAGCTTAAGCGGCGGGATCGAAGTGCCCTTTATTGACCACGAAAATACGAATGTGGGTTCTGCGTGTCCGACCTGAACTGGGATTCACCGTGCAGCAGGGCAAGCAATTAAACGGACATACCGCGGTTGCTACACACTGACCGCAAGTCGTAAGTAACGAGATTTGCAATAATCGCGACGCGATGTGGCAAATGCTTTAACTAATTTGGTTGTCCTACTCTTATCTAAGCAGGTCCTAATTTTGGCAACCTGATGTAACTGGAAGTTGGCCAACTCGGGAGTGGGGAAAATGGGTCTACTAATGCCAAGTCATTTGCGAATAGTTCGCCTAGATTACGGACGGAAGTCACCAGTGCGTTGCTAGCTGAACCAATCTGGAGGTTTAGCTCTTCCAACTTTCGGCCGACATGAGCATCCGTGCCTTGGGCGGTTGCCGGCACGTGGGCGCACTACGTATTGTTTGTGTATGTCTACCGTAGACGAGTAAGCATTGCAACGGCACACACAGCGAGCGCATTAGTGCCCCGCGGTGGCCGCCGCGAAGTATGATTACTCTCTCGCCGTGCGACGACTCGCCAGCGGACAGCGACGATGGTCGGCAGCTGCCGGAGAAGCGAGATGATGAAGAGGAGCACGCGAGGGTGATCGCAGCTCTGCAGATCAGCAGCAAGGGACGAATCAGTTACTCCAAGTCGTCGGCTGCTCGCCTCAACGGACGCCTGTCAGGGGAGGTAAAGAACCGCGTGCCGCGTCACCGGCCGGCGGACCGCCTGGCGCTAGGGGGCCGCACACACGCGCCGGCCGTCGCCGCTGCCGCCGGGCTGAGACTCCCATCGGCTCCGCCCATGTAGGTGCTGCCGCCGGGTCCGCGTGGAACGGCGCGGCGGCCGGCTGCGGCTGCCGCCGGGCGAACCTTCCCCGGCGGCGGCTGCTCGTGCCGCAGGTGCTGGTTTGGTTGCCATAAGCGCATCGACCAGCTTGTAGGCCAGCCCCAGTTGAGGCAGTTTTAGGTAGGTGAAAGAGGGCTGACTTGACTGTGTAGCTAATGTGTTCGTCTTGTAGCAAGTCATTTTGGAAGAGGGCACAACCTGATTGCTGGTGGCAGCTACTCTAAAGAGATATGCTGGTAGAACCGAACTGGTGATACAAGCTTCCCAGTGTGCAAGTAACACTTGGTTTGCAAATAATTAGTGAGTTAAGCTTTTTCGTCGTTCAATATCCAAAAGTTTGGTGCCATGCAAATGCAAATGTCAGCAATGCAGGTCGTTAGGGAGCCGAAAGAGTTTTAAGATGCTGGAGGGCGGGAGAGATCAAAGCACAGGTACAGCTGCATATCCTCTACGTGCAAGCGAATGCCTAGATTGTGCTCACGTCAGCAAGAGGTAGAGTATCAACTGTGCACAATATCATACTAATAATATTAGTAATGATACACTTGATATAGCTCCCTCAGAGGACTCAATCTCTTTCTAGGCGCTATACATTTGCTGCAAAGGGAAACGCGATTGAATGATGAGTAATATCATGCTTGATTGGACCTCATATGGATGCATAGGGCAACCCCTACTTCAAAGACTCACTGATGATTGTTTGCCATTGGCATCTATTCTCTGCCACCCTGGTTTGACCCCACTGGTAAGGTGCTCACCTTAAACTACCAAGGGAAGTGCCTGGATAAAGATTAGATTCTCTTATGGTGCTATACAAGGAAATTAAATTTATTTATTTATTAATTTCACTGAGATACAACCTAAACCATTCCAACACAGTGCCTGTGCTGCTTAGGTGAGATGACAAGCGCTCAAGGAGGATTGGGAAACAATAGTATCAAAGCTGCCGTGAGCTGCCGCAGAACTAGCAGAGAGACTCCACCAAAGTCGGAATTCCTGAGGTCGTTATATACTCGCAGCCGTTCTGACACTGTGTGTAATTTGCTCGTGAGCCTAACTGAAACTTGCTACTTTTAAAGCTTGGATATGAGTCTATTCATTTGCTTGCTTCAGAATACCTATTTGAACTTTTTCCTAAGCAGGCTTCACATCTTAAACCGCTCCTCGGATTCAAGCCGTTAAGCTATGCCTCTTACCAGCCTCAAGTCGTTTGGAGGCAGTGCCCGCAGTTCGTGTGCCCCCTTAGCATGGATGTCAGTCTCGACGGATGTCACGATATTGACTAAACATTTAATAACCTAAAAATGCATCAATTCATCACAGAATTTTATGGGTCCATGCATATTGTTCTCTGTGTGCTTGTACGTGTTGTCATAGTACATGTTATTACTATCTGTTGCATGCTGCCACTAACCACACTTGCATGCTGACCCTGTGCATGTCACCCCTAACCATGTGATTCTTGTTGTTATTGAGAATGCTACCACTAACCATTCGATCGTGCTTCCTTTGCAGCAATTGTAAAGCACCTAGAAAGATATTGAGTTCTTTGAGGGTGCTTTATCAAATGCATTATTACTATTATTATCAATTGTCATGGCTCCTTAACAGCAAATATAATGGGCTTGCAGAGAGATTGGTTTTCTTTGGGTGCTATTAAAATGTCATTTTATTTTTATTGCCCTGCTCTAAGTCCAGAGGTAAGTTCCTGGCACTCTGCTAGCTTATGTAGTAGGTTTGAGTCCTTCAGTGCTGGCAATCTGTCATTGCTGTCTGCAGAGTCGTTTTGATGGCCATTGAGGCATTACTGTTGCTATTTTAATGAGGCTGTTAATGGGGAATGTCAAGTGAATACGTATAAAATTAGTCTAACAATCGAATATCTGTTTAGGGTAACTTTCAATTGGCAAAATGTTAAACATGGAATTACAAGTTCTGACAGCTTTCACATAAAAGAAAAAATGATTATGCAAACCACATCTTATCCACATGTAAACCCGAAACAACATATCTACAAATGACAAACTTACCGAACTTTGCATCATATGTGACTTATATCCCACCTTGTCGAACCTTGGTAGATCACGGTACATGCATGAAGCTTGTTGAGGCGCATTCTTGTGACTTTTATAGAGCTTCATTTTCAGTCTAGCTTGATTCCTTGTAAACTCCATAGCTTGGTTAATGCTTCACCTATCAGAGTGAAGTTTGAATTGTGAGGTCGTCTCTGCTTCTTTACATGGTGAGCCGTGATGGCACACTAGGTAAGGCGGTTGCTTTCACGACCTCGGTCCCGAGGTCGTGGGTTCGATTCCTGTGGTGGGTGATTCTTTATCGCCACTGCAAGCGGTGGTGATAGCCGTAAAGGCTCTGCTGTCGCTATACAAAAAGAGGCTGTTTAATCAGCTAGGATTTTTTTTTAGAAAAATTTCTGATTTCGGTTGGATGCATTTTGATGTACGCGTCATCAAAGGAGAGATGATAATCTCGCCTGGGCCAGCGATGCCCAGGTGAGATTATCATCACTCCTGAGATGGTTATTTACTTGCCGACTCTGTCGAGTGAGTAGGCCTAAAACCAGACAGGAACTCACTCGCTTATCATTTGAAGTTTTGGTATAGGAGTTTAGCTGGTTTAGCTACAGTGCGTTTTCAGTGTCTCCGTTGGAAACGGCTGTTGGAATACTGTTGCTGGTAATGGTTGTTGCCCCAAGGTAGAGCCACGTGTGGGCTGTGGCACCATTTTCTGGCTGTGTAGTGCGTGTATCCGCCTATATAGCAGTGTACGACGGTGTGTAGACCAGGTTGACCGCCACGACCTGACCAAGGTCTAGGGCAGCCGTAGTGCAGAGGCTTCGAACCCTGTCGTCTCATGCTGCTCAGTCGCTGCCGCCTCTGCTGCTGCCGCCTCTGCTGCTGCCGCCTCTGCTGCTGCTGCCTCTGCTGCTGCCGCCTCTGCTGCTGCCGCCTCTGCTGCTGCCGCCTCTGCTGCTGCCGCCTCTGCTACTGCCACTGCCGCTGCTTCTGTCGTGAATGGCACATCCGGAGCTCATGCTTTGGACAGGGCATGCTGCGCTTCTACTGGATTTATGCTGCCTCGTCGTCGGCCATGTGCTCTATCGGCTAGCCTATGCTCCGATGTAGGGAACTCTCGAGCGTTCGCCTTGCGGCACTGCCTCTGCACATGTCGAGCCGAAGGCCAGGTAAGCCGCCTGCTGCTGCCCCTCCATCGGCCATTGCTGCCGCGTCACAGACAAGCACAGACTTTGCTGCTGCTGTGCTGCTGGTGCTAGCAGCTCTGTGACTGCTACTGCTACAGCTGCCCCTATGCGCCAGCGAGATGACCTGCATGCTGCATTGCTACTGCCTCAACCTTTGTTATGTCCGGGTTGCGTGAGCCGTCCGGGTTGCGTGAGCCGTCCGGGTTGCGTGAGCCGTCCAGGTTGCGTGAGCCGTCCAGGTCAGCGTCGTATCATTTATTCACAGGCGCTTACATTCATGTCAACAGGCATCTGAACGTAAGCATGCCACTTCTAAGCGGCCTTGCCGTTTAGAAGTATCTTAATGATAATAACAATATATTTGTATAGCACCATCAGAGAACTTATAATCTCTTGTAGACACTATGTGTAGACACATTACATATGTTGTCAAATTATGCTTTGTATACAGCATCTGAAAAGTGCCTAGCAAGAGACAAAGGTCTCCAAGGGTGCTACTCAAATGTATTTTTACAATTATTGTTATTATCATTATAATAAGATAGCATGATCAAATGGTTAGTGGTTGCATACTAAATGTCAACAATCATAGCATGGTTAGAAGTGACATTCGCAGGGTCAGCTTGCAAATGTTTTTAGTGGCAGCATGCACAGTGTCAGCACGAACAAGCACACAAAGAACGAACCCCGGGAACTCACTAAATTCTGTGATAAATAGGTGCACTTGTAGCTTTTTTTAAATGTCGTCGAGTTATAAGATGTCATGCCGTCAGTCGGGAGTGAGCTCCAGGCTTAGGGAGTATGCAAACAAAAGGCACGGTCTCCAAAGGTGTAGTTAAACGATTTGATTCAGAAAAGCAATAGTGCAATGCCTTCCTGGTTTGGTCCAGTGGTTAGGTGCTTGCCTTTGACAACCGAATTCAAGATACTTGCAGTTAGCGTCCACGGCTCGAGGCCTTTGGGATATATGGAGTGTCTGAATTGAGACTAAGTTCTCTTAGGGCACTATGCAAATAAATTATAGATACAAGTATTCCTAGTCTAGTGGGGAAGTGATTCAGAAAAGCAGGTGCTGCGATGTGTGTGTATGCATTAATGAATGTATGCTCATAAGTATATCCACCAGTAACTCCACAAAGCCACAAAGACTATGTGAGTGTTACATGGGAGAGTTTAGTATAGGGCACTCAAAGCCCAAATGGCTTTCGGTACGCATTCGGTAGCTGAGAGACTATATCTCATGCACCAAAGACAAAGTGGGAAGCATAGCTGAGTCAGGAGAGTAGTTGATGTATTGATTATTGTAGATGGTATTATTTATTAATTTATTTATAGTATTATTGTATATTGTATATAGTATTGAGTAGCATTGAAGTAGCAGCTCAGGACGGATGGAATGGATGTGTCATAGTCGGCAGCAGGAGACTATATGTTGTTGCATGAGGATTGTGATAGCGAGCGATTTCCACAGTCTAGGGCCTGCAGAGCAAAATCTTCTGTTGCCAACAGTCTTTAAGCGGAGGAATGGAAAAGTTAATGTATCGCCCATAGATGACCCGATGGGATGATAAGGCTGAAGCTGGTGCAGCAGTCCAGCTAGGTAAGGAGGAGCCAAACCATGGTGGGCCTTTCGGTATAGCATAAGAACTTGAAGTTGACGCACTGCTGGTCCACTGACGTGTGCATTCAGGTGCTTATATATAGTATGTGTGAAATTCGGCAGCTTTTCTTGTCTGTCTGGTGAGCGGCGCATTTGCCACATCATGCTACTTCTACTACACGCGCTGGGTCCCAATAAATCAGCGTATCGATGTAAGTGAAGTTCTGTCACTTGCTTTTGGATCTCTTCATTCCTTCGCTCCTGCCTACCTGTCAGGCCTACACCCCCTTTAGGCTAGGCATTGCACCACCTGCTTTTATGAATCAAATCGTTCAGCTACTCCCTTTATGAACCTAAAAACTGTATAAGATCATGCCCTTACTTAGTATGTTCCCATGGCCTGAAACGCATCCTCAACCGACATCACGACAACCCCTGACTTGATGGCATTAAAAAAAAGCTAAAAACTCACCTATTTCTCGTAACATTTAGTGTGTCCCTAGTGATTTATCTTTTGTGTGCTTATGAGTGCTGACACAGTAATAATATTTTCATGCCGACCCTGTGCATGTCACCTCTAAGTTATTCTTGTTGACATTATACATTCTATTACTAACCATACGATCACGCTTCTGTTACAGCATCTATAAAGTGCCTGGAAAGACATGAAGTTCTCTGAGGGCACTGTACACATATATTATTATTGTTATTATTACTATTATTATAGATACCGAAGGTATGGTTTCCGAGGGATTTGCAGTTAGTAAGGGCTAACAACTTGTCATTAGTTACACATTTCTTCCACTCTCTCGTACCAAAAGCAGCTAAACCAAATCATGTGTTTGTGACATCATGTGATTCAGGGCTCCAGGCTAGTGTGTTTAATCGCCTGAACCTGATGTAAGACTCAGCAGCTTTTCTTGTCCGTCGTCTACAGCATGGCTGCCCTATCACACCACTTCTATCTCAGTGTTTCACTTGCTCCCAATCAAGCACCGAGTCGATTGTAGGTATCCCCAGTCTGGCTTACAGGTCGCACCACTCACTGGCACCAGCTCACGACCTATTGGACCATGCTCCTCCAGCAGAAAAGTTTGCTCTAGCACCGCCTTTTCTCAGCATCTAGTCATCTTGTCGTCCCTCGTTCTACATTGAAATCTTGTGATTGAGCCTTAGGCTTGTATTCACCGAAAATCTGGATTTTTTCCTGGATGTGGTCACTACCTGCTGCACCGACCTTGCATCATTGATTTCTCAGCTTAAGATGCATCTGTTCCGGTCAGCTTTTCCTTCTCTGCTGTGAACGTGTCTTTTTTGCTCCTGCGTGCTTTGCATGCTTACCTATCTGAACAGGATTCAGTTCATGTTACTACTAGCCAGAGATCCTACTAACCGGTGACCGTGAGTGTCTCTATGTGGGCTCTAGCATGCATGGCCCAAGCACGGTACTTGTGTGCACCGTACAGCATGCTTGATACCATGCATAACACTAACCCTTGGGCACCGATTCCCCTTTCAGAGAGCTATGAAGCGCCTTGATAGAGATTTAGTTTTTTGAGCGCTATATACATGTTAATTATATTAAATCCGCTTGGGCAGCCAGAGCGAACGATTTTGGGCTAGATCGTAGAAATGGCTGCTGGTAATGTGCAGATTTCTGGTACCGTGACCATGACTGAAGACCTGATGAACGAAACGATTGTGGCGCTTGTATCCGCTGTGGATTTGATGGATATTGTAACTCTCTTCGAGATTGCTTCTGTACTAACTGTTGAGATCATGGACTGCAGCTCTGATGCTTGACAAGTTAGTTCAATTCTCTTTGATCGTCCTGCTGATGGTATCTGCTCAATGAGTCTTGTGAATGTTACACACACACTTGCTAAGTGCCCAATGAGGATTCACGTTTAGGCAATTGTAAAATAGTATACCTACATATCGTATGCCGATGGTTTATAATGACTGACGGGACTGTTTGCAATTGTCTATGTCCGGAGTTCTATGCACTGCCCTGGTTTGATCCGGGGGTAAGGTTCTCGCCTTTGAAGACCGAGAGCATGGTCTTGAGGCATGCAGCGGCATATGTGAAGCGCCTGGATTGGGATTTAAATTCTCAATCACAATGTAGACGAATAAAGTTTAACAATATTATTATTTAATGTTTCAACGATTCTTTTTTGTATTTTAATCGACTTGGCAGGCGAACATCTTGTTGTCGACTAATGTAATATTTGTAACTAGTGCGGGGAATGCTGCGATCTTTTCGCCCCTCATGTCGACCAACTTCTTACGAATAAAACCACCCTACTGTTGAAGGACCAGCCCGTCTAGTAAAAAGTAATGGGTTTTACTTTCTTCTACCATTGACACGAAGTCGAATTGTTTGCTGCACTTCAAAAGCCTGTGGGTTAAGGAACAGCTAAGAGATTTGCTAGATGTTTTTCTGTTTGTCCCTCAGATTGTCGAACTAACATTAAGGCACATGAACGAGACTGGACTTGCAAGACGATTCCAGTGCTTGACACGAAAGTTGCCATAGCAATTGCTTGTCCATTAGTGCATGAAGGTTTTCTACTCTTTTCGCTGCTTGCAATAATCGTGTTCTAATTATTTGAGATCACTCCCCTGATCCTACGTGATAGGTGTGCTAAAGCTGGAGGTATTTGGCTATCTCCATCTCCAGGTGAATTACTGAAAACTAAACGTCCGAAAAAAGAAGCTACCTGTCGATATCTCAGTAGTCATTTATGGGTTCAGATTAGGCGACTTGTTGAGCTACTGAACCAGCACCAAGCATTGATTCCTCACAGTGCTTGACTCTAGTTGTTGGCCGAGAAAAGTCGATTTCAAGGACAACGATACTCCGTTTGGGAATCGTTACATTTGGCCGCAAGATAACGACTCTATGCAAACTGCATGACATGTGAGAGTGCTGGTGCAGTGGCTCAGCCGGCCGCCTAATGTGAAGCTTAGGAAACTTGGAGCAATATCGACTGGCTGCTGATGCCCGGCCTACAGCCCACACCGTTAGCCGACCTTTCCAGTGAAACCCAGGCTCTTTGTAATGGGCTACAGCAAAAGAGACAGTGAAGAAGCTGGCAGCTTCTATTCATGGCCAGATAAAAGTGGGGGGGGGGTCATGAATTTTTTTTAGTAAGACGTCACACTGACCGCTTACACACCAACAGCATATGTGTTTGTTTTCGAGTTCTCAATAAATATGTTCACAGGCTTCACTTAACCTTAGTATGCCCAGCATCACAGATAGCCCTCATTACCCAAACGAGTATACAATCACAGCAGTGGCCGCCATAGTGCGAGGATTTTTGTGCACCTCAGGGTACGTGACTCCACGAATAGCCATGGCCTAAGAAAAGTGGACATTATGGCGAAGTCTCCATAGCTTGCTCGAAGCCCGACTGGCTTTGGCCGTGACCCTCCCCCTATCCATTGCTGCCGCTCCCGGTGGCTGCGTCCCATGGCTGCTGTACAGCGATTACATGGTAGCAAAGCCACTCTAATGTATCTCTATGTATCTCTGTCTGTAACTCCACAAATATATAAACAATCTATAATATATATATATATATATATAATCATCTATAATATATATATATATATATATACAATATATATTATATATACAATCATCTATAATATTTATACAATAAAACACATGTATCGCTATGTATCTCCGTCTGTAACTCCACATAGTCATAAAGACTACCCGAGTGTTACGCAGGAGAGTTTTGTATAGCACACTCACAGCCTAAGCGGCTTTCGGTACACATTCGGTAGCCAACAGGCTTCGTCTCACGCAACAAAGAGAAAGTGGGAAGCATAGCAGAGTCAGGAGAGCAGTTGAGGTAGTGAGTAGCATAGAAGTAGCAGCTCAGGACCGCTGAAAAGGATGAGCCATAGTCGGCAGCAGGAGAATAGTTGTCGTTGCGTAAGAAGAGTGGAGGTGAATTCCACAGTCTAGGAGGTGCAGAGCGAAAGCTTCTGTCTCTAGTTGTCTTTAGGCTGAGGAATGAAACAGCTAATTTATTGCCCATACAGGACCTGAGTGCACGAGGAGGCTGAAACTGGTGCAGCAGTTCAGCTAGGTTCAATCGCGTTTCCCTTTGCAGCAAAAGTAAAGCGACTAGAAAGAGATTTGAGTTCTCTGAGGAGGCTTTATCAAGTGCATTAGTATTATTATTATGTACGAAGAAGCCAAGCCATGGCAGGCCTTGTGGGTCAGCGTAAGAACTTTGCTGTGTATCCGTTTCTCAACCGGCAGCCATCCTAGTTCTTTCAGCAAAGGAGACACGTGGTCAAACGTCTGGGACTTGATGACTTGCAGCCATAAATATTCATAGCCAGCTGCAGTAGCCTAGCTGCTTTCTTTGGTTAGCCCAGCCAGTCGCGTAACTGGTCATGCACTGCCAGAGCTGCTTGGCCAGCAATGTCAGCAGTCGCTTTCTCACTGCCCATCACGTGTGTGCGTGTATGGCGTGGGCTAGCGGCACACCCCCCCCGTCGAGATGGGAGAGCTGGGACGATTCTCGCTTCCGATTTTGCCGTTCGTCTGTCCCACTCAACTGCCCGCCGATGACGTTGCACCTCTTTGTCTCCAGCCTTTCGATTCCGCTTGAGGTGTGTCCGAACACTGCGTCAATGCCGCTGCATCGGCTAGAGTAGGGTGAGCCGCTTCGCTCGTGCAGCACTCCATGCGCGACGCCTGTGACAGCGTCGTGGCTTCGTGGAGAGGCTCGCGGCGGCGATTAGGCGATTACTCTTCCCGCGCTGTCCGCAGCTTATTACCGTATCTATCGTAGGGAGGACGGGCAAGCGTCGCCGACGGCGCACAGCAGGCCTGACTCGGCTCGCCGCAGCGTGGAGGCAGCGCCCAGTGCTTTGGACGGCAGCGGGTTGTCGCCAGCTGGTAAGTCTATGGGCGGCACCCTTTGCTCGTGCAGGCGGGCAGCTGCTGCGAATGCCCGGCTGAGTCTTACCCTTTCGGTAGCTTGCACCTATAGATCCAGGTCTTGGGTTCGAGCCCTTCAACTGGCTATGCTTTATTGCCGAATGCGAGTGGGAGTGATGATCCGGCTTAATAGTGATATGGCGCTTCTGCCTGATGCACGGCCTTTCAAAAGTTTCCATGCACCTGCTACCAGCACTTTATTTTACTCAAAACACGAGATTTAGAATGGATCCAACTCTGTAGCTGTTTTCATTGTGCAGCAAAGCTAAGAAATAAATACTTACATGGAATTTATTGCGTACAATAAACAACTTGTCGAGGCCCCATGAATTTTTATGACTTCACCTAATAATGTCGGCGTTGTCTGCACTGGCTTCTGGCATATTTCAGGAGGAATTGATGCCCAGGAATCATTCGAAACCCGAGACAGCCCATCGGGTTTCATGCACCGTAGAACTCGGAATCTTGAAGCTCGTTTGACTTTGTCCCACATATGTTCTATTTGGTTCAAGTCCAGGCTTTGGCTTGGCAACTGCACGACCTCAATTGGCTTGAAGCCGGAGTCGGCAGGGTTAGTGAAATGTTGTTTAACCGCCACAGCAGTGTGCTTCTGATCTGTGTTGTGAAATCGAGCTCGTGAAGAGCATAAGTAGATGGCAAGCCAACATTCTGAAATACGTCGATATAGACATTTCATTTCATGATTCAGTAAATCCTGTGCAGATATCCAGCACCGGATGCTGCGAAGCAACCATTACACTTCCACCACCTAATTTCCCGGTCTTTTTCGGACAAACTTCCACGTGTGCTTCACCCATTTGGTGGCAAACTTATTCCTTTTGTTGCAGCCAAAGAAATTGAGTTTCGACTCATCAGTTCACAGCAATCTGCACCACTGCGAAGTTGTCCACTGCTGGCATCAGCAAGCAAAATTCAGCCTAGCTTTTTTGTGTGCTGCGCAGTCAACAATGGCTCGCACGTGGCCACCCGTGCATTCAGTCGTTGTTTGTTAAGCCATCTACTCACGGTGTTTTGGCTTACGATCGTTCCAGTAGCTTGGCAGAGACTCGGACAGTGCAATTTTAGCTGTGGAAAACCTGTCCTGCAGAGCTATGCTTATGAGGTGTCGCTCCTCCCTCGAGGGCGACCCAAGCGATGAAGTGCCTCTGTGCTACCATAGCCTAGATGTTTCCTAATAATGTTCGTAACAATACCTTCTGAGTTCTTCAGCTACTTCGAGATTTCTCTGTTTTAATGCCATCTCCGTATAGGGACATCAAAACCGTTCTTGTACCCTCAGAAAACTGCAACTGGTGGCATGTTCTGGTTGCGTACGGAGCATCAGTTTGGAAGGAGCTGGCCCTAACAGGTCAAGGATACATCCTGGTACCTTTGCTCGTCGTTGGCCGAGGCATCGTCGGCGGTGAAAGTGGCCAAAAAGTAGGTTCTGCTAGATGGAACCCAATATAGTCACGTGACCACACCTGCCCCATCTGCTTAAACTGCAATGCAAGCTACAATTATTTTGACAGATTGTTACAATTCGATAACTAGTGTAGCCTAATTACTAACAGGAACACAGGCATTATCAGCAACCGAACTAGATCGATGGACCAGGTGCATAGAAACTTTTGAAGGGCCGAGTATATCAATCAGGCTGTTAAATCAGTGAATCTTTACTTTTTGCCTGTGGGTCTTTGCCTTTAGGGTGACGTGCTTGCCCTTCACACCTAAGTTGTTGGTTCGAGTCCTTCTGCTGCTGCGCGGGCAGTCCTTAGTTGCTCACTACAAGCCGTGGTGAAAGTCCTTAGTGGAATGTCAAGAAAATACTTATATAAAATTTGGCTCTTCTGCTGCTGTATAAGTGAGGCTATTAAATCAACCTTTTTAATGGTCGCTCGTGCTCTGTGTGGTCAGTCCTTCAGTCTCTGCGCCGTGTGGCTGGTTTGTGCTGTGCTGTTAACACGAATTCTTATGTGCCGAGTTCTCGCTTGCTTCCCATGCCTGATAAGTGCCGTGCGAGGCGTGCAGAGAGCAGCTGCATGAGATGGTGAACTGCTGGTTGTGCTTGCCTGTAAAGGGCAGCCCAGCCCGTCTAACTCTCTCTCATCTCTCTCTCATCTCTCTCTCTCTCTCTCTCTCTCTCTCTCTCTCTCTCTCTCTCTCTCACCCATTGCAGAGCCGACCCAGAGGCAAACTCCGTCCACTCGCGCTGCCGTACGGAGCGGTGGTCAAGCTGCCGAACCGGCAACTTCCGGTGTTGGTACTTCATCGTCTGCAGACGTGTCGGCTGATGTCGTAAATGTGGCTCCAAGGCTATCGGCAGCTGCCGTGCTGTACGCAATGCTGCGTGAAAATAACGACCAGTGCAGCCAAGCAGCAAGGGCAAGTGAGCGGTCAATGGCAAGCTTGGGGGTCACGGTTGACCAACGTGCTTAAGATGTCTGCCACCCATTCGAAAGCCGTGAGCTCTCCCCCTTAGTCTTATTCTGTAAGCCTTCTGTTTTCTCGTGGCGTTTCTGTCCTTGATGTCAAATAGGAGCATAACATGTAGTTTCTGTAGATTATATTTTTCTATATATATATATATATATATATATATATATATATATACATATTTTATTTTATATATTATGTATTTCTATAGCACTCGGAGAACTAAATCTATCCAGGCATTTTACGATTCAGCTCAAGAGAATCTATATCCAAGGGTTTGCGAAGTGCACGGCAGTACACTTGGGCAAGCGCGCAAATGCGCTCAGACTTAGATAGTCTCTCTGCTTGTTTTGATTGATCTTTCGGCAGCATTTGTTACTATCGATCACCAAGTCCTCGAGCACCTCTCACCTTGCCTGGGCATCACAGGCACTACACTTTGTAATGTAACGTAATGTATCTCCATCTGTAACTCCACAAAGCCATAAAAACTATGTGGGTGTTTGTAGGAGAGTTTGTATAGCAGGAGAGTTTTTTAGCGCACTCACAGCCTACGCAGCTTTCGGTACACATTCGGTAGCCAACAGACTTCGTCTCACGCAACAAAGAGAAAGTGGGAAGCCTAGCAGAGTCAGGAGAGCAGTTGAGGTAGTGAGTAGCATGAAAGTAGCAGCTCAAGACTGCTGAAAAGGATAAGCCATAGTTGGCAGCAAGAGAGTAGTTGTCGTTGCTTAAGAATTGTGGAAGCGAGTTCCACAGTCTAGGACCTGCAGAGCTACAGCTCTGTCGTCAACGGTTTTTAAGCTTAAAGATGGAACAGCTAATTTATTGTCCACACAGGACCTGAAGGGCGGGAAGAGGCTGAAACTGGTGCAGCAGTTCAGCTAGGTACGAAGGAGCCAAGTCGTGGCGGGCCTTGTGGGTCAGTGTAAGAACTTTGCTCTGTATCCTTTGCTCAACCGGCAACCATCCTAGCTCTTTCAGCAAAGGAGACACGTGCTCAAACTACTGAGACTTGAAGACCAGCCCTGCAGCCATATTCATAGTCAGCTGCAGTGGCCTAGTTGCTTTTTTTGTGGATGCCAAGCCAAAAGGGAATTACAATAATCAAGCCGATGCAGAACTAAATAGCTAGTTAGATTTTTGCAAGACACTGTGGAAGACAGCTCCTAATCCTGGATAGGGATCGGATGTGATGGCTAGCTGTAGAAGCAGTCTTCTGAATGAAGCTTTTAAAATTGAGGCAGCTGTCGAAAACGACAAATAAATTTCGAGCACGTGGTGATGGTCGCACAATAACACAATCTATTAGAAGAGCAAAACCTTTTAATCCAGCCTCACGCTTAGAGTGTCCTATGAACAGCAGTTCGGTTTTATCGTCATTTAGTTTCAAGAAGTTTTCCGACATCCAGGATCGAATGTCGGCAAGGCAAGCATTCAGTTTGTAGACCTTGTGCATGTCACCTTTAACCATGTTATGTTTGTTGTCATTGAGCTAGCTACCATTAACTATTCGATCGTGCTTCTTGTGCAGGAAATGTATAGTGTAGAAATGTATTAATATTAAGGTTGGCGCTTACGAGTTTTGGGACGCTCTTTGGTGGCCGACTGGCAGTAGGTTGCTTCGGTGCTGCAAAGATTTGTTGGACTCGGCTAGCTACGAGGATTGCATGTCATTGCGTGTGCAATTGAATCGGCTTATCAAAGTTTAATTACTATTATGCCAGAGAAGCCATGGCTTGTTTGGTAGTGCCAATTCATGGCATTGCAAATTCAATTTTGATCGACTGGAAGTTAGCATTTTCTGGCTTCAGTGTGGTCACTTCATATCGGGAGCCGGATCTTCAAGTCTAGATGGAGTGGGGAGTAGTAGTGCACGTCGAATGCTCTTCTGGGAAATGCATGTGAACATGCATTCGATTGCACAGTTGTGTGTGTTTGCACATGAGAGTTTGCGAGTGCATATGTTCGTTCACTAGTGCACATGTTCACTTGTGCACATGTGCTTGCATGTGTGGTTTGCAAGTGCCTGAGTGTGGCCGACGTGGCGTGAGTTTGCCATTGCACTGAGAGCTCCGTGAAGACTTCAGCGACGCTCCTGTAGACGCTTCAAGTGCTAACTGTTTTTTCCTGCTGCGCTGTACTTAATGTAGGGCTACACTAAGGAAGTATTTAAGACGATGGTCGAGCACGATCGGCAGCTCGGTGAACGGCTGAACGAGCAGCGGACGGCGTGCAACAACCAGAGGGCTGCTGACCAGACCCGTCGCCACGAGGAAGTGCTCGGTGCCAAGGCTGCCTGGTCGGTGCCTCGCCCTCACCGCCAGGAGGCGCTGCAGCTTGAGCTGTGTATGGGTTAATTTACCCACCCACTCACCCACCGACTGCCTCTTTCTGACCACTGGGCAGTGTCTTGCAGTGTGCCCCAGCAAATCGGGACAGGGGGGGTGGGCATGGGCGACCGACCGACCCGACCCGACTGCCTGGCTTCGAAGAACTGGTTGCCAGCTCGGTTTGTCTACCTAGGGAATCAATCGGGTGGGTAATTTCTTTTTATACTCATCTGATTTTTCTAGGGAGAAGGAGTACAACAGAAAGTGCCAGGAAATAAAGATGCATCGCGAGAATCACAAAATGGTTAGTGTGCTTATGCGTGTTGACACTGTGCATACTGCCCCTAACCGCACTTGCATACTGACCAGGTGTATATCACATAAAACAATGTTATGCTTGTTGTCATTGAGCATGCTAACATTTACCATTTGATTATGCTTCCTTTGCAGCAAATGTGAAGCACCTACAAAGAGATTGAGTTCTCTGAGGGCGCTATAACAAATTTGTTATTATTATTATTATTATTATTATCATTGTCCTACTACCCCCTAGTTTGTGCAATGCAGCGCTGCTATTACATTCTCCTTCTCGCTTTTCGGAATCCAACAGTCTAAAAATACCCCCCGTAAAAACCTCAAATCCTTTGGAGACGGTGTATTTAGTTCGTATGCTCCCAAAGCCTGGAACTTACTCCCGACCTGCGTCAAAACACCCCCTGACCTGACCACATTTAGAAAGAAGTTAAAAACACCTATTTAAGACAGCATTTAGTGGGTCCCTGGTTCGTCCTTCACGTGCTTATGCGTGCTGACACTGTGCATGCTGCCACTAACCACATATGCATGCTGACCCTGTGCATGTAACCCGTAACCATGTTATTCATTTTGTTTGTTTATCAAGCATGATATTACTCACCATCGAATTGCATTTCCCTTGGCCGCAAATGTAAAGTGCCTAGAGAGAGAGAGAGAGAGAGAGAGAGAGAGAGAGAGAGAGAGAGAGAGAGAGAGAGAGAGAGAGAGAGAGAGAGAGAGAGAGAGAGAGAGAGAGTAAGTTCTTTGAGTGCGCTTTATCAAGTGCATTATTATTATTATTATTATTATTATTGCAGCAATTGTAAAGCGCCTAGAAAGAGATTGAGTTCTGTGAGGGTACTATATCAATTGTATTATTATTATTATTGCGCAAACCCAGCCGTCAGGTTTCGTATCAAGCCCTTTTATTAAAGGTCAGCGCAACAGCCGCAGCTGCCCACGATCTCTCACCGCTGGCATCGTGCACCCGAACGCCTGCAAGAACACTGTCAGCCAATCAGAGCTCGAGGTGCCTCTTCTGCTTTGCCTCTGCTCCGCCTCCTCTTTTTTGCTTTGACAAGGCTGCCAGCAAATAATGCTGCATGACCGCTGGTCTGCAAATAATGTCGCTGCTAGTGTAATATAATTCATTTATATAGCGCCCCAAGAGAACTTAATCTCCATTCAGGCGCTTCACTTATGCCTCGGGGCTCGAGCCCACGACCTCAGTCAGACCTTGGTCGGGGCGAGCACCTTAACCGCTAGACCAAACCAGCTCGGTAAAGTGTGCCTTTGCTGCCTCGTTGTCAGCCGGGCCGCCCGACTGACCACTGCAGTGCCGCTGGGCTCCGACGGAAGGATGCATGAATGCTGCGTGATGAAGGCCGCAAGCTGTCAGGAACAGTTTTGGCGCCACCTGCTGCGACGGCTTTACGTGTCATGTGCCGGCATCCGAACGCCGAGTCGATCTTCGGCGCTCACACGTCGTGCCATCGTCGCCCTTCTCCACCTTCGTGTGCTTTTCAGAAGATCTTACAGATGACGAGCGCCGCAGCTGCTGAGCGGCAGCAGCGAACCGTCGCCGTAGTCGAGGAGCAGCAGAAGCGGAAGCTCGCAGCCGGCACCGTGGCCGAGCAGGAGCGGCAGAAGCAGGCCGCAGCCCTTGCCGCCGAGCAGGCGCGGCAGAAGCAGGCCGCAGCCCTTGCCGCCGAGCAGGAGTGGGAGAAGCAGGCCGCAGCCCTTGCCGCCGAGCAGGCGCGGCAGAAGCAGGCCGCAGCCCTTGCCGCCGAGCAGGCGCGGCAAGGGCTGAAGGAGGTGCTTAAGCAGCAGATGGAGGCCGCCGACGAGCAGAGGAAGCAGAGCGTCGACTCAAAGGCAGCACTTGCTGCAGCCCAGGAAAAACAGAGGTCAGTGGTCAGATGAGCTGCTTGCCGAGTTGGCTTAGAATCAGCTGCTTCTCCTTCTGCTTTTGCCCACTGCTGCTGCTGCTGCTGCCTCTGTGGCTTTAGAGGTTAGCCGACCAAGAAGCCTCATTCTTCTTACGCAACGACAACTACTCTCCTACTGCCGACTATGGCACATCTTTTTCAGCGGTCCTGAACTGCTACTTCTATGCTACTCACTACCTCAACTGCTCTCCTGACTCTGCTATGCTTCCCACTTTCTCTTTGTTGCGTGAGACGAACCGACATAGTCTTTATGACTTTGTGGAGTTACAGACGGAGATACATTACATTACATTTACACACAGCAGGAGAGTAGCTCTTACGGTTATCGCCACCACATTCTGTGGCTCCTAAACGATCGTTTAAGGCAGGACTGGAATCCAGGCTGCCTCAGCTCCTGCATACTGCTGCTACTGTTATTGCTGCTGCCTCTGCATATAAATAATAAAAATAATAATTATAATAATACACCTGATAAAGCCCCCAGAGTATTCAATCTCTTTCCAGGCGCTTTACGCTTGCTGCAAAGGAAACACGATCGAGTGGTGAGTGTTATCATGCTTGATAAACAATATCAATAACATGGTTAGGGGTGACATGTGCAGGGTCAGCGTGCAAGTGTGGTTAGTGGCATATATTGAGATGCAGTCGTTGGGAAGGAAGAAGATTTGTTCGAGTGTGCCACGAGGTGTGCAAGGTCGAAAATGTATCCAGAAAGCTGCCGGGTACTATGTCACCTAATGCTCACCTTGCTGATATTTGATCCTTGATGTCGGCAAGATTCCTTAAACTATGCGACGATAAAACTAAACTTCGAGCACCTCGAATTCTCTCAACTCACTTGCTGCATGTATTGATGACATCCGCACATGGATGGCAGCACATTTTCTATAACTAAACGATAATAAAAAACTTACTACTTAAGGGCAAAGCCAGCGCGATTCAGAAATTGGAAAGGCTGATGTTCAAAATTGGCTCTGCTGCATATCTCATGTTGAATCAGCACGAAATCTAGGTGTCATGTTCCAAAGTGACCTCTCGCTAGGCGACCATATCAGCTCCAGTCAAATCTGCCTACTTTCAGGTACATGACATTGGTAAAATTCGGGCTTGTCTAAATAAGGATACCACGTCTAAGTTGGTCCATGCATTCGTGACATCCCGTCTTGACTTCTGTAACTCACTGCTTACTGGCCTACCGGCATGTGCAAGCAGGTGATTACAGCTGGTGCAAAACTCTGCCGCTAGGCTTGTCTGTCGTGAGCATCGCAGTTGCCACATCACACCACTTCTCGCCGATCTGCACTTGCTACCAGTGAAGCAACGGATCGACTTTAAAGTTCTGTCGCTCACTTTTAAGTCACTTCATTTTTTGGCTCCAGCCTATCTCTCAGATATACTTCCTCATCAGGCCAAGAATCGTGCCACCCGCTTTTCGGAATCCAACAGTCTACCAATACCTCGTACAAACCTCAAATCCTTTGGAGACCGTGCATTTAGTTCGTATGCTCCCAAAGCCTGGAGCTCCCTCCCGACCTGCGTCAGAACATCCCCTGACCTGACCACATTTAAAAGGAACTTAAAAACACACCTATTTAAGACAGCATTTAGTGGGTCCCCGTGATTCGTCCTTGATGTGCTTATGCATGCTGACACTGTGCATGCTGCCACTAACCACATTTGCATGCTGACCCTGTGCATGTCACCCCTAACTATGTTATTCATTTTGTTTGTTTATCAAGCATGATATTACTCACCATTCAATTGCATTTCTCTTTGCAGCAAATGTAAAGCGCCTAGAAAGATATTGAGTTCTCTTAGGGCGCTTTATCAAGTGCATTATTATTATTATTGTGCTGTGGTGAATATATTTGTGTTTAGTTTTTTTTAAGTCGACAAGTCAGGAGATGTCGTGATGCAAGTTGGGAGGGAGTTCCAGGCTTTGGGAGCATACGAACTAAAGGCACGATCTTCGAAGGATTTGAGGTGTTGGTAAACGATTAGATTCCGGAAAGCTAGTAGTATGATGCTTAGCCTGGTGGGTGCGTAGATCTGATAATAATATTAATTATAATACACTTGATAAAGCTCCCTCAGGTAGCGCAATCTTTTTCCAGGTGCTTTAGATTTACTGCAAACACGGAACAGGAAACACGATCGAATGGTGAGTGGTATCATGTTTGATAAACAACACGAATAACATGGTTAGAGGTGACATGCACAGGGTCAGCATGCAACTGTGGTTAGTGGCAGCATGCACAGTGTCAGCACGCATATGCACATTAAGGACGAGTCACGGGGACCCACTACATGCTGTCATAGATATGTACGTTTTTTTAAACGTGATCACGTTAGGGGATGTCGTGATGCAAGTCGGATAGGTTGACTGGAACCAAGAATGAAGCTACCTAAAAGTGAGTAACAAAACCTTGTAGTCGATGCGTAGCTTGACTGGGAGCCAGTGCCGGTCGGTGAGAAGTGGTGTGATGTGGCAGCTGTGATGCTCACAAGACAGCCTAGACAAGCCTGACAAGCCTAGCTGTAGAGTTTTGCACAAGCTGTAAGTGCCTGATCGTGCAGGCTGGTAGACCAGCAAGCAGTAAGTTACGGAAGTCGAGATGGATGTCCCAACTGCACGGACCACCTTAGATGTGGCATCACTGTCTTAACAAGGCCGAATTTTAGCAATTTTACGTAGCTGAAAGTAGGCAGACTTGACTGTGGAGCCGGTATTGTCGTCTAACGAAAGGTTACTTTGGACCATTACTCCTAGATTTCGTGCAGATTTAACAGGAGGTAAGCTGGCAGAGCCGATTTTGAGCGGCAGCCTTTCCAATATCTGAATCATACTTTTTTCACCCATAACTAGTAAGTTTGTTTTATCATGTTAAAAAAGTTTCCTGCCATCCCCGTGCGGTTGTCATCAATACATGCAGCAAGGGAGGTGAGAGAATTCGACATGCTGGAGAGCTGGGAAGGATAAAAGCAGAGATACAGCTGAATGTCATCCGCATAGAAGTGAAAGCCTGGATCGTGCTTGGCAATCACAACGGCAAGAGGGAGAGTATAAACCGTGAAAAGAACCTGATCTAGCACGGATCCTTAAGGAATCCCATATTTCAGAGGTACCTCGGATGATCTTATTTTGTAATGTAATGTATCTCTGTCTGTAACTCCACAAAGTCATAAACACCACGTGGGTGTTACGCAGGAGAGTTGTGTCTAGCTCACTCACAGCCTAAGCGGCTATCGGTACGCATTCGGTAGCCAACAGACTTTGTCTCACGCAACAAAGAGAAAGTGGGAAGCCTAGCAGAGTCAGGAGAGCAGTTGAGGTAGTGACTAGCATGAAAGTAGCAGCTCAGGACCGCTGAAAAGGATGAGCCATAGTCGGCAGTAGGAGAGTAGTCCATTCAGATCAATACTCTGGAGTCTCCCACCGAGATAGTACCTGAACCACTGCAGTGCAGTGCAAGTGATGCTTATGCGAGATGAGAGGCGCTCAAGAAGGACTTGGTGGTTGATAGTGCAGAACCCGCTGAAAGATCGAGCAAAATAAGCAGAGATACTCTACTTATGCCTGCATTCCTACGTAGGTTGTTATACTCCCGAAGCAATGCTGACTCTGTGGAGTGATTAGCTGTAAAATCAGACTGGTACTTACTAGCAGGGTTTGAAGTTTTCGATATACGAGTGCAGCCTGCTTACCACGACTAGTTCCTTAGTTGTCTTTGATAGGAGCGGTAGAATGGAGCTTCTCACTCTGCATGATGCATCATGGATAATGGATCATGGATAATGTAGAATGGAGCTTCTCACTCTGCATGATGCATCATGGATAATGGATCATGGATAATGTAGAATGGAGCTTCTCACTCTGCATGATGCATCATGGATAATGGATCATGGATAATGTAGAATGGAGCTTCTCACTCTGCTCTTTGTCGCGTGAAAAGAAGGCGGTTGACTACTGCATGCTTACCAAACGACCCGGCAGGCTTTGAATGCGCTATAGAAAACTCACCTGCAATAACACCCACTTACTCTTTATGGCCTTGTGAGTTGCGGGTGGAAATGCATTGCATTACCTATTAGAAAAGCAGTCTTATAGTGCAGCTGTACTTGCGAGGTTTCCATAGAGTAGGAGTTGGCTTTTATCATAGTTTGGTTTAAGGAAATTTTTCGGCATCCTGAATCGAATGCTGCAAGGCGAGCATTTAGTTAATCCGTTGCTGCTGTAGAGTTTGATGATTTAAATGAAAAGTACATTTGTGCCTTGTCAGCATAAACGTTATAGCCGACCCCATGGTCCCAAATGACTTTTCCCTGAGGCTTGGTAGAAATGGAGAGCAGCAAAGAACCAAGAACAGACCATTTTGGAACTGCACATGTTACTGGTCTGGTAGATGAGACTTGAACTGCAAGCGACACGGATTGAGCATGATGAGGCGAGTACGATTGGAGCCACACATTGCCATGTCTGCCAGACAGAGCGTGGTTCTCAGTCGATTCAGTGGGATATCGTGATTAGACGAACACAGTTGATAGATCAAGCAGTGCCCGAACAGTAGCACTGACATTATCATGGCTGCTTAGCATATCGTTAGTTACACAGAGGACAGCAGTGTCAGTGAATTGGTGTCGCTTGAGTCTCACCTGAAATCTTCGCCTGGCAGTCCGTTCTTTTCAATCTATTCTGCATGCTGCTTAGTGCCAATCTTGTCGAGAATCTTTGGCAAGAAAGGAAGGAGTGAAACTGGGCGATAGTTTGCTAGGATCTCTGAATTAAGTCCAGGCTTTTTAAGTATTGGTCGAACGATGGCCGATCTGAAAGACTTGCACAAGCTCTATTATCCAGAGAAGCATTACAACCTGAGCCATGGCTAGGCTAAGTTTTTCTACCAGTGAAGACAACAGAGAACACAGACGAGTCATCAGGAGCCGAGCTCTTTTTACTAAACTGTCTCGTTCTGTCTGGAGATGGGACGAGTTTCTCTATTATTCTGTCGTTAACCCCCCCCCCCTGCAAGGATAGCTGATACTTGTACTTATTCCAGGGGAGGGGCCCTCATGCCCACTGCCGTTAGGGCTGGTAGACTGCAGTGAAGGGCTGTGCTGCTGCAGCTGTGATAGACTAGCTCGTACGAGTTCAAGGTTCAGTTTTGTCGAATGGTTCAGCTTTGCTTGGTGAGTCGTGATGGCACATAGGTAAGGTGGTTGCTTTTCACGACCATCTCTCCCGAGATCATGGGTCCGAATCCTGCGGTGGCTGCTGCAAGCGGTGGTGATAGCCGCAAAGGCTCTTTCTTCTGTTGGTATCCAAAAGAAGCTGTTAAATCAGCTAGTATTTTTTTTTACTTTGCTCGTGGCTGATGAAATTAAAGGTGGCTGCACAAGCCATACCTTGGATGGCTTCTCGATGGCTTCTGGGGTTGCCTTAGTGATAGCTCAATCTCCGATCGTTTGACGACTCAACTCATAGTAGCTGTTATTAACTTTGTCCACTATTTACAGGTTGAGTGATGCCCCGTCTTGTCCTCAGACAGCTTTCAGAAATTTGCTTGCTTCCAATGACTCATGTCAGTTAGGCATGCTCTTTACACCATGCCAACTGCCAAGGCCGAATTAAAGGGACGAAATAGCACGCCGAGTATATAAGTGCAGACAGGCCTGCTCCCATGCTAACTTATGTGCCATATAGGCCGTCTATCACTGGCTTGTGATGGGCAGTAAAGAATTGCACAGCTGCAGGACTTCTGTCGAGTTTAAGCTTGCTTCTAAGGTGTGGCTTTAGCATTAGCTTGTGAGACTAGCCTTTTAAGACCTATGCAAGGCAGTGTACATTTCTCGAGCTTGAAGGAGCAGGTTTCTTAGGGATAACATCCGAATGTGTTGCAGCTAGATTAGGCATGCCAGTGAGTGTGGACACCAGGGTGGTCTCTCTCCCCCTCTTTCTCCGGTTCTCTACCTCGCACTCTGCTGAGGGCAGTCTACAAATATATATCTACTAATTAACGTGAGAAAGTCTGCAATGCTGAAAGATGGTGCACATGTGTCACGTGGCAAGATGCCGCACTTCCGTCAATTGGAAAGATGGCGCAACATTGTCTTTGTCATTGTCACTATTACTCAGCGAAGGCAGTCCACAAGCAGTGAGCTAGTCGTAATAATTATTATTACTCGCTCACTCTGCTCTTGTTCACACTGACTCGGCTGCTCTGCTTGCTGCTATGTTTGCCGACTTCGCACCGCTCTGTTGCCCGCTCTGTTTCCCGCTCTGTTGCCCGCTCTTTTGCCAGCTCTGTCACCCACTGAGTCACACTCTTGTCACTTGCAGGCTGGCTGCGGAGTCGGAGCGGTCGGTCGCCGTCGAGCAGCTGCTGCAGCACGTCATCAACTGCCGCGCTCAGGTCGGACAGCTCGCTGCCCAGCTGCTCGCCGGTGGAGGCGCAGTGGCGGTGCTGGACGCCGACGCCGAGGCAGTGCTGGTCCGCGACATGCAGCGTCTCGACCAGCTGCTGAGCGACTGTGCGGCCGCCAAGCAAGCAGGCGCGCCCAGCGTAGTGGGCATGCTGAACGCGGCCAGCGATCAGGTCAAGGTCTTGCGAGACACCATCGCGAAGAGGCTGGGTGAGCAAGCGCGCCCGGAGCCGAGTGAGCCGTGGATGAGAGACTGCGCGCGTTCTGCGCCCCCTGTCGCCGACAGGGAGCGTGCCACCTCTGCAGATGGGCTGGCGGCGCATTGCCTCGGCCTCTGCCGCTCTCGGCAGTAGCTGCCGCCTTTGCCGGCGCCAAATCGCCAAACGATTGCCGGCAAGCCGTGCAGCTGCCTCTGCCTACTTTGCTGGACACGCCGCTGCTCACCGGCTCACTGCCACCCATAGTCATGTCCTCGTGACTCCAGCCCCCACCCTCCCGCTCCCGGGAGGGTGGGGGCTGTGGGCGCCACACAACCATCACGGTGTTGCGCTCCAACGTTCCGCCCGGCCAGTGAGCGCGTTCGGCTGCTCACATGCCTCGACCGCGCTCGGCTATGTGCAGACCTTGACCTTTACATCGATGCACTGTCCGACTTTAGACACCTTAGGCAACCGCAAGAGCTCTCATTGCTGCAGCCTCTTCCCACCCGATTGCTCCATTCGCGCCTACTTTGCCGAATCCGTTTTTTGAAGCGTTTCGAATAGCGTCGCTTTATCTTAGGCCTCGAGACTCTCGGGGAGGGAGCCTTGTGGGCACGCTAGTGCTGTCACGTTATCATGCCTGCATACCTTATGCGCACGCTATGCTCGGCTTTGCGCGAGTACGTGACTCACTGCCGCCTGGGCCGTATGGGCTGACTAAGCAGAATTGATGTTGAATGGCCGTATGGGTCGTGCGATCCTATCATGGCCGAACTACACACTTTCTCTCGGTCTCCCAGCCTGAGTGGACGCTATCATCGCCTCTCTCTCTTCCTTCCTGCTTTGGAGCAGACTACTGGACTGCTACGACTACTCTCGTATGTATGACCTGCTCACCAATGTATGTATATGTCCGCACGCCTGCGTCCAATATCCATCGTCATCCATATCGTCGTCCATAGGCGTCGTTCCTATTGCTCACTCGTAAGTGCACGGTTTTGCATTCATCATGCCTTGTGAGCGGCCTCACACATTCGTCTTCGTCCAGCCTCGTGAGAGGGGGCCCTGGTCTCCCCCTACTCTACCGCACTGGGCATCCGAGCAGCCCTGGTCAGCCACTGTGCACGCTTCTCTTGGTAGCTTCACGGAGGACTTCGACCGACGGTGCGGCCGCCGCAGCTGCCAATCGCAGCCAAGCAAAGTCCAATCGGCCGCCTGACGCCGTGCCAGGCGCTGCTGCTGCCTCCGCAGCTGCCCCCTCTACTCAGGCGGCAAGGCAGTTGTTCGCTTCTGCCGATGTCTCGGCGGAGGTGTCTCGCTCGCCAGCAGCCCAAGACCGGCTTGTGGCACCATATGCTGCCGACGATGGTGAGTGTCGGCTCACCTGCAGACGCCTGCTCCTCGGCCACTACATGGCGCATCTGTCCGTAACTCTGCAAAGCCACAAGGACTAAGCCGGTTGTAGTGGAGAGTTTTCCATAGCGCGCTCCGAGCCCAAGTGCAGCTTTCGGTGCTCGTATGGTTGCTAGCAGACTCCACCTCTCATAGCAAAGGGAAAGTGGAAAGCAGGATGCTAAATCAGGAAGTGAATGGTGGCAGTAGCTGCTTAGAACGCCTGCAGGATGTGCCGTAGTAGGCAGAATGAGGGGGGTGTTGTTGCTTAAGAATTGTGATTGGATTCTGTGGTCCAGGACTTGCAGAGCTTCAGCTTCTATCGCCCACGATCTTCATTTTAAGTGAAAGGAGAGAACAGCCAAGATTGGTGAGAATTTCGCCGTGTCTCCTTTGGTCAGAAGTCGGAAGCCACTCGTGGCTCTTTCAGCAAAGGAGCCACGAGTGGCTGAACTCCTTTGACCTTTGGCCTTGCAGCTTTATGTTCATCGCCAACTGTAGAGGCTTGATAGCTTTGCCAATACTGAATGGCAGACTGGTCTAGACTTGCAAAGTGTTTCTTTTCGGCTCGCCAAACAAATTTGCAGCTGGCAACACGAAGCCTTGTATGACCGAGTCTGCTAACCGCTCCATGGAATCGAGACCAATGCAAACCTGACCCTCCCATTGCCTGGCCAGCTTACTGTGATGCATGCGGTCAGGGCCACCCAAACTCGACCGTGAGCTGGCAAACGTTGGATCATAGGCAGACAGCCAATAAATTCATGGATTTGGGACATCCCTTTCACGGCAGTGTAACCCTGAAGGTCTTCATGTCTGTACAGTAATACCCCTGTGGTGTGTGCACAAATCTGGAGCTAGGCTTGTCGGCTGTGAACGTCACAGTTGCTACATCACGCCACATCTCAGCTACCTGCACTGGCTCCTCATCAAGTAGCTTATTGACTTAATGGTTTGGAAACTCACTTTCAGGTACCTTCATTCTCTGGCTCCAACCTATCTATCAGAACTGCTCAGAACTCAAAGAGACATGCCTAACTTTCTCGATCGAAAACAAAGCTCAAAACATGTCATCTTAACAACTAAGCAGCAGGCTAATAATAATAATAATATTGCACTTGATAAAGCGCCCTCAGAGAACTTAATCTCTTTCTAGGCGCTTTACATTTGCTGCAAAGTGATATGCAATAGAATAGTAAGTAAAATCATGCCTGAAAAAAAAACGAATAACATGGTTAGGGGTGACACAGGGTCAGCATGCGAATGTGGTTAGTGGCAGCATGCACAGTGTCAGCATGCAGAAGCACATCAAGGACGAATCACAGGGACCCACTAAATGCTGTCCTAAATAGTTAGTGGCAGCATGCACAAGGCTAAGAGAGGCAGAAGTGAAAGAAGAGTGTAGTGGCCGCTCTGTCGTTCCTTTTTCGGCGTGTCGACGAGTTAAAGGCCAGCGAGGGGCTGATTGAAATCCTGCTGTTTGCTAGTCTCATGTCGATTCATTGCAGACCTCGTCCGAAACCCAGCGCCACCTGCCGGCACAGACCCGGGCCTTTGGCGAGTGCACTGCCGCCAGCAGCACCTCCTGGCCAGCACCAAGGAGGCAGCAGCGGAGCTGCGGAGCAACACGCAGGTACAGCTCTCGGCAGCGGCGCACGCCTAGCGGCTCCATTTGACTCAATTCTCTCGTGTCCGCATTCGTCGGTGCTTTCCCTTCCCTCTGTCTCGTCTGTCTCGCTACGGCTGTCTGTCTGCCTGTCTCCACCGTCCCTTTGTCTATGTAGCTTTCTGTCTGCCCCCCTATATTAGCCACTCCCGTGATGCATTTGTCGCTGCAATTTCTGCTCACTCTTCTACTATTGTGCACTTTCATGTTGGTGAGTCGTGATGACACACTAGGTAAGGCGGTTGCTTTCACGACCTCGGTCCCGAGGTCGTGGGTTCGATTCCTGCGGTGGCGATTCTTTATCGCCACTGCAAGCGGTGGTGATAGCCGTAAAAGGCTCTTCTGTCGCTATACAAAAAGAGGCTGTTTAATCAGCTAGGATTTATTTATTTATTATTTATTTATAGTCAATCAGTTGACGTGCTCGCTTTCAGCCCATATACAGTTGGTAGACTGAGATTTCGTTCAGCTTCGAAGCTCTACAAATGTGATGTCATATTTGTCATTGTTTATATTGATCACTCCGGCTTGCTCGTCCTCTGGCTCCTTTCTCCATCCCGGCCTCGATTTCGTGTGCGAAAACCAGTGTCGAATCCCATGGCATTTTAGATGGTTTTGCAATCGTCTCTTGCCTGAGCCGGCCCCCCCCCCGAAAACTGCCGACCGCTTTTAGGCGGCTGCAGCAGCAGCAGCAGCAGATACTGCTGCATCCGCTTCGGCATGATCCATCGTCGTTCATCGCGCTAGTGTTAGTTTTGTCCGATATGGCGTATTAGTTTGGTCCGATACGGCACATCTTGACGGTGAACGTTCGCAGCTAAAAAAGCTCCGGATGGACCTGCAGATGGTGATCAACACGACGGTCAACGCCATCTCGGACGCCAGCGCCAAGCACATGCGTGACAAGCTCGACAAGCTCGCGCTGCTGCTCGCCGGCGAGAAAGTCAGGATCCCTGCCGGCACGCGTCACGTGTCGGCGAGAGAGCACCCTGCTGCCATGCCGTTCTGCATGGACTTGCTGGCCGCCAAGTTTGTGGTATGCACTGCTGCTACAGGTGTTGCGGCATGCGCTGCCACAGCTGCTGCTGCTTCCTCTTTTCCTTCCGGTGCCTCTGTCGGTGTCACAACTGCTACGCTGCTCACACGAGCCGTAGAAGAGCACTGCAACTCACAGCTCATGTTCCAGCTGAGCCTCGATGCACTAGTAGGTGTAGGGGAGGGAGGGAGAGAGAGAGAGAGAGAGAGAGAGAGAGAGAGAGAGAGAGAGAGAGAGAGAGAGAGAGAGAGAGAGAGAGAGAGAGAGAGAGAGAGACTGGGAGAGTGTGAGAGAGACTGGGAGAGAGAGAGAGAGAGGAAGAGGGAGGGAGAGAGAGCAAGAGAGAGAGAGAGAGACTGGGAGAGTGTGAGAGAGAGAGAGAGAGAGAGAGAGAGAGAGAGAGAGAGAGAGAGAGAAGATGGGAGATACTTTCTTTGCACTGCCCATGGCCATTGGACGAGGCCCAGGAATTCACTTTGCAGTTTCTGAGTGGCCATTGCACGGTGTGGCAATGCATGCTTGCCCTCAGCTTGAGCTGGTGGAGTAAGCCTGAGCACTGCACTCGTGCGGTGGTCGAAGCGGTACAGCTGTGTGCTTGCGGTCACGCTCTCCTTGGAAATAGCCGTGGCTAACTGAAAACGGCTATTTCTGAACACAAATTTACATGCATAATCTCTCGTTCCATCGACAGAGGGGTGCTTTTGCACCCCAGAAGTAGTTTTCAGAGGTTCAGGCAGACTTGGCTTTCGGGTTGTTCGGCATGGGTTTTCAGCTTTGCTTCCTAATGATGCGAAAGTGCCCCAGGTATGGATGGCACCTCGAGCAAGTTTTGCCGATGTGTGTTCAGAGTTCACCGTTGGGTTCCTGCTGCTGCCATGCAGGCTCTGCCGATGAAGGTCAGGGATATTTCTCTCTCGGGCCATGTCTCCTGATGGTCACTAGCTGCACGGCCGGTGCAGCAGGCTTCACACTCTTCCCTAGGTCATGGCTGCAGGTTGTGCCGCCATGCTGGGCAGCAGCTGTGACACGAGATCGGGAGCTCATGTGACTGCGATCTCCTTTGAGGTTTCTAGCCAACTCTCTAGTTTGGAGGGCTGCGGCAAGTCTTGCATCTGTTCGTCGTCCGTCTGTCTGCTGCTGCTTGTGCTGCTGCTTAACCCTCACGTTGCACGCTGTAGGAGCAGGGCTGTACTCAGGTGAAATCCAAGCACGAGTCGGCCTTTGCCTTCGCTGCTGTCGCCGCTGGACTGGTGCGTCGGCATGCCGACTTCGGCGAGCTGCTCCAGGCGCACTTCATGCGTGCCTGTCCGCAGCTGGTTCCGTGCCTCGACGGAAGTGCAGCAGTGGGCAGTGGCAGTGGCAGCAGGTAAGTGCGTGCGTGCTGGCCAATCCTCGAAGCCTCGGCTGCATACGCTTAGCGTCATCTCTCCTCCGCTGCAGCAGCAGATGCTGCTTCTGCTGCCACCACAGCTGCTGCACTATCTCGAGCGCCTCTGAGACCCGAATAAAAAAAAGCATCTTAAAGCCAGCGTGGTCGAGGGTAGGCCTGCAGCACTTGAAGGTTGGCTAGCAGTTTCATTTTGGTGGGTCTTAGTTTGCTTTTGCACTCAACGATTGACCGGCTGCCAGTGCAATGCAGTTGCAACTAAAGTAGAAAAAAAATGAGTAAATGTCAAGGCCATTCGTATTCCTGTTTCTATTCATTTCTTCCCAAAGTTATTCCACAAGTACGTTTGAGTAAATATAGTCCGCCGCCGACTGTTGCACTTTCTTTCCAGTGTCCTGTGCTGTGTCTTCCTTGCTACTAAAACATCGACTGTCCCCCTACCTCTGCTTGGTTTTGTACTTCCACACGTGGTTGTATGAGATAAGGTAAGGTCTGTTGGCTTACACACACACACACACACACACACACACACACACACACACACACACACACACACACACACACACACACACACACACACACACACACACACACACACACACACACACACACACACACACACACACACACACACACACACACATTTATATGTATATGCACCCCTCGAATGCCGGTTAGGCTTTGAGTGCGCTGTAGAAAACTCTTCAGCATAAACATCAAGTCCTTGTGGCTTTGTAGAGTTACAGAGTCACAGTCGGAGATACGTTACATTACGTTTTGATAATCTATGCAGCTAATTCCCTTTTCTTCGGAGGGAAGTGTGCACGAGGCAATCACCTCCCACAATCTCGATGTCCTACCATCATCTATGTGCAAGCCAGCCTCAGTATCGATATACCATCTGGTAGGGTCAGTGGGGCCTTGCCACCCCACTTCCCAAACCCCTGTGAGCTGTGGGCCGACCCAAAGGTACCCGAGCCACCCCCTTGCTCCTCTTCTGATGCTCAGTTCTGTGAATGGCTTTCGTGAGCCACCGGTGCAGACCACCGCACCAGATCCCCAGATCTTCTTCTGCCCTCTCAGATCTCACAATGATCTCTCTCAGATGTCACCAGGTCCTCACCTACCCAGACAGATCTTACCAGATCTCTCTTAGATCTCTCTCAGACCCTCACCTGCCAACGCTAGCTTGCTAGTATTGGCAGGTGCCACAGGCCTGCCAGGGCTGGTACGCTGTTTATGCCTCAGCTTTGTGGCTGGCTTTTAATACAGCGTAAGGCAGGGCCCTCTGTGGGAGCATAGAACAGCCGACAGTAAGTCCTTCCGAGAAGGAGGTGGAGCCTCTCGTAGCCTGGCCGTGCAGCATAGGGGCAGAATGGTGCATTCATGCGCCTCGATCTCTATACTCGCAGTCTTGTGCCTACAAGCAGAGGCTTGCAGCAGTCAGTGGTAGTCCCTTCGAGGCATGCCCAGGCACTCTGCAAATAAGACATCAAGATGGCGTGGCATGGCTGAACAGCAAGTTTTTCTCATATAGTGGCTCCTTGTGATTCGTTCTTAGTGTGCTTGTGCATGCTGACACTGTATGCTGCCACTAACCATGTTTGCCTGCTGACTCTGCGCATGTCATCTAATTGTGTTATGCTTATTGACATTGTGCATAGCACCACTAACCATGCGGTCATGATTCCTTTACATCATATGTAAAGTGCCTAGAAAGTGAGTAAGTTCTGCTACACAAATATATTATTATCATTATGTTATTAATATGCTGTCAACCCCTTATGCAAATGTAAAGCTCCTAGAAAGAGATTGAGTTCTCTGAGGACGCTTTATCACGTGCATTGTTATTATTATTATTATTATTATTACTTTTGCGGCAGGTCGGAGCCGGGTGCCGGGGCCGTTGCTGGCCGCCCAGCGCCGCCTGTCGCCGCAGGTATCTCTGGCAGCAGCGACGGTTCGAGAGCGGCCGAGGAGCACCACGACTGGCTGGCGAGCATGAGCGGTTACGCGCGACTCTACTTTGCCACGTTTGTCGTCAGCCTGGGTGACGTTTCGCGAGCGTGGACGTGGCTCGCGGCCGCGCTGCGCCTGCAGCCCGTGCCCTACCTGACAGCCACCGTCGTGACGGACATGCTCGACGTCACCGGCCACATGCTGCAGCACACCTACGGCAGTCAGTTCCAGAAGCTGACTCGCCTGCTTGCTGATGACTACCTGCAGACCGTTCGAACCGTCGACGTCAGCGTGCCCGGCGCCGCCGGGCCTACCAGCCGCTTGGAGCTGTTGCTGCGAGCGGCGGGCAGGTCGCGCTGGCAGCCGCCGGCCGGTCTCCTGCCGCCCTCGCTCAGGTTAAACTGAGAGATACTGGTGCGACTGTGGTGCGAGCCTGCTGGCTGGCGGCTTCTGCGAGCATATCGTCTGAGGATTTTTCCTATCTCGAGTGGAAGAACACGCCAGGTTAGCAACGCCCTACGGTAGTGTAGCAGGGGCTGTCCTGGATTTAGGTCAGGCAAATGACTCAGCCGACTCAAGACTCCTGCTTCTGAAAAAACCCAGAGCTTTTGCTGTCAGCTTCGGGTCATTGTCGTGAGACGAGACCAAATGCAATAATAAAATTAAGGTTAGCTGATTTCACAGACTCGTTTTTTATATTAGCAGAAGAGCGTTAACGGCTATCGCCGATGCTTGGATTGGGCAATAAAGATCGCCAACTGCAGGATTCGGACCCTCGATCTGTGTCGTGAAGTACGAGCACCATTACCCCCGGCTCAGTAAAAAGAGCAGTAGCACTCAGAATTCCTGCATTTTGAGCCAGGTCAATATATTAATGCTGATCCATTCGTCTGTTTATATGATGCAGAGCCCAGACTTCGTATGAGTAGAACTATCATAAAACCTTGTTATTTCCACGACAGAATTTTGCTGTTGGCTGGGTGCAATCAGAATGATATATTTTGCGGCTTTTTGCTGACTTACAAATACTCTTCGTTTAGCTGTTAGGAGCGACTGAGACAGCTTTCAGGGTAATAATCATAATAATATATTTGATATAGTGCCCTCCGAGAACTCGATCTCTTTCTAGGCAGTTAACATTTGCTGCAAAGGAAGCACAATCGAACGTTTAAATAAATAAATAAATAAAATTCATTTGTATAGCGCCCCAAGAGAACCTAATCTATATTCAGGCGCTTCACATATGCCTTTCGGGCTCGAGCACACGACCTCGGTTAGTGGTACCATGCTCAATAAACAACAAGAATAACATGATTAGGTGTGACATGCACAGGGTCAGCATTCAAGTGCGGTTAGTTGCAGCATGCAACAGCGTCAGCACATAAAGAACGAGTCATAGAGATCCACTAAATGCTGTGATAAATAGATTAGATGCGTTTTTAGCTTCCTTTTAAATATCGTCCAGTCAGGAGATGCCGTGAAACAAGTCGGGAGTGAGCTCCAGGCTTTGGGAGCATACAAACTAAAGGCACGGTCTCCAAAGGATTTGAGGTTCGTTCAAGGTATGCTCTCAAAGCCTGGTACTCCCTCCCGACCTGCATCAAAACATCCCCTGACCTGACCACATTTACAAAGAATTTAAAAACATCTATTTAAGACAGCATTTAGTGGGTCCATGTGATTCGTCTTTCATGTGATTATTCGTGCTGACACTGTGCATGCTGCCAGTAACCACATATCCATGCTGACCCTGTGCAGGTCATCCCTAACCATGTTATTCATGTTGTTTATCAAGCATGATATTACTCACCATTCAATTGCGTTTCCCTTTGCAGCAGATGTAAAGCGCCTAGAAAGAGACTGAGTTCTCCGAGGGCGCTTTATCAAGTGCATTATTATGATTATGATTATTATTATTACACGTACGCGTTTAGATTCCGAAAAGCCGGTGGTACGATGCTTAGCCTGGTTGGGGAATAGATCTGATAATGACTGAAGTGACCTAAAAGTGAGCTACAAAACCTTAAAGTCAATTCGTTGCTTGACTGGTAGCCAGTGCATGTCGGCGAGAAGTGGTGTAATGTGGCAACTGCGACGCTCACGACAGACAAGCCTAGCTGCGGAGTTTTGCACCAGCTGCAATCGCCTGATCGCACATGCTGGTAGGACAGTAAGCAGTGAGTTTCAGAAGTCGAGACGGGATGTCACGAATGCGTGGACCAACTTGGACGTGGACCAACTTGGACGTGGACCAACTTGGACGTGGACCAACTTGGACTCTTCCGACTTTGGGACTTCCGACTTTGGGACCACTGCAGGAGAATAGAGGACACATTCATTGACTGTCACGTTATTCCGAGCTAGGAGCTCCAGCTTGAACTCCCGGGTATCGTTATCAAGTACGAAATTTAATGCACTGGTTTTGGCCCCAGTGGTTAAGGTGCTTGCCCCGATCAAGGTTTTTCGAAGTCGTGGGCTCGAGCCCCGTGGCTTGAGTGAAGCACCTGAATAGAGATTTAAGTTCTCCCAGGGCGCTATAAAACGAATTATGGATGTATATTTCTGTACTATATCTCTATGTATATCTCTATGTATCTCTATCTCTGGATGCATCTCTATATGAACCACACAAAAGTCGCATAGGCTAAATGGGTGTTATGCAGGAGAGTTTTCTATAGCATACTCGCAGCATATGCGCCATTCATTTGCATGCGGTAGCCAACAGACTGCATCTCACACAATAGAAGAAGATGTTATAGGCAGGCTGAAGCCAAAGAAGGAAGGGGACTAACAGAGGGCGGCGGAACCTTGAAGTTGATGCGAAGCCTGACTGGGAGCCGTGAAGGTCGGCGAGAAGTTGGTACGATGTGGCTGGCAATTGGTGTGCAGCATCATAATAGAACTGTTAGTGGTGGTTAGCTCGTGGACTTCAAGTGGATCCTGTACACGTGGAGTGATTTTCTGTATGTTAGTGTAATGTATTTATTAATGACAATTTTTTATTAATATTTTGTTTTAGATTTCTTGTAAGTTAAACTATTCCGCTCTCTAAAGCTGCTGCCCAGCCCATGCGATCTTGCTGGTGGTAGCTTGCAGCCACTTCTGTGTGGCATTATGTTGCCGGCGATGAGGTCAATTCCAGCAGTGCATGGCATAGGTGCATGTGAGCATGGAATCGGTACGAGTTTAGGGGAAAAGGTGACGATTTATAACAGAGCACAAAATTGCTAGTCTATGTCGTACTTTCAAGGTTAGTTCGTTTCAGGATTTCCAGAATTCGAAAGCCTCTTGAGCTACTGCCAAGTTTTACTCACTTGCCCTGTATCAAGCTAAGATTTGCATGCAAAAGAGCGAAAGTATCACAACTAGAGCGGAAGTCGAAATTAGAACGGAAGTGTCGCAGTTGTAGCGGATGGACAGAGGAACTAGGGCGAGACACGTGGCCACAGTTTAGTTGGATGAGCAGCAATGGACGGCGAGCAGATATGAATGTAATGTAATGAATGTAAATGTAAACAGACGAAAACACTTCTCTTGAGCGTTGGAAACGCTAGCGGAAATGTTTGCTCCTTTAACCAAAAAGTTATGAGAAAGCAAAGTGCGTATCAGACATGGGAGAGACTAACGCTCAACATTGATTCGGCCAGCATATATCCTGCTGAATCTGCACGAAATCTATATGCCATGTTTTGGCTGAATCCGCTTCACAGCCATTGTGCCGGACGAGATAACCTTGACCTGCAGTGCATCAGTGACTGAGTCAGAAGACCGGCTATTCTTGGAGCTGCAGACTAAAGATGATTGGCTGTACCTAGGCCAATAGACCCCTGCCAAGGCCACACCAGCTACAGCTGTTCAGGACTGATCGGAGCATGATCAGGAAGAAAAGCCAGATTAATATGCGTGATGGCTTGCTCAGCCAATAGTATTCATTCAGGACTAGTATATATTGAACCCGCTTGTTGTTTGTTCTTTGTCCGTATTTGAATACGGTCCACGTTATATTTGTCGGCTGCGTTAAAAATAAATCATAGTAATTTTCTCGACCATTGACTGGTGAATGGCTTCACGACAGCACTTCGTCTCACACCATGTACCATAGCCCACTTTCATTAGATGATCACACCAGCTCCAGTCAAGTCTGCCTACTTTCAGCTACATAACATTGCTACAATTTGGGTTTTCTTTTAGACGGATGGATACCTAATCTAAATTGGTCCATGCATTTGTGACATCCCGTCTTGGCTTCTGTAACTCACTGCTTGCAGGCCTACCGGCCTGTGCAGTCAGGCGATTACGGCTGGTGCAAAACTCTTCAGCCAGGCTTCTCCATCGTGAACGTGGCTGTTGCCGTATCTCACCACTTCTCACCAATCTGCACTCGCTCCTAGTCAAGCAGCAAGGTTTTAGATCCCTTTATTTGTTGACTCCAGCCTATCTATAAGCTCTACTCCCCATCAGGCTAATCGTCGTATCACCAGCGATTCGGATCTAATTTTTTACCTGCACCTCGTAAAACCTCAAAGCTCTTAGAGACTGTGTCTTTAGTTCGTATGCACCTAAAGCCTGGAACTCACTCCGACTTGCCTCGCGACATCTCCTGACTTGACAACGCTTAAAAAGAAACTAAAAACTTTTATTTTTATGACCATTTAGTTGGTCCCTCTGATTCGGCCTTTATTTGCTAATGCGTGCTGACACTGGGCTAGCTGCCACTAACCACAATTGCATGCTGAACCTGTGCATGCCATTCTAAACCATGCTATTCCTGTTGTTTATGGAGTAGGAACTCGCTTCCACAATTCTTACGCAACGACATCTACTCTCCAACTGCCGACTATGGCACATCTTTTTCAGCGGTCCTGAACTGCTACTTCTATGCTACTCACTACCTCAACTGTTCTCCTGACTCAGCTATGCTTCCCACTGTCTCTTTGTTGCTTGAGACGAAGTCTGTTAGCTACCGAATGCGTACCGAAAGCCGCTTAGGCTGTGAGTGCGCTATACAAAACTCTCCTGCGTAACACCCACATGGTCTTTATGACTTTGTGGAGTTACTGACGGAGATACATACATGCTCCAACTAATCATTCGACCTTGCTTGATTTGCACCAAATGTAAAGTGCCTCGAATAGAAAGAAACTGAGTTCTCCGCGGGCGCTAGTTCAAATTTATTATTATTTATTAGTATTACCGTTACACCACAGCAGCTATTTATAATTCATTTTCATGATACATTTTTGTCTGGCTGTCCAAGCTCATTTGTTTGATTTAGACTAATTCCGAGTCTATCTCGTATACCGGAAGTAAGGCTACTTGAGACCTACCTACGCCTCGACCAGGCCTTGTTCGGGGCGAGCACTTTAACCACTTGGTCAAACCGGCTCGGCATCTTGTGAACGGTTTTTCAAGTTTTTGCTACGCAGACCTAGCTAGTTTAATGTCTGTGGTAAACCAAAAACCATCTGGGTGAGGGTGCTAACAGCGCTTAGTCAGAGGTGCAAACTCTCGTCGAGCATTTCAGCTAGTGTCGTGTGGTAGCAATCTATCGTGACATGTCAGAAGGGGGATTGAGCAGCAGGGCCAAATAAGATATTTTCGCACGGACAGCAACCATGTCAAGGGTCTTGAGGTTCGCGATTCACAGGTATTTTAGAGGAGGAGGCGTTCATGCACTGTAGATTGAATGAGATCTGCACGTGGTCAGGTAAACAGGATTTGGTACTATTTGGTGATGACAAAGTGCTGTTGTATGCGAAAATCTGGTCGAGCGTGCGACCCTTGATGTGAGTAGGGTCATGCACATGAGTCATCAGAGACAACGAATCAGTCAATGCACGAAGCTCAGTGCTGAAGGCGTCAGATAATTGTCAAAATTATTGTAGAAATCACTCATGACGAGGAAAGATCGATTTTTTGCACGCAGAATCCAAATGAGGTCTGAGAAATCTGAGATAAGCGAGCTCAAATAAACAAATACTAGCTGATTCGACAGCCTCTTTTGTATAGTGACGTAAGAGGCTTTACGGCCATCACCACCGCTTGCAGCGGGAATAAAGGATCGTCCATTGCAGGATTCTAAACCACGACCTTGGGACCAAGGTCGTGAAAAGCAGTCACCTCACCCAGCGAGCCATCGCTGCTCAACGAGGACTTTATACAAGGTGGCTGATAGACTACTGCCACCATCGGTAGCTTTTTGTCAGGTGAAATCAAGAGAACTGATTCGACAGACTGCTTTATGGTAGTGAATGTGGCTTGAAGTCCAAATGCGAGCGCGCAATAATAGCAAGTTTGTCAAAACCTGCAGTTTGATTAATCCAGGGGAGTGAAAAAAGGAGAAACCTGCCGGGGTAGCGTCTTTGATTGTCGGACAGTTTACTGATTTGAGCTAAGTTTCAGTCAAGGCAAGCTGATCGAGACCTTTTTCAGGAACAAGGTCGCCTATTACCAAGGTTTTATTGCACATCATTGTGCGAGGTTCCAAAAGACAAGCGTTAAGTTGGGCCGCCGGAGTGATAACAAGCCTGATGATCACTAGGTTAAAGAGACCCACAGTGACGCTTGTGGGATAACGTGCCGAGCGATTCCAGACGGGAATATCAAACGAGCGGCTATTCAGCTCACAGTTCCAGCCGAACAAGCGGCGCCACAGATGGGAACCCTGGCTACCGCGGCGGCTCATGGCTCCTTTTTTGTTAGTGCATGATTCACGAGTTCTAGCAACAACTGTGACATCTAGGAGCGCATTTGAACTACGAGAACGAAGCTATAATAGGTATGTACGATCTTAACTAACGTGCAGGTGACTAGCCGCCGGCGTATCTAACGCTGCCGCCGGCGTGGCAGACTAAACAGCCCAAAGCGATAAGCGTTAAACTGTCCATAGGCACGTAATTTCTCAGGCGCTACGGTCAAATAACAACAGATTACCTTTAAGCATGCTTCGCTGTATCAGTGTCCGTACACGATGTTCCCTGAATTTCGATTTTTGGAAGAACTCAGCGATGCACAGGAAACGTGTAGAGCGCTAGGAGTGCCGCAGCAAATATTAAATTTTCGAAAAATTTGAAAGTCTACGGACCGAATATGGGACTAGAAGATGCGTATAACTTTTTGTATAAGCAAGATCGGGCTTCCTTTGCAGCGGATGCAAAGCGCCTAGAGATAGATTGAGTTCTGTGAGGGCGCTTTGTCAAATGTATTATTGTTATTATTAAGATTTTAACCGCTGGAAGACCGCAGAGAGAAAAGTACTTCCTGTGTGTTTTGACACAGAATTTCCTCTCGATATGGATGGAACCACTTTTCAAGATTACGCTCGAGTCGGAAAGAAGCTGGTAACTGTAGCCACAATGTGTTGCACTTACTGTCATTGCCCGACGATAAGCGGTACCAAAGCTCAGTATGAAGACTTTGCTTCGGGATAAGGTGCTGGATCTTCGAAAAGCTGGTTGTGTGTTCGAGACTTGAAGGTGGCCATCCATCGCGGATCCACTGCAATCAGTTAAATAGGTGCCAAGGCCTTTTTACTGCAGAATAAGTGAGGATGGGTATTCAAGAGTATTGTACTCAGCACTCTTCTAAAATATGATGTAATGTAATGTATCTCCGTCTGTAACTCCACAAAGTCATAAACACCATGTGGGTGTTACGCAGGAGAGTTTTGTATAGCGCACTCACAGCCTAAGCGGCTTTCGGTATGCATTCGGTAGCCAACAGACTTTGTCTCTCGCAACAAAGAGAAAGTGGGAAGCATAGCTGAGTCAGGAGAACAGTTGAGTTAGTGAGTAGCATGGAAGTAGCAGCTCAGGACCGCTGAAAAGGATGAGCCATAGTCGGCAGTTGGAGAGTAGTTGCCGTTGCGTAAGAATTGTGGAAGCGAGTTCCACAGTCTAGGACCTGCAGAGCTACAGCTTCTGTCGCCAACGGTCATTAAGCGGAGGAATGGGACAGCTAATTTATTGTCCGCACAGGACCTGAGGGCGCGAACAGGCTGAAACAGATGCAGCAGTTCAGCCAAGTACGAAGGAGCCAAGCCGTGGCGGGCCTTGTGGGTCAGCGTAAGAACCTTGCTCTGAATCAGGATACGATCTTCAAAATGATATCTTGCTAGAAAACGTATGAGTACATATTTTAGTCTCTGTATGCTCTTAACCAATCTATTCTTACAGCAGGGACGCTCAGTTCTTACGCTAATGCAGCGCTTTCGTGAGAGTCCCTGGTAGCTCCATGACCGTTCAGATCTGATGGAATCAGGCAGCTTTACCAGGACTGACCGCAGGGCACCACACAGCACCCAGTGCTGCAGCTCTTAATCGCCTAGCGATTAATCTTGCTCGCTGTATACGGCCTTCTAGAGGGAAACATCCTAGCGTGCTTGGCTGGGTAGCTTCGTCTCATGTGAGATTTTTGTGTCATATACGATGAATTTGAATTTGTGAAAATTTTGAATTTGTGAAAATGAATTTGTGTACGATGAATACCGGCTTGTCTATCGGTGCAGCCATTGTACCGAGGCAGCATCCACCGTATTCAGCAACAGGAGGGCGAAGTTAAAATATTCAGGAAGAGATCGTACCTTGCGTTGTATTACCGGACGCCGTAGACAACAATTCAGCTATGGTGGTCAGTTTTTCTCATAGGTTTGCCGTCGGGGCCGATTGAGTAGTATCCGTTAATCTTTTAGCATTCCTACGAAATCTGAGACGCTTATCAGACTTGGTAAACTCGGCTGTGGATTGAATAAGTGCTCCTTTTATCGTAAGATTTCATATCGCTCAGGCTGGGGTATTTTCGGTATGCACGTTAGTATCGCGTTAGACTACTCAGAGCCTTTCGCTAATTTTATTATCAAAGGAAAGTATTTTAGAGCGGCCAGTGAGATAGTGCAATTTTGTTATGACAATGGGTCTGGTGACGTACTGTGGTGCTCAGGTATAAGTTCTGACAGCTCTGAATTACGTCCGGATGCTCTTACGTATGCTAAATCTCTTGAGCAGAGCCAGGTATGGGTCATATAACACAATTAACGTTGTTGTTGTCGATTCGAGCAACCAAAGTGAGTTATAAAGTGAGCGCTGTAAAGGGCAGCAGAAAGTTTCCGAGGACGAGGTTGCCAATGCGGCATTCGGCATCCGATAGATTAATGCATTCGGATTAATGCACTATCAGAGAACTAAATCTCTCTCCATGCACTTTGCACATGCTGCTTATAAAGCGTTGCCACACGCTAGGCGGTACCATCCGCCAGCAGCCGGCACAGGGTAAGCGGGTGCATGCACACAAAAGACGAATCGCAAAGATCCACCAATTGCCACGTAACCTGACTAGCATTATGCTAGAGCCCACTGCGCAGTTAGTGTGGTCGGAGCGTGGACAAAACGAAGGCAGTGCGTCCAGGCAGTGCGCCCAGCGTCGTGGAGCCGCTCGCTAGCGAGCCAGTGGCTGTAAGTGGGCTGTCGTCTTCTGTCGTTTCTTACCGTACGCCAAAAGTACTGTATAGCCGCGCATACCAGGCGAGCCATGCAACCTTGCCACGGTGATCGAAAAAAGTAGAAGCATGCCGTAGCCATCATGCTTCATCTCGCACAAAAAAAATGAAAGTGAGAAACGTGACAGAGTTGATTGGGGCAGGCGAGGAAGTGACGTAGCACGGTAGCAAGCAGCTCATGGTGGCTGCACAGGATGTGCCAGAGTCAGCTGCAGGAAAAGATGGCTGTACAGGATACCTCCAGTCACTAGCAGGAAAATAGACGTCTGAGAGCTCCTCTTCAAATATGCAGGCTCATTTTTGCCACAAGACTTATGTGGGGATGAGGGTAATTCTTAAGGTATGAATCATCAACGAGGACGAGTCGTTGCGAAGCGGCGAATTGCAAAACGTCCTGCGGATGTATATTCATGGTTTCTGACCGGGTCGAGAGTTGAACTTAAGCAAAGACAATTTTATGAATACTATCAGCAGCTAATATTTAAATCGTTTAAATTTCCCTTTTATTAACCTGAAAATAAGTACAGGCTTTACTTTAGTTCGCATGCTCCAAAACCGTAGAACTCGCTCCTGATTGACGTCACGACACCCCCTGAAGTGATTACTTTTACAAAAAGAAGTTTAAAATCATCCTTGCAGTGTAGAATTTAATATATCCTTACGATTCTTACTTTGCATGATTATGCGTGCTGACGCCGCCTGCTGCTACTAATTACACGTGCATGCTGACCCTATGCATGTCTAAACTAACAACAATGTTACGCAATCTTGAGGTGGGCTATCCTTTATTGCTCCTGCAAGCGGCGGTGATAGCCGTAAAGGCTCTGCTGTAGTTTTACAATAGAAATCTTACATCAACTGGGATTTTACTTTTCCTTTAGCTAGCTGCCGTGCCATTCTAAACATGGGAGTCTCTGCTCTACTCGGGATTGGGGAAATCGAGTATTGCAAGTCTCCAACCGACGGCAGGCTGCATATCGTATACCAGACGTTCTTTAGGACGTTATGAAAATTATAGCGATTGTGGTTTATCTTTAATTTTAAAACGAACAGTTTTGAGGGAAATAAAAAAATTTGGCCAGGCACTGTGACTGCCCACGCTCGCGGCTATTGTCAGCAGTACGAAATCTATTCGACAATTCTTCTTGCAAATTCACCCTTACGATCGGTGTGCTTCTAAATACATCGTTATGTGCTAAATTTTTGTTCCATGCCTGTCCAGAAGGTTTGAGCAAGATATATGAGAGCTTTGGTTGTGGGGCTGTTTCCGGGCGACAGTCTTACTGCTCACGAAACTATGACAAACAAAATCGCACCCTTATGACACCCTTTTTTGTCAACCCTGGAATATTTAAAACTGCTAGGTACTATGAGCTGTGAGAGACTTATGTTCCTGAACAGCCGAGCAGCATACGCAACTCTGTCTTTATCATATCCCGATACTCTAATTGCTTAGAAAAGGCGCTTATAAATAGTGAAGATTTCTGCAGCGATTCTTGCTTGTTGTGAGCGTCGCTAATGCCTAAAGTTGACCAATTTTCACCAAATGGCACCTAGTTCCCGAAAGCCACACACCAAATTTGAGTTCTTTGTCATTAGTTTTAGGTAATGTTATTCTGTTGCCTTATCGTAAGCCAAGTTATTTTTCCCTACGGTTTTTATTCGATCGTTCTCTATTTAGACTCAAGATGTGTTGCTGGATTTTGAACGGATATTGAATCATTTCAGACCTCGTCTTCCGTTTGTGTGCTTCTGCAGCTGAAGCTCCCGCTGGATGTCAAGACATTCAGCGACAATAAAAATGTAAAAAGGAAGGACAAACGACCTATTGTTCATATTTTTACTCTATCCGCCGAGGCAGTCGTTTTGTTTTCTCGTCTTCTGACAATTGGAGCTTTATAGACAGTCTATTGCTGTTCTATATATGCAGCATTGGCAAAGCGCCTACAAAGAGATTGTTCGACCAAATGAATTTCATCGCATTGTTAATAATATTATAACTCTATTTTTCATCACCGGTTTGCATGTGGCAGCCTGCACTTGAAGCCGTCGGATTCATTCTATGGCTCCAGCCTATCTCTCCGATACACTCCCCCATCAGGCCAAGCATCGTACCACCCGCTTTTCGGAATCCAACAGTCTACAAATACCCCGTACTAACCTTAAATTCTTTGGAGACCGTGCATTTAGTTCGTATGCTCCCAAAGCCTGGAACTCCCTCCCGACTTGCGTCAGAACATCCCCTGACCTGACCACATTTAAAAGGAACTTAAAAACACACCTATTTAGGACAGCATTTAGTGGGTCCCTGTGATTCGTCCTTGATGTGCTTATTCGTGCTGACACTATGCATGCTGCCACTAACCACATTTGCATGCTGACCCTGTGCATGTCACCCCTAACCATGTTATTCATTTTGTTTCTTTTTCAAGCATGATTTTACTTACCATTCAATTGCATTTCACGTTGCAGCAAATGTAAAGCGCCTAGAAAGAGATTAAGTTCTCTGGGGGCGCTTTATCAAGTGTATTATTTTTATTATTATTATTATGCAGTCGCCAAAACGCCAGCGGAACCGGATGGGCCGGAAGCTCTGTCTTCCCATACTCCTTCCTTCCTGCTCCGCCGACTCAACCTGCACGTTGACTGACAGATTTTAGTGACCGTTTGTAAAAAAAAGCTACGGGTGGCGGATCGATTCTGCCTCGGCTGGATTATTGTAATTTACTTTTTGCGGGGCTACCGAAAGAAAGCCACTAGGCTACTTCAAAGCTGAATACGGCCGCAAGGCTAATTTAGGAATCGCAGAGGTTTGATCGCGTGTCTCCGTTACTGAAAGCCGCCCAGGCATTGAGTGAGCTTCACGAAACTCTCTCCTGCGGAAGACACATACAGTCTTAATGGTTTTGTGGAGCTACAGACAGAGATACGTTAATAACATTATTTACAACGATAACCTTTTAATAATTTTACATAAAATTAATTCAGCTCATAAGAAGATTTCCTTTTTGGTATTAATGCTATACACAAAGGAGATAATGAGAGTCTACTGCTCGGTTCGGGCAGTGGTCATTATTTGCGAAGAATAAGTGCTCATTAGGTCTACCGGGCGCATGCATTGGTTACGATTATCTTTCTACTAGCTTGGATAGCATTGCCTCCGCTTGCTTAGCGTGTTAGCTAGCTAACCTCAATGCCGTGCATTCACTACCCGTCAAGCAGTGCATTAAGGTTTTGCCTTTGTCTACAACTAAGTTTTAGTTTACAAAGTGAGCTGAGTTTCATCTCAAGGTATCCAATTCTCACTTCAAACAAGCAATCGATTGCTACCGAACCAATTCAGAGATAGTATGTTGACTGCTGGCAGGCTTCTGACCGTAACCAGTGTGCCATGTTCCTGCTTAGATGATTTACCACGTCGATAATGGCCAATGTCATTTAACAGTGACAATCTTCCTTGGCTTTGATTCATAGCTGATTCAGCTAATTCAAATCTTGCGAGTGATAGTATGTCCATCATGGATTGCCATGTCATATCATGTCATGTATCTCCGTCTGTAACTCCACAAAGTCATAAAGACTATGTGGGTGTTAGGCAGGAGAGTTTTGTATAGCACACTCACAGCCTAAGCGGCTTTCGGTATGCATTCGGTAGCCAACAGACTTCGTCTCACGAAACAAAGAGAAAGTGGGAAGCATAGCAGAGTCAGGAGAGCAGTTTCAGTGGTGAGTAGCATAAAAGTAGCAGCTCAGGACCACTGAAAAAGATGTGCCATTGTCGGCAGTTGGAGAGTAGATGTCGTTGCGTAAGAATTGTGGAAGCGAGTTCCACAGTCTAGGACCTGCAGAGCTAAAGCTTCTGTCGCCAACTGTCTTTAAGCAGAGGAAAGGGACAGCTAATTTATTTTCCACACAGGACCTGAGGGCGCAAACAGGCTGAAACTGATGCAGCAGTTGAGCTAGGTGCGAAGGAGCCAAGCCGTGGCGGGCCTTGTGGGTGAGCGAAAGAACTTTGCTCTGTATCCTTTGCTCAACAGGCAACCATCCTAGCTCTTTCAGCAGAGGTGACACGTGCTCAAACCGCTGGGACCAAAAACACTTTGAGGTTCTTACCGGATGCAGCTTAAGGATTGGAATTATAAAATAAGGTGGTACCATGCGTAGCCTGATGGGAAAGTTGACAGCATAGGTAGGCTTACGCCAAAGAATGAAGGGACCTAAAAGAGGGTGACAGGGCCTAAAAGGTTTAATCGAAGCTCGACTGGCAGCCGTGAAGGTCGGCGAGAAGTGGTGTGACGTGGCAACTGGTGTGCAGCATCATGATGGATTGGTTAATGAGGGCCTGATCGTGGACTTCAAATGTTTGTTCACTCACTTCGGGTCCCTCGATTTCTTGTTCAATCAGACCTATTGTAAACGAATCCCCAGTCAGGCTGCACGTCGGACCACCCATTGCCGACTCCAGTCCAGGCTACACCCTCAGCCAAAATTAAATCTTTTGAGAATTTACATCTTTAGTTTGCATGCTCCCAAAGCCGGGAACTCCCTCCCGACTGACTGCACATTAATTTCAATGGCCTGAAACAGCACTATGCTTTATTTTTCTGTTACAGTCTCCTAGTCGCTATATGAGTGAGCGTTTAATAAGATTTCGCATTCGGTGAAACACAGCGGACTTCACTACTTTCTCCTTCAACGCTTGCAACTACTATGCGTCATATAAGTCGCAGTTAAGAAGCAATTTGCTTGGCAGCAGCAGCTCACAACTCAACCTGCGAACTTTGAACTCAGCATGTGAACTTTGAACTCAGCATGTGAACTTTGATTTTGGTTCCCTTCAGGCTTTGCAACTTTGCATGTGCATGACTAAGTGGATATAACTAACTAAGGGTTCATTTGACGTGTTACCAAATCGGCCAAATAACTTTTATTAGGCCGTTTGTATAACACTCTGCGAGAAGGTAGTAGATCGTGAGACAGTCTGGTAAGAAGCTGACACTATATACAGGCGACAGTAGTCGTCGTGAGCCTGTAAATTAAAAATGAGAACTGTGCAGCCAAAGGCTTAGCGTGAGAGAATAAAGCTACTTATGTGTAACGTTCAAGAAAGAGCTAGAAGATAATGTGCCCATGGTTTTAATTTACCCTTGACTGAATGTACTGTCAATAACGAGTAGTCACGAAAGGACCCTGTAAATGCGGAGTGATTTTCTTTATGCTAGTGTAATTTATTTATTAATGACAATTTTGTATTGGTAATTTCCTTTAATTTCTTGTATTTGAACCATTCAGTTCTTTAAGGCTGCTGCCCAGCTCATACGATCTTGCTGGTGGTAGCTTGCAGCCACTTCTGTGTGGCATTACTTTCCGGCGATGAGGCCAATTCCAGCAGTGCATGGCATAGTTGCAGATCAGCATGGAATCGGCATAAGTTTGGGGGAAAAGGTGACGATTTACAACAAAGCACAAAATTGCTAGTCTACGTCTACTTTCAAAGTTAGTTCGTTTTATGATTTTCAGTATTCACAAGCATCCTGAGATATTGCCAAGTTTTAATCGCGTGTTATCAAGCTAAGATTTGCATGCAAAAGAGCGAATGTATCACAGCTAGAGCCAAATTCTAGAGCGGAAGTGTCACAGTTGTAGCGGATGGACAAAGGAACTAAGGCGAGACACGTGACCACCGATTAGTTGAACCCCGGATGAGCAGCGGTGGACGGCGAGCAGCAATGAATGGCAAATGCAAATAGACGAAAATATTTCCCCTGAGCGTTGGACATGTTAGCGGGAATAGTTGCTATTTTGAGTGACTTACTAGTTAAAGGAAAAATAAGTGCGATTCGTGAATTCAAAAGGTTAACACTCACGATCAGTTCGGCCAGCATATCTCCTGTTGAATCTGCACGAAATCTGGGTGTCATTTTGCAAAGTGAAACTTCATTAGAAGGTGTCGTGTTCCAAAGTTAAATTTCATTAGACTACTGCAGTCGGTACATCATCTCACCTCTAGCTATTCTGTATTAGCTCACAGCCAAATAACGCATCGACTTTAAGGCTCTGTAATTCAGATTTTGGTACCTTAATTCTTGGCGTCCAGCCTAGATTTCATCCCCAATAGGCCACGTAATGTAAGGTAATGCATATCCGTCTATAACTCCACAAAGCCGAGCTGGTTTGGTCTAGCGGTTAAGGTGCTCGCTCCGACCAAGGTCTGACTGAGGTCGTGGGCTCGAGCCCCGAGGCATATGTGAAGCACCTGAATAGAGATTAAGTTCTCTTGGGGCGCTATATAAATAAATTATATTATATTATAAAGCGATAAAGACTATGCGGGTGTCGCACAGGAGAGTTTTATATAGCCCATTCACAGGCCAAGCGGCTTTCGGTATGAATTCGGTAGTCAGCACAATTAACCTTACGCAAAAAATAGAAGTGGGAAGTATAGCACAGTCAGGAGAGCAGTTGAGGTAGTGAGTAGCTTGGAAGCAGTAGCTCAGAACCACTGAAAAAGATAGGAGAGTAGTTGCCGTTTCGTAGGGAGTTGTGGAGGCGAGTTCCACAGTCTAGGACCTGCAGAGCTACAGCTTCTGTCGCCAACGGTCTTTAAGCGGAGGAATGGAACAACAATTTGTAGTCCATGCAGGGCCTAAGGGCGTAAGGGGCTGAAACTGGCGCACTAGTTCATCAAGGTATGAAGCATCCAATCCTTGGCGGGCATCGTGGGTAACGTAAGAACTAAGAACATCGTAAGAACTCGCTCTGTATCCGTTGATCAATCGGCAGCCACCGTAGCTCTTTCAGCAAAGGAGACACGTGGTCGAACCACTGGGACTTGAAAACTAGCCTTGCAGCCTTATTCACAGCCAGCAGCAGTTGCCTAGTTGCTTTTTGGCAGCCCAGCCAAAAGAGAATTATAGTAATCAAGCCGAGACAGAACTAAAGAGCAAGTTTAATTTTTGCAAGCCACCATGGAAGACAGTTACTAATCTTAGATAGCGATCGGACGTGATAGCTAGCTATAGAAGCTGTATTCTGAATGAAGCGTTTACAATTTAGGCAGCTTTCGAAAACGATACCTCAATTTTGAGTACTTGGTGGTGGTCACGCAACAGCATTACCCACTAGGCTATACAGAGTATAGTCACCCGCATTTCGGAATCGCCAATCTCAAATCATTTGGAGGCAGTGCCTTTATTTTGCATGTTCTTAAGGCCTGGAAATGCTTCAATAAAACACCAGACTTATAATAATAATATTATTATTATTAAATTTGTGTAGATACCTCAGGGAACTGAATCTCCCTTTAAGCATCTTAAAGATGCTGCATATAAAGAATAGCGAATAGTTTGGTGGTAAGAGCCGCAGGCGGCAGGCCGAGTGTAAACAGGTGCATGCACACGATCGACGAATCGCAAAGACCCACCAAATGCTATAATAAAAAAGGATGTTTTTAGACCACATTTAAAAAGAAGTACAAAACCAATCTATTTATCACAGCACTTACTGAGTCTATGTGACTCGTTATTTACATGTTTATGCGTGCTGACACTCGGAATGCTGCCACTAACCTGCATGCTGACTCGATGCATGTTACCTCTAACCACTTTATTCTTGTTGTAATTGAGCATGCTACCACTAACCATTCGATCATGCTTACTTTGCGGCAAATTTGAAGTGCCCGTAGAGACATTGAGTTCACTGGAGGAGCAATAACAAATGTATTCCCGTTACTAGAAGAAATTCGCAATGGACAAGAAATGACAGCGACGTTTTTCCGGAGAAAAAATATGCAAAAGTAAAAGTATAATAATCTCAAAAACTTATCTGAAGGTGAGCCATGTTGTTGCCTACGTGTAGGGGTCTTACTCCCCGGATAGTAACAATTTGGCTGGAGAGTTTTCTGCCTTCTTTGCTTAAAGAATTGCTTGCATTCCAAAATGATTCCGCCCACTAAAGCATTTTTTAAGTCACTACCATTCACTTTCCTTTAGAGATTGTCCAAGTTTAACGTCATGTGCTTGAAAACAAGGAGGCAGCATACAGATGCTCTCCAGAAGGCGTCATACAGTATGATGTCCAAGTCCTTGGATGTCTCCAGCGAGCTTACTCGCTGGACGACTGAAAGCGGCAGCCTTGGGTGCCATTAAAACCATACAAAATTAATGATTAAACTCTCCGAACTGATCATGGAGCTACCGGAGGCTCTTATAAAGCTCTCTGTTAGCTTCAAAAATTAGCACTACAGCTGTGTGTTTAGATTGAGTAGGAGTCTACAGAGACTACAGTATGTACGACTTATTTCACAGCACTATATTGGTCTGTAGATCTTATCCTAACGTAGAGAACGAGGAGTGAAATAATGATAATAATAATAATAATGCACTTGATAAAGTACCCTCAGAGAACTTAATCTCTCTCTAGGCGCTTTACATTTGCTGCAAAGGGAAATGCGATTGAACGGTGAGTAAAATCATGCTTGATAAACAAACAAAATGAATAACATGGTTAGGGGTGACGTGCACAGGGTCAGCATGCAAACATGGTTAGTGGCAGCATGCATAGTTTCAGCACGCATATTCACATCAAGGAAGAATCACAGGGACCCACTAAATGCTGTCCTAAATAGGGGCGGTCTTAAGTTCTTTTTAAATTTGGTCAGGTCAGGGGATGTTCTGATGCAGGTCGGAAGGGAGTTCCAAGCTTTGGGAGCATACGAACTAAATGCACGGTCTCCAAAGGATTTGAGGTTTGTACGAGGTATTTGTAGACTGATGGATTCTAAAAAGTGGGTGGTACAATGCTTGGCCTGATGGGGTAGTATATCTGAAAGATAGGCTGGAGCCAAAGAATGAAGTGATCTAAATGTGAGCGACAAAACCTTGAAGTCAATCCGTTGCTTGACTGGTAGCCAGTGCAGGTCGGCGAGAAGTGGAGTAATGTGGCAACTGCAACGCTCACGACAGACAAGCCTAGCTGCGGAGTTTTGCACCAGCTGCAATCGCCTGATCGCACATGCTGGTAGGCCAGTAAGCAAGACACAATTTTAGCAATATAATGAAGCTGAAAATAGGCAGATTCGAAACGTTGCTGATTATCCACCATTGCTTACTCTGCGTCAGAAGAGCCGTGGCGCCAATTTGACCCATTGCAGCAGTCCCAGTCGGACGGATGGCCTCCTTCAGGTGTCGAACACACGACAAGTAAGACCCGTGGACTATTTTAAAGCATGGCTAGGTCTCTAGTAGCCTTGCATCTAGGATTCAAGACTAACTGGGAAGTAGCATGAACGAAACACAAGTGAGCTTGGACGAGCGGACGATCATTTATCGTGAAAATGAATTGTCAACAGCTACTGCCATGCAACTGCCGTATGTGAGAGACAGCCGTCGTTCCTAAATGAACTATTTATTTCACACATTTCGCACAAGCGGAATTTTTTCAATGAACCTGTACAATTAGCACCCAAGCGCTTCTACTTTTAGCACTACATCTTTGCTAAAGGTCAGTGGATGAATTCTCAGTGCCTTCGCTTGACTAATTGGTATAGGCAGCAAGTTCTGATGCACAGAAATGGGATCTTGGTTTACTGGTATTCAGATATATGCTGATATACCTTCAGATATATGCTGATATACCTTCAGATATATGCTGATATACATTCAGATATATGCTGATGTACCTTCAGATATATGCTGATATATGTTGATATACATTCAGATATATACTGATATACGCTGATATACCTTCAGTTATATGCTGATATACATTCAGATATATGCTGATATACCTTCAGATATATACTGATATACCTTCAGATATATGCTGATATACATTCAGATATATGCTGATATACATTCAGATATATGCTGATATATGTTGATATACATTCAGATATATGCTGAGATACGCTGATATACCTTCAGTTATATGCTGATATACCTTCAGATATATGCTGATATACATTCAGATATATGCTGATATATGCTGACATGCATTCAGATATATGCTGATATACCTTCAGACATATGCTGATATATGCTGATATACCGTCAGATATATGCTGATATACATTCAGATATATGCTGATATACCTTCAGATATATGCTGATTGAACTGCATAGGCTGGCAGGCAGACTGGCTGGCATACTGCTTAGGCAGGGGAGTAAGAAAGGGAGGGGATCAGGTGGAGCGGGGGAGCGGGTGGGGGAGCGGGCGAGCTGGGGGGGGAGCGGAGAGGACATTGGGAGCGAGAGATCAGGGGATTTACAATCTTCGTTCCGAACGGAGCCTAGTCTTGAAAGGTCCTTCCGCCCCTGCTGATGAAAGGCTGCAGGTCGAAACAAACTGGGAATAATCCTCCCTCAGCGGTCGTCCAGATGTTAAAATCTGGCGTATCTGCAAGGTTATAGCAACTAATTATAACTAAAAACTCTTCATTTAGTCCCTCAGAGGCGTTTCTCGACGATTTCATTGTACGCAGTCTTACCGTACGAGGAACACCGAAAGAGAACTGAATGTATGAGGTCACCATATCGTTGAATGCAGGTGCCCAGGCATAAGCGCCTGAGTTGGAGATTCTGGCGTACCATGGTAGTTCAAAAACATTGGGCCGAGATGAACTGGCCGTGAAAGCTCTGTCTGGCAGCAGAGCTGTAATTTGGAGCGGATTGGCAGATATCATGCTGAAATGCATTTTTAACCTTGCAGTCGCATAACGGCATAACACCGGAAAGACCCAAAAACATCTCTAATTAATTTTAAGATGCCGCACCTGCAAAGGTTACGGGTTGTCGGATAGTATGCCTAAAGGCTGTGTTAGTCATCAATGTACGTTAAATAAATTCAAGTCTTCAATTTACGTTAATTAAATTCAAACTAAATGCTCTGTCGCCAAAGGATTTGAGTTTCATCTGAGGTGCTGGTAAACGGTTAGATTCCGAAAGGCGTGTGGTACGATGCTTGGCCTGGTAAGGAAGTATATCTGATAAGTAGGCTTAGCCAAAGAATAAAGGGACCTAAAAGTAAGCTGTGACACCTTGAAGTCTATGCATTGCTTGACTTGGGGCCAGTGCAGGTCTGCTGGAAGTGGCGCTATGTGGCAACTGGAACGTTCGCGAAAGATGTCAAGGTTTTTGTCACGCCTGCATATTTGCTGCACAGATGAAGTGACAGGCGACCGATTATTGTCGGCAAAACCAATATTCTTCTTAAGAGTTTTTATTTGTAACAATAGTGCGTCTCTCATATCCTTCCTCAGTTTTGGGCATTTCACTGCAGAGTAATTGGACAAATTCACCCTAGAGCTCTATGGCGGATGTTCCCTGTGCTCCGTGCAGAAACCCTGCCTCCACCTTTCTCTCCTTGCCCTCATCTTTATCCATCTGCCTTATCCTAAGCATTCAAAAAATATTGGCATGCCACCCATGTTTAAAGCGGATAGGTTACCCTTTCACCCGGCCTGAGTTTTTTGAGGCCGAGGCTACTAGGCCTTGACGATTGCATGCAGCAGTGACACGCCCACCCAGCAGGAGCATCGCTTTGCTAGTTTCCCTACTTTGACAGCTTCGTCTGAAACGCTCCGTCTGCGGACTTATTTTGGATCTATCTATCTGATAAATATTCGCTGGAATGAGAAAATTCTCTGCAGAGTTCGCCAGCTTGGCACCGCTGTGCACTCAGTCCTTCCTTCTCAATTCTGCCTTCTCAATTCTGCCTTCTCCTTCTCTACACTCAATCCTTCTTTAGCTTTCTTCTGGTCTCTCAATAAATCTTCATCTGACATCAAACAAGGGACAAACCATGAACTTGTACCCATGCTAGCTTCGGTATGCTGGGGCAGGACGGCTGTAATGCAGTAATGGTCACCAGCTAGGCAGGGGTCTGACCTAGGGGCTTGGCCGGATGTGCGGTGACGAGAGGTCACCGGGGCTCTTGGGTAAGGGAAGTTGGCCGGTGACGCAAGCCCGTAGCGAGGTCAAGCCGTTTCCGCGTCTGAAAGATCAAAAGCCGAAAGTATTAAGTTTACTGGGGGAGGAACGGCTGCTGAGACATGAAGCCGATCAGCTGGTGGTCACGTGACTATACAGCTTTTTCACATTGCCCGAAGACGAATCGATCGCTATCGAGGCGCTTTATATATCCTGCTGGGTTCGAGCGCACGAGCACGAGGTCATTTAAGGCGAGCGCTTCCACCGGTGCGAGGAACGAGCGCCGGAAGGACATTGGAGGCTGTAGCTAGCTAAAAGCTAGTGGGCTTGGTCACACCCGAAATGCCGCTCCGCCCTTTGGCCGGACTCACACCACTCCGCCCGGCCAAAGGACGCGTTGAGTACCGCCTCCTTAGGCGCTGCAGTGTGGGCTGACTAAGCTGGATTTAATAGAAAGGGGTCGGCTGTGGTCGCGCGACCCACTAGTCCTGCAGCGATCTGCTTTCTGCCTGTGAGTCGCACGTACGCTATCCACCCTCTCGCTGTTCCTTTGTCTCTTACTCTCCTCTCTACTGGCTGGCGCTGCTCGGGAGCTTATTCGACGATCTCTTCTTCATCCGTATAAATATGTGCTCGCTTACACGCGATTGCCTGCATATGATAGAATATAGCCGTCGTCATCAACAAAGCCACTGGCTTGTGGGGGCAACGTTCTTCATCTCGCAGCCATCGCGAGCCCGGGCGCCTATAAGCTATAAGCTATAGGCTCTAAGCTATAGGCTGTAAGTAATAGGCTACAAGTAATTCTGGCCCGCTGCGGCGTCCACGTGAATAAACGTCTTTGAGTTCGCTTCGGTGTTACGTGTGTTATCGCGTTACTACCGCTTAGAAAATGCCAAACTACACAGCCGAGTACCGTCAGCATAAAAGTGATAGCCTCTTCCATGGGCTCGAATCACTCTTTACGGTAGCATAAGATATTGTCCTGCTTGCACTGTTTTTCAGCTCTTAAATAAAGTCCGACGAGGTTTAAATCTTTCGATCAGCTGCTACCTGAGCTGCAAAGGCCTGTAGATCATTGGCTGCAGAAGTGCCGATCGTTGTCTATGCCCTCAATCTCCAGGCAACCGCTCCTAAACGAATTACTAATGAAGCTTGGAATGCTGCTTGATGGGCTCTACGTTAGCCGGGTTTTCAAAAGCGCTCCATTCGGCTGACCGGACGGAAGTCCACAGGCAAGGAAACTCGAAAGGATCTTCACATCGTCTATAATAAATAGACGTTATATAAACTGTAGGCTATAAGTTATAGGCTATATGCTATAGGCTGTAAGCTAAAGGCTATACGCTATAGGTCATGGGCTACAGGCTATAAGCTGTAGGCTATAAGGTATAAGCTATGTCCTATTAGCTATAGGCTATAAGTTAAGCCATAGAATTAGCGGGTTTAGAGTTTAGTAAGATCAAATCAAATCTATTCAGTGAGACCATCGTTTATTCTATTCAAAGCTACATTCAAACTGTATTTGTACAAGTTCTGATCTCAACAATCACGAGCGCGAAAGACTAATAGACTGATAAGCCATCTAGCATATTTTAGACTAGCCTGGTAACCAGCTAGTAGGAAATAATACAATATTTGGCTTACGGTAGGTTAACTTTAAATGGCAGAGGATGAGCAATAATCTAAAAATATGATTAGCCTCGCAATTGCAAATTGAAAAAATATGCTCAAATCTGAAATTCTCCACAGTGTTTAATGTTCAAACTCTTTACAGTGCTTACTATAATTCAATAATTACTCAGGCTGAAAGCATCTAGTCTTTTTATTAAACATAACCGGATGCACTGGCTTGAACATTTCGGCCATCACTGGGTAATCAGGGTAACGTTAGTATCGCTTTAAATGCGTTTTCGCTAAAGATTAGGTCACACGTTGTTTTTGGTTCTCCGCTAACTCACGCGGCACATACATTTAACATCCTTCAAACCTTGCCCGTCTGACTGTAAGCGGCGACACATTGCTCGATATTTGTCGGCTCAGCCAGCAAAGGATGGCTTGGCACCCATTTTCTATCAGCAGTGAGTTCTAACGGTCCGAACGGAGTCTTGCCACATATATATATATTTAAATATTTTTTGCAGTGTACTGTAATAAATTTTTGTCTGAAATTCCACAGAGCCACGGAAGCAAAATAGCTGCTGCGCTGCACAGTTGTCTAGAGCGATTTGAAAGCCAAAGCGGCATTCGGCACGCCTGCCGCAGCCAACAGACTTCATCTCAACGCAAACAAGAGAAAGTGAAAATTATGAATGACTCAGCAAATCAGACGGCGAGGAAGTGACGTAGCATGGCAGCAACACTCACGGTGACTGTAAAAGATGTGCCACAACCTGCAGCAGGAAAACATGGCTGTACAGGATGTGCCACAGCCAGCAGCAGGAAAATCGATGACCGAGAGCTCCTCTTCAAATATGCAGGCTCATTTTTGCCACAACTCTACAGTGGTCTCGCTGGTGGTATTTAATATTTGCAACGTCGGCGAAGAATCTTCATTTCGAAGTTGCAACATGCAGAATATCATACGGGAGTATATTCATTGTTTCTGCCTGAGTCACAAGTGAAACTTTAGCAAAGCCAATTGTATTAATAAGGTCAGCATCTAAAATTCAAATAGTTTAGCCATTCTTCTTACTGACCTGAAAATGCTTATAGACAGTACCTTTAGTTCGCATGCTCCCAAATCCTGGAAATCACTACCGACTGACGTCACGACATCCCATGACACGACTACTTTTAAAAAGAAGCTTAAACCCACCTCTGCTTTGCATAATTTAGTGGGTCCTCTTTAGTGGGTCTACTTTGTGTGCTTTTGCTTTCTGACACTGCCAGCTGCTACCAATAATATATGCATGCTGAACCTGTGCATGACACAACTAACAATGCTACACTTGATGACATTGCACAAGACTGCGAATCCTTTCTGGTCATGCTTTCTTTACAGCATATGTAAAGTGCCTAGAAAAAAGATTCAATTCTCCGAGGGCACTATTCAAATGTATTATTATTATAGCTGTGGAGGTAGTCATCAATTATAGAACATTCAGACCTTGGCGTTTGTCGCAGGTGTCACCTTAATTCCGAGCACTTGGTGACGTTCGCATAGCTGCACGGCCTAATAGAAGAGCAACGTTTACTATTCCAGTAACATACCAAGAAATTCTTACGAGTAGCAGTTTAGTTTTATCGATAGTTAGCTAAAAGCATCAGCCTACGTTAAGGATCAAATGCTGGTACGGCAAGTATTGAGTTTATTAGTTGCCTCAGCTGGTTCTTATGGCCTAAACGACCAATACAACTGAGCATCTTCAGCATAAAATCGATAGCTGATTCAATGGGCCCCAGTTACTTACCCCACCCCCCCCCCCGTTTGAGTACAAATGAAGTACCACAAAGAATCGATAGCGAACCATTGGGGAATTTTCCTGGTGAAAGTTCCGGAGGATGAAACTCAACCACAGCACGAAGCGCACTGAACTTGATCGGATTAGCATAACTTGAAGCATGACATTGCATCCTCTTTCCGCCCGATAATTGGTTCAATTGGGTTTTCGTGATCCATCGTCCTGAGCCAGAGCTGATAGATCCAGCTGGGCTAGGACAGTGACACTCTTGCAGTCTTCATTGCGGCCTAGGATGTCGTTGGCTGAACGGAGGAGAGTGGTTTTAGTTGAATACTATTGATACAAAGTCATAAAGACCACGTGGGTGTTATGCAGGAGAGTTTTGTATAGCCCGATCACAGCCTAAGCGGCTTTCGGTACGCATTCGGTAGCCAACAGACATCGTCTCACGCAACAAAGAGAAAGTGGGAAGCATAGCTGAGTCAGGAGAGCAGTTGACGTAGTGAGTAGCATAGAAGTAGCAGCTCAGGACCACTGAAAAGGATGTGCCATAGTCGGCAGTAGGAGAGTAGTTGTCGTTGCGTAAGAGTTGTGGAAGCGAGTTCCACAGTCTAGAACCTGCAGAGCTAAAGCTTCTGTCGCCAACTGTCTTTAAGGGGAGGAATCGGACAGCTAATTTATTGTCCCACAGCACCTGAGGGCGCGAACAGGCTTACACTGATGCAGAAGTTCAGCTAGGTACGAAGGAGCCAAGCCGTGGCGGGCCTTGTGGTTCAACTTTGCTCTGTATCCTTTGCTCAACCGGCGATCATCCCAGCTCTTTCAGCAAAGGAGACACGTGCTCAAACCGCTGGGACTTGAAGAGTAGCCTTGCAGCCATATTGATTGTCGGCTGTAGTGGCTTTCTTTGGCAGCCCAGCCAAAAGGGAATTACAATAATCAAGCCGAGACAGAACTAAAGAGCTAGTTAAATTTTTTGCAAGCCCCCGTGGGAGACAGCTCCTATTTTTGGATAGGGATCGGATGAGATGGCTAGCTGTAGAAGCAGTCTTCTGAATGAAGCTTTTGAAATTGAGGCAGCTGACAAACACGACACCTAAATTTCGAGCACATGGTGAAGGTCGCACAATAGCATCACCTATTTGAACTCAAAGCCTTTTAATCCAGCGATACGCTTAGGGTGTCCTATGAGCAGCAGTTTGGTTTTATCATCATTTAATTTCAGGAAGTTTTCCGACATCCAGGATCGAATATCGGCAAAGCAAGCATTCAGTTTTTCAGTTGCTGCCGCAGATTCCGACGGTTTGAATAACAAATGCAAGTGAGTAGCGTCAGCATAGAAGCGATATCCTATTCCATGTGCCTTAATCACTTTTCCCAGAGGTTGTGTATAAATGGAGAACAGCAAGGGACCAAGTACTGACCCTTGAGGGACTCCACAGGTGACCCTTCTCGTGTGTGAGACCTGACCCCCACATGACACGGATTGAACACGATCAGACAAGTATGATTTAAACCACGCCAGTGCTTCGTCAGCCACACCGATCGTCGTTCTCAATCGTTCAAGCAGAACTTGGTGATCAATGGTGTCGATGGCAGCAGACAGATCTAGCAGAGCTAGGGCAGTGACATTCCCGTCGTCGTTGCCACGTAGAATGTCATTGTTTACACGATCTCCGAGGGTGCCATACAAACGTGTTATTGTTACTAGCTATATTTTACCAGAGCTATCGAAAACAGCGGACGGTGATTAATATGTCTTCAGGCTAGATAAAAAATACCAATTTGACTATGGATATCTTTTGCTGATTGACGATGCAGATTGACGATGGGTGCAGAGCTAATTCTGAGACTAAGTCATAAGACTTGCAATAGGTTATTTCCATCATAACAAGCAAAACCGTTGCACACGTTTCGTCCTCCTCGTGTTACATTCTCCGCGGACATACAGTAAGTGCTCTATTTGTTCACTTAAAGGCCACAAATAAAAGAAAAATTTGGCTTGCAGGTTCTAGGTTGTGGAGGTCGCTTCCAAACTTCTTAAATACGTATATATTTGCTGCTGCAATGCATAAATAACAAAATAAACATGTCATTAGCCTCAGGTCATGTCCTTGCAAATTTCAATAAGGCTGCAGTAGGGCCACTACTCAACAAAGCGACACTAGAATAAAATATAGGAACTTCCACCCAATATCCTTTCTATTGTTTCTATAAAAAATCTATCTTGGAACGAATAGTGGCAAACCATTTGAAAACTCACATAGTAATAGTAACGATAATAATAATGCACTTCATATTGCTCAATCAGAGAGTTCACCATCCGGTTTTCGGAATCCAACAGTCGCCCCGTAAAAACCTCAAATCCTTTGGAGACCGTGCATTTAGTTCGTATGCTCCCCCAAGCCTGGAACTCACTCCCGACCTGCGTCAGAACATCCCCAGACCTGACCACATTTAAAAAGAATTTAAAAGCAACTATTTAGGACAGCATTTAGTGAGTCCCCATCATTCGTCCTTGATGTGCTCATGCGTTGTGACACTGTGCATGCTGCCACTAACCACATTTGCATGCTGACCCTGTGCATGTCACCCTTAACCGTGTTATTCATTTTGTTTGTTTGTCAAGCATGATTTTACTCACCGTTCTACTGCATCTCCCCTTGTAGCAAATGTAAAGCGCCCAGCGAGAGATTGAGTTCTCCGAAGGCGCTTTATCAAGTGCATTATTATTATTATTGTTATTATTAATAATCTCTCTGGGAATTTTTGGATTCCTCCCAGCTTTCGAGCACGTCGAATTGTGTCCACTTCCTTGCTGCATGTATTCATGGCATCCGCACATGGATGATGGCATATTTTCTTAAATTAAGTGATGATAAAATTAACTTAATAACTAGGGCAAACCAAGTGTGATTGAACTAGTGAACCAGTGTGATTCAAAAACTGCAAAGGCTAACGCTCAAAATTGGTTCTGCCAGCGTATCTCCAATTGAATCTTCGCGAAATCTAGGTGTCATGTAGCAAAGTTACCTTTCGTTATACGAGTACATTAGCTCCAAAATCAAATCTGCCTACTTTCAGCTGCATAACATTGCTGAAATTCGGGCTTATTTAGCTAAGGATACCACATCTAAATGGGTCCATGCGTTTGTGACATTCCTTCTTGACTTGTGCAACTCACTGCTTGCTGGCCTACCGGCACGTACAATCAGGCACTCACAGTGAGTGCAAAACTCTGCATCTTGGCTTGCCTGTTGTACCGGTAGGCCAGTAAGCAGTGAGTTGCCGAAGTCGAGACGGAATTTCACGAATGCATGGACCAACTTGGACGTGGTATCCTTATCTAAACAAGCCTAAATTTTAGCAATGCTATATAGCTGAAAGTAGGCAGATTTGACTGTGGAGCTGATATGGTCGTCTAACGAGAGGTCGCTTTGAAACATGACACCTAGATTTTTTGCTGATTCAGCAGCAGGAGTTATGCTGGCAGAGCCAATTTTGAGCGTCAGCCTTTCCATTTTCTGAATTACACTGGGTTTTCCCATAACAAGTAAGTTCGTTTTATCATCGTTTAGTTTTAGAGAATTTGCTGCCATCCATGTGCGGATGTCATCAATACATGCAGCAAGTGAGTTGAGATCATTTGAGGTGCTCGAACTCTGGGAGGGATCAAAGCAAAGGTACAACTGAGTGTCATCTGCATGAAAGTGAAAGCCTAGATTGTGCTTGGCAACCACATCAGCAAGAGGAAGATTATAAACCGTGAAAAGAGCCGGCCCTAGCACGGAGCCCTTATAACTAGCAGAACTGAGCTGTATCATTTTCTTCCCCCCTTAGAACATCTAGGGAAACAAAGTTCACTGTTCCGTTACCTTACCTAAAACCTCTATACCCCCGTAGAACCTCTAGGGAAACAAAGTTCACTGTTCCGTTACCTTACCTAAAACCTCTATACCCCCGTAGAACCTCTAGGGAAACAAAGTTCACTGTTCCGCTACCTTACCTAAAACCTCTAGGCTAAATAATCTGTCGTATTTTAGGTATTAGGTTGTTGAAAAAAATTCCACACTTCATTGGTGCATATACATTTTCTGCTAGAATGCATAAATAATATTTTAAATATGTCATTGGCCTTAGGTTATGTCTCAGTGCCTTTTAACACGGCTTTAGTCAAACGACTATTCGAGAAAGTAGCACTGGAACCATAAGAACTTGAGCAACTTCCGCCCAGTCTCCCTTCTACCGTTCCGACCAAAGAAATTGCAACGAGTCGTGGCAGTGAAGCTGACGTCATGTGTAGAAACTACCAATGTTTGTAGTAAGTTCCAGTCTGGCAGCAGAGCCAATCACTCCACAGAGCCAGCATTGCTTCCCGTAAATAAAACTTACAATTTAGCAATTCAGACTGAAGTAGAGTACCCCTGCTTTTTTTGCTCGATATTTCTGAAGCGTTTGATTTTATTGGTCAATGAGCCCTTACTGAGCATCTCTCATTTCCCCTGATAATCAATGGTTCGGCACTTCAACGGTTCAGGTCCTATACTATTAGGAGATGGTTTAGTATTGATCTGAAAGGACACATATCATCCGTGGAACCTTTGAAGTATGGGGTACCTCAGAGCTCTATGCTCGGTCCAGTACTTTTCACTGTTAATACTCTCGTTCTTGCCGATGCGATTACCGGGCACAATCTAGGCTTTTAAATTCTATGCCGATGAAAATCAGTTGTACCTTTGCTTCAATCTCTCCCAGCCCTCTAGCACGGAGAATTCTCCCAACACCCTCGTTTCGTGTATTTTCGACATCCATACAAGGATTACTGCAAACTTTCTGAAATTAAATGATCGTAAAGACAACTTACCAGTAATAACCAAGTAAGATTGTGAAAATGTAAAGGTAACGTCCTCAATCGGCTATGCCAGGGTATGTCCTGTTTTACGTGCATATGTTGATTTTGCACGACATCTACTTGTTCTGTACCAAACCGACGTTTCTTTAGACGACAACATCAGCTCCACAGTCAAGTCTACCTACTTTTAGCTGCACAGCCTTGCTAAAATTCAGGCCCTTTCAGACAGGGATACACGCTCTGAATCTGTCAGTACATTCGTGACAACCCATCCCGAATTCCATACCTCAATGATTGCTAGTCTACCGGCATGTGCACCCAGGCGCTTACAGCTGGAGCTGAATTCTGCAGCAAGGCTTTTCTGTCATGACCGTCGCAGTTGCCAAATCACACCACCTCTCGCTGACCTGCACTTGTTAAAAGTCAAGAAAAGCGTCGACTTTAAAGTTCTGTCACTCAGTTTTAGGTCCCTTTATTCTTTGGCTCAAGCCTACCTATCATATCGACTCCCTCAACCGGCTAAGCATCGCACCAATCACTTTTTGGAATCCAACGGTTTAAATATACTTCGTACCAACCTCTAAAGCTTTGGAGACCGTGCCTGAAATTCGCATGCCTCAAATGCTTGGAACTTACTCCCGACTTGCGTCACGACATCTTATGACTTGATCACATTTAAAGAACCTAAAAATGCATCTATTTATCGCATCATTAATTAGCTAACATGATGCGACTAAATATACTGTGTGCTCATGAGAACTGACAGTTTGTGTTCTGCCAATAACTAAATTTCCACTCTGACCGTGTGCATGCCGCCTCTAATAATGTTATGCTTGTTATCAATCTGCATACTACCACTAACCATTCAAGCTTCCTTCCTTTGCAGCCAGTTTTAAGGTGCCTAGAAAGAAACTGAGTTCTCTGATGCCTTATTGCAGCGGTAGTTTTATTATTGTGAGTTCTTTACACCGTACTTGGAGTGCCTTGCAAGAGAATGAGCTCTTTTGGGGTGCTATACAAATATATGATTGCCGTTAATGTTAATATTACATCTATGAGTGAAACTGGCACCATGGACACCAAGTTTTTGTAGTAGACATGAATTACGCACGCATCTTGAGTTTATGTAATGTAATGTAATGTATCTCCGTCTGTAACTCCACAAAGTCATAAAGACCTCGTGGGTGTTAGGCAGGAGAGTTTTGTATAGCACACTCACAGCCTAAGCGGCTTTCGGTACGCATTCGGTAGCCAACAGACTTCGTCTCACGCAACAAAGAGAAAGTAGGAAGCATAGCCGAGTTAGGAGAACAGTTGAGGTAGTGAGTAGTTTAGATTATCTGTTGCACAGGGGGCGGGGCTAGAAGGAACCTCTGTGAGATGCGGTTGCATGTCGGTGTGCTTCAGTCGGTATAGAGGTCAGGGGGCGGAAAATAATAAAATTATTAAGTCAGGAGTTTGCCCTCAGTGATTATATCAGCTCGTTAAGAGCTGGTATTTTAGGGATAAACCAATCAAATGTCAGACGGGCCTTGTGCATTAATCGAGCTCGTGGGCCTATCAGAGTGAGCACCCGGGTGGACTGTGGGGCAGTATATGGTTGATTCTAGACAGTAAATAGTGCCGGTCATTTGAGCTAATTCTTCTGCCGAGCCACTGGATCTCAGAGCGGGAGTGGTTCTCATAATATGTTTTGAATCCCATGAGACGAATGCCGTCATGGTTAGGAAAATTGATAGGTTTTTAACTTACCTTAAAGATCTGTATAGTAGAAGTACTGCTCAAACGATTGGTAGAAAGCCGTAGCCCCTAATTTAGTAATGGCAGCAGGCGCTCACGTATTGCCTAAATCGGTCTAAAACTCAAGACTAGACAAATAAAGATACAGCACCATACTCCTAAGCCAGGACCGGAGACGTAATTCTAAGCATCGCTGATGAGAATCTAGTAGCCGTGCTCACAAGTCTAGCAGACGTGGTCTATATCAATCGCACGATAGTTACTCGTGAAAAAAAGTCACCAATGCTCTTTAGAATGAAACCTTTCAAGCCTGAGTGACTTGATACTTCATGCGATGCTTGAAAACAAGTTTTTATTCAACCGTGACTTTGCGCACAAGAAACAACACCACAAAGTGTAAGAACTCAGCAGCCATACGCTTCTGCTCTCAGCACTACATTAAATTTGTAAATGCCCAAGGGATGAATTCTTAAAGCACGAGCTCGAAGTATCGGTCGAGGCAGTACGTTCTCCTTCCACGTGTAAGCGTTTATGTTTCCTTTTAGTATCTACAGAAGGAGACGTTTTCTTAGCCACTGCCAAGCTGATGCAGGTGAGCAATGACAAGGCACTATAAAACACGCTCAATGTTTCCCCTATTATTTCAGGCAATGGTCCAAACTCGAAATGAGCTCTGACTGCGTGCTCGTGTTACAAGTTCTCGCCACGTGAGAAAGCCTAATTTTGGCATTGAAAACTCAGCATTTCTCATAAAGATAGGTTCTACTAGAATTGACACTCGCACGATCTCAATGAGTGAATCGAACAGCCGCATCTATTTACCAGTTTTTTTCCGAAAGGAGAGTAGCTCTTAAAGTCAAGTCCATTCGTACTGAAGGAAAGCCTGTATTTTGTAAGAAACTGTTCATCCGACACCCTTCCGAGGGTAGCAATCTTGCGTATCTACAAGGTCATCAAGGTCACCATGATCAATCCTAAACTCTCTATGTGTTCACTTGAAAAGAAATCCCTATAAGTATACTATTGGCAGTCTCACCTCCCGAGGGACACCAAAGTTAACTTGAACGTAGGAGGTAGCGTACTGATCTTTAGCAGGTGCCCAGCCGTCCAAACCTTCATTGAAGATCTTCAGTTTGTGGGGTAGATGATGTTCGTTATTGGGCCAAACTGAATTCGCCGAAAAAGCACTGTCCGGCAGTGGAGCTGAAATGCAAATATATTGCGTAAATCCCTTACCATACTGCGATTGAATTCGTGCAGCTAAAACGTCTAAGCTGTCACGCCAGGCGGTTACGGACAATGAGCGTGAAAGCTGACCTCGGATTATGAACAATTACAGCTGAACTTGAATGACACCAGACCTTGGATTACGAACACTAAGCTCTGCCGTACTTTGAGCTGAATCAAACGCTGAATTAGGACTGAGCCGCACGGGAAACGACTGCAATAAAGCGAGGCTTTAGAAAACTGCAATGGGTGATTATGTACGAGTGAGATTACGACATGACGAACGACCCGGTAACCCTCTGGTTTCACCTGTAAACTTTCTAGACAGACGGAAGCCTAGTTACGTATATGATCGTACGGAAGTAACGTATTTTCAGGGAAAAATAAAGACAGATGTGCAAATTAAACATTGGAATGGCTCTGACAATAGCATTTTGCCAATAATATAATAATAATATAATAATATAATATAATATGATAAGAGAGAGAGAGAGAGAGAGGGCACAAACTGAAAAACTAAATAACATTTTGCCAATAATATAATAATAATATAATAATATAATATAATATAATAAGAGAGAGAGAGAGAGAGAGGGCACAAACTGAAAAACTAAATAACATTTTGCCAATAATATAATAATAATATAATAATATAATATAATATAATAAGAGAGAGAGAGAGGGCACAAACTGAAAAACTAAATAACATTTTGCCAATAATATAATAATAATATAATAATATAATATAATATAATAAGAGAGAGAGAGAGAGGGCACAAACTGAAAAACTAAATAACATTTTGCCAATAATATAATAATAATATAATAATATAATATAATATAATAAGAGAGAGAGAGAGAGAGGGTACAAACTGAAAAACTAAATAACATTTTGCCAATAATATAATAATAATATAATAATATAATATAATATAATAAGAGAGAGAGAGAGAGAGAGAGCACAAACTGAAAAAACTAAACAACATTTTGCCAATAATATAATAATAATATAATAATATAATATAATATAATAAGAGAGAGAGAGAGAGCACAAACTGAAAAGCTAAATAACATTTTGCCAATAATATAATAATAATATAATAATATAATATAATATAATAAGAGAGAGAGCGAGAGAAAGGGCACAAATTGAAAAACTAAATAACATTTTGCCAATAATATAATAATAATATAATAATATAATATAATATAATATAATAAGAGAGAGAGAGAGAGAGGGTACAAACTGAAAAACTAAATAACATTTTGCCAATAATATAATAATAATATAATAATATAATATAATATAATAAGAGAGAGAGAGAGAGAGAGAGCACAAACTGAAAAAACTAAATAACATTTTGCCAATAATATAATAATAATATAATAATATAATATAATATAATAAGAGAGAGAGAGAGGGCACAAACTGAAAAACTAAATAACATTTTGCCAATAATATAATAATAATATAATAATATAATATAATATAATAAGAGAGAGAGAGAGAGCACAAACTGAAAAAACTAAATAACATTTTGCCAATAATATAATAATAATATAATAATATAATATAATAAGAGAGAGAGAGAGAGAGGGCACAAACTGAAAAACTAAATAACATTTTGCCAATAATATAATAATAATATAATAATATAATATAATATAATAAGAGAGGGAGAGAGAGAGAGAGAGAGCACAAACTGAAAAGCTAAATACCATTTTGCCAATAATATAATAATAATATAATAATATAATATAATATAATAAGAGAGAGAGAGGGCACAAACTGAAAAGCTTAATAACATTTTGCCAATAATATAATAATAATATAATAATATAATATAATATAATAAGAGAGAGAGAGAGAGAGGGCACAAACTGAAAAGCTTAATAACATTTTGCCAATAATATAATAATAATATAAGAATATAATATAATATAATAAGAGAGAGAGAGAGGGAAAAGTGTGAAATTTCAGCTTTGAGGAGCTTAGCAGCTACTACCTCAAACGAAGAAGTAAACTACCTTTCCTAGCTTTTCCGATTAAAGACTTGGAAGACCATTCAAAAGAATACGATTGTCGCTCTACGTCTACGCTAGCAAATGGAAATCTTACGCCACTCACGGCCACCGGTGTATAGGACCGCTGGCCGCTGTTAGCTGCGATTGATCGAGGACGGCTAAGCACGAAAAATACAAAGGAACAAAAAAACAATGCTCCTCTTTGGCACGACGAAAACCTATGGTAGCAGATGCTTCATTACCGAAGCTGTACGCGCTCTAAATAAAAAGCTTTAGAGCTGGTGGCGAAGTAAGGCGATAGTGAATCCGATGCATTTTCTGCTAATGAACTGAGGGATCGAACGTCGGCAAGTTTTACTTTATAATTCATTCATTTGAGGACCTGAATCCCGCTAGTTCGATTGACTGTTCGTGAGAGTCGCAGTGGCTGCATCATACAACTTCTTCCCCACCTGCGCTGGCTCCAAGACGAGCAAGGCATCGACTTTAAGGTTATGTCACTTCACGTCTAGGTCCCTTCAGTTTTCGCTCCCGAATACCTGTCATATCTACTCATCCACCAGGCCAGGAATCATACCAACCTCCTTTTTGCATCTAATAAATTAGCTATACGTCGTACAAACCTGAAATCAGCCGGATAGAGTCCTCAACAAAAATTAATGCGTAAGTCTACAAGCTTTATCAAAATTCAAAACTAGTTTGTCTGTCATGGATTTGTCTAATTATATACATATATTTAAGACGGACCAGATATTTCTATCATTGTCTTCTATCAGTACATATTTCAATGTTATTCTTGAAAGATTAGCGAATTCTTGTGATCTTTCATATTTATAAGCCGATTGCTTCTTAAAAATGTACAGTAACGACGTCGTGACAAAACAAAGTTCCGTTAACATTATGTTTCCCACTTTTTTAGATGTTCCAAGAAAACTTGAAAATTAACTTCACCAATTCCTGAAACATTACACACGATTAGGTTACTACTAGGCTCGATTTCATTGCATGCATATTATTAAAACTCGAATTACTACGTCTGAAAAAAATTGGATCAACCGGCTGAGTCAATGCTCTAGCTTGCCGTCACGTAAACTTATTCGTTTCTTACCTATTAGAGGTTGATTGCAGCTTCTATGTTTAATTATTTTATGCTGAGGATTTTTGCCATCGACCAATTTGATTGTTACCGCTTTGCTTTCTCCTGCGAAAGCTGATACGACGAGAAGCGCCGTGAACAGAGGAAACTTCATGATGGCCAGTCGGCTAACGCGAGCTTCTTTCCGCAAATACCTTTGCCTGAAGAATAAAAGTCAGCAGTAACCATAATTCACTTAATACTACTTTGATATGCTTATTTAAACAGTATCTTAATTAAAATTATTAAGACTTTAACGCAGAAGTGGAAGCTGAATTGCAAAAATATATCACTAGAGCAGGAGTGACTTAGCGTATCAGATAGGTTAAGTAGCTGTAATTCAATGGTCGCCAGGCATTCAAAGTGAGTTCGCTATTTTCTTGTTGCAGAATTCTTTTTAGTAGCAAAGAATTTTCAGAAACACAGAACAAGTATTTACCAGGCGCTTGTAGGAAGTGCGATCTTGCACTAACCTGAAGCCCTCAGCTGTCTTACCTGGATTGTGGCACGTTGCAGTTAAAGCAGTTGAGCAGCCATTTTATACGACTCGGTGGACCGAGATTGGCTTGCCGGTTCTAAAAATCATTTCGTAATGCAGGAAACTTACGTCATTTGAAATGCGTTTCCACTAAAATGGTATCGCATCAATTATGCAGGCACATTTTCCTTACCTGCTACGATATTGCCAGCTTCTGCAACTTGAAAATTGATGCACCATCATGACGTGTGTGAAGATTGTTGGCAGTGCCCTGAATCCCACGACTTACAATTAAGCCCTACGGTCGTAGAAATTTTGAATGTCAGGACAGTCTAACCACACAGGTGCTCAGCTACTGGTGAAGATAAGTCTTTCACAACTCATAACCCTAGCAGTTTCCGAAACTACAGGGGGGGAGGTTACCAACAACTCTATTGCCTCAGATTCATCGAAGAGGTTTACGTACGCAAAGATTTTGCAAAGATAGGAGACACAGTGACAGCAGCCGAACATGCACATGTATTTACTCGAAGCTGTGAATGCAACGTCTACAGCGGTCACTTGTTTAAATTAAAAGCCGTAACACATACCAGATCGACCTATTCTACGGATGGCGTTCGGTAATCCATCGAATAATAATAGTAATGTTAATTGATGCAGTTACTAATGACGATATCCTCATGTCACTAAGCCTAGAGATTATGAACCCTCACTAAATACGGCAATGGAGTTAGTAGAAAGATAATCATAACGGATGCGTTCATAAAGTAGACTCAATTGTGGCTTATAAGTCACAAATAATGCATTCCCTAAGCCAGCGGCCGCCTCTCGTTTCCTCAATATTCGGTAGCTTTATTACAAAATGAAAAAGGTTTTTACGAGCTAATTACATTTTAAATAAATTGGATAAATAGATACGATGATTAAAAGTGTCACGTCATTTATCTTCGCCTGTAGCTTTACAAATGCGCAAAGACCGTGCATATTACACGAACGAAAGCTTCGTGTACCTCAGTCAGTGTAGCCTCGGCGGCTTTCAGCAACGGACTCACGCGGTGTAGGTCCCTGTGATTCAACCTTTATGTGCTTATGAGTGCTGACACTGTGCACGCTGCAAATAACCTCCTTTGCATGCTGACCCTATGCATGTCACCCCAACCACGTTATTCTTGTTGTTTATGGTGCACGCTACCGATTACCATTCGATCGTGCTTCCTTTGCAACCAATGTACAACACCCAGAAAAAGATTGAGTTTTCTGAGGGCACTGTATCAAGTACATTATGATTGCAATCAAATCTCCAAAATTTGTAATCATAATAATGCATTTGACTTTGAGCCCTCGGAGAACTCAATTTATTTTCAGGCTAGTTACGTTTGCTGCGAAGCAAGTCCAATCGCATGGGTAGTTGTAGCATGCTCACCAAACCACAATAGTAAGATGGTAAAGGGTAACATGCACAGGGTCAGCAAGCAAGTATGGTTAGTCGCAGCATGCACAGTGGCAGCTCGCATAAGCACATCAAGACTGAATCAGATGGAACCACTGAATGCTGAGAGAAATATATGCGTTTTTAGCTTCTTTTTAAACGTGGTCAAGTCAATAGGTGTCGCGATGCAAGTCGCACGTGTTTTCCAGGCTTTGGGAGCTGACGAACTAATGGTTCGGTTTCCTAAGGATTTGAGGTTGGTACGAGGTATTGATAAACAACCAGCTTCCGCAATGCGGACGGTAAGTGCTTTGTCAGGTGGGGGAGTAGATCTGATTAGTAGGCAGGAGCGAAACAAGGACGAAACCTAAAACTGACTGACACAACCGTCAAGTCGCTGAGTTGCACTGGGACTGGGAGCTAATGCAGGTCTTGGAGAAGATTCTCGTGAGATGTGATAACTGAGATGCTTGATGCAGACAACATTAATTGCAGAGGTATGCACCAGCTGTAATTGCTTGATTGCACAGGCGAGTAGACAAGCGAGCAGTGAGTTACAGAAGTCTGATCGTCTATCAGAAATAGATCTGATAAGTAGGCAGGAGCGAAACAAGGACGAAACCTGAAACTGACTGACAAAACCCATTGGTCTAGCTGTTACGGTGCTCGCCCCGGGGGACCAAGGTCTGACTGAGGTCGTCGGCCCCAGCCCCGAGGCATATGTGAAGCGCCTGAATAGAGATTAAGTTCTCTTGGGGCGCTATGTAAATGAATTATTTGTTTACTATTTATTATTAAGTCATTGAGTTGCTTTAGAAATGACAGACACAGGGTCAGCATGCAGGTATAGTTAGTGGCGGCATTCACAGTGTCAGCTTGCATAAGCTCAAACAAGACGAATCGCTGGAAGCTACACGATTCTGTAATAAACAGACGTTTTTCACGCATCTTTTAAAATGTAGTCGTCGCAGGGGATGTGGTGACGTCAGGTGGGAGTGAGTACAACGCTTTTGCAGCATATGAACGAAAGTTACGTCCCTTCGCATGTTTTGAGGTTGGCATTTGCTTCAGCTAAACGATGTATTTAATAGAAGGTGACAGTATACAGAAGAGTGGCTTTCATGAAATTTCACTTGCGACTGAGCAGAAGCCATTGTTATGCTCCACTATGATTTTTAGCAGGTCACAGCACTTATTTCAACATATCCTCGATAATGATTCACAACTAAGGAGTTATCCGCATTCCTACAAAGGTTTTCCAGCAAAAAAAGTGCCCACACGTTTACATAGCTTCCCGACATCTATTTCCTGCTCCTGAATAAGGCACATCCTTTACAGCCACCACGAGTGAGCTGTTACTGCCATGCCATTCAATTCCTCGAATGCCCAACTAACTCAGTTATGCTTTTCACTTTATCTTTTTTCACGACATAGGAAAATAATTAAAAAAATTATAACATTAAGGCAACCTTGAAGAACTTGGCCTCTTTCTAGGCACCTTCAATATGTTGTACAGGAAGAAAATGCTAGCTAATTACTCATCTGTAACTTTTGTGTTGCGAGAGACATCACCACGATCTCGAAATGTATCAAAACGACTCCAGTCCAGGCTTCGCCTTCAGATAACCTCAAATAATTTGCTAACGCTCTATACTTCTAATGCTCAAAAGACAGGGGCTCTTTACCTACTGACGTCTCGACATCTCCCGTCTTTTTGCGATGATGAAAGAAGATAAAAACGCACCAGTTACTACTACTGCTACTACTACTAATAACAATAAATTTCATATAGCGACCTCAGAGAAGTTGATCTCTTTCCAGGCACTTTAAATTTGCTGCCAAGGAAACACGATTGAATTATTAGTGTTAGCATGCTCAATAAAAACAAGAATACCATGGTTAGGCGTGACATGCACAGGGTCAGCATGCAAATACGGTTAGAGGCAACATGCACAGTGTCTGCACGAATAGGTTTAGAAAGAACGAATCACAATGACCCGGTAAATTATCTCATAAAGAGATGCGTTTATAGTTATTTTTAAATTGAGCAAAGTCAGGTTATCTGACGAAAGTCACGTGTGAGTTTCAGGCTTTATTGGCACACGAACTAAAGGAAAGACGTCCCAACAATTTGAGATTTTTACGAAGTAAAGCTTAAAATCTAGATTCCGAAATGCGGACGGTACGATGCTTTGCCTTGGAGGGAGTAGATATCATAGTGCAGACTGAAGCGAAAGGATGACGGAACCTGAAACCATGTGATTAACCTTGAAGTCGATGCATTACTTTACTTTCAGCCAGCTCAGGTGGGCGAGAAGTGGTGCGATGTGACAACCGCGGCTATGATACATTGGAATCAAGAGTTCGTTACTCAGTCCAACTAAGAAGCTATAAGCTATAGGCTATAAGTTATAGGCTAAAAATTGTAAGGTATAAGCTATTAGCTATTAGCAATAGGCTATAAGGCTACGCTATAGGCTATAAGCTATAGGCTTTAAGGTATAAGCTATAAGCTATTAGTTATTGGCTATAAGTTAAGACATAAGATAGGTAGGTTTAGGGTTTACTAAGGTCAACGAAAATACAGTCAGTGAGACCATCTTTTGTCGATTCAACGCTATATTTAAACTATATTCTCACGAGTTTTAACCTCAAAAATCACTTGTATGAAAGACTAGTAGACTGATCAGTACGACCAGTAGCAGCTATGATTAGCACACGCGCCAATCATAACTACCCACATTGCCACCCGCGAAGCGTTTCGGAAAATATGCCTGCATATTTGAAGAGACGCTTTCCGGCATCGATTTCCCTGCTGCTGACTGTGGCACATCCTTTGCAGCCACCATGAGCTGTTCCCGCCGTGCTACGTCACTTCCTTGCCGCCAGCCTTGCAGACTCAGTCATGCTTCTCACATTCTCTTTTTTGCGTGAGATGAAGTCAGGTAGCTATGGCATGCGTGCCAAATGCTACTAATACTTTCCGCTCGCTCTAGACAACTCTGCAGCGCAGCAGCTACTTTGCTTCCGTGGCTCTGTGGAATTGCAGATGAAAATGTATTACATTACAGCACAACAAATGTAGAAATATATTTATGTGGCATAACTCCTTTTGGTCCGTTTGAACACACAACAATTTATCAAATTACAACACAATATATATATACATATATATATATATAATAGAATAAAATAAATCCTAGCTGCTTAAACAGCCTCTTTTTGTTTAGCGACAGAAGAGCCTTTATGGCTATCATGCCGCTTGCGGTGGCGATTAAGGATCGCCCACCACAGGTATCGAACCCACGACCTTGGGACCGAGGTCATGAAAGCAACCGCCTTACCCAGTATACATATATATATATATATATATATATATATATATATATATATATATATATATATATATATATATATATATATATATATATATATATATATATATATATATATATATATATATATATATATATATATATATATATATATATATATATATATATATATTCACAAATGGCTTAACTCCGATCGGTTCGATTATACAGACTTCACTTTGGAACTGGTGCGGTCGTTCAATTAAAGGTCACTTTGAAATAGGACATCTAATTTATAATAATATAACAATAATAATACACTTGATAAAGCGCCCTCATGGAACTTAATCTCTTTCTAGGCGCTTTATATTTGCTGCAAAGGGAAATTAAAACTTTGACCTGAGCCAGCAGGAGTTATGCTGGTAGAGCCGACTTTGAGCGATGGAGTTTCCAGTCCTGAATTACACCTATCTTTCCCTAAAGGAAAGTTCGCTGTCATTAGTGTGCGCATGTCATTAATTACATGTAGCAAAGCAGTTGAGAGGATCGGCATTTCTGGAGGTCGGGGGGGGGAGAACACCTGCATGTATGAAACAGCAAAGCTCGCTGCTGAAGAAGCATTTCTATTCAACACTTTGTTCCATTCTGCTAGTTCAAGCGAATTCCCTACAGCGTTCCTACGTTGCTGCTTGCATAGTACCTATTTTTCAGCTGCCCTCCGGACTCGGCTGTGCATTGCTAACGTTTGCGCTTGTTTAGACAGGGATACGTTTTTTCCCGAAGTCGGGATATTCCGTCTGACTTCTGTAACTCACTACTTTCAGCCTGTTCACGCCCGCAGGTCCTGTGTGGACAATAAATTAGCTGTTCCGTTCCTCTGCTTAAAGATCGCTGGCGATAGAAGCTTTAGCTCTGCAGGTCCTCGACTGTGGAACTCGCTTCCAACAACTCTTACGCAACGACAACTACTCTACTACTGCCGACTATGGCTCATCCTTTTCAGCGGTTTTGAGCTGCTACAGCTCCATGCTACTAACTACCTCAACTGCTCTCCTGACTCTGCTTTGCTTCCCACTACCGCTTTGTTGCGTGAGATGAAGTCTCTGGCTACGGAATGCGTACCGAAAGCCACTTAGGCTGTGAGTGCGCTATAAAAAACTCTCCTGCGTAACACCCACACAGTCTTCATGGCTTTGCGGAGTTGCAGACGGAGGGGCATTACACTACACTACTTGCTGGTTTACCGGGTTGTGGAATCGGGTGCTTACAGCTAGTCCTAATCTCTGAAGCTGGTCTTGTCCGTCATGTGGCCGCAGTTACCCCATCATACCACTTCCAGCTGTCCAGTTTTGGCTCGCAGCCAAACAGCACATCGACTTTAAGGTTCTGTCATTTATGTTTAGGTCCCTTCATTCTTGGGATTCAGCTTACATTTACTCCCCCACCAGGCTAAGCATAATACCAGCCGCTTTTTGGAATCTAATCGTTTCCCTATACCTCGTGCCAAGCACAAATCGTTTGGAAGCAGTACCTTTAGTTTGTAAGCTCTTAAACCTGGAACTCACTTAAGACTTGCGTCAAGACATCCCCTGACTTAGGAATAATGATGATAATACATTAGTATAGCGCCCGCAGGGAACTGAGTCTCTCTCTAGGCACTTTACAGATGCTGCATTATACAGCTTTGGAATGGTTTGGTGGTAACATCCGCAAGCGGCTGGCAGAGTGTAGCATGAAAATGAAGGACAAATCCCAAAGACCCACCAAATGCTTGAATAAAAAAGGTGCGTTTGAGCTTATTAAAAGAGAAGTAAACAACAACCTATCTATAAAAGCACTTAGTGAGTCGATGAGATTTATTCTTTACGTTCTCATGCATGCTGCCACTCGGGATGCAGCTACCAACCATGTTTGCCTGCTAACCCGATGCCGGTCACCTCTGACCACGTAATTCTTGTTTTAATTGAGCATGCTACCTCTAACTATTCGATCCTGCTTACTTTGCAGCGAATTTAAAGTGCCTGTAGAGATATTGAGTTGTCTGGAGGAAGAGCTATAACGAATTCATTCTTATTGTTATTATTATTATTGTTATTATTATTATTATTATTATTATATTGTTATTATTATTATTATATACTATTATTATTATTGAGGAGAATTCTGGAAAGGACAGGAACTGACAGCAGTGGATTTTCCACGAGAAAAATTAAGTCAATTTTTGTTGGAGAAGAGTTACAAGTTATCGAGCAGGATTAAGCGCTCTAAGTGCTCGTGTTTCAATCACTACATTCTTCTTCTCCTGTTACTATTTCATCAGAAAATGCACGTGTTATCTTCGAAATATACTTTGAATTAAATTCTAGAGTTGGTCTTTCACGTTTATCAATTTCAGAAAAAACACCGTCAAATGTTAATAAGACTATAGATGCTGCTGCACATATTGGAATAAGATGAGATATATTAGAAACGGAAGGTAAATATGCGCTAGTATTTGTCACTCCTAAAGCTATGATTATATTCATAAACTTTAGAGCGTATCTTATCTTCGTTAAATTTGTTCGACGGGATCTGACTTAGATATGGTATTGCACGACGAATTCTCCTACCTTTAGTTGGCTTATGTTTTTCTTGGGTCTGACATTCTATATAGGCTTCTTAACGACTACCACTCATCGTCACGATCATCTTGTTCGTGTGCTCGGTTAAATATATCTTTTTCAATATCTTCAAAACCTATTTCACATCTTTTCTCCTTAAAAAGGTATTTTATTGTTCTAGCTTGTGTTTTTTAATTCATTGTTTTCTCTCTTCAATTAATTTGCTTGGAAATCTTTTGATTCTCTATAACTTAAGAGTAGATAATGTCTTTTAGCATTGTATATTCCTTTTTGCCCATTTCGATTTCGTGAGGTTTACGTGAGCGGCGGAAAAGAGCTAAATTATTTATTGATATTTAGTACATAATATTCACTTCTTTAAGTTTTTCTAATACTTCTAAAGTGATATATTCTAAATTTCCGTAATATTAGTAAGCTCAAGGAGAGAATCTTTAACCCATTGTAATTTTGAATTAAGGATGCTAATATCTATGTCGTTTTTCGTTTTCTCAAGTAAAATCTTCTAGATGTTCCAAAACTTAAATCTCTTTCTCTAATTGAATCTGGCAAAATTATTATTTCAATTTCATACTATATGAATAGTTTTTCCTAATATAAGTTATTCAAAATAAAAAATTCTTTACCTTTTACTGTAAAACAGAACTGTACTTATCCGTGATGTACATTCTTTATATTTCACGATGAAAAAAATTAGACGACCCGAGCCAGCTAGCAATGGGATAATGATTTGATGCTGTTAAAGGTAAAGCAAACCTACATCAGCTCCCCCTTGAGCTCGTGGTGACTAAACGCTACGATCTTGAGAGCTATAAAGGCTTCATAAATTGCCGGGCTACTTCCGCCCACGTGTGAGGTTTGTGAGTCACGCTCCCTACGTTAGAATTTTGCAGGTCCTGCCTCTAGATAATAATCGTGTCTCTGCGATTGGAGTTGATTCTTAAGGAACCAAGTGGTAGTTTGAAGGTCGCGAGAACGTCATGTGAACGTTAAGTGAAGGTCGTGCGAATGACGCGTGACGCGTGACGGTCACGGCTTCAAGTTTATCGCAATTCTACCGCCACGAAGGAAATCGATGTGGAATATCAATCCAAGCTTAACGGAATATAAATCAAAGTGGAAGGTTAAAAAAGTCACAAGGATAAAAAACAAGTGGTTATATAGATTTGGAAACTGCATGATGGCTAAAGAACAGTAAAAGTACAAGGGAGAGAAAAAATTTTCCCCTCAACAGCAATCGTCATTATTAAGAGTATTCTAATGTCGTTGCCTTGCTCAATGCATGCGCAGTGAACATCGTCACTCGCTTTTGGCACAACAATTATTGTGGCGACTGCAATGGTAGTTTTCAATATCGCAACAGGCAAGCGGGTCTCCCTTTTAGTACACTGATCCGCTAAGGAAATTACGTCGTAACGGTTAAAAGCTATTGCCATGTCCAGACTGAAGGTCACTGGTACGCAGTGAAAGCTAAAAAGAAATAAACACGGGTCTCCATCTGAGTTCTGAGTGACGCAACGTAATGGCCAGCTTTGAAGGATCCGAAAGCTGGGCAACATCGTACCTCACGCTTTTCGTAATCTAACCGTCTACCTGCACCTCATATGAAACTCAAATCCTTTGGCGACAGAGCATTTAGTTTGAATTTAGTTACCGTAAATTGACGACTTGAATTTAATCAACGTACATTGATGACTAAAACAGCGTTTAGGCATACTATCTGACAACCCGTAACCATCGCAGGTGATGCATTTTTAAAATCATTAGAGATGCTTTCGGGTCTTTCCGGTATTATGCTGTTGAGCAACTGCAAGGTTTAAACTTCACGAACCGCATCTTAGGGCGATATCTGCCAATCCACTCCAAATTGCAGCTCTGCTGCCAGACAGTGCCTTCACGGCCAGTTCATCTCGGCCTAATGTTTTTGAACTACGACCGTACGCCAGAATCTTCAACCCAGGCGCTTATGCCTGGGCACATTCATTCAACGAAATGGGGACCTTATACATTTAGTTCTCCTTCGGTGTTCTCGTACGGTAAAACTGCTTCCAATGTAGTCACGAAAAACCTTTCTGAGCGACTAAATGGGGAGTCTGGATTTAGAATTAGTGGTTATAACTTTGCAGGTACGCAAGATTTTAACATCTGGACGACCGCTGAGGGACGACTACTCCCAGTTTGTCTAGACCTACAGAATTTCATTCAGCACGGACGGAAATACTTTTCAAGACTACGCTCCTTTCGGAACGAAGATCGTAAATCCCAGCTCCGTCGCTCCCCAATGATCCCACGATCTCCCCATAATCCCACGATCTCCCCCTGATCCCGGCTATCCTGCTCCATAAATCCCCGCTCTCCTGCTCCCTAATATATAGATGTATACAGATATATACGGATATGCAATACCTAATATACAGATATTTACGATACATAATAGACAGATAATAATAATAATAATTCACTTGATAAAGCGCCCTCAGAGAACTTAATCTCTCTCTAGGCGCTTTGCATTTGCTGTAAAGTGAAATGCAATTGAATGGTAAGTAAAATCATGCTTGAAAAAACAAACGAATACAATAATATGGTTAGGGGTGACATGCACAAGGTCAGCATGCAAATGTGGTTAGCATGCACAGTGTCAACACTCATAAGCACATCAAGGACGAATCACAGGGACCCACTAAATGCTGTCCTAAATAGGTGTGTTTTTAGGTTCCTTTTAAATGTGGTCAGGTCAGGGGATGTTCTGAGGCAGGTTGGGAGGGAGTTCCAGGCTTTGGGAGCGTATGAACTAAATGCACGGTCTCCAAAGGATTTAAGGTTTGTATGAGGTATTTCTAGACTGTTGGATTCCGAAAAGCGGGTGGTACGATGCTTAGCATGATGGGGTAGTATATCTGACAGATAGGCTGGAGCCATAGAATGAAGGGACCTAAAAGTGAGCGACAAAACCTTGAAGTCAATCCGTTGCTTGACTGGTAGCTAGTGCAGGTCGGCGAGAAGTGGAGTAATGTGGAAACTGCGACGCTCACGACAGACAAGCCTAGCTGCAGAGTTTTGCACCAGCTGCAATCGCCTGATCGCACATGCTGGTAGGCCAGTGAGCAGTGAGTTGCAGAAGTCGAGACGAGATGTCACGAATGCATGGACTAACTTGGACGTGGTATTTTTATCTAAACAGGCCTGAATTTTAGCAATGTTATGAAGCTGAAAATAGGCGGATTTGACTGTGGAGCTGATGTGGTCGTCTAACGAGAGGTCGCTTTGGAATATGACACCTAGATTTTGAGCTGATTCAACGGGAGATATGCTAGAAGAGCCAATTTTGAGAGTCAGCCTTTCCAATCTCTGGATCACACTGGGTTTGCCCATAACTAGTAAGTTAGTTTTATCATCGTTAAGTTTTAGAAAATTTGCTGCCATCCATGTGCGGATGTCATAAATGCATGCAGCTAGTGAGTTTAGAGAATTTGAGGTGCTTGAAGGCTGTGAGAGATCAAAGCAAAGGTACAACTGAGTGCCATCTGCATAGAAGTGAAAGCCTAGATTGTGCTTGGCATATATATAGACGGATTGAACTACACCTGCTCGTGCAGGTGTAGTTCAATCCGTATATATCCGTATATGTACTACAAGGAAACCAAGATCCCATCTCGGTGCATCAGAACTTGCTGCCGCTACCAATTCGTCTACCTTAAGCGAAGATTTAGATTTAGTGCTAAAATTTGAAGAGCTTGGCTGATAATTTCACATGTTCGTTGACAGGGTTCTGCTAGTTCGCAATATGCGAAATACGAAATGTATTTAGAAATGATTGCTGTCTCTCGCGAACTGAAGTTGCAGGGCAGGAGCTGTTGACAGTTCATTTTCACAATAAATAATCGTCCGCTCGTCCAAGCTCACTTGTGTTTCGTTCGTGCTAGTTCCCAGTTGGTCTCGCATCCTAGATGCAAGGTTACTAGAGACCAACCATGCTTGAAAATAGTCCGCTGGTCTTAGTTGCGTGTTCGACACCTGAAGGAGGCCACCCGTCCGTCTAGGACTACTGCAATGGGTCAAATTGGCACCATGGCTCTTCTGCCACGGCGTAAGCAAAGGTGAAAAATCACCAACATTTCACACTTCACTTCTCTACGATAGGATACGATGTTCAGATTGATAATGTGCTAGGGAACGCAACTGTACATACTTATTCTCTGCAGGCTCTTACCCAACCTAAACGCACGTCTGCAGTGCTTAGTTTTGACGATAACAGAGAGCTTTAGTGGGATCCTCTGGTAGCTCCGTGATCGGTTCAGAGAGTTTAGTCACAGTTTATCTGGATTTAATGGCACCCGAGGCTGCCACTGCCCATCGCGAAACAATTAGGCTCGCTGAAGACATCCAAGTACTTGGAGATCACGCTGAATGACGCCTTCGCGAGGAAATCTATATGCCGCCTCCTCGCTTGCAAGCACAGGACGTTTGACTCGGACAATCTCTATAGGAAAGTGAACGGTTGCGATTAAACAAATGCTTTAGTCGGAGGAACCTGTAAGGAATTCAAGCAATGTTTTCAGCAAAAAAAGTAGAAAACCATCCAGCCGATTTGTCACTATCTTGGAAGTGAGACTTCTAACCATCGGCAAAGTAATGTAATATAATGTATCTCCGTCTGTAACTCCACAAATTCATAAACACCACGTGGGTGTTATGCAGGAGAGTTGTGTCTAGCTCACTCACAGCCTAAGCGGCTATCGGTACGCATTCGGTAGCCAACAGACTTCGTCTCACGCAACAAAGCGGAAGTGGGAAGCATAGCAGAGTCAGGAGAGCAGTTGAGGTAGCGAGTAGCATGGAAGTAGCAGCTCAGGACCGCTGAAAAGCATGAGCCACAGTCGGCAGTACGAGAGTAGTTGTCGTTGCGTAGGAATTGTGGAAGCGAGTTCCACAGTCTCGGACCTGCAGAGCTAAAGCCTCTGTCGCCAGCGGTCTTCAAGCAGAGGAACGGAACAACTAATGTATTGTCCCCACAGGACCTGAGGGCGCGAACAGGCTGAAACTGATGCAGCAGTTTAGCTAGGTACAGTAATTGCTCACCTTCTGATGAATATTTTTTAAGATTAATATTTTTTATATCGTTTAGGAAATATCCAACTGGTTGGTCTTTCATAGTAGTATTCTAATAATCAAAGACATTTCCGCATAAGATCAAAAACCGAGAGATTAAAGTTGACTGTGGGAACGGCTGCGTGACATGAAGCCGAGGAGCTGGGGTTACGTAAATATGCAGCTTTTCCCATAGCGCCCAAAGACGACTCGATCGCTATCAAGACGCTTTATACATCTTGCTGGGCTCGAGCCCACGAGCTTGCTCATTTAAAGCAAGGGCGTGCACCGGTGCTTAACGAGCGCTGGAAGAACGACGGAGGCTGAAGCCAGCTATAAGCTTGTGGGCTTGGTCACTCCCGCAATGTCGTTCTGCCTCGGCGGGACTCACACCATTCTGCCCGGCCAACGAGCGTGCTGAGGACCACCTCGTTAAGCGCTGCAGTTGGACTGTATCGACCGATGTAGCTGGATTCAATTGCGACGGGTCAGATGTGGTCGCATTACCCGATAGTCCTGCGGCGGCCTACATTCTGCCCGCGGGTCGGCCTGCATGCAAGCTATCCACTCTCTCTCTCTCTCTCTCTCTCTCTCTCTCCTTTTTCTCCTGCTCTCTTTTTCATAATTGAATCAATCATAATTGAAAAATATGCTCCAACCTAAAACTATTCGCAGTCTTTAATCTTTAAACTCTTCAAAGTGTTTATTAGAATTCAATAATCACCAAGGCTTGGTGCACCTTGTCTCTTTATTTAACATAAACAGATGCATTGGATTGAAAATTCCGGCCATCACTGGGTAATCACGGTAAGATTTGTGTCACTTTTATTGCATTTTAGCGAAATATTAGGTCACACATATGACCGTTTGTTTGAGGTTCTCCGTTAACTCATGCGGCACATACATTTAACATCTTTCGAACCTTGTCCGTCTGATTCCAAGAGGCGACAAATGGTTTCCAGCTCGATATTTATTTGCTTAGCCAGCGACGGATTGGCCTGGCGTCCGTTTTCTATCCGCAGTGCGTTCAAACAGACCGAACGGAGTTATGCCACATATATACATTTATATATTTTGTGTGTTGTAATGTAATACATTTTCGTCTGCTATTCCACAGAGCCACGGAAGCAAAGTAGCTGCTGCGCTGCAGAGTTGTCTAGAGCGAGTTGAAAGTCATAGTAGCAATTGGCACGCATGCCATAGCCAACAGACTTCATCTGACGCAAAAATAGAGAATGTGAGAAGCATGACTGACTCCTCAGCAAGGCAGGCGGTGAGGAAGTGGCGTAGCACGGCTGGAACAGCTCATTGTGGCTGCAAAGAATGTACCACAGCCAGCAGCAGGAAAACATGGCTGTACAGGATGTGCCACAGCCAGCAGCAGGAAAACATGGCTGCACAGGATGTGCACAGCCAGCAGCAGGAAAACATGGCTGTACAGGATGTGCCACAGCCAGCAGCAGGAAAACATGGCTGTACAGGATGTACCACAGCCAGCAGCAGGAAAACATGGCTGTACAGGATGTGCCACAGCCAGCAGCAGTGAAATCGATGACTGGGAGCTCCTCTTTAAATATCAAGGCTCATTTTTTGCCACAAATCTTCAGTGGTCTTGCTGGTAGTATTTAATATTTGCAACGTCAGCGAGAAATATTCATTTCGAAGCTGCGACCTGCAGAATGACATATGGGAGTATATTTATTGTTTCTGCCTGAGTCACAAATGAAACTTTAGCAAAGCCAATTGTATTAATGCATTCAGCATGTAATATTCAAATAGTTTAGCCATTCTTCTTACTGACCTGAAAATGCTTATAGACAGTACCTTTAGTTCGCATGCTCCCAAAGCCTGGAAATCACTACCGACTGACGTCACGACATCCCATGACTGGACTACTTTTGATAAGAAGCTTAAACCAACCGCTGCTTTGCATCATTTAGTAGGTCCTCTTGATTCTTACTTTGTGTGCTGACACTGCCTGCTGCTACCAATAATATATGCATGCTGACCTTGTGCATGACACAACTAACAATGCTACACTTGACGACATTGCACAAGACGGCGATTCCCTTCTGGTCATGCTTTCTTTACAGCATATGTAAAGTGCGTAGAAAAAGATTCAATTCTCCAAGGGCACTACTAAAATGTATTATCATAATTTCTTTAATATAGCTGTCGAGATAGTCATCATTTATAGAACTTTCAAACCTTGGCGCTTGTCGGAGATATCACGTAAATTCCGTGCACTTGGTGACGTTCGCACAGCTGCACGTCCTGTTCGAAGAGCAACTTTTGCTATTCAAGTGACATGCCTAGAGATTCTTTTGAGTAGCAGTTTCGTTTGATCGATAGTTAGCCGAAAGAAATCAGCCTGCGTTAAGGGCTAAATGCTTGCACGGCAAGTATTTAGTTTTTTAGTTGCCTCAGCTGGTTTTTATAGCCTAAACGACAAATACAACTGAGCACAGTTAGCACAGAAGTGATAGCTGATTCCACTAACTCAGTGCATGCAGCCACTAACCGTATTTTCATGCTGCCCCTAGCAAGCCACCTCTAAGCATTTATGCTTGTGGATATTGTGCTTGCTAGCTATACCTATTTGACCGCGTTTTTTCACAGAATATGTAAAGTACCAAGAAAGGCTTGAGTTCCCCGAGGGTGCCACACAAACGTATTATTATTACTAGATTTATTTTATCTGAGCTACCGAAAACAGTGACCGTAACAGCGCTGACGGTAAGTAATATGGCTGCCGACTAGGTACAGATATCAATTTGACTATGCATTTCCTTTGCGGATTGATTGCGAGACAGATTGGCGACGGCGTGGGAGCCAATGCCTGAGACTAAGTGAAAGAATCGCTTATTTTCACGATGAATAGCAGAACTGCTGCGCAATTTTCATGCTTCCTCGTGTTCTTACATTCTCCTCAAACTTACAGTAAGTGATCCATTACCTAACTTAAAGACCGCAGATGAAAGGAACATCTGGTTTGCACGTTCAAGGTTGCAAAAGTTACTTCCACACGTCATAACCAGGTATAGATCTGCAGCTTCAATGCATAAATAAAATCATAAACATGTCATTAGCCTCTGGTCATGTCCTTGCATCCTTCAAGAAGTCTGTAGTCAGGCTACTACTTAACAAAGCAAAACTAGACTGGGTGAAACTTAGGAACTTCCACCCAGTCTCAATCCTACTGTTCCTAGAAAAAACCCTGGAACGATTAGTACCTGACCACCTGAACTCTTATGATAATAAAAAAATGCACTTGATTGACAACAATCAGAGAGAGAGATCAATGGTACTCTCTAAAAATTGAAATTTTACGGTTAAGGTAAAATGCATAGGGTCAGCATACAAGTATGGTTAGTGGCCGCATGCACAGTGTCAGCACGCATAAGCACATACAGGACGATTCACAGGTACCCACTAAATTCTGTTATAAATATATGGTTTTCAGTTTCTCTTTAAATGTGGTCAAGTCAGAAGATGTCATGACTTAAGTCGGGAATGAGCTGTAGGCTTTGGCGACTACGAACTAAAGGCACGGTCTGGGAAGAATTTGATGATTACACAAGGTATAGGTTAACAGTTAGATTCCGAAAAGCTGGTGGTACGATGCTTAGCCTGACTGGGGAGTAGACTTGATAGGCAGCCTGGGGCGAAAGAAGGAAGTGACCTAAAAGTGAGAGACAACAACCTAAGGTTCATGCGTTGCTTTAATCAAAGCCAGTGCAGGTCCGCGAGAAGAGATGAGATGGAGCAACTGCGACGCTCACGACAAAAAAGCCTAGATACCGAAATTTTTGCCAGCAGTAAGCGCCCGAGTACACAGGGCACTAGGCCAGCAAGTAGTCAGTTACAGAAGTCAATAAGGGATGTCAATAAGAAGGATAAATTTAGATGTGGTATCCCTGTCCAAAGTTCGACTTTAGCAATGTTTCGCTGTTGAAAGTAAGCAGACGTGACTGTGGAGCAGATGCGGTTGACTAATGAAAAGTCACTTTAGAACGCGAAACCTAGATTTCATGCACATTCAACTGGAGAAAAGCTTCCAGAGTGGAATTTAAGTGGTAACCGTTACAAATTCGGAATCACACTTGGTTTACCCAAATTAAGTTTACCCTCAGTTTACCTATAGCAAGTTTACCCATAGTTTACCCCTAAGTGGATTTTATCATCATTCAATTTAGTAACTTTTTCTGACATCCATGTGTGGATGTCTTCAATACATGCAGAAAGAGAGTTGACAGAATTTGACATGCTGGAGGACCGGGAGGGATCAAAGCAAAGGTACAGTTGAGTGTCGTCTACTGAGAAGTGAGAGCCTAGATTGTGCTTGGCAATCAAAATTGGCAAGAGGAAGAAAATAAGCCGTTTAAAGACCAGGACCAAGCACAGATCCCTGCGGTACCCCAAATTTCAGAGGTTTCTAGGATGATATTTGTCCATTCGCATCAGTACTCTGGTATCTCCTACAGAGATAGGACCTGGAAAAATTCAGTGCAGTGCCAGTGATGCCCAGGCGAGATGAGAGGCGCTCAAGAAGGGCATAAGCGAATAATACTATCAAAAGCCGCCGAAAGATCGAGCAAAGAATGCAGAGATAATCTACATGAGTCCTCATTTTTAAGTAGGTCGTTATATACTCGACGCAATGCTGTCTCTGTGGACTGATTAGCTCTAAAACCAAATTGGAACTTGCTAGCGAGGTTTGAAGTTTCAACGTATGAATTCAGCTGGCGTGGAACGATAAGAACGGTAGAAGAGAGACTGAGCAAAAGTTACTCAAGTTTTCATGGTGTAGTATTTCTTTCTCAAGTAGTAGCCTGAGTGCAGCTGGTTTTTAAGGTGCTGGGACATGACCTGAGGCTAATGACGTGTTTATGAAGTTAGTTGTGTAGGACAGCAGCAGATCAATGCATCGTAGTATCAGGACAGTGGCAATAGCATCCAGAGGACTAGTTGTGTTCATTAATTTGGATTTCACCTTCACGATTAGGTCAGTAGTGACCAGCTTGAATGTAGACATTGAGGTGCTGTATCGAATTGAGTGAAAGCATTCTAGAGGATGCTGCAATTTTAGGGATTGACTCCATTTTCTTGTCCATCTTGTTGAAAAAGAGGCTATAGAAGCGATCAGCAATATGATCACAGGGATCACCAGGTAAGGAGCTCACCTGGGAGCTGCAGAGGAGATGGCGGATAGTCGATACCAGCATCAGCATATTTGGATTGTGCATGTGTGATTCAACAATGTCATTCTTGAAGCCAGACATGGTCTATACTAGGATCGATCGGTGCCATCTCAGTAGTCCAGGCATGCTGTCAATAAACAGTTAGACCTGACCACACACACACACACACACACACACACGCACACACGCACGCAGGCACACACGCACGCACGCACACAGGCACGCATGCACGCACGCACACACACACACACATTATATATATATATGTATATATACATATATACATATATATATATGTATATATATACAATTAATATATATATAAATCATTTATATATGCCCGAAGGAAACTTAATCTAGATTCAGGCGCTTCACGTACGGCGCAGGGCTCGAGCCCACGACCTTAGCCAGGCCTTTTTCGGAGCCAGCACTTTAAGCACGGGGCCAAACCAGCTAGGCATCTTGTGTATGCTTTTTAAGCTCGCGCCTAGTAGACCTAGCTAGTTTAATGTCTGTGGTTAAGTATAAGCAGTCTGGGCGAGGGTGAATAGGGCGCTTACTCGGAGGTGCCAACTCATCAAGCAGTTCAGCTAGTGTCATGTTGTAGCAATCTGCCAATGATGCCAGGTCAGAAGGGGAATTGAGCAGCAGGGGTGAAGGGGATATTTTTGCACGGACCGCAACGATGTCAAGAGTCTTGAGGTTTCACGATTCACGAGTGATTTTGCTTATATAGAAAGTCATAAGCATCTTCTAGTGCGAGGCTCTGCCGTAAACTTTCGAATTTTTTGAAAATTTCATATTTGCTGCGGCACACCAAGCGCTCCACGCATTTCCGGTGCATTCTTTAGTTCTTCCTAAAATAGAAATTTCTGAGAACCTCATACACTCGACTGTCGACGGGCATCATTCGGGACTAGACGACGTTTACGACTTTGTATGTCTATGCAAAATCGTGCTTCCTTTGCAGCAAACTTAAAGCGCCTAGAGAGAGAGAGATTGAGCTGTGTGAGAGCGCTATATATAATTTATTGTTATGATTAAGATTTTAACTGCTGGAAGACGGCTGAGAGAACACTACTTCCTCTGTGTTTTGACCTAAAGAATTTCCTCTCAATAGAGATGTATTCAATTTTCAAAAATTACGCTCCTTTCGAACAGAAACTGGTTACTGTAGCCGCTATGCCATGCACTAATCGTCACTGCCAGACGATAAGCAGCACCAACTTAGTATGAAGACTTCGCTTCGAGGTACGGTACAAATCTGCCGAGCTGGTTTGGTCCAGCGGTTCAGGTGCTCGACCCGATCAATGTCTAACTGAGGTCTTGAGCTGGAGCCCCGAAGCATATCTGAAGCTCCTGAATAGAGACAAAGTTCTCTTGGGGCGCTATACAAGTAAAATATTACTATTAATTATTGTTATTATATTTATGAAAATATTATTATTAGTTATAATAATAATTATTATTATTCTTTTTTATTAACTATTGTTATACTTACAAAGCTGGTTGTGTGTTCGAGACTTAAAGGAGGCCATCCATCGCTGATCGGCAGCAAGCAGCTAAATAAGTGCCGAGGCCTTTTTACTGCAGAGTAAGCTAGCATAGATATTCAGGAGTATTGTACTCAGCACTCTCCTACAATAGGATACGATCTTCAGAGTGATAGCTTGCTAGGAAGCGTGGTTGTACATAGTTTAGTCTCTGCATGCTTGTAATCTAATCTTGCAGCCGCATGCTCAGTTTTAAAAAATAATAATATAATAATAATGTACTTGATATAGCGCCCTCAGAGAACTTAACCTCTCTCTAGGCGCTTTACGTTTGCTGCGAAGGAAAATGCAATTGACATGGTGAGTAAAATCATGCTTGATAATCAAACAAAATGAATAACATGGTTAGGGGGTGACATGCACAGGGTCAGCATGCAAATGTGGTTAGTGGCAGCATGCGCCGTGTCAGCACGCATAAGCACATCAAGGACGAATTACAGGGACCCACTAAATGCTGTTCTAAATAGGTGTGTTTTTAAGTTCCTTTCAAATGTGGTCAGGTCAGGGGATGTTCTGACGCAGGTTGGGAGGGAGTTCCAGGCTTTGGGAGCATACGAACTAAATGCATGGTCTCCAAAGAATTTGAGGTTTGTACGAGATATTGGTAGACTGGTGGATTCCGAAAAGTGGGTGGTACGATGTTTGGCCTGATGGGGGAGTATATTTAAGAGATAGGCTGGAGCCAAAGAATGAAGTGACCTAAAAGTGAGCGACAAAACCTTGAAGTCAATTTAGGCTAATGCAGTGCTTGCTTTCGTGAGAGTCCCTGGTGGCTCCATAATCCGTTCAGATGGGATGGAATGAGACGGCTTTATCAGGACTAATCGTAGGAAACCACACAGCACCTAGTGCTGCCGATCTCAATCACCAAGCGATTAATCTTGCTCGCTGTATACGGCCTTCTAGAGGCCTCCATCCTCGTGTGCTGGACTTGGCTGCCTCGGCTCATGTTGGATGTTGGTGTCATAGACGCTAAATTCTGGATTGCCGATTGGTGCAGCCATTGTATCGATGCCGCACCCATCGTTTACCCAGGCTAGGTTCAGTTGGCTGGGACAGGACGGCTATGTTAAGGGTCACAGGCTAGGCCGGGGTCTGACCTAAGGCATGGCCGGATGTGCGGTGACGTGAGGTCACCGGGGCTCGAGGGTAGGATATATTGGCCGACTAAGTCGTGGAGTTGGAGGCTCCCGGTCTCGCCGAGTTATGCACCGGGATGGTTGCAGGCGTGCTGCGGCGATGCGGCCACGCATGCAAGGCGACGAGTGCCCAAGGCACGAGCGCAGCTGAATAGCAAGCTCGCTGTTGTGAATTCCCGATTCCGCGTTCCCCGTGTAGCGCGTTAATGGCCCCAGTGAGTTGATGTCTTTAGCCGGAAGCTATTGACTACGGCGGATGTCGACTTTGACTAGCCAAGCAGTTCCTCAGCTATAGCCGGATCTTTTACGGCGTTGGCTCGTACTGTTGGAACGGAGTCAGTTCAACGGCAAGGCTAGGGAAGCCGACCGACAAATTACCGCGTTTGTTCTGGCTTGCTGCTTCGTCTTGCGCCCCATAGTGTACTTTGTATGTAACCCGCCCTGTAGACTTGTTTAGTTCCCCTGTTTTCCTTGGCGCATGCGATAACATAAAGAGATCTAACCTGACGGCTGCTCGTCTTACCCTAGCTTAGCCGCGTGGCAAGCGGCGGCGTGCTCTGAGGTTGCTACATCAAACGTATTCTGATTAATATTACTTCGATGAGATAGATACCTTGCCAGCGATAAGGCAATTCCAGGTGTGTGAGGCACAAGTGGATATAGCTTTGGCATTTGTATGAGTTTAAGGAAAAAGATTACCATTTACGACAAAGCTCTAAATTGCTATCCAATTTCGTGCCTTCAAAGTTAGATTGTTTAAGGATTTCTAGAATTCGCAAGCCTATCGTCAAGGTTCATTCACATGCCCCAAGTCAAGCTAGGCTTACCATGCAAAAGATCGAAGTATCACATCTAATTTGCTCAGCCAGCCACTGCTTGGCTTGGCGTCCACTTTCATTCAGCAGCTCGTTCAAATGGTCCGAAAATATAGGCTGTGTATATACATTGCGATGTAACATAACGTACCTTCGTCTCTAACTCCACAAAACCACAGAGACAAAGTGGTGGTTTTGCTGAAAAGTTGTCGAGTTCAACGCCAATTCGGCATTCGGCCAGTATATTAATGCATTCGTATAGCACTCTCAGAGAACAAAATTTCTCAACAGGTACTTTGCACATGCCACTTGTAACGCATTACCTGAAGTTAGGTGGTACCATCGGCAAGCAGCCGGCTAAGGGGAAGCAGGTACATGCACACAAAGGACAAATCCCTAAGACCCACCAATTGTCACATGACCTGCCTAGCATTACGCTAGTGCTTAAACTGCGTAGTCGGTGTAGCGGGAGCCTGGGCAAAACGAAGGTAGTGCATTCAGGTGCAATCAGCGTCGTTGAGCTGCTAACAAGCCAGTGGCTGTGATTGTCTTTTGTATTGTCGTTCAGTACGCCAAAAGCGCTGTATAGCTCTGCACACAAAGCGAGCCATGGAACTTTTGGTGGTCAAAAAAAGGAAAAACTGCTGCTGCTGCCAACACATTTCATCTCACGCGAAGTAGCAGAAAGGGAGAAACATGACTGAGCCAGCAGGGAAGGCAATAAAGAAGTGATGTAGCACGGCATTAGCTGCTCATGATAACTGTAAAGGATGAGCCACAGTCAGCAGCAGGGAGATCGATGACTGTGAGCTCCTCTTCAAATATACGAGCTCATGTTTTGGAACAGCACTTCCGTGTTGTCAATGATAGTTTATATGGTATGACTCATCGGCGGGGAAAATTCTTTTTGAAGCTGCGACCTGCAGAACTCACATGGGAGTATATTAACAGCTTGTACTTGGGTCGAGAGTTAAACTCTAGCAAAGATAATTTTTTGAATACTGTCAGCGTGTACTATAAAAATCGTTTATCGGTCGCTCGTATTAACGTGAAAATATGTATAGACAGCACCTTTAGTTTGCAAGCTGCCAAACTGTGGAACTCGCTCCCGACTTACGCCACAAACCCCCGACACGACTTCTTTTACAAAAGAAGCCTAAACGCACTTTTTTCGCAGCATTTAGTGGGTCCTTACGATTCTTAGTTTGAGCGTTTATGTCGGCAGACGCCACTTGCTGCTATCAACTGTACGTGCATGTTGACCCTGTGAAGGTCACAACTAACAATGTTACGCTTGATGACATTGCGAGTGCACTTTATATGTAACATCTGCAAAGTGCCTAGGATAAGTTTCAGTTCTCCGAGGGAATTAAATAAATGTATCAATATTATACTTACTGTTATTATTACTGCAAAGGCAGTCATCATTATGAAACTTTTAAATCCTAAAGCTTTTCACACACAACACCTCAGTTCGACCACACGATGACGGTCGCCCAGCAGCACGTACTATTAGAAAAGAGTTTGCTAGTCAATCACACGCCCAGAGATTCATACAAGTAGCGGTTTAGTTTAGTTGAGTCTGGCTAAAAAAAACTAGCCTACATCCACGATCAAATTTTTGAGCTGTAAGTATTTAGTTTTTCAGTGACCACAGCTGACTCTGCCGGTCTAAATGACAAGCAAAGTGGCGAATCTTCAGCGAGGAAGTGATAGCCGATTCCATGGACCCCAGCTACTCAACCCACAGGTTCGGCTAATATGAAGAACAGCGAACTGTCGAGAGCAGACCTTGTTGGACGCAGCTGGTGAAATTTCTGCAGGTTGAAACTTGACCACAGCACGAAACGTATTGAACATGATCGGACTAGCACGATTCAAAAACTGGCATTGCCTCCTTTACCCGTGCGAGATTTGGTTCGGTTAGGATTTCGTAATCGTTCGTACCTAGTCCAGTTGAGAAATATACCTGAGCTAGGACAAGAAACTCTTGCAGCCATCTTGCTACCGCTTTCGGAAGTGAATTGAGGAGAGCGGCTTCAGTGAAATAGTAATGCACTGTAATGCATCTCCGTCTGTCACTCCACAAAGTCATAAAGACTGTGCGGGTGTTAGGTAGGAGAGTTTTGTATAGCCCACGCACAGCCTAAGCGACTTTCCGTACACATTCGGTAGCCAACAGACTGAAGAAAAAGTGGTAAGCATAGCAGAGCCAGGAGAGCAGTTGAAGTAGTGAGTAGCATGGAAGTAGCAGCCCAGGACAGCTGAAAAAGATGAGCCGTAGTCGGCAGCAGGAGAATAGTAGTCGTTGTGTAAGAATTTTAGAAGTGAGTTTCATAGTCTTGGACAGGCATAGCCGAGCAGGTTTGGTCCAGAGGTAAAGGGGCTCGCCCCGACCAAGGTCTTAATGAGGTCGTTGGCTCGAGCCCCGAGACATGTGTTAAGCGCCTAAATAGAGATTAGGTTCTCTTGGGGCAATATACACATGAATTATACATACATATATATATATATTTATATATATTTATATATATTTATATATATTTATATATATTTATATATATTTATATATATTTATATATATTTATATATTTATATATATATAAAGCTTATGCCGCCAACGGTCATTAAGCGAAGCATTGATTGAATCCCGACTGAAATTTATTGTACACTACGTTATTTTAAATGTGGGCTTCAAGCAGCTTAGCGACAATATCCCTGTTCCGGAGCCAGCTCATCTCGGCAGATATACTTCACTGCCATCATCTGATCAAGCCTGCGCCTAGTCATGCTGGCACAACACCCCCCATTAGTCATCATATGTGAGCTTTGTAACTGAATTTTAACTGGTGACTGCTGATGAAATAGCCACGACAATCTGGATGACCGTGGCTGTGTAATTTTAGTAAGTAGCCAAATTTAGCATAACTTAAGACCTTCTCGGTATAGAGTTAGAGAGTCTGAATAGACCCAATACTACTTGACGTGTGCCCTGTTTCAAGTGGCAGCTAATCGGTATGTTGTTGAGCTGATTGTCTGGAGCCTCGAAACTAAACACCCCGAAGTCCTCTGTCAAACCAGCTGTTTGCTTACATGCGATTCCTTTCATTTCCGCAGTTTTGGTAGTTTGTATTCATTATTGCTGTCGGAATTTCAACGTTTCAGTCACTACGTTTTGAAACTTTCCAGCTTTCAAACTGCAAATATGCAGCTATCTTAACTAGCTAGGCAAGATTAATGTGCAGCTATCGCAACTAGCTAGGGAAGGTTAAGGCGATCAGAACACTAGTCCCTTCCGACTATTCGAGCGTTTGTGAGCAGGATAGTGCGACATGACTAAGGAGCACCGTGGGTAATTATAAGAAAATAATTATAATAACACGCATTATAAAGCGCCCTCTGAGAAATCAATCTCTTTCTATGTGCGTTACATCTGCTGCAAATGAAACACGGACAGCAGAGTTCCCTAGAGCTGCCTGCGCTGGTTCGCCTCGGCTCACTGTGCACGCAAAAACAAATTCTTAGGAACCTTAAGTTAGATAAGGTTCTTTTCTCAGCACAAGCGTAAGGCAAGCTGCTCCTCTGAATGTGGTATGTAAGCCGATAAGAGTCTTTCAGATCTATATATTTGAAGGCTTATAATAATAATAATAATAATGTACTTGATAAAGCGCCCTCATAGAACTTAATCTCTTTCTAGGCGCTTTACATTTGCTGCAAAGGGAAATGCAATTGAATGGTAAGTAAAATCATGCTTGAAAAACAAACAAAATGAATAACATGGTTAGGGGGTGACATGCAAAGGGTCAGCATGCAAATGTGGTTAGTGGCAGCATGCACAGTGTCAGCACGCATAAGCACGCAAAGGACGAATCACAGGGACCCACTAAATGTTGTCCTAAATAGGAGTGTTTTTAAGTTCCTTTTAAATGTGGTCAGGTCAGGGGATGTTCTGACGCAGGTCGGGAGGGAGTTCCAGGCTTTGGGAGCATACGAACTAAATGCACGGTCTGCAAAGGATTTAAGGTTTGTACGAGGTATTTCTAGACTGTTGGATTCCGAAAAGTGGGTGGTACGATGCTTGGCCTGATGGGGGAGTAATAATAAGGTTTCAAATAAGCTTACCTGGTTTGCAATTATTTATATTTCAAATTCAATCGGATGGCCTAATTAAGTTCCCGCGAAGTAATGAGCTCTTCAGCTATAATGAGAACTCGTTGGTAAAGGAATGAAGGAATGAAGAGACAAATGCCGATGAAAGGCCAATGGACAACTGACAATGGATGGTCCGAGACGAGTGTGTATGAGAGAGAGAGAGAGAGAGAGAGAGAGAGAGAGAGAGAGAGAGAGAGAGAGAGAGAGAGAGAGAGAGAGTGAGAGAAACAGAGAGAGAGAGAGAGAGAGAGAGAGAGAGAGAGAGAGAGAGAGAGAGAGAGAGAGAGAGAGAGAGAGAGAGAGAGAGAGAAAGAGACAGAGACAGAGAGACAAAGACAGAGACAGAGAGATAGAGGGAAAGAGAGACAGAGATAGAGAGACAGAGAGGCACAGTGAAAGGGGACGCGGAAAGAGAATAAGGAAAGAAGAAAAGGAGAAAGACAGAGTTGCTATCTACCTAGCCCTGTTAAAGGCTTGGTTTCTCAATCCGCTAGTTAGCCTTTTTATCGGTCACTTGCGTTACGTTTTAATAGATGCCTCGGTGTGGTATTTATGTTAGTATACAATGATGACTGTCAAAAATGTGTGAAAGGGAAGATAATTTGCCATACGGCTGCAGCATGTACTTTTGCAGTTTAAACTTAACATCTAAATGGTAGTCTCGGCTAACAAGACTATAGAGTGAAAAGGGTTTGCCAAACGGATGGCCATGCTATTCAAGCGGCTTTCGTTCTCTATATGCTGTTGCCATCAGTGATGACAAGCTCATTAAAGGCTTCTCCTTGGACCAGCTGAGTTGTTTAACAGAAAACTGCATGAGCTTCCAAAGTAAGCAGCATGATCGACCAAACGTCATGCTGCGCCTAAAGTTTGTCGGTGATGCAAATTCATCAATAAAATCTGCTCATGATTCTTCGCGAGTAGATTGCCGCGCCGAGTGAGGCGTGCTCACAAAACGAGGGAGGGGACATTCCAAACGCTTGACATCCACAGCAAAGTAGACGTGCTTTGTGATTTTTGATGAATGCAAGCTAGTATATGCAGCGATGTAAACGTTCGGCGACACAATATGTCCTAGAGAACTTGAGTAACCTCCACCCATCTCCCTATCTTCATTCTCATTCAAGGCATAGAAATGAGTGGTGGCAGACTACATTAACTCGTACTAACGCTCACAACAAAGCGATTGCGTTTGCCTCAATTGCTAGAGCTAATCACTGCACGAAGTCACCACTGCTGGGACTGTGTAATTAATGAACTTCTCACAGGAATGCAGACAAAGGTGAGGTTTTATCTGCATATTATTACTGAGTCTTTCTGCTGAGTCGGTTACTGTTAATCAAAATGTTCTCTTTAAGAGCCTTCAAACGGTTCATCATGGACTTGCTGGCTCGAGAGCGAGACTTGCTCCCATTGCAGGCTTGACTCAAGAGCGAGGTTCGCTACCGTGGCAGGCCTGACCGTGGATAAAAGGCCTCCAAGCACATGATTGGTCAATAGTTAGTGGGTAAACTAGTTCCAGTGAGTGGCAAAGCCGGACCACGAGCTATTCCCCAATATAATCAAGCCCAATAAATTGCAATGCTAAATATTTGAAACGATTGCAGAGAAGTCACCCGAGCTCTTCAAGTTTTCTTTTCCAGGGAATGCAGAAACTGGGCCTCCAAATAGTACGCCTAGCACCGACTGAAACCAGAGCAGCACCAGCACTCATCAGCAAAGAAGACTGGAATAGAGCAGAAGCAGACCGGAACTTAACCGCAAGAGCGAACTGTAGGAATGTCTGGAGACAAATTCAAACTTACTTCTAAATAACTTATTCCAAGGCAACACCATTTGAGTTTAAACGGAGAGAGCGTGTGAGTGGAGCTGTATTTGTCTTTAAGGATTAGTAATACTACTAATAATAATAACGCACTTGATTAAACGCAGTCAGAGAACTCAATCTCTTCCTAGACCTTTTACATTGGCTCCAAAGGAAACACAATCGAACGAAATTCGCAAGATACTTTACTCCATCCATTTAAAAGCTGCTAGTTTGCTAAAAAAAAAAAGCTATTTGGAGTTGCTATCGGCAAGTTTGGACCTGCACCCTTAATGAGAAGCTACCAGTCGGTTAACACACCTACTGCATGGTGCCCTGCCGTTGGGTAAGCATTCTATTTTGTCATTATGCTAACCCTAGGATGATCTGTTGGGTGAGGCCTCAAGAACGAGTCCAGGAACTTTCTACGCCTGATCTCTGCTGTAAAACTACCGACCCAAACACAAGCAACATGAAACCACTGGGTACAAAACCGCAAAATACAACCCGAATCCTCACCTGAGCGATAGCAATCCTTTGTCAGCCGCCGGAGTCGTCGGCAGCAGAGTAAACAGGGGAAGTAGCGGCAATGGCTGAAGCCTGGCACGACCTTGGCCTTCGGCGCCGGAAAGCTTCTCAGCAGAGAGTTGGTAATCGACTTCTTTGTGGAGTTCTGAAGAAGCCTTTGGCAGAAGAGCCTGATTCTGGAGAATAGCCAGCTTTAGAAGTAGCAGCTTTTAAATAACTAAATAAATCCTAGCTGATCTAACAGCCTCTTTTTGTATAGCAGCAGAAGAGCCTTTACGGCTGTCACCAACGCTTGCAGTGGCGATAAAGGATCGCCCACCGCAGGAATTGAACCTGTGACCTCAGGACCAACGTCGTGAAAGCAACCCCCTTACCTAATGTGCCATCACGGCTCAGCTTTTGCATCCAAGTAGCCAATTTTGCCTTCTTCTGAAGCGAGAACCGTCAAATGGGGATTCTGGACTTTATGAATAGCTCATTTCTTTGAAAGCATGAGTATAACACAAACTATGAGCCCGGTGTTTGAGTAGAAGCTCAATTTTGCCATTAAACAAGTGAGTCTGAATGATGGACGCAAATGATTGGGCAATTGCGTGCTGCGGGCAGGTAAGTCTCGTAGAAAGTAAAGGAAAGTTTTAAAAAATAGGCAGTGGTGAATTAATATATACACTTGGTATCGAGTTTAATGCAATTGGATGTTATTGTAATTAGATTATCTTAAGATCTATGCAACTATAGGAAACAATGGTGTTCGGCTGTATTCTTTTTCAAATTGATGCTAAAATACTAAAATTCGGGCTTGTTTAGATCGGGATACCAAATCTAAGTTTAAGTAGGTACATTTAAGTTGGTCCATGCATTTGTGACATCCCGTCTTGACTTCTGAAACTCACTGCTTGCAGGCCGACCGGCATGTGCAATCAGGCGCTTACAGCTGGTGCAAAACTCTGCAGCAAGGCTTGTCTGTCGTGAGCGTCGCAGTTGCCACATCACACCACTTATCGCCGACTTGCACTGGCTACCAGTCAAGCAACGGATAAACTTCAAGGTTTCGTTGCTCACTTGGCGGTCACATTAGTTATTAGGTCATACTAATTATGGGCAAACCAAGTGTTATTCAGAAATTGGAAACCTATCGGCTTTGCCAGCATATGTCCTGTTGAATCTGGACGAAATGTGCGTGTCATATTCCAAAGTGACCTTTCGTCAGATGACACCATCAGCTCCACAGTCGCGTATAGCTGTAGACTATTGTGAGCTTAATAAATGTCCTGCAAAGGATGCTTATCACTTGTCATTACTGGATGAAATTCAGGACCACCTGCATGACACGCTTCAGCACCCTGGACATGAATTCGGGATACCGGCAGGTACCGGTTGATCCCGACGATGTTCAAAAGACGCCATTTCCACCCGGGCCAGGACTTGGTGCATTCGCCTACTTAAAAATGCCTTTTGGATTATCTGGGGCTTCGGCCACATTCCGGCGGTTAATGGATTCGTTTTTGCGATTTGCCCTTCGTTTATATTTATTTAATGTCCCTAAAAGACGCAATGCAATGCTACCGATTCTAGCAATTCCAGAATTAAGGTCAGTTCTTAAAGCGTCACGCTAATGAGACGATTGTATCGCTGCTCTTCCCTGCGCCGCCATTTTAGTGTCTGAATGAATTTAAATATCACTCCCTTTATAGCAGTTCCATAAATCGATGCTGTAAATCGTTTTCTTTGTAAAAATCGGCTGCTACACAATTGTGAGTTGTTTCTTTCTCTTTTGATTGGTGAATAATGTATTTCGTTTATGCACGTAAGGAAATAACTTTTACTTACAGAATATATTTAATAATTATAATAGAAATTCTTTTGAATAACGCAATAAGCGTATATATCCTCCAACCTAAAACTCCATTCCTCACTACAGCAGAATTGCTGCCCAATGGACAGCTAAACTCAGGTTATCTAGTGTTCTAAAGTAAGTAAGTATTACGCTTTGAAAAGTATGCTCACATCGCTACCGTCATTGCGACCACAATGGCCACCGGTTAATACGAGTTATGACTAGTCGTATGCATTGAATCATCACGCACAAGCACGAACTAAAATCTCTAGAGAACCAGAACTTCGACCAGTTTTCCGGGGTGTAGGGATCTCACACCGGTACGGACGCGACTTCTTAAACTTATAAAAAGGTCAGATGAAAGGTTGATGCATTCTGCGACCGTAGCTGGATGCAAGTTTCGGACTTTCCGCTCAAAAAGATTAGGTTCAACGTGAGATACAGCAAGATGACCAGATGCTGAGGAGCCGGTGGTGTGAATGAACCACCAAGGAGTGAAGAGATCGGGTAGGTATAGAACGGTGTAAGCAACGGAAGTGACCTCTAAGCCATTTAGATAACCTTTGGCTCACCAGCAACTCTTGTCATGTCGCGGGTCATTAATTTTTGTTGCCTAAATGCAGCCAGACCTTGATCGTATCAGTCGACCAAAGTTCGCATTTTACTTGACCGCATGAAAATACAAGCTGATTTACCAGCCTTTTCTGTATATTGACAGAAGAGCCTTAACGGCTATCACCACCGCTTGAAGCTTCGATAGAGAATCACCCACCGAAGGATTTGAACCCACGACCTCAGGACCAGGATCGTGAAAATCAACCGCATTTCCATGTGTGCCATCACGGCTTACCATATAATAAAGAATAAAGTTCATGAACTGCGTCTGAGAATTCTTGAAAACCCGACGGCTTTAATGCTGCGTTGGTCAGGAACCTATGCAAACATGCGGTGTACCTCGACAGATGCAAGGCCACCTCAGTCCAGTTGATCGCCTTGTAATTCACTAATGCCCCTTCTTCGATTCTTCGATTAACGTGGATACAATTCCAAAATTGTTATGGAATGTCTAGTTGTAGCGTGATTGGTAAAGAAAATGATACAATGATTAAGGAGGAGACCAAGTTCGACTTATTGCCTTATTGCGGCGACAGAGTTCTGAAGTAATGGGATACAAAGCAAAGTTTGAACAACGTGAAAAAGCCAACAGCAGCTTTTTTTCTGGCTACTTGCGCCACTGTAATTAATACTGGGCTTGCGATTTTAATGTTCTGACAGTCATCTATCGGTGATTATCAATTGTCGTGAAAGTATAGTTACGATGGATTCGGAGTAAAATTGTATTTACATGAGCCACAGACTATGTCTATGCAGGTATTGTTTCGAGAAAAGTAATTGTCACGGGAAGATTATGTGAGTAAAATTTTTCTTCAATGTATTATTGCTTTAAATTTAATTTTCATGGATCTCAAATTTGGTATTTCTTACGTTCCCAATACATCTACTTATTTTGAGCAACATACTTTGATTTTCTGAGATCTTAATTTGATTTAAGCTTATTGATACACCGTATTTTTACGGTTACTATCACCGAAGTATACTTCGCACCGTAAATTTAAGGAAAATATTTTTGACAACAAGTTTCTATTAAAAAATATTGTTATGGAGTATAAAGTTCATTTTGTATTAATACAACTTTGCTTTAATCATTACAGTTGCCAATAAACTCGTCATCAGTATCACTGCTAATATCTTCATAGTCTTTAGCAGCCTTGTCAATGTCTGAATCGTCCCTTTCTCATTGATTGAATCACCTCCAGTTCCATCCAGCACGTTTGAAATTCGCAATATTAGGATTTATGGTGAGCCAAAGTAAAGTATGCAATAAACTAGCTAATTCCATATTACCAAAATTTGCAGTCTAGATTGGCAGGGAAGGAGTGGCTTAAAATTTTGACATTACTTAAAGTGTATAGGTCGCAGGTTTATTTTTTAAATTGAAAAAAGTGCGAATTTTTCTCATAAAAATAGGGTAAATACGTGTAAAAAATACGGGTTCGATTGCTTAGCGTTTGGGTAGGGTGCTCACGCTTAACGACCAATGTTACGGCTTCACGTCCTGACGCAAACAACGTTTTAATGACTGCGGCAAGCAAGAGGATACTCACCTAGGCAAATCTGTGGATTTATAACGGGCCCTTGAAAGTGCTAAACTCAAATTGATTAGAAATTCGGCGAATTAGTTAGAGAGTGTAGTGTTAGTTAGAGTTAGAGACTAGTTAAGTGAGGATTGTATGTAAATATCAATATATTTATTATTTATACCTACTTCCAGTACTCCACAAAAAACGACTAAGCCAGTAATTAACGTGATCAACCAGAAAGTGGTATATTGTAACCGTAATTGCTCACTAGGTAAGTCGGTTACTGTTCACGACCTCGGTTCTGAAGTCGTGGGTTCGAATCCTGTGGCAGGCGAACCTGTATTGCCACTGCAAGCGGTGGTGATAGCCGTAAAGGCTCTCCAGTAGCTTTACGAAATAAGGCTGTTAAATTTGCTCTTTAATATATTCCTTATGGGTAACCTGATAGACACAACCCAAGTTCTGGCTGGTGCAATTGAGACTGTACTAGAATGGAAAAGAACCACTAAGAGTCTTAGTAATAGTTACACGGGCTCTTTTTCTCACTGAGACGCATGCCAAGAATGCAGGTATAATTTGATGACATCTCTGGAGGTATGTTGAGCCATTTACTAAGGGTGGTACATGTAAGCATACGTAATCTACTTACACTGATTCACTGCCCTTATACTTGCGAAGCTTGCTATTTATTAAATAAGAAGCAGATAGCCAAGCCTCCTACCTCAATGCAGATCAAGGAGCAACTACGGTGCTGCCGATTATTCCTCAGATGTGCTTTTGCTTAGGTAATGGGGTGATATGCCCTACTAGATAACGGATATTCCTCACTTATTTGACAACACTTCTTCAAGGAAACAGTTTCTGGTTTGTGTAGCCACTGCTCTGCTAGGCTAGGCTGCGGCTCTAGAGGTGCAAGGTGATCCAGGCTCTGAGGCAGCTCAGGCCGGCTAGCTAGGCCCGCTCTACATCCGTTGCCCCTTCAGCTGCTGCATCTGCCGCATGGGAGCTATTGGCCGCTCAGCGAAGGAGCTGTCTTAGCAGGTCCGGCTCAATCGTGCGCAATTGCATGTGACACACACACACACACACACACACGCATGCACGCGCAAGCACACACACACACACACACACACACACACACACACACACACACACACACACACGCTGAACCCTGCTTCCGGCATATTGAAGTAGCTGCCTCATTAGGTTTTTAATTGGGCACTTGTAGGGGCTACCTTTTAGGTTGCAGGCACACGTGCTCCATTTAATCATCAGTCACGAAAGACCAGCAAACAGCACAGCTCTTAGCCACATGGCTTGGCTATTAGGCAGCCGCTTAGCCATTGAAGGACACAGTTGTATGGCAATGCATGCAGCAGCAAGGTCGTGTAGGATTTACTGGCGGCCGACGCTTAATACACCCTATACTTCAGCAGAGCCCAAAGAAGGTGCATTTGTACACTCGGCCCAGCCTCCTTAGACATCCAGCAGCTGAAGTGCTTTCAATGAGATTGCTGGCAGTGGCTCGTTTAGAGGCTGCTGCTACAGGCAGCTTGAGTGAGAGGCTCTACCTCTAGCACTTGCTGCTGTTGATCGTCCATGGCACCATAGTCACCCGCAATCTACTGTGAGTTTCTCGAGAGCTCTGCAAAGCTTTCCGATTGATCTTTAAGCAGTGCAGCAGCCCAAGCATGTGCTGAAGGACTGCTGGCTGCTTCCTGCTGTTCGACTGCCAGTGCAGCTAAGAAAGAAAGAGAGTGATAAAGAGACAGTAACACGGTAGCATTGCCAGTGAAATTACCTGTCCTATCACTTAAACATGGAGCTGCAGACCTATCATATCAACGGCTAGCTTAGCTGAGCATGTCGTTATTTGATGTAAAAATTTGTCCTAGAAGATTTATCCGGGAGAGATAGCTGCACAGCATACCACGGAGCTGCTAAACTACTTCATATACGTTTTTCAGATAGAGATCATGATTGCCATAATGATGCGGCAGCTGCTTACTAACGCACTGCAAGCTTATTAATTATAACTATACAATGGCAATCGCAGTATTCTACCTTACTAAAACATGCGATAGCATCTGGTGCAAAAATCCGCTGTTAGGCTTTTCTGTCGTGAGCGTCGCAGTTGCTACATTACACCACTTCTCACCGACCGGCAGTGGCTACCAGTCAAGCAATGGATTGACTTCAAGGTTTTGTCGCTAACTTTTAGGTCACTTCATTCTTTGGCTCCAGTCTATCTCGCAAATATACTCCCCCATCAGGCCAAGCATCGTACCACCCGCTTTTCGGAATCCAACAGTCTACAAATACCTCGTACAAACCTCAAATCATTCGGAGACCGTGCATTTAGTTCGTATGCTCCCAAAGCCTGGAACTCCCTCCCGACCTGCGTCAAAACACCCCCTAACCTGACCACATTTAAAAAGAATTTAAAAACACATTTAGGACAGCATTTAGTGGGTCCCTGTGATTCGTCCTTGATGTGCTTATGCGTGCTGACACTGTGCATGCTGCCACTAACCACATTTGTATGCTGACCCTGTGCATGTCACCCCTAACCATGTTATTCATTTCGTTTGTTTATCAATCATGATTTTACTCGCCATTTGATTGCATTTCCCTTTGCAGCAAATTTAAAGCGCCTAGAGAAAGATTAAGTTCTTTGAGGGAGCTTTATCAAGTGCACTACTATTAATATTATTATGAAGTGCATGCAGTTGTGTAAACACGCAACTAAAAGGACGCGACAAGGCTCTGGTAGCAGCTGGTTAGTGGGACCTGCCTACTAGAATAAAAACATGCACCGAGTCAATTTTTATCGTTATTTAATCCGATAAAAAGAGTATAAAAACTAGGAGAAAACTCGGCGGTTCGCAGATATTTGAAAATACTAACTCTCAAAATGGTTTGCACTAGACTATCTTCTGTAGCTGCATCACGAAACCTTAGTTTCCTGTTCCAAAGCGACCGTTTATTTGACGAGCACTGGAGCTCCATGCTTACTTCAGCTGCACCCTGGGCTGCATACGATGGCTAAATTTTAAGCCGTGTTGGTGACTAATGACACTACCAACACAGTCAATGCATTTCTGGCTTCCAATTATGAGTTTTGTGACTGACAGGTCATGCGGCATGTGCAGTAAAAAGTTGGCACTCACTGTAAAACACAGTGGCCATGCTGGTCTCTCATGAACCTCATCATATCCACGTCGTAGTTGCCGCGTCACATCATTTCTCTCCGACCTGTACTGTCACAGCCAGGAAGCTGAATAGGGTTCTCTCACTCTGGACCAGCAAATATAACGTACTTTGAAAGAGATTAGGTTAGCTGAATGCTCTAATAACAAATATATTGTTATTACTATAAAAATTCTTTTCAAAATACTGGTTCAAAATTTGGAGATTCATGCATCGTCGGGGTGGGGCTTATGCACGGCAAACATGGTAAATTTTTTATCATAATATAATTTGAATTAATATAAGCAGCGGATAACAGCCAATTTAAATCGTTAAATTATTATATATATATATATATATATATGCAATTGTTATATATATGAAAGGCTACTTGTAAAGGAAGTGAACGGAATTCGTTGTTCCGTGAGGAATTGAACTAAAAAATCTGGCTGCGAAATAATTTGAACTGAACATAGTGGGTTGTCTGACGGGCTAAATGCATTGCAGAAGAAAGGTGTGTCGGCAGAAAAGGAGTCACAAACAGTGCATGAACGAGACAGAAATAGAGAAAAGAGAAACAGGAAAATGGTTGATTGTTGAGTGAACTGAGCGATTGGAAAACTGGAATAGACATCTTCGCCATCTTCATCCTGTCGAATTTCTCGGCGACGCCGCCACGAGAACTCCCCCAGCTTGGCGTGGCCGGCTTTTTTGCCGCTCTCGGCCTCGTTCTCGTCACCGGATTCCTCGCCGGACTCGGAGCGTTGGGTCCTCAGCGAAGCGCCCCTATCGGAACCGAATGTGGTATGGAAGTGCGTGAGTTCTTGGGAGCCGTCGAAAAGGACCGTCCCAAGAGTGAGTCTAAGGCAGAGATCTCGCCCGGCAGCCGAGCGCCGATGCTGCAGAGTTATAATGCCCGATTCATGCTGGCTTATTGTACTGTAATTGAGCTGCAGTGCCACCGTGGGCGTGGCATGATGCCGTGCCCACATTCCCACAGTCGTCGGAGGGCTCGGCCGATAGGTGGCCGGCCAGCGTGTCCTGCCTGTCACTGCTTGGCTTCGACCGAGGCTAAAGCTTGATCCTGACCCTGTGCATTTCACCCCTAACCATATTATTCATTTCGTTTGTTTTTCAAGCATGATTTTACTTACCATTCAATTGCATTTCACTTTATAGCAAATGTAAAGCGCCTAGAGAGAGATTAAGTTCTCTGAGGGCGCTTTATCAAGTGAATTATTATTATTATTATTATTATTCTCTGCCGCCGCCTGATGCAGCATGTCAGTAATGCGGTGGTGGTGAACGCTGAATCAGGGGCTGACCTCTGGCACCGGTCTCTGGGCTGAAGGAATGCCTTTACCAGCCGGAAGAGCTGGCGTGAAAAAACCTGATTGGCCGGGTGCATTAATTGTACATACTTATTTATTAAATAAATTGATTATTAGCACGGTGCCTATCAAGCCGTTTCGAGCATTCCTGTGGAGAGGTTTTTTTTTGCTGGGCCGTCTAGGCCTGAAATCTTGAGATCGCTGGATGGGCAGGTAGGGTCTAACGGCTCGGCCGGCTGCAGGCTGGCCTGCCCTTGGCATTGCCTGGCCTACGCTTGTTGGGGCGGCCTCTCTGCGAGGCTGGCAAACCCAGTTCAGTTCGCAAAGCCTGTCTTGGATGGGCCTTGGATGGACCTTGGCCTGGCTCGCCCTTGACGTTACGTAGCCTGCCCATGGGGGAAACCCCGAGGGTGGGGGAGGAGCCGACTGGCATGTGCAGCCGAGCTACGACCGCGAAGCTGGAGAGAGCAGCACAGAGTGCTGGTGCACTGCGAGCGTCAGCTGCCGAATACACTTTTTTCTGAAGCTCACCAAGTCGTATGTGTGCCGTCGTCTGTGTGTGCCGTTGGATCAAACTTCAATTTATCCAGACCTGACCCTCATACCAGATTTGAAGCTAGATGGGCAGCTAGTGACCGGCATCTTTGTTCACCTGCCTGTAGTTGCACACAGCATCTAAGTCTACGTGAGTGTTACGATGCAGCAGAGTGGCCTATTGGGTAATTGACAGCCTAAACGGCCTTTGGTATGCATTCGGTAGTCCATAGACTTCATAAATAAAGAAATACAAGCTTCTTTTTTTACAGCCTCTTTTGTACAGCGATAGAAAAGCCTTTATGGCTACCTTGCAGCAGCTATAAAAGATCACCCACCGCAGGATTCGAACCAACGACGGCGGAAGGTCGAGGTCATGAAAAACAACCGCCTACCCTAGTCTGCCATCACGGCTCACCATTTGACACAACAAAGAGCAAGAGTGAGAAACATAGCTGAGTCAGGAGAGCAGTTGGGGTAGTCAGTAACGTGAATGTTGCTGCTCAGAACGGCTGGAAAGGATTCACTACAGTCGGCAGCAGGAGGGTAGCTGTCGTTGCATAGGCGTCTTGGAAGTGAATTCCACAGTATAGGCCATGCAGAGCGAAAGCTTCAGTCCCCAGCGGTCTCTGGGTCGGGGAATGGAACAGCTAATTTAATTCCACTCAGGACCCGAGGGCACGAGAAACTGGTGCTGCAGTTCAGCTTCAGATGTGGAAGAGGCAAGCCGTTGCCGGATTCGTGTTTCAGAGTAAGAACTTGACTTTGTAAGCCAGGAAGTAATCCGAGGCTAGAAGCCTCATAACGGCATAAGTAGCCTATTTTAATGCCACTACAGCGGACAATGAATATGGCTGCAAGGCTGGTCTTCAAGTCCCAGCGGTTTGAGCACGTGTCTCCTTTGCTGAAAAAGCAAGGATGGTTGCCGGTTGAGCAAAGGATACAGAGCAGAGTTCTTACGCTGACCCACAAGGCCCGCCACGGCTTGGCTCCTTCATACTTAGCTGAGCTGCCGCATCAGTTTGAGCCTGTTCGCGCCCTCAGGTCCTGTGTGGACAATAAATTAGCTGTCCCATTCCTCCTCTTAAAGACAGTTGTTGGCGACAGAAGCTTTAGCTCTGCAGGTCCTAGACTGTGGAATTCGCTTCCACAATTCTTACGAAACGACAAATACTCTCCAACTGCCGACTATGGCACATCCTTTTGAGCGGTCCTGAGCTGCTACTTCTATGCTACTCGCTACCTCAACTGCTCTCTTGACTCAGCTATGCTTCCCACTTTCTCTTTGTTGCGTGAGACAAAGTCTGTTGGCTACCGAATGCGTACCGAAAGCCGCTTAGGCTGAGTGCGCTATACAAAACTCTCCTGCGTAACACCCACATGGTCTTTATGATTTTGTGGAGTTACTGACGGAGGTACACACAGAGAAAGCAAAAGAATAACCATTCGATCACGCTTCCTGTATAGCGAATGTAAAATGACTGGAAATGCAATAAGTTCTTTATGAGCACTATGCCAACTGCATTACCATTCCTATTATTAAAGTGCACAGGCAGAGATTCAGTACTCCGAAGCAGCTATACAAATGTATTATTATTCTGTTGTTAAAATATTGTGAACCAATAGTTACAAGTAATAATAATGCATTTGATACAGCTCACTCACAGATCTCAATATCTTTCCAGGCGATTTAAGTTCTCTGCAAAGGAAGCACGATCGAATGGTTAGTTGTGGCATGCTCACTAAACAACAAGAATAGCTTTGTTATGGGTTACATGGACAGGGTCAGCATGCAAGTATGGTTAGTGGCAGCATGTCCCTGTGTCACCAAGCACAAGCACGTATCGGTCGAATCACGGGGACCCAGTAAATACTGTGATAATCGGTGCGTTTTAAGTTTATTTTTAAATGTGGTCAAGTCAGGGGGTGTCATAATGAAAGTCGAGAGTGAGTTCCAGGATTTATGTGCACACAAACTAAATGCATGGTCTCCAAAGTATTTCAGGTTTGTAGGAGGTGTAGGTAATCAGTTATATTCCGAAAAGCTGGTGGTACAATGCTAAGCCTGGCGGGGCAGTAGATCTGATAGGTAGGCTGGAGCCGAAGAATGATATGACCTAAAAGTGAGCAGCGAAACCTTGAACTTGATGCGTTGCTTGACCGGTAGCTTGTGCAGGTCGGCAAGAAGTGGTGTGCTGAGGCTCAGGACAGACACGTGATGCTCAGGACAGACAAGCTTAGCTGCAGAGTTTTGTACCAGCTGTAATTGCCTGATTGCACATGCCGGTAGAGGAGCAAACAGTGAGTTACAGAAGTCAAGACTGAATTTCAAAAATGTATGGACCAATTTAGATGTATTATCTCTTCGTAAACAAGCCCGTGTTTTAGCAAAGCTATGTTGCTGAAAGTAGGCAGACTTGATTTTGGAGCTGATGTGGTCGTCTTAAGAAAGTTCAGTTCGGAACATGACACCTATATTTCGTGATGATTCAACAGGAGATATGCTTGCAGAGCCGATTGTGAGCTCAAGCCTTTCCAATTTTTGAATCGCACTTGGTTTGCCCATAACTAGCAGGTTCTAGGTTCTATCATCATTCAACTTAAGAAAATTTGGTTTTGCACCCGTGTGCTGATGTCCTTAATATAATGCAGCAAGGGAGACGAGAGGATTCGACTCTTCGCTCGATCGCTGGGAGGGATCAAAGCAAAGGCACAGCTGAGTGTCTTCCGCTGAGCAGTGAAAACGAGACAGTGCAATATAGGCAATCACGTCGGCATTAATAGATACATTATACTGACACGCAAGCTTAGCTCGTACGCATAAGGAGCCGTCAGGTGGAGAAAGAGCCCTCTGCAGAGAAGCGAATTGCACTCAGCAGTATTGCGGCGAGGACTCTGAAGGCACCATAGGCCGGGAAACGAGAATTCCGACCTTCCATATTCTCAGGCCGGCATTCATTCGCGGCCTTGGAGTGATCTCGACGTGCTATTCACCATCTCTCTGCCTCCCTCCTGTTTTGATCCTATCACGTTGAGCCTGCCTTGGTTTGATGTGGAGCGAAATTGCTACCGTATTGACTAATATTAATAATAATACCAATGCACTTGATAAAGCGCCCCCAGAGAGCTTAATCTCTTTCTAGGCGCTTTACATTTGCTGCAAAGGGAAATGCAAATTGAATGGTAAGTAAAATCATGCTTGAAAAACAAACAAAATGAATAATATGGTTAGGGGTGACATGCACATGGTCAGCAAGCAAATGTGGTTAGTGGCAGCATGCACATTGTCAGCACGCATAAGCACGTGAAGGACAAATCACAGGGACCCAACAAATGCTGTCCTAAATAGGTGTGTATTTAAGTTCCTTTTAAACGTGGTCAGGTCAGGAGATGTTATGACGCAAGTCGGGAGGGAGTTCCAGACTTTGGGAGCATGCGAACTAAATGCGCGGTCTGCATATGCAGTATGTCACATATTTATACGTTACGCTGTCAGCGTTCCTTATGTTATCCAATTAGAGCTCTTTCAACGCACTTCGCTTCGTTATCATTGGTTCTCACAGTCCGTCACTTCGTCGATTGCCATCCGAGAATGCCTTGTTTGATGTTGTTTGAGAATGCCTTGGCTTAATGCAAGCTTTAAGAAAACGAGGAATGGTTCGTGTGCATAATGGGAGGCACGGGAGACCGAAATCTACAGCTTAAAAGATTGAGTTCTATGAGGGCGCTTTCTCAAGTGCATTGCTATTATTACTATTTTTAAAATCATTTCAAAAGAGATCCGAAAGTAAAACGTCAAAATTAAATTATATCAGCAAATAACGTCGGCGATTTTTAGTTTTGTAAGCCAATCAATAGAAAATGAAGTCGTTCTATCCGATCAATTCGATGCAGGACCGACGTATATATTTCACATCAGATAAGAGGAAAATGTCAACGAATAAATAAAATAAGCAGACATAATACAACTTATCAAAGGTTATTATTATAACTTGACATCTAAGCTATAAATGGAAAGTAAAAGTGAATAATTGATGACTATTCGTATCGTTAAGAGCATAGAAAGTTTGTGACAAACCTAATCTTACAACAAATATCTTGACTAGTTTTCAATTAAGATTTATAGGGATCGATAACACTCATCTTTAAATTCAAAACAACTATAAGAATCTAATCAAAACTGACTCTTAATTGATAATAGACCCTCTAAATCGCATCTAGTTTTTTCTCTTGTAATCAGAGTGCGTCATTCTTCGGTCTGATCACTTTTATTCGTAACTTCTATAGAACTGTCAGAAATTTGTTTCATATAAAATACGTTGCAATGATAATAGGTTGGAGAGTGAGGTGTTGGTTAACACTAGCTGCAGTGGAAACGTCACTTTCGGAGTTTTGGCAGACGGGGGGGGGCGAGAAAAGCAAACCTGAGTGATGGAAAAGGTAAATTGCTCGAGGAGTAGCATTCTTATACAGCAGAGCTCTGCTCCTTTGCTAGGCGAAGATTGAGGCAAGACCAAACCAGTGAAAACTCGGGGGCGCCGTCCGGGCAGGCGCCTCCATCGTCGCTTTGACAAGCATGGCGGATGAACTGAACGCCGAAATCAATCGTGCGTTACGCGAGTCTCGTGAGTCTCGTAATGAGAAATTGCTAGTCTTTCACAAATGAGAGTAAGACTGTAATGGAATCAGACCGCAAGGCAGAGGGCGGCGGAGGCAATCTCGGGCGATTTATATTCAGTGGCGGCAGGTGCATTGCTGAGGGCCACTCTCTTCCTCCCCAACCAAAGAGCGTTTTCCGAGATCAATCTGTGGGTGGATATAGCAGATGGGAGAATACAGTGTAGCTGGCAATGTAAACTTCTCTCAAGAATCCCACGTAGGGCACAAGGATGGCGGAAGCAGAGCAGAATCAAGACAGACTGAGTGAACGCGTCTTGCGGAAGCGAAGCCAGCACCTGGTCAGCTGACGGCGGAGCCCTGATACCATACTTCGCTGTGTGTCTGAGAACTGCCGGCCCTGCATTGCCGAGGCGAGAAGGACTGTTTACGGCTTCGCGAGAGTGAACCTCGAACAGCTATGAATTATATTATGATAACTTTTGAACTCTGGGAAAGAAGCTGATACATTTTTATAACGAGGGTTGGATCTTCTCCACAGATTCTACCAGCAGGCATTAACTTGGAGCCTCCAAGTGACCCGCTACTTACATCCTTGGCATTCGCAACTTCCGGCTTCACTTCGAGGCTCGCCTCTGACTATCCTAATGACTATTTAGAATACTCAGGTCTGCTATTGATAGTACTCACTACAGCGTTTCTGAAGGAACGAGAGCTCCTCGCTTCCGTATTGCGCCGCTCACTTCGAGGCTCGGAGACTGGCCTCGAATTCGAGGCTCGGAGACTAGCCTCGAATTCGAGGCTCGGAGACTAGCCTCGAAGTGATCAGCTCATTGAATCCCCGTTGTTGAGTCGCAACGACTAACTGGGTCGTAGGTAGTCGCTCCACGTCCGCACCGTAGCAAGGCGGAATGAGCAGCATCAAGTGAGAATTTGGCAACCTCCTAAACATTGTACGCTAACATAATTAAAAGGTAATATAATTATTTGTCTTTAATAAAAAATAACAATTATATTAAATTGTATGTGGTCACCTCCATTCCGAGTCCGGGATACAACGTTCAAATTTAAGCCAATAAATATTTTTAACGGAAACTACGAACATTGTGGCGTGAGGAGGCTCGGATAGAAAGTTGGTAGACGTGCGATTTTCGTAACAAGGTGCTGTTTTGGGAATGTGCGAGAACTTTTTTTCCCATATCGATCCAGAAGCGACGCTGTGGCACTAAGAGCTGCAGATTTCAAAGGGCACGTTTAGCCGCCGACGCCTTCCTTTTTCTGACTGCATAGGGTTACTACCGTCGGGCAAGTAGGTAGTTTTTGAAGACGCCCACAAAGCGGCGCGTCTCCTCCTTCCGACTTGCTTGTTCGCGCTCCAAGAACTTAGGGCTCGAATTCTTGCACTGCTTAGTACAGTGGAGGCGCGGAGCGGCGGCAGTGCCTAGGCTCTGAGCGGCGGAATACGGAGGTGAGGAGGACTCGTTCCTTCAGAAAGGCTGCAGCGAGTACTATCAATAGCAGACCTGAGCGTTCTCAATAGTCGTTAGGGTGCAAGTGCGTTTGCAAAGACGTCAAGAGCATATTGCGAGCGGATTACAAGCACGAATCCTCGTTTGACGCTTGCCGCCATTTGCTGAGCGTATGTAGAAATTTATTCAGTTTGCCGATGGTGCGATGCAAATGCGTGACAAGTATTTTTTTAACACCGAGGCATTGCTCAGCTGCGAAAGTCACGCCTACGTCGACGAGCCGGACGAGGGCGTGTCTCGCGAATGCCTGTCAATGTAATGTATCTCCGTCTGTAACTCCACAAAGTCATAAAGACCATGTGGGTGTTACGCAGGAGAGTTTTGTATAGCACACTCACAGCCTAAGCGGCTTTCCGTACGCATTCGGTAGCCAACAGACTTTGTCTCACGCAACAAAGAGAAAGTGGGCAGCATAGCAGAGTCAGGAGAGCAATTGAGATAGTGAGCAGCATGGAAGTAGCAGCTCAGGACCGCTGAAAAAGATGAGCCATAGTCGGCAGTAGGAGAGTAGTTGTCGTTGCGCAAGAATTGTGGAAGCGAGTTCCACAGTCTGTCGATGTTCCGTCGGGCTGGACTGAGTGGGAGGGGATGCGTGCGTGGAGGGAGCTGGGACTTTCCGACGCAACGCCGGCAAACTCGGCGCTCTGCCAAAAGATCCCGACGCGAGCGAGCGGCAGCGTGCGCCATCCGCCGCTGCGCGTCGCGCCCTGCCGCACCCTCCGACGCACGCCGGCGCTGCACGCTAGTGGGGAATTTCGGTATTAGCAGGCAGCATTCTGCGTCGGCGCCACTTGGTTCGTACGCAGCCGGCAACGCAGAGAGGTAAGCGGCCGCGTCGCGACTGCCGGCTCCCAAGATGCGTGAGTCGGGTAGACACGGCGCTCGTCTTCGCCGGAACTGAACGTGCGTGGAGCGCTGTGTCTGCGGTTTCCTGAAAGTTCACCAGCTCCCACTGTGCAGTTAAGCTCGTGCTTCCATTTTAGCAGCCTTGATGCACCGGCGATGCAGTTCACCCTAGCTAGTAATTGGCACGTGACAAGCAGGAGTCGACTGCTAGCCCAGTATACCGGCGTGTGCTCAATCGCTCGAGTTCGCTTAGCCGCCGCCGGCGTTTCCTCTTATTCCCGAGCCATCGCCAGCGTGTCCGAGTTGCTTAGTGCGAGACGCCTTCACGCTCTCTATACCCCTTAAATGCCTCTATTTTCCCAAACGGCCCAGTAGCTCTCTGAAGTTCTATCCAATTCGTCTGTACGTTTCGTGGCGCTATCTGTTTCAACCTAGCTGCTGCAGCAATGCCAGAGCTGTATCACGACGTCGCTAGCAGGTCTATTTAAAAGTGACACTGTTAATAAGCTCGGCCATCTTTTATGGTCGGCCTGCGTAGAGCAAGCATTGGCTATCTGCTGGCGATTAAAGTAAAATGGTCAGCGAAAGGTGACGAAATGATGGTGCATTCCTATGATTACCTGTGAGGTCTGGTGTAGCAGGCTCTAAATATGCGTCTCGCCGATTAAGGCACATAATTTGAATGTAGTCGCAGTTGATGCCTGCCCCTCGCCGATAATCCTCAGCAGCGCATTCTGAGTCCGACGTTAACAGAGACAGCTGGATGAACTGAGTTAGAGAGAATGAGATAGAATAGTTGAAGACAGACAGAGAAAGAGACAGAGAGTAAGTGAAAGAGACACGATCGAGACGGAGAGAGAGAAATAGGATAAGAGACAGATATAGAGAGAGAGAGAGAGAGAGGGTATGGTAGCGAGAAAGAGAGATAGAGAGAGAGCGAGTGAGAGACAGAGATAGAGATATGGGAGGGAGAGAGTGGGAGCTAGTAAGAAAGAGAGAGAGAGAGAGTAAGAGGGTGAGAGACAGAGATAAAGAGACAGACAGAGATGGAGGGAGGGAGCTAGACAAAAAGGGAGATAGAATAGGAGAGAGAGAGAGAGAGAGAGAGAGAGAGAGAGAGAGAGAGAGAGAGAGAGAGAGAGAGAGAGAGAGAGAGAGAGAGAGAGAGAGAGAGAGAGAGAGAGAGAGAGAGAGAGAGAGAGAGAGAGAGAGAGAGAGAGAGAGAGAGAGGGAGCTAGAGAGAGAGAGAGAGAGGGAGCTAGAGAGAGAGAGAGAGAGAGAGAGAGAGAGAGAGAGAGAGAGAGAGCTAGAGAGAGAGAGAGAGAGGGAGAGAGAGAGAGAGAGAGAGAGAGAGAGAGAGAGAGAGAGGAGAGGAGCTAGAAGAGAGAGAGAGAGAGAGAGAGGGAGCTAGAGAGAGAGAGAGAGAGAGATAGAGATAAAGAGAGAGAGAGAGAGAGAGAGAGAGATAGAGAAGAGAGGGAGAGAGAGAGAGAAGAGAGGGAGAGAGAGAGAGAGAGAGAGAGAGAGATAGAGAAAGAGAGGAGAGAAAGAGGAGAGAAGAGAAGGAAGAGAGAGAGAGAGAGGAGAGAGAGAGAGAGATGAGAGAGAGAGAGAGAGAGAGAAGAGAGGAGAAGGAGAAGAAGAGAAAGAAGAGAAAAGAGAGGAGAAAGGAGAAGAGAAGAAGAGGAAACAAGGGGAGAGGAGGAGAGGAGAGAAAAGAGAGGAAGAGAGAAGACGAGAGAGAGAGGAAAAGAGAGAGAGAGAGAAGGAGGAAAGAAGAGAATAAACGAAGGAAGAAGAAGAAGGAGGAAGAGCGAAAAGAGGAAAGAAGGAGAAGAAGAAAAGGAAGGAGAGAAAAGGAGAAAGAAGAGGGAAAGAGAGAAAGAAGAGAAGAGAAGGAAGATAGAAAGAGAGAGGAGGAGAAAGAAGAAGAGAGGAGAGAAGAGAAAGAAAGAAGAGAGAGAAGAAGAGGAAGAGGAAGAAAAAAGAGAGAGAAGAAGAGAGAAGAAGAGAGGAGAAGAGGGAAAGAGAGAAGGCCTGGAAAGAAGACAGAAAGAAGGGAGAAGAGAGAAGGGAAGGAGAGAAGAAGGAGGAGACGCAAAAGAAGAAAAGAGGGAAGAGGAAGAAGGAAGAAGGAAGAGAGGAAACAGGAGGAGAGATGAGAAGAAAAGACCGGGAGGATGGGGCAGGAGAAGGTTTTAAGAAAGAGGAGAGAGCCCAGAGAAGGAAGAGAAGAAGGAGGAGAAGAGGAGGAAAAGAGAAAGGATGAGAGGTAGGGAGGAAGAAGGGAAGAAAGGAGGAGGGAGGGAGGAAGAAGCGGAGAGATCGGGAGAGGGGCTGGAAGGAGGAAGATTGAGACAAGAAAGAAGGAAGGAGGGGAAGAGAAGACTGAGAAGAAAAGAAGAGAAGAAGAGAGAGACGAGGAAGAGAGAGCGAAGAGGGAGAGACGAAGAGAGAAAGAAGGAGGAAAGAAGAGAGAGGAGAGGGAGAAGAGAGAAGAGGCAAGAAGGAGAGAAGAAGGAATGAAAGAGAAGAAGAGGAAGAGAGAGAGAAGGAAGGGAAGGAGAAGGAGGAGAGGAGAAGAAGGAAGAGGGCAAGAGAGAGGGGGAGAAGGAGAAGGAGAAAGAGGAAGGGAGAGAAAGAAGAGAGAGAAAGAAAAGGAAGAAGAGGCAGAAGAAGGAGAAGAGAAGAAAGCAAGAGAAAGAAGCAGAAGGAGGAAGAAGGGAGAAAGAAGGAAGAAGAAGAGAAAAGGAGAAAGGAGAAAGAGAGGGAAAGAGTAGGGAGGGGAAGGAGAAGAGAAGGGAGAAGAAGAGAAAAGGAGGAAAAGAGGAGAAAGGGGAGCAGAAGAAGAGGGGAGAAAAAGGGATGAGAGAGAAATAGGAGAAGAGGAGAAGAAAGGAGGGGACGAGAGGAAGAGGAGGGGCAGAGAGGAGAAGAAGGGGGGAAGGAAGGAAGGAAGAGTAGAAATAAAGGAATCAAAGGCAAGACAGAAGAAGAAGAGAAGAAAGAAACTCACCATAAGAAGAGAGGGGAAAGAAGGAGGAGAGGAATCGAGGAGAAGGAGGGGAGGGGGCGAGAGAGTGTAAGAAAGAAAGAGGAAAGAAGAAGAAGGAGAGAGCAAGAGAAGAAGGAGAAGAGATAGAAGGAGGAGGAGAGGGACAGAGATAGGAGAAAGAAGTGGAGGACTAGAATAGAAGCAAGGAGAAGAAGAAAACTGAGCAAAGAGAGAAGAAGGGAGAAGGGGGGTAGGAGGGAAAGGAAAAAGGAAGGGAAGACAAAGAAGCGAGAAGAGCTGGTGGGCATGAAGGGTCAACAGGCCAGTATGAGTATAGAGTGGAATCTGCACACGTCAGCATGCTAAGTTGGCCAAAGGGACGAATCACAGGCACACACTAAACATGTGTCAAAAAAGACGGGTTTTTTTCTTTTTAATTTGGACAAGTCAGAGGAGATATGTCGTGATTCAAGTCGGAAAGGAGTTCTAGCTTTGGGAGTGTTACGAACTAAATGGCGACCGGCTCCAGAAGATTTGAGATTTGACACCGATCTCATGGCGTTGACAGTAATTTCGAAACCCCCCAGCTGGTGGTAAGGTACTTACATAATACACCACATTCCTACGGCTCATTAAGCAGCCTCTGCATAAGAAGAAACAGAAGAAGAGCCTTTGTACGTGCTATCAACCAACCGCTTGCACTGGCGATAAACGATCGCCCACCTCAGGAATCGGAACCACGACGCGAGACCGAGGTCGTGAAAGCAGAACCAGCCTGCCTCTAGTGTGCCCTGTACGGGTGCTTAGCCTGGTGGGACAATGGATCTGATAGGAAGGCTGGAGCCAAAGTATGAAAGGGACTTGAAAGCCGATGCCTAAACCTCGAAGTTGCTTCCACTGGTATAGCCAGTGTAAGTCGGCCAAGAAGTGGTATGATGTGGCAACTGGGAAGCTCAACAACAGACTGAACTGAAGAGCTTGCGAGCGTGGAGGATTTGCAGGCCGGTTGTATGGACCAGCAAGTGGTGAGAGTTACAGACAGGCGAGATCGGATGTCACAAACGTCCATGGTTGCATTCATATGTGGCCAGCTCCCTGTACTACAGAAGAGCCCGAGATTGTTTGCAATGTCATGCGCTGGAAAGTGCAGTAAACTACAATCCGCGAGTTCTGAGCAAATGCTGAGCCGACCGAGTCGGCGTGTAGCCTCTTTTCCTCAACCAGTGACTGATGCTATAGCTTTCAGTGTGTTAGTTGTGGGTCTGTGATGATCAATAGTTTGCGGAAATGGAGGTGATTATGATTTGGATGGCTGCAAGCTCTTTGCTAATCAGCCAGTTTTGGTCAAAGTTGCTCTTCTAAGTTAGGATAAAAGATATGATAGAGCATTACATTCAGAGAACATTGGTGAGCCGCGGTGGACGTAAGGTTGGTAGGCGGTTGCTACGATCTCAGTCCCAAGTGTGGGGTTCGAATCTTGTGTCGGCAATCCTTTATTGCTGATGCAAGCGGTGATGATAGTGTAGGCTCTTCTGCCGCTATACAAAGAGGTGTTAAAACAGCTAGAATTTTTTTAGCATTCCCTCACGTTTTCCTTTGCAAGCAAATGCTAAATCGTTAAATCAGTTGTTAAATCTGCTGTTAAATTCAGACTGTTAAATTGATATGAATTTGTTTAGATGGGGGTGGTTTCAAAATCCAGAAGGAGGGGCAGCCTTATGCTGCTGAAGCACGTTGATGGATAGCCGTAAAGGCTCTTCTGTGTTAATGTAATGTATATTCGTCAGTAACTCACCAAAGTCATAAAGGACCCCATGTGGGTTGTTACGCAGGAGAGGTTTTGTATAGCGCAACTCACAGCCTAAGCGGCTTTTCGGTATGCATGCGGTAGCCAACAGACTTCGTTATCACGCCACAAGAGGAAGAAAGTGGGACAGCATAGCGGAGTCAGTGAGAGCAGTTGGAGGGTAGTCTACTCGCCTATTACACAAGGGACTGCTAAAATTAGCCTGGCATTCGGTTAGGTTAGAGTCTCGGGTCCAGAAAGCACAGAAGTTGGCTTTATCGCCATCAACTTTCAGGGCCGATTCGCTGCCGTTCCACGATGCGTATGCGCGCGTTGCCTTCGAGGAGGAAGTGACACGGGTGCGACTCCTGCCAGCTGTCTGGGAGGCCAAGATGCTCAAAGCTATGCCGCAGCCGATAGCATAGGTCCATGACAAAGATGAAATTGCTAGGTCGTACACTATGAGCCTTGCTCAAACGGCGATGGGAACCGATCTACATGTAGTAGGGGACATCAGGCAGCTGGGGGAAAACAGCGCTGATGGATCGGTGGGTTTTTAAAAATGAAATTCTGTCGAGCCTGGTTTTGGCCTCGCTAGTTGGTCAAGGTGGTCGCCCAGACCAAGGTCTGGCTGAGGTCGTGGGCCTTGAGTCTAGTGGATTATTAAGTGAATAGGATCTTAAGGTCGTGCTATTAAAAGGGCCAAAAATTTGATGGGGACCAAACCTAGTATGAGCTAGCTACCGATGCAGCCGAGGTTGGTATAGTAGTAGCCCATGTATTCAGGATTTGGCTGTTTCAACCCAGGCCTGCCGATCCTGTACGTTGTTGCCAGAAAATAGAGCTTCATGACCCGCGATGCTGTGTGCGAGAAGTATGAGAACTCCCTACAGATTGTGATATTGTTTCGGTCCTCATCGGCCCTTTTCCATTGGAGCGAGCCTTGACCCGGTCCAACACCCTCCTCTAAGCACACCCCTTCCAGCACACACCTGGATGCAGATGTGCCTATGACCCTTATTGTGTCTGTCTCTCACCTTATTTGTGCGAGGGGTTCGTGACTTGTGGCCATACTGGGCAACCGCGTTCCATATTTGATACCCAGGAGAGCAGCGTCTGGTTTGACTCAACAAAACAGGCATTGGACCCAGTAATGCCTCATCATTCACACGCACTCAGGAGCATCAAAAGAGGAGCAGGACACGATGGCCAGGCCGTCCACTGTATCAGTTGATTTCAGAAGACCAAATTTTTCAGGAGGCTCGTGAACGAGACCAATATGCACAGTAAAGCCTGGCTGATAGC